>CM070760.1:10287982-10887982 GCA_036346245.1 Bonia amplexicaulis | reverse complement strand
GCCCAAGTCGTAGTGGAAATGCTTCTCCGTGTATCTCACGGTGAATCCACTTTGCAAGTTAGGCTACTTGTTGGACCTTTGCATGTACCAGGTATGCAAAGACCTACAAACCAGTTCAAGGCTGGGTAATTCTGACTCGGGGACCAATGAAAGTTCGAGCTAGTACTTCTAGGATTTGAGAGGTGCGTAGTCTTCTTTGGTTGGGCCTTAGCTCCTTGCTTGCGATAAATCTTCGGTGTCATCTCCACGAAAGCCGATGCGATGGACTTCTAAAGTGAAGCTTGAGGTGGAGTCACAGAGGGTTCTATTTGATAGGCATAGTCGTGTGGAGATCGCGGTACGAAAGGGTCCATGGTGATGTCCATCTTGGGCCATTGGATGAATGTGTGGACAGTATCCCCTAGTGTCATGATTTCTCTGTTTGGGGCATCTCCAGTGAGATGGCCTTGAAAACATCATTAATCCTATCCACTTGGATCTTCGCAAAACTGGTCATTAGTTGGGCATCGTGCACCAATATTCTTGGTAGGCATGGATACGCCAAACCTCGCCCAGTGTCAACGGGAATGGAGCCAACAACCCTGATTCTGAGGATGCACGGTGTGGCCTCCTACATAATGATACACGATGAGCTAAGGTGCCTACTAGGTCTATCTATGTAGCATTCTAGAGATGTACATTACCTGGATGTCATCGATAGGTAAGTGAGCGTCGCTATATTCAGAAAGTGGCACGGACATGCAACTACTCTAACGTTGAGGGGGACTAGGTACCGCAATAATGGGGTGGTTTGCGACTGGTTGTAGAATTCTCTCAGTTATTCCCTCAATGCATCTATCTCTCCTCAAAGTGAGGCAGTTATATCCTCAAGTTTTGCATCAATGTCCCGTTTCATATATTCCTCGCGCTCGGCCTTGGATCTCTTCCTACTCATATATGCCTTCGAGTTATTTGAGAATCCGTGCCTCCAAGATACGTAAACCCCTAGGTCTCACGTGCGATTTAAGTGCTCCTTGTTTCCCTGGGCCATGGATAGTATATCCATCTCCCTGACTGCTTGGAAGGAACCTTCAAAAGATTCGGTAGTCAATCATCATGTTATTTTAGACCCCATGAAGTTATGGACCTATTAACAACTAGGTTGTTTAACATATCTTACCAGGTATTTGGACACTTCCTCGTCTGCGGGGTTTTTGAAAGAGATGATGCCCGAAGACATGGTTGATGACCTCGCTCTTAACCAGTATTGGGTACGCTCATGTATGATCCCAGCAAATGGTGGGGAGGCCTCTGATTGGATTGCGACCTTGTCTTCCATCCTTCATTGTGGGATTTTAGTCATGTACCCAGCGGTGCTGAGTTTGTGGGGGGTGAGTGTTTTGTGCCTAGAGATCCTTGTGCACCACACTTTTCTATTGAAATTTAGTCGTTGTCTTCATCCGCACAAAGGTCTCCCATATTTTCGGTAACACGAAAGGATATCTCGTGAAGGGTGTGTGATTCTTGGTCACATACTTCATGACAAGCGTTCTCTCGAAGGTCTTCTATGCTTTTCCCATCGCGAGGAGTACCTGCCATTGCACGAGTTGTAACACCCCAGCCAAACCATGACCTGGAATGCTACCAAACTAGTAACGCAACAAGGATAAACTAAATACGTCTCACAAAATTTCGGCAGAACATCCCCTGAATAGTTATCTATGACAGAGGGTTCAATAAGCAGAATTAATAAGAATAGATATCCAACAGGTATTTCGACTAAGATTAAACAAAATTGACTTTAGGTTACTAGGACGTTCATAAAATTAGCATCTAGATAAAGAACAGGAACACCATAAATACTCTAGTAATTTATTATAGTTTAATTTTCAGCAAGCATTGATCATAAAGATACTTAAAGTAATTCAATTCTTCTACTATTTAATTTCTTCCTTTCTTCCCATTATGGGTTGATCGTGCAAAGTGCAACAAGACTAATACTTCATTTTCCCCATGCATGCCGATCTCATAAGGGTACCTAAAACATAACAAACAACAAGGGTAAGTCCAACGACTCAGCAAGTATAATAAATGGTAACAATAGCATACATATACATCATTCCATAAGAACATCCAATAGTTACTTATAAACACATGCTTTGCATATATGTACATCATTCCATAAGAACATCTAACAGTTATTTATCCACACATGATATGCATACATATGCACCATTCTATAAGAATATCCAACTGTCACTTCAGAATACATGCTATGCAATATGATCAACAATATCTTTATCTCTTTCTCTTTTGTATTTTACCGGTAATGCAAAGTGCGCATCTGTCGATGCATACCAATGCTTGTACCATCTGGTACAGGGACCAATTGCCCATACTCCGCAAGTATGGGGACCTTTAGCCCGTCATCAGCATGACGGGGACCTCAGCAAATGCTTGGTCATCATATGACCAAGTCTTCAATAAGCCTGTAACACCCCAGGATCCACAAAACTCTGGGATGCTACTAAAACTGCTCTACAACTAGCCAATTTACAAGATAAATTAAACTGGCAACATTTAATTAACAGGATAATATAAGCGGAAGCATACTCGACTAGTAAATAACAGAATAATGAGAACAATTTAATATTCATAATCAACTTAACAATAATGACCAAAGGAACAATTCCAAGTTCAACATTAATATCCGTATCCGACAAAAAAAATCCGTATTCGTATCCGATCCGAGAATTATCCGAAGAAAATCCGATCTGACACAATCCGTATCCATTTTCATCTGAATTGGTCAGAAACTATCCGATCTGTTTTCACCCCTAACCATAGCAAGTCATGCTAGATATTTTTTTCCTGGCTCTGGCCTTGATTTCTTACGTACGATTAGTAGTATGACAGTAAACTGTTTATTTAGGGCTTTTTTTATGATACCTTAAAATGAGCCATCCAATCTTTATGATTCAATGATTTAAATTATTTAAGGTTAAGTTATACTACTACCCATACTATTAGCAATGAAATCTCTAAATGAGTAAATAAAACAAGTGAAATAAGATAAATTTTCAAAACTGTAATAGGCCCAGCAGGCGGCGTTTGCCAGCCTCCTCTAGGTGGTGCTGGACGTGGTCGCCGGCGTGTCTCCTGGCGGTGCTGGAGACATAATCCTTAAACAATTCCGCAAGAACGTAGCAAAACCACAAATTGGAGAAAGCAACGTGGTCACCGGCGTGTCTCCCGGTGGTGCTGGACATGGTCACCCGCCTCGGGGAGCTCATGCCGAAGCAAGTCTCCAGGTTAAACGGCTTCACAGATCAGTGAGGCGGCCGAGGAGGAAAGCAGGCGCCGGCTTCTGGCTGTTAATTTCAACAACAAAAGTCTAGAATGCCCTCATAAATTAACTGTCAGATTTAATTTTTACTATCACCTTTATACTATCAGTAGAATGCACTATAAAGTTTTCCTTATTTTAAAAATATTTTGTGTAATATTTACCCAAGATCATTCGTCATCAGCTAAACTTCCTTTCGTCCATCTCTGACCATCAAATACCTACTTAACATCATAAAACAGTCCAATCGATGCTGACAAAGGGCATTGTTTAGTAACAGTGAGTAGTAAACAGACAAAAAATACACTTGGTACAAAGCTCAATTCAGGGGCGAGAAAAACTAACCACATTGAATTAACGGAATTTCACAGAGCCAAAATTTGTTATGCTGTTAGAGATTGACTTGACTGAACATCTGCCACTATATTCCCATGACTAAATTATTCGATTTGTACATTCAGACAATTGAACCGAGTTCCATTTGTTTCAGCATGATCAACCCTTGAAATTCTTCTTGTGTCTCGTAGAATTGAGTTGCTCCAATATTCATTCATTTAAGGACTATCCTAGCAGGGTAGGTAGAATTCTGCCAGCATACCATGACGACAACGGGTGGTTCTAGCAAATCCTATATGGCCATTAGATATGTATTATCTGAGTATTTTGTCATGTGTACAAATTCTGTATGCTGCCTTGAAATATGGTGTGTTAAATAATACGTATATAGCTTACTGGAGAATTGCACTATTTTATATAGTGTGAAAAGATCTATCCCAGTCATAACAACATTTGCTCTTTCGTATATGCAGGTAGTCAACAAAGTCATATATTTGGTAAATTATGAGTAGCTGCAAACTAGTAGTAGAAGTTTTGAGTGCCAAAGACCTCTTCCCATTGCAACGCGAGGGATCATCTCTTTATGTTCAACTTCTTTTTGATGGCCAAAAGATGTGCACCACTGCCAAACAACAAGCAATCACCATGCAATGGAATGAGCGTTTTTGCTTCAAAGTTCTGGATCCCTCTAAAGTTGGCAAACTTTACCTGAAAACCCATGTGTACAACTTCAACAAAAACAGAAAATCACAAGAAATTCTTGGGCAAATTCGAGTACCTGGGAGGTCGTTTGCATCCTCGACGGATGCTGATGTCATTTATTATGCATTGGAAAAATCGTCTGCGTTCTCCCATGCAAGAGGTCACCTGGGCCTGAAGGTGTTTCTTCTCCATGATGATAATATCCCAATTGGTGCAGCGGAGGGGATACCTTCATCTAATAGCATTTTGAATGGGTTTAGTCCAAGCCAAGCAGATCAAGTAGTGAGCATACAACACTCCGCACCAATGGAGCAGTCTTGTCCAGCTCTAGAAGATCAAGTAGTGAGCATACAAAACACAGCATTAACAGAGCAAAGACTAGCAGATCCACTAGTAAACATACGAAACTCAGCACCACTGGAACAGTCTTGTCCAAGCCCAGTAGTTCAAGAAGTGAACATAAAAGACTCAGCACCATTGGAGCAATCTGTAAACTTTGCACTCACTGAAAGCGCACATCTTGCTAATGGGAGGGTGCTTGACTGTGGGTTTGAGCGCAAGTGGATGCCTCCAGGAACTGCACTCGTGCAGGCAGTACGAAATATTTTTACACGTGTTGTTAAAGCACGAGACTTGCCGGATATGGCTTCTGGTGGAGGTATCGATCCGTTTGTGGAGGTAAGAGTTGGTGTCCACAAGGCTAGGACGAAACACTTGGAGAGGACATATAACCCTGAGTGGAACTGCACATATGCTTTCCCAATTGATCTAGTCAAGGAAGCTGATTTCGTCGAAGTGATCGTCAAACATAAAGACCAGGTAAAAGATGATTTTGTTGGGATGGTGAGGCTTCATACACATGACGTCCAAAAGCGAACCTCAAATGATCCACTGCAACTGCATCCTGTCTGGCACCCACTTACGTATGAGAGCAGGGAGAAAGCTAAAGGAGAGATAATGCTTGCAGTATGGATGGGCGACCAAACTGATGATGCTTTTGCTGATGCAATGTGTTTGGACAGCATAAATGCCAGTGGTTCATTTGATATATCTTGCATTAGATCCAAAGTCTATGATGCTCCAACTCTTTGGTACATGCGTGTCAGTATAATTGAAGCTTACGGAATCACACAAGCAGGAATGTCCCTGGGGAATTTGTATGTGAAAGGACAAGTAGATCACCAATGCGTACAGACCAAGACAGCACAGGCAGTGGACTTGCATCCAACATGGAATGAGGACCTTATGTTTGTGGTTGCCGAACCATTGGAGGGGGAGCTTATCCTTACAGTTGAGGGTAACAATGTTGTAATTGGCAAAGCTGTTGTACCAATTACCTCCATCGACAAACGCAATGACGACAAGATAGTTGATCGCCGTACATGCCCAATCGACGTGATGCAGAATGTTAGAAAGTCTGAAGGCCATCTTGTTATCCGTGTCTGTTTGGAGGGAGGATATCATGTCCTGGATGAGCCCGTCGAACTAAGCAGTGACTTGAGACCAACAGCAAAGGAACTCTGGAGGGATCCAATTGGGCGTCTCGAACTAGGAATTCTTAAAGTAGAGGGAATTCCCAATATGAACACTGCACTTGATGGACATGAAACTATAAATGCCTACTGTGTAGCCAAGTATGGTAAGAGATGGGCAAGAACTCGAACTGTCATGAATAACTCCAATCCTACATTCAACGAGGAGCATTCCTGGGATGTTTATGATCAGTCTACTGTTCTAACAGTTGGTGTTTTCTATAACTGCCAGATTGCTGATGGTGAGGCGCCTTCAGGTCGTAACAAGGATATCCGGATAGGCCAGATATACATTCAGGTTTCTACCCTTTTCGAGCGTGTTGTTACTCAGAAACATCCTCTTCAGCTCCTGTTTCCCTCTGGTATCAAGAAGATGGGTGAGATCCACCTGTCAATACAATTTTCAAGAACAGGAATGTCAAGACTTTTTTACTTGTATTTACAACCCATGCTACCAGAGATGCACCAGAAACTTGCATTGAGAGATACACAGATCAATGACCTGCGCCTGCGTGCAGTTGAAATTGTTGCGGCACGATTGAGCCAGATGGATACACCGCTAAGAAAGGAAGTGATCTTATGCATGTACAACGCGGTCCCTAATTCATGGAGTGGACGGAAAAGCACGGCATACTATAATTGCATTATGTCAGTCGCTCGAGTGCTCAAAAGTTTTCTCAGCATTTTTGAAGATGTTCGCTCATGGAAGAGAATTCGGTCCAGTCTGGCGTGTTGTTTCATGTTGCTAATTTTTGTGCTTATTGATGCAGTGGGATTTTTTGTCGGCATATGTTATTTGTCATTTCTTATGTTAGCTGCAAATATGTTGCGTTCCAGAAACTTCGACACGAGAACTTGTCCTGCAGAGCTTAGACACATGCTTGGAGAGGAGTTCGACCAGTTTGATGCTACAGTGTTCGTCGAGCATACAGGCAATGGACAGGGAATGCTAACGGGCTTTGCTTGCTGGGCGCAAATGCTATTGGGCAATGTAGCCATCTTCCTGGACAAGATCGAAGCATTACTGACCTGGAGGGACTTCTCTGCTACATTTATATTCTGTGTGCTCTACGGGGTAACAATCATAATTATTGCGATCCACATGGTGAGAGACATAATTGAGGAGTACTGTAATAAATATACTCTCTGCACAGTAGCTGTGTGTCTCACGCTAGGGCCCCCATGGCTGCGACACATAGTCGTAGGTTGCAGCACCCGCATTTTCATGAACTTCTTCCGGCGTCTGCCAGTGAAGACGGCATTCCTGATTTGAGAAGGCCAGTGAGTATATATAGTGGATCCCCTTGAGCTCTCTCAGCTCTCTCTACATTCTGTCATATTGTGGTAGTGCACTTTTATAACCAGTTGTAATAAGATGTTACTGAACAAAATTGGGCTTGTGTTTGCTGGTATGGTATTATTTGTCAACATTTACGATTATTTGGGACAGCAGCTGGTTCTGTTCTGTAATTGATTTGGATCATCGACCTTGATTGTGCCTTGTATGAGTAGAAAATATAATACGAACAAAGATGCATTCATATTTTTTTTATCAAAATTATAAACCCCTCTCTTCACCGGCCAAACCGGCGGCATTGGTTTTTAGAAGGATACTCAAAATTATGTTCCATTTTTTCCCTTTTTAGAAGGATATTCAAAATTTTCTAGGTCAACCAATCACTAAATGGGTTTCGCTAAGCGGGTGTCTGATTTTTTTTCCTCAAACTTTGTCACGTTCGAGTTAGGCATATTTGACTTTCCATGGTTTGGTTGGTAACAGCGGTTGTCTCACCACATTGGCCCCTGCCCCACTTGCCATAGGCTCATTTCATAGCTAAAGTTTGCCACATGTGCGACGACTAATTTCAATGCCACAAAAAACTGTGGCTGGTCATACTTTTGGCACGCGAGACGTGGTAAGAAAAATGGTAAATATTGTAAATCCCACGTGTTTTCAGTTATTCACTCTAATGATCAAGTAATTTTTATTTAATAAACTTTATAAAACCTATGTTTGAAAATAGACGCATCCCGTACTTTTTAAATTAAACCTTAACTATTGCGCCTCCGTACACGGTGTTGCAAATAATCTTCTCGTCATGTTTTCTACTTTTTTTTTTCATTCAGACTTGTCAAAAGCCAAACCACTGGTATTCATCTTATGATCTCAAGAAAAATTAATAATTTGTCTTAAGGTTGAGAGGTCAGTGATAAAATGCTCTCTATTATATGGTAACAGATAAAATATCCCAAAGTTGAGAGGCTAATTAATTATTTGCCCTTTTTCAAAATTTTGATGTTTTTTACTCCTTAGACTCCTAAACCCCACGCGAAATGACCGTCCATTAGACCCGATATATGGCAATCAGAGAGTGGCTAAATGATCCTTTTAAATTCAACTCCCCAAATGGTATTCCAAAATTTTTACTCTACTAGCTATTGAAATCTAGGAGCCTAGGAAGATCGGATTTTTCCACCAACAAAGTACTCAAAAAAACGTAGAAGCAGACGGAGTTCAATTCATCCAGACCGATCAGATGGCTATGGAGGGGGCGGTTGGACCGGCCTGAGAGCTAGTGGCCTGACAGCTAAAATCGACTAGTCTGACTGCTATCTTAGGGGCGATTAGACTACATCCCTGTTCCAAACCTAGAAATCAACCTTGCTAAGGATCTCATGACCTAATCCATCTAATGATCGCATGGATCTTGGCTAAAGTTCTAATCATTCTTTATGATAGGCAAGGTTACAATAAAACCAGACAAAACTCAAGAACTTAATATATAACTTGCCATGGGTTAAGTATTAACAAGATGGCTTTAGATAAGTTCCCACATATCACAACAAGCAAGATTACCTAAAGATTTGTGACCAAAACCCAAATAACAAGATTTAACTAGAAGAGCTCCAAATTGAATAAAATCGTGCAACCTTTCGAGATCTTACTAGACATCTCTATCACTTACACATCATTGGAACCCAGCAAGATCTAGAGGGAATGAAAGAGGGCAAAAACACCTACCAAAATAAGTGCAAACTTAGCAAGAGTAAGAACACCACCATGTAGTATGAACATGATTAATCTATTGTAACTTATAGATGTATGTTTACAGTCACTCCACCCCTGGAGGACATGTAATATTTTGAAAATACCCCTCTCAAGGCCTATGCATAATTAGCGGAAAGGGATATGTGAAAACAGGCTGCACTACGTCTTCTCAGATGGACGATGAGAGCCGCGTGTGCCACCTCCTAGTCCTTTCTTGTGCTCTGATACCAATATTGGGTTTTCTCAAGCATCATGATCAGACTGTTTGTGAGATCAATTCCAATATGATCATGTTGGTCAACAGCTTGCAGAGCCGCTCCTACAAAACAATCCTAGCTATTCTGTCCTGTGTTGTACCCGAGTTAAACGAATGTATACATATTAAATTCCAGTAGACTTGATCTCAATAAATATGTCTACCATATTCCAATACAGCCATCCTCGATACCTCGAGTATTAATTCCTCGAGTTAAATTTCGCATCAAAATATTTTCTATCACTTTGTATCAATAATATGAATAGTTCTACATTTAATAAATAGATAATAACCACGATAAATGTTGAAAGCCACACAAAATCCCAACATCTCCCACTTGACTGAAACATTTCAATCAATAAACGGAGCCCCATGACTTAATCGTGCTTAAAAAATAATTCCTGACTAACTGATTTAGTCAATGGATTTTCTTTCAATGTGTTTACTTTTACTTTAAAATAAGTGATATGTTGTTATGAGCCCAACCTCGACTTCGCGTCCGTAGGACGACCCCGACCCGCGCCTCGACTTCGCGCTCGCGGGATGAGCCCGACCTCAACTTCGCGTCCACAGGATGGCTCCGACCTACACCTCGACTTCGTGTCCGCGGGACGGGGCCGACATGCACCTCGGCTCCGGGCCCATGGCACAACACGGGCCTACACCGGCAAAATCGTTTCCACACAACACCATAAAAGATCACAAGCCGCAGGGACGGAGGGGGCCAAATAGCTCGGCGACATGATTTCGGCCCGTGAAGCCCTTCACCATGAGAGGCTCCTGTTGTAGGGATGGTCCCCACCTAAGCCCAGCTGGTCTGCTAAAGGGTTGTAAAGCCCAAAATAGGGTGTGTGTAATGACATAGATACCCCCATAGGGGGCACATGGATGTAAGGGCATAATTGTAAAATACTTCTCATGGAAATATATATGCCTACCCCGGACATAATGAAGAGGGCAAGCATTGTTCATGCATCATCTCCACTACAACACTCTCTCACTTTACTGTTTCGTCAGTAGCCACAACAGTTTACGATCCAGTTTATACTTTTACCCACGTTTAGTATTTATGTTGTTCTTGTAGTCATAATTTATTTGCGGAATTATTTAATTACTGAAGTGCTAAATATTCTAAAAATCATGACTCATTTACAACTTTATATTCAGTTATTTATCCTGAGCATCAACTTCAATTTTAATCATTGCATACACCAAAGGAAACCCGGGTTTATTTGGATTTATGCGTAATTGAATGGCTAATTAAATTTTAGAGGCATATTTATTAGTAAACCAATGGCCGGCTGTTCTCTCCTATTTGCCTCCATTCCATTCCCGCCTTTTTCTCACAGCCTCTGTCCAAGCCAAGATAGCCAAAGCGACGCCCATATAACCCACGGTCTCCTCCCTTCCATGCACGGCCTACCCACCCCGCCCAGCCACCCGTCGACGTACGCCGGCCTCTCGCTCGCTCGGACCACGCGCGGCGGCCGGAGGGACGTCTATCCCTAAACATTAAGAAGCGCGCCATGGGGAAGCGCAACGTCCCACGCTACCCCGACGACGACGACGACAGCAGCTGCTGCGGCTGCCTGTGCTGGTGCTGCTGCTTCCTGGTCCTCATCGTCGCGGCGCTCGCCGGCACGGCGGCCTACTTATTCTTCGTCTACAAGCCCAAGGCGCCGTCCTACTCCGTCAACAACATGTCCATCTCGCAGTTCGAGTTCAGCTCCTCGGACCTCACGCTCTACACCAAGCTGGTCGCCACCGTCCGCGCCGAGAATCCCAACGACATGATCGGCATCAAGTACGGCGACGGCTCCCACACCGTCGTCTCCTACCGCGGCACGCCGCTGTGCTCCGGCCGCCTCCCGACCTTCTTCCAGGGCCACAAGAACGTCACCGTGATGGACATCGCCATGGAGGGCCGCCATGGGTTCGGGTCAGGCCTGCAGGGCGCGATCGAGGAGAGCGAGAAGGAAGGCAACGTGCCGCTCGACGTCTACGTCAGCGTGCCGGTGGAGCTGCGGCTCGGCAGCATTGACCTCCGGCAGGTCAAGGTCAACGTGCACTGCGCGCTCGTCGTCGACAGCCTCTCGCCTAAGAAGAAGCCGACCATCAAGTCGGCCACGTACAGGGGCAACATAGAGTTTTGACATGATTCGATCTGTTGATTCCAGGGCTGGGTTGATTGACTAACTGTTAATTTGCTCTGATATATTATCTGCTCGTTCAGTGGAGTTGGGGAGGAAGGAATACATATACTATGTTGCGTTGTAACACTGTAGTCAAAAGTGTTCGTCCAAAGTTAAATTGTTTGTTTGGTTATATATATGGATAACTTTTTCATTGGAAGGTAAATTTTGTAGTAACCTTGTGGCAACAGTTTGCAACAAATCAACTTAATGGACTTTTTTGTTCTCTATATATATATGCATGCTTAATTTGTCGGTTTGTTCTCAATGTAATATTGCGCATGTACTCTCTAGATGCTTTTGTCTTGGCTTGATAGCGCAAAGACAAGTCGACGTAAATTTTGCCAAAATTTCAGTAATTATTTGTAAGGCCAAAATTCGAGTTCAAAATCAAATCATGAGATCAGCTTCAAACTTTAGTGCAAGTTTCATCTATATTTTCTTATCTATTTCATCTATATTTAATATCTAGTTCATATCTACCTTTTTTAACCTTTTTATCAAAAAATTAAAATTTTCAACAAAATTCAAATTCATTTGAACGAAATTCGGAACAAAATTACCGAAATTTTGGTGATTTCAATCTTTTTGCTACCCTCCGAAATTTTTTCCAACCGAAAATGATGACCCTGCTCCAGAGTACTTTCTAGGGGCTCACTATTTATAAGGTGACAACTTATGCTTTTTTAATTTTAAGTAACTTTTTTAATTTTTGTAAGGTGACAAATTGTACTTTTTTAATTTTTCCCAGCCAGGCCGTGCCCGCCAAGGTCTTCCCAGCGAGGCTGCGTTCCACGTGCCATGGGACCTATTCTTTTTTAGCTTTTGATTTTAGTTTTTGATTTTTTTATAATAATTAATTTTAAACAAAATATTTTTTAAGATAAGATCTACTAGTTAATTATAGTATATATTGTACCGACTTCATTTATATCGGTAAAAACTGCACGTGAGTTTCAGTTACTCTATAATCTCTCACACAAACAGTCTAAAAACCAAAAGCCGCAGTTAAAAACTACCAGACTTAACAAAAAAACAGGCCCATGGCATCTCGGTGCCATCGTCGGCTCGTTCTGGTCAAGCCCAACGTGTGTTTGCCCTGCTCGTTTCGGCTTCAATTTCTGGGTTCTGGTTTATTTTTTACTATTTATAAATTTCATCTTTTTCTGAATTTTTTGCTTTTTTAAAGCTTTTTTGCTGGTTCTTTTTTCCGTATTCGTTTGCGTTGTCCGTGATGAGCTAGTATTTTTTTCTATTTTTAAATTTAATTACGTCAAATAACTCAGCTTTAGCTACAGTGAAATTCCAACTGCTACAGTGCAATTTCAGTCTAAATCATAGCTTTTCAGCCCAACCAAACGGGGCAACTTGTCCGAATGCGGATCCAATATAGAAGCGTTCGGGTCAATTGACCCCCAATGATTCCTTACTAGTCCTATTAAGATCATAGTAGACATAGCAGATCACATTCCTTACTGGTTTCGCCCCTGGTTATCCCAAAGCGTGTTTATGCTGAGGTAAAGTGCGACAGTAGTTAGCCGAGTCATGCAAAATAAAAGTATTGCTTAAATCACAAGTAATACATATATCGTTTCCGGAGTTTGAACGTCTCGAGTTTCTCGACGAGCTTCGTCGTTGACATTTAAGCATGTATTGCCGACAAAATGCGGTTGCCAGGAACTTCCCCCGGAGCTAAACTAACAATTATCAGCCTTACCTTAAAAAAGGGGTCCAACCTTGTGGAGCTGCGGAGTCGATACAGTGAGGTCGCGTAGGCCAAGAGCTTAGCACACGCAACCACGGAAACAAATTTCGGTTGAAATTTTACGAATTTCAATAAAATTTAGTTTTCTCAGTCCATCTCGAAAAGGCCAAAATCGGCCAAAAATTTCAGCCCGTTTGAATTTTTTTCGGCTCATTGCACCAACCCACCGGTCCATTACACCAACCGATCAACCCACCCACGGTCACACCATTTTCATTCATCTCTCTCCTTCCCCATCCAAAATTCCAAACTCGATCTGGAGCATGGAGGCGGCACGAGGAGAGGGCGACACGCTGTTGCATAGGGGAGGTGGGTGGCTGGCCGGCAGTGGCTGCGCAAGCGAGAGGCAGGCTGCTGCGTAGGGAGGCTGGCGGCTGTGCAGCGGAGAGGCCGCGCAGAAGTAGGCTGCGAACAGTGGAAGGTCGGGCAAGGCAAGGAAAATTTTTTAAGATTTTGTAATTTTTAAATATATTTATATTTCTTGAGTTTGAATTTTTTGTTTGAATATTTCGACCAAAAGTTTTTGAAAAATCCGAAATTTTTAAAATTTCTAAAATTCGGTTTTCTTGGAGGGTTTCGATATCTGGAGCATGGAGGCGGCGTGAGGGGAGGGCGACACGCTGTTGCATAGGGGAAGTGGGTGGCCGGCAGTGGTGGCAAGAAGCGAGAGGCAGGCTGCACAGGAGGTCATGCACAGGCAATGGAGAGGCCAGTAGTAGGTCATGAACAGTGGAAGGTAGGGCAAGGCAAGGAAATTTTTAAGATTTTGTAATTTTTAAATATATTTGTATTTCTTGAGTTTGAATTTTTTGTTTGAATATTTTGACCAAAAGTTTTTGAAAAATCCGAAATTTTTAAAATTTCTAAAATTCGGTTTTCTTGGAGGGTTTCGATATCTGGAGCATGGAGGCGTGAGGGGAGGCGACACTGCTGTTGCATAGGGAGGTGGGTGGCCGGCGGCGGTGGGTGCATAAGCGAGAGAGACATTGCTGCAAAGGAGAGGCGGCGCGGAAGTAGGCTGCGAACAGGGGAAGGGCAAGGCAAGAATTTTTTTAAGATTTCGTAATTTTTAAATATATTTGTATTTTTTGAATTTGAATTGTTTGTCTGAATATTTAACCAACATTTTTTGCAAAAATCCGAAATTTTCAAAATTTCTAAAATTCGGTGAGGATTTCAATATTTTTTAAACGAAATTGTTTTCCCTGCACACAACATTGTTCATGTTCAGCCACGCTTAATTCGTGAGATTTGAACACCCGGGACAAAGGGAGCTGACTTATGTTTCTTTTACTACTGGCTGAATACCTGGGTTTTGCCGTAGATAAAAAATATCATTATACCCAACCAAGTAGTAAGATACACAATCACTAATTGGAGTTCGCCTGCAAACAATCTTTCTCGCGGTCACACCAGTCGTGTGACTCGTAGAGCGAGTTCCTCTTCTACGCAGGACGGAGTCGAGCGACACACTGCCCAACATGTGGAGTACCCACACACCACAACGGCCTCATCCCCTTCTCCAACACGAGGAGCATCGGTGTGACAACCCACCTTATTACCATAAGTAATAATACCGATCAACGAATTATTACTCGTTTTAGCCGATAAAACATCACTCTAACAAATAATAATCTAATCAGAGTGTTGCAACAGAACAATAATTAGAGATAGAAGATTACATACATCCACATTGCCACGCAGGGCTAAAATATTACACAACTTATGCAGTTCAGGTATTACAATACCATAGGAGAGTAGTTCAGCATTCTAATTACACAAGAGAATATACCACTACAATACCCTAATATTACAAGTACCCTATTGGTAGAGTCCGAGCTACTCCTGTGGCTCTAGTCGTCTCAGTCCTCGTATATGGTGTGACCCTCATATGGCTCGTCCTCGATACAACCTCCCTCCCCTGGATAGTAAGGCTCCTCTGTACCAGTTTCATCTCCGCCTAAATATTGCTGGCTATCCTCTAAACAAAGGAAATAGTAGCAAAGGTGAGTACAGAGTACTCAGCAAGCTTATATAACAAATATGCACTCTATGTTTCTGCTCTACCTCAATTTTTCTCTTCCATTTTTATACCCAATCTCAATCTCAACTTATAGAAAATAAAGGTTTTAAGTTGTGAAAAATTTCGGATTCATTAATTTGGAAAAACTACTGAGCATACGTATGAACAGCAAAAACCTCCATAAGTTTCCGTAATTCTCTTTTTCCGGAGACAGGCATGAATTCATGATTTATATAGCATTGCGCAAGCTTCTATCACTTTACCCACCACCACCCTTGATCCTGGTGGCTCATGGATCTCCGCATTTTCTTAGGTTCGGCCCTTTGCCTGTACCTTATACTAGGAATTAATCTATGACATCGAATAGATGCTATGATTTAAGTAACTTAGACGAATCCTGCTAAACGTGCTTGTGGGTTTCTAATGTCTCATTTTTCTTATAAATACTCGACGTTACTTATGTGCATAATAATCAAAGGTATTACACTAATACCGCATATCGTGTTAATTCTCTGTTCATTCTACAAGGATGTCTATACGGTTGTTACGGCTAAAATTTATTTATAGGGTTCTCTAGTACATTCAATTAATTTAATTAACATCGACCATTCTGTTATACGAGTTTTTACAATGCATGCATAAGTGAGTAATTCTAAGTACAATAAATCTAGCCTGCAACATGCTAACTTACCTAATTTATTTTCCTTCCTCTTTTTCTTTTCCCCCCCTCTCTCTCGTTTTCCCTTTTTTTCTCTTTTTCTCTCCTTTTCTCGCTTTTTCTCGTCGCGCGCTTGCTGCTCTTATCTCGCCTCCCACCGACGCCTCTCTCTCTCCCCCTCGGTTCTTCTTCTCTCGGTCCCCTTTTCTCTCCGCGCCGATTCCAACCGACGCCGTCTCGGCTCTCCCGCACCGCGCCGCCATGGTTCTTCCTCCCCCGGTCCTAGCTAGGGGTGAAAACAGGTCGAATTCGGTCGGATATTGCTTATTCCATATCCTATCCTATATTTTTTTCTCAGATTCGGAGTCGAATACGAATAGTGCCGGATACGAATACGAATCCGGATAGTATCGGTCACAGATACGGAACGAATACGGAGCGGATTCGAATACGATAACGAATATCTCGTCGGATATTACGTAGGAATACAAAAAGCATATATAGACGGGTAGAAAATGTAATGTAATAAATTGGTTGAAAAAACTATCAAATCCCACATGCAAACATGCAGTTTTTTGTGGAACACCTTAGGGTGATCACCAAGTTTATGCATATATAGACTGGTAGAAAAATGTAATGTAATCTAATGTAACAAAAAGCATATATAGACTGGTACAAAATGCATATACAAAAGGCTTCTCCAACTGGACAATACCACCAAAGACTAATTGTGATGGATCCGACTATCCGACTATCCGAATCCGAGAATCCGACTCCGAATCCGGATATTCGAAAAATATATCCGGTTTTATCCGATAAAATCCCGGATAGTATCCGTATCCGTCGGATAGTTATTTTCCGAATCCGAATCCGTATCCGATATTTATCCGACATAACTATCCGAATCCGACTCCGAATCCGATAATTATCCGACATAACTATCCGAATTCGATCCGACTCGGATTCGGCGGTCGGTCGGTCGGGAAATATCCGATCTGTTTTCAGCCCTAGTCCTAGTGCCTCCACCTCCATCCCTCTCCTTCTCTGCTACGCCTCCTTTCCCCCGTCGCACTACCCCGCCGACTCATCTCCTCCTCGCGCCGTCGGCCCCATCGGCGCCGCCCGCGCCGCTGGTGGGATGAGCTGCAGCCAGATCCGTGGCCTAGGGCCCGGATCTGGCGCCTTCTCCCTCAAATCCGACCCGGTGTGAGGTTGATTTGGTTGCTATTTTGCTTTGGCTCTAACAGTTTTGCTCAAGATGTGCTAGGCTTTTGGAGGTGTGTTGCCCTTGCGAGTCACACCGGCTAGCACCACCCGTACGCCAAGGGAGTACACGGTGGTGGCTAGGGGTGTGGCGACATCGGTGGTAGCTCGCCGCCGCCTTCCTCTTCGGTGAGTCCTTGCCTCTTTACTCTTCCTCTACTCCCCTCTTCTACATCTAGTTGGCATACTACACCTACTGGATGATTGCTGTCTCTAACTACACAATATTTGCTATTGAGAAACGAACGCTATTGTTGTGAGCAATTTGTGGGTCACCTGTGCGGTTGATGGTTGGGGGTTGTTCTGGGAATGAATCGGGGTTGCTTGAGGATGTCGCTTCCTCGGTGGTGTGGACGCCGCCTGGTGGTGTCCCGCTCCTAGGGTTGATGGTCTCGTGGTTTGGGGTCGGGCCTCCTGCCGTCGCCATCGCCTCGCCGTCGTCTTGCTCCTGGTCGTTCGCCCGGCCTTCACCTTGCTCCGGGTCGTCTACCCGGCCTTCGTCTTGTGTCTGGCTTCTCGGTGGCTACAGTTTCTATGTGGCTGGCAATGAATGGGGAAAGGGGAGAAATGTGGTGTGCTCAAACTCCTGTCTCCTTTCTCTGGTTGGCTGTGCAGTCGGGCTGTGCGCGATATTTTCTGGGATGGTCGTGCTGTGCATAACCCTCTCGGCTGTGCGTTCTGTTTGGCTGTGCGTGTGCTCTCTGGAATGTGGGTGCAGCCACTGTGACGCGCTGGTTCTTCGGTTGCTATGTTGGATTTAGAAATATGATGGTTTATACTGGTTGGTCTCTAAAATAAAACAGGTTTGTTTTGCCCGAGTGATGAGCCTACGGTTGTGAGAGGTGCCGACTAGCCCCCGGACGGTCAGGTATCTCCGTGAATGGATTACCCCGCCTGACTTAACCTTTCGGGCTCTGACAGCAAAATTTTCTATTTCTTTTCTAACTTCGCTTACTTTTATTTGTTCTTTTGTTCGGTCTTTTTCGGTATTAAAATAATGGTTCCCTCGCAAATAAACTATCAGTGTGGTGGCGGTTCGACGACAACAGATCCTAATGTTTGAAATGGCATGAATGTAATTTGGCTTTCTCTTAATATTGATGTATACAAAATATTGTAATTTCTATTCTTTATTACCCGAATGCAATAATTATGTATGAGATGGATCTCTAGTTGTAATTGGTGCTCTCTAATGTAATTGCATTTATGAGTAAATAATTGGCTAATGGTTTGGCGATCCCGAGTTTAAATAATTTACTCCCTCATGTTAATTTGGCCCCTTAATGGTTATTAGTAACGCTAATAACGGCGTTTAGATTATTTAGAAAACGCGGGGCATTACATCCTACCCTCCTTAGAAAAGATTTTGTCCTCGAAATCAACGACTTACTTAAAAAGGTTCGGGTAATTAACGCGTAGATCCTCCTCTTTTTCCCATGTCGCTTCTCGTGCAGTGTGGTTCTTCCACTGAACCTTGCAAAAGCGAATCGTCCGGTTCCTTAACTTTCGATCCTCAATTTGTAATATTTTTAACGGACGCTCTTCATAAGTCAAATCATCTAGTAACGGGATGTCTATTTGAACTATTTGTTCTGATGGTTGACTCAGGCATCTTCTGAGTTGAGACACGTGGAATACATTATGAATTCTGGACAGTTGCTTGGGTAACTCCAATTGATAAGCAGAACTGCCCTTTTGCTCTAATATCCTGAATGGTCCGACGTATCTAGGACTTAACTTTCCTTTTAGTCCAAATCGACGGATCCCCCGCATCGGTGACACCTTTAGGTATACATAGTCACCAATTGCAAAGGTGAGGTCTCGCCTTCGCCGATCCGCATAACTCTTCTGCCGGCTTTAGGCAATTCGCAGTCTATCCCTGATTACTTGAATTTTCTCATCATTTTCTCGTATGATGTCAGGACCTAGTAATGGTTTTTCCCCGACTTCATACCAACAAATGGGTGACTGACATTTTCTACCATACAGAGCTTCAAAAGGCGCCATTTGGATACTTGCTTGGAAATTATTGTTGTAGGCGAACTCTGCTAGCAGTAGGTATTTATCACATGACTCTCCAAAGTTTAAGGCACATGCCCTCAGCATATCCTCAAGTATTTGATTGGTACGCTCCGTTTGGCCATCAGTTTGTGGATGATAGACCGTGCTAAAATTTAGCTTGGTTCCTAGAGCAGTTTGGAGACTTTTCCAGAAACTAGAAGTGAATACCGACCCTTTGTATGAGATAATTACTCTAGGAATGCCATACAAGGTTACTATCCTTTCTATGTATAGCTCTGCTAGCTTGTCAAACATGTACATCTGCTTGGTGGCAATGAAATGGGCTGATTTAGTGAGTCGATCTACCACTACCCAAATGGTATCTTTCTTCTTTAGGGTCATTCGTAGACCTGTTATAAAATCCATACATATACCATCCCACTTCCATCTTGGTGTTTCTAATGGATGTAATATTCCTGCCGGGCGTTGGTGTTCAGCCTTTACTCTTTGACAGGTATCGCAATTATTTACATATGTGGCGATCTCTCTTTTCATCCCATTCCACCAAAAGTTTCCCTTGATATCCCTGTACATCTTGGTACTCCCTGGGTGTATGGTGTAGAGGGTATCATGGGCCTCTCGAAGAATGATCCCCTTGATCTCGGAATCATTAGGTACACAGATTCTACCATGGTTGTGTAATACTCCTTTATCTATCTCGAATTCTGATGGCTGTCCCAATTTAATTCTTTTGATCTCTTCATTTATGAAGGGGTCTTTTGGTTGCTCTCTTTTTATCTGGTCATGTAATGTGGGTTGGACAGTCATGGTGGCTATGGTGACCTCTGTGGTAGAAAGCTGTAATTTGATCTCTATTTTGGCTATGTCTTGAAGTAAGTTGGGGTTGTAATCTGTCAAGGAAATGTAGTTGCAGTGGGATCTTCTACTAAGTGCATCTGCGACCATATTTGCCTTTCCAGGGTGGTAATTGATGGTTAAGTCATAATCTTTGATGAGTTCTAACCACCGTCATTGCCTCATGTTCAATTCCTTTTGTGTGAATATGTATTTGAGGCTCTGATGGTCACTGAATAAGGTATATTTGGAGCCAAATAGGTAATGCCTCCAAATTTTGAGCGCAAATACTACAGCTCCCAATTCTAGGTCATGTGTAGGGTAGTTCATCTCATGTAGTCATAGCTGTCTCGAAGCATATGCTATAACTTTATCTCGCTGCATCAACACACATCCTGGTCCCAATCTCGATGCATCGCAGTACACAGTATACTCGACGCCTCTCTCTGGTAAGGTTAATATAGGTGCAGTGGTGAGAAGACTTTTGAGCTTCTGAAAACTCTGCTCATAAGCCTCTGTCCATTGGTATTTTGCAGTCTTCTTTAAGAGCTTGGTGAGTGGTGAGGCGATTTGGGAAAATCCTTTGATGAACCTACGATAATATCTAGCTACGCCTAAGAAACTTCGGATCTCGGTGGGATTAGTGGGACGATCCCATGACTTGATGGCTTCAATCTTGTGTGGGTCAACCTCTATGCCTTTTCCTGAAACTATATGGCCAAGGGATGCGACTTGATCTAACCAAAATTCACATTTACTAAATTTGGCATAGTGCTGATTTTCTCGTAGGATTTGTAAGGCAATTCTCAGATGTTGAATATGCTCTTCTTTGCTGCTTGAGAATATCAGGATGTCGTCAATGAAGACAACAACGAATTTATCCAGATATTTCATGAAGAGTTTGTTCATTAAATTCATGAATACGGCTGGCGCATTAGTTAACCCGAATGGAACAACAATGTATTCGTGATGTCCATAACGGGATACAAATGCGGTTTTAGGAATGTCTTCTTGTCGTACTTTTGTTTGATGGTATCCTGACCATAAATCAATCTTCGAGAATACACATGCCCCCTTGAGTTGATCGAAAAGGTCATCTATTCTGGGTAGTGGATATTTGTTCTTTATAGCGACCTTGTTTAATTCTCGGTAGTCTGTGCACAGTCTAAGGCTTCTGTCCTTCTTTTCCACAAATAATACTGGGGCTCCCCATGGGGATACACTCTCTTGAATAAAACCCTTAGCTTCTAATTCATCTAACTGAGTTTTGAGTTCTCCTAATTATGTTGAGGTCATTCGGTAGGGTCTTCTAGAGATGGGTGTTGTACCTGGAACAAGATCAATTGAGAAATCTAGTTCCCGGCTTGGTGGCATGCCCGGTAGCTCATTAGGGAATACATCGTTGAATTCTTGAACTACGGGTATGTCGACTACTTCACCTCCTCGAATGTGGGTCACTCTTACGTTGGATTAAGATGGCTCTATTCTACCTCCCGAGTAAATTAATCTAGACCCATCAGGTTTTCTTATAGATGCATTTTTGAGCTCACAGTCTATTTTAACTCCATTTGCAGCTAACCAATCCATACCTAAGATTGCATCCAGATCGGTCAAACTAATTATATGGAAGTCGGCCAAGAATTCAGTATCTTGTATATGAATGGGTTGACCTTTTACCATAGAGGTCACGGTTATAACTCCAGCAGGAGTGTTAACTCCTAGCCACCGATCTAATGGTGTTGCTCCTAACCCATTTTCTTTGGCAAATTTTTGAGATATAAAGGAATGGGTTGCTCCTGGGTCAAAGAGAACAGTCCCTACGGATGGTGGAATGGTTAACTTACCCATGACCACATCTGTTGCTTCTCCCACCTGTTCGGCGGTTACATGAGTTAGTCGGGCTGACCCTCCTGATTGGCTTCTGGATCCCCCTACCTTCTTAGCTGGATCTCCGGTTGTCCCCTGTCCACGTCCTCCCACTAGACTCTGCGTTGGGGCTGGTGCTCGAGGTGTCTAAGGCTGTTGTCCAGGTACCCATGTGGTTCGGACTGGATAAGGGCAGTTAGCTCGAATGTGTCCTTCCTTTCCACAATTATAACACCCGGTCATCCTACGCGTGCAATCTTTGGTGTGGTGCCTTCCCTTGCACCGGTCACATCGGAGAGGTGTGAAGGTTTGGGGCTGATTCAGGGGTCTTGATGTAATACCCTGTGGTTGAGGTATGGTAGGGCACATTCGAGGTTGGGTGTTGGCTCGTGTATCATATCTGGCCTTCTTACGCCTTTCTTCCCCTAGAGTAGCATGCTCTTTTTCTAATATGATGGCCCGATCCACCATATCTTCGAACTCAGTAATTCTGTGAGTGGAGAGGTGCATCCGGATATAAGGATTCATTCCCGCCTGAATCGATCTATCTTCCTCTCAGCCGTGGATACATCATCCGGAGCATAGCGAGACAGTTCATTGAACAGGTGTAGATATTCTGTGATACTCTTACCTCCTTGAGTAAGTGCTCTAAATTCTTGCTTCTTTATTTCCTTAGTCCCTTGGGGTACATGCGATGCACTAAAGCTTTTAGTGAAATCCTCCCAAGTTATGGGACGATCACTGGTGCGGCTTCGTTGGTAATTTAACCACCAAGTGGCCGCCGGTCCCGTCAGTTGATGGGACGCATAGCGCACCTTTTCTTCATCCGAGCACCCAACTGTATTTAGTTTCTTTTCTACTTCTTGTAACCAATCATCCGCCTCTAAAGGATCCACTGCTCTGGAGTATCCACTATTCTCTTGATGGTCTGTAACCAGCCACCTAAATTCTCTTCAACCAGTGGCTCTGTTGTTGAAGAGAATTTCGGTGGCTGGGTTTTCAGGAAGGTTGTAAACTTTATCGCGGTTGCACTTGATGCTGACATTGATTCTTCGAGTGTCACCTTGACAATGAACGGTGGTAGTACCTCTCCTTGTTGCTCTGGCATCTGGACTTGTCCTTGTCTGCCTTCAGTCTGGTCAATCTTTACAGTGACTTGGACTCCCTTCATATTGAACTATTCAATCTTCTATTTGTCCAGTGGTATTTTGCAACCAAGGTTCAGGAATCAGTTCCGTAACATCTTTGGGCTAGCAAGGGAAAGTAAGACTGAAACAAGAACGAGGGCAGGCAAGAGTGAGAAGGAAATAAGTTGAGGGGAAATTAAATGATTCCCTTGATTGCACTCCCTTCTCTTACAGTTTCCAGGGATGTAATCCAGCATACTGGTGGCAATCAAAGGTTCACATTTAATTTCTTCGGAGATTTAGAGAGAACATAGGAAAGAATTCAGACGAAAAGGGGTAGAAGCAAAAAATTTTAACATATTCTTTATTTAAAGCCAGGAAGTTAGTTTTTGCATAAATTGCTTATATAGTAGCCTAGCGGCTAATAATGCAATTTGTCAATTAGTACAATCAAAAACTCCGTCTACTCAAATGGCTTTACCCGCAGTATCGAGGAAATCAAACGGGTATTGATAACTACGCGAGCGATGACATTACAACTTTTCAAAAGGGAAAGCCTGGGTCGGGGTATTCACACTATTCTTCCTGACACCATCCTTACTACTATTCTTCAAAAGTTAGACCACGTTCCGGGGCCAGTGCGTACAGTCAGGAGTTAGTCTAAACGGCTACACGTATTTTTGGGATTTTCACAATACCAAAAGAAAAACTTTTTAATGCATGTCTAGAGAGAGATGAGATAGACATAGGAAAGATGAGATAGCAATATTACTTATGATTTTCATAATCTTTTTATATTAGAAATTAAAATTTTGTAAAATCGTATTTCCTAACGAAACTAAACCTATACTTAGGGTCACAACCTACAGTCAAGCTTGCTCTGATACCACTTCTTGTAATGCCCCCGTTTCTAGGAGGAACAAGGGCGTCACTAGTCCGCAGCCACCCAGGAGTTTGGTTACGGACCGAACAAGTATCATGCCTGCTTACGAACATTTAAGAAGAGTTAGCTTGATTGAAATAAAACCTAACGGTCAATTTTTACAATAAAACGGGCGTACAAGCCCAATAGTACTTACATGCAGAAGAACCGCCGAAAGCACCACAGGAAAGCCTGAGCGCGGTCGCAACCCTAACCCGAAATCTTGAATTGCCTTCTTTTCTTCTGGTATCTGCTAGGGGAAAAAATTATGCAAGCTTGAGTACCAACCACTATACTCAGCAAGTCACAAGGGAAACCCTACTTTAACTATTTGCATAGATTGCCAAAGGAAGGGTGTATATTTGTTTTATTAATTTGTGTGGATGCACTTTATTTCGCAAACATTTTGACAAACCAGAACCAAAAACTACTTCTTAGGATCTCAGGGGGGTTTTCTCGAAAAGTTGATTAATCAGCTAGTCAGTTTAAAACACTTATGAAAACTACTCAAGCTTTGCTGCTGGAATCACCCAAGTGACACAGCTCCATTAACCGGGAGCACGGCGTATTCGAATACCATTTAATTGACTCTGCAGAGTTACCTAACTTTACCCACACGATTCCTTAACCCTCATGACTGAGTTAAGAAAGACAGGTCGTTTCGCTGCTCAATTCTTTATATAGGCTCTACCCGGTAGAATTCACTCAGGTCTGGCACATATAAACTCCCGTCTGCTTTGAGTGAACTCTACCGTTGTTAGGTACCCGCAGCACGGCATACCAAACCTAACTCCCTGCCATCCTGACTTCTTACCACCTGTAGAGTTTCACTCGAGTTGAGCGGCTACTAAACCAGTGTTGACAAGCCAACTCCTGTGGTTGAGCGATCACTATGTCATTTGCTCGCCGTAAGGGTCTAGTCCTTATATTTTCACGGGGTCCGCAACCTCGCCAGGTCCGCAACCTCCAACCTAGGGTAAGCGGTGGGCGTCGACCGTCTCGCGGTTCCCCACAACACGCTTACCCTAACTTCAATCCTAGGGTAAGAGATGGACGAAGACCGTCTCGCGGTTCCTTCCCCAACACCCTTACCCTACCTTGTGCACGTCGGCACTCTCCGCCCTAGGGCACGGCGTCCCATACCACCCTACCCTAGGGTCGGGTTTTTAAATCTATTGGCCCGCAGCCAACACCTTAGTAGTGTAAAGATTTGCATGATATAAATAGCTTATAATTGTCTATATCATAATTTAGATATTTCCAGGGCTAACAAGGAAATGGTTGCAAGTTTAACATGTCATTTATCGGTCGTAGGTTTTATCTAGATATCATGTCATTCTAAACATTTTCATTTTACTCAAACTAGCATTTCACAACTAGCAATAATGAAAATAGCGTAATAACATAATTAGGCAACATGGGATTCAATATGATCAAGGTCTTGTGACATGCCTTGGTCCTCGATTAGCTTGGCGACTTCGCAAGTTGCGGTTCCTTGGTCTTGACCTCGCCTCGAAGTCTTCGAAAACTCCGAAGCTAGCGTAAACACACAAAAATAACATAAGTCCGGCTTGAGCCTAATCAAGCGAGGAAAAATAATCTATGAAAAAGGAGAAAAAGCAATAAATATTCAAATGGAGGGGGTTTTTGAATTCTTAGATTTTTCTGGAGAAGAATTTGGTGGATTGGTGGCCAAAAATGGGTTCAAGAGATCAAAATGAGCAAGGTGGTGAAATTTACGAATTTTTGGGATTTTCTGAGATTTTCTAGGATTTTCTTTGAATATCTGGATTTTTAGAAATTGATAAATGCTGAAAATTCAGATGAATTGTGTCGGCCGCCCAAAGCCACAGTCTTGCCCTAAGATCCTTGCTGTGCCCGCGCGACCACGTCTTGCGCGCAACGCGCCGAAAGCAGCCGAGGCGTGGCCCACTGCTGCGCTCACCCGGACGGGATGGCGGACGCGTGGCTTTTGCGGACGGCAGGGATGGCTAGGGAGTGGACGGTTTGGATCGGAGCGGTGAGCGAGATTGAACGGCTGCGGAGGGGGAACTTTGATCGGGTGGACGCGGAGGGGTGAGTTTAAGAAGATCGGACGGTAGGGGAGAGTTGCCATCCGACGGCCATCCTTAAACCGCAACGGTTGGAGAGGACGGCGAGGATACGGCCACGTCGCTGGGGTTGAGTCGTCTTCAACCTCCAGCCGATGGCTCGGCCGAGAGACAGAGGCGCGAGCACCTCCGCTCACCAGCGACGGCGAGGGGTTGCCGATGGCAAGGGAGAGTACTGGGAGGAAGCTCTCGGCATGGGGGTTCCATTTTGGAGCTCAGGGGGCAAGGGGATCACTGGTGGCGGCTGGCGGGCTTCATGCCGGTGCAAGGGCTTACCGGCGGCGCTCCGACCAATTGGGAGGTGGTTTGGCGATCTGCGGGGATTAGGGATCACAATGGCAGTGGCAGTTTCGGTCGTGGAGCTCCCGGGAAGGCTGGCCACAGGGAGGAGTCTTCGGCCGGTGGCGAGCTTCGATGCTGAGGCTCCACAGACGCACACCTGGTCGGGGGAGTTCACTAAAGGGGTTAGGAGATAGCACAGGTGCTCTGAGCGAAAGGAATCGAGAAATGAAGAGGGAGGGAAGGAGATCGGCTCACGGGGTTACCGACGGCGAAGGGGCTGATCGGCGGCAAAACCGGCGCTTGGAGCTCAATCGGTTGCTCGTGGAGCAACAAGGGAGCACGGGGAGCACAATGCGGGGTTCGGTTGGGCTTAAAGGGGAGCGGAGGGAGTGGCGTGAGGGCAAGCCGAGGCGGCTCGGGGTTAATGGCGCGGTGTGGGTGGCCTGCTGAGCTGCAGAGCGGAATGGGCGAGGTGATGGGGCGGAGAGCGTCGCGTCCACGTGTCTGGGTGGCGTCACCGTGGGGAAAACGCGTGATGGGACAGAGGTGGGTGGCCGGCTGAGGCGCGGCGCGACGCGGGAAAGGGAGGAGAGGTTGGCGGCGGGCCCGGTGGCGGGGCCCGGACGGTCGGCAACGGCGAGCCGGTGAGAGCGCGCGTGGCGGCGACGAAACCGGGCGGGGCAAAAGCATGGGCGGGGCGCGCTCACTTGAGCGAGCGGAGGGAGGAAGCGGCAACGGGAGGAAAGCGCCAGGGGAAAGAGGAAGCGGGAGAAAGGGAGGGGCGCCAGTGGGAGAGGGAGGCGGAAAGAGAGGGAAGGTGCCAGCGCAAGGAGAAGGCGTAAAGCTGAGAAAGGAAAGCGGAAACGCCGGGAATTTCCGAAAAAAGGAAAGTTTTCGAAAATTCACCAAAAATTCAAGAAAAATCACAAAAATATTTTGAAATTTTCTGGGGTGTTTCACACCCCTAGTTAAGCTGGGTTTCAAACCTAGAGAAGCACATTTTATTTATTTGTTGGTTTGCTTAATTGTTTACACTGGGAACCAATCTCTTTCTCTTTCTTTTTCCCTTGTACGCTCGGGAACAAAAAAATGTTAGATGAGCTCATGTGAAGGATGACACAATGGATAGAAACTGCATAGGAGTTTAACAAGATGATCTGTGCATACAATTAAAAATTTTAGTATAAAAAGTTGTGCTGTTAAACAATTAAAACTAAGGTGGAAAATAATCAAAAGGATAGGTTACAACTGACCATACACCACAGCATCTTTTGTCTTATCCAAACCAATAGATCTAGAGGCTCGTTGTTGAATGCAGCTAGTGAGCTAGGTCTCTCGTGGGCCATACGTTCCATAGGCATGAAATTATAACGGTGGACAAGACATTTCGTTTAACAAGCATTAATCTTCCTCTCCGGCTAGCCGCCGGTGATGTTAGGGCGAGGGACCCATCCTTGTAAGTTTAGTGTATATAGTTAGTGTTCTTCCTTCCTATTGTGGCCCTACCCATTGTGATGCTTGGCGTATATCACCATTTGGATCTCACAAGCTTCTGCCAAGGTTCCCAACCGCCCGTCGCCGTCGACCTCGCGCGCCACTGACTGCAGCTTCGTCTCCCTATCATGCTCTAGATCTGGACAACTCCTTCCAAGAATCCCCAAAAACAAGACAAGGACGAGCTAGAGCTACAAATTTGGGTACGAGTCTCCTCTTTTAATTTACTCCCTTTTTATGTGGTCGGCTTCATTTGTGGAGTTCAGTGGCAGACTCAGGAGTAAATTTTAGTTATGGGAGAATTGCAAATATCCAATTAGCCAATAAGCAAAGTGTGATCTCTTGCATAGCCACTAAGCAAGTAGTACACAACATATGTTATAGTAGTCAAAGTCACCCGACAAATAGTGCCAACATCCCTAAAAATACTCGCAGCAACACCCACAAGAGATATAAGCATCTAATATCAATATATGACATAAGCTGCACGGCTTTATAACTTTACCATTAAGTATCATCAATGTATCATGATCAAAACATACGATTACTAAATTGGAACATCTTATAGATTCCTATCCACACGAATCTGCAAAGAAAAAGGAGAGAAGAGCCATACCCAAATCATCAGAAGCTGTGTGCTTAGCTGCTTGCTTGTGCTCAACTCCTTTGTGCTACTCCACTAGCGCCTTGGCTATCGTGTGCCCGAGTCAAAGGCCACGCCCTAGCCACCAACCCACCACGCGCCTGCACCCTTGGCAGCTCGCATCGCGCCCCGCCCGTGCCCTCGGTCACTTCGTGCTCGCACCTCGGCTGTGTCCTGGCCACTGCACCCCTGTGTCCTAGCCTGTCGCGGCGTCGGTGCCTAGCCTTGCTGGCTAGCCACTCCCGTCATCCCACTAACACCGCCATCGACCGTTGCAACTCTAGGGTTGGGAGGTGGGGACAAGCCTTAACCATGAGGAGGGGGTGCGGGAATCGCTCACTCGTTCGCTAGTTGGCTCAGTCTCGATGGGTTGCCACCTGTGGTCCTGCCTACTAGCCTTCTACTAGACCGGCTAGGCTAGGCCCAACTCAACAAAGTAGAGGACGACAAGCCCACGAATGAAGAAAATGATAATGTCATCCGTTGGCCATCCTGTTCGCCTTTAACACCCTCCTCACTGCTCGCCGGTGGGTGCTAAGGTCTAGAAGTCTTCGAGAGGGGGGCATCCTGGCCAGAGGGGAGCTTGAGCGGCCGCCATAACTTGCCACATGGCATAGTCCGGCCCTGGTGGAGGCAAGTGTTGGTGATGATCTCCAGGTACTCAGTGCTTAGCCACCTTCCTCTTCAAGGGATGGCACCCTCTTCCACAACCTGTTAGCTATCACGTTGGTCCCTTGCCTCTCGCCGGTGAAGTCTGACGCCAGAGGAGTCCACCTTTCATTCTTCATCTTCTTTTCTCTATGAGGAACAAGTAGTAGTAGCAGAAGATCCTAAGGGTGTCTGTTTGTAATTTTTCTTTTCTTCAAGGTTGTTTCTGTAAATCGTGGGGATGTATTATCAAATCTTGTAATATCCAGATATTAACAGAGCTTTAGGCCCTTCGGAGCCATTTGCCTTAAAAAAGCTAACATAGAGAAACACTCGGAAGAAGACAAAGGGGATGAATACGGGAACTATAAGAAGATACCATCTAAAACAAGAGGGTTTGACAAAGAATCAAGGAACAGAAGAATTTTGTTTAAAATACCAAAAAAACTAGATCATTTTTTCAAAAACTACATATCTCTGACATCCTCATCCCTAAAGGTACTTGATAGATATCACTGGAGTGTGATACACAACTCACAAAAATACACGAAGTCGCCTAGGTGGATTTAGAGATTATAATTTTAGCCTGAAATTCACGAAAATCACCAAATTTTAATTTTCTCGGTTCATCCCGAGAAAAACCAAATGAGGCAAAAATTTTGGTCCAATTTAAATTTTATCGGCACAACACGGTACTACACAGGAGACTATATCATTCTCAGGCCTCAGCCCCGCTGCCCCAGTGATCCTTCACCATATGCGAGACGCGACTCCGTCGACTCCATCCCGGAATGCACAAACCAGCGGACAATAGCGGCGGCTAGGGTTTCCTCTTCGCAATTCATTCCAGCAGCAAATCTACAAACCAACAACAAATCCACCGGCTTGGTCATTCTCTAATCCCATCACCAGCAGCAAAGCCACCGGCGGCAGCTCCATGGAAGGCGAATCTGGCGGCGGCAAGGGAGGAGGGAGATGCGGCACTGGGAATGGAGGGGGCGGCGGCGGCGGCAAGGGAGGGGGTGGATGCAGCGCCGGCAAAGCTCTTGGCGACTGCACGACTGCAGCAGGAGGTATCAGTTGATTAGTTGTATTCAATTCTTTTTTTTTGTGGTTTTCTTTCCATCTCACAACTTCCATTTCTTGAGCCGACCTTGCCCGCTGGAGGTATGATTCCGATCTTTGAATCGAATTGGATTTTTTGTCTGAAAGTGAGGGCGATGAGTGGGGAAGGAAGCTGACGATTTTCTTAGTGTGTGAGGATTAAATCATGCCTTGCAGAAGAGTTAGAATGTAGTTTGGTTTACGTAGACCAGGAAAGATTTTAGGAATCTATTGTGGTTTTGTTATTCTAAACTTACTTGAATTTGTTGGATTCAAACTGTGTGTTCGAATTTTTCGACCAAAATTTTCCAAACAAATTACGAAAATTTTGAAATTTCCGAAAATCGGAAATCTCGGCTGGTCCGATTTTTTTCTTTTCCCAGAAGGTAATCCCTGCGTGGATTGGTCCGAGTGAATAGCAAAAAAAAAAACACACACGGAACAGAGTCAGCGTCCGGCGCATGCCTTTTCATGCCAACTTTTGAGTATTTATTTTATCATTTAGCAGCAGTCAACGGAAGACTATATACTGAAGAATTCTAATGTACCTTCTCCCATCTACATTGACTAGATTCTAATTGCTGTGTCCTGAAATTTTGATACTGTATCCTCCATTTTTCTTTGCCAACCTTGGACCGCATCTCGAATGAGCATATTTGCTTCGGCATAATCGCACCGCTTGTTGCTACTTCTGTGGGATCAATTATGAATGTCATCTCTTTCTGGAACATGGGCTTGTTTTGTAATTCAGTCTTGTAAATCTGCTTGTTTTTTGCCTTTTTCTGAACCTGAGACACAGCCATATATAATCCATATCCTTCACTTTTTCCAACTAAGTACAATAGAACATTGCATTAATCATTTCCTACCGCACATTCATTCTTGAGGTTGAATACCTCTGCGTGTGGGCTTCAACATGTGTAAGAACTAAGAACTTAGTATAAGAACTTAGGTTTCTTGGGTTTAGTATTGTACTTCAGGTATTGGCAAAATGGGTTTCTGGACATCACACTTGTGTTGCAGTTGCCAAAGCACACGACGAAATCAATATTTGGCCGATGAACACCGTAAATTTGTGACCATTTTCCACTGGACATGAGAGTGATTAAAATAATATTTCTAAGAAATTAGGAGTGAAAAGCAAATGAAAATTCCCAAGTTGCCCTTTTCCTCCTCTGGTTTTGTTTCGGTTTTTGAGAGAAATAACGGGTGGGACCCCACTTTGCAGTGAGAGAAAGCAGAGGGGCATGGCACAGTGGCTTTGGATGCCGCGACAATGGCGAGCAGCAGCTCGAGAGACACTGGCGAAGCCAGAACTGCATCCCTTGAACTACAGTGAGTTGCTGGGTGACGGTGTGTCGGGTGGAGAGGCACGATGGTGTGACAGCGCACGTGGTTTGGCCGGAGTCCTGAGGGTTGCGACTGTGCACATGGCTTGGCTGGAGGTGGTCGGAGTTGGCGACGTGATTGCAGTTGGATCCAAGGAAGAATGCGATGCCGATGATAGAGCTATGGCAGCGCAATTGCTGAACTGAGTGGGGGACAGGGTTTATGGGGTGGAGGCGAATCTCTTGGTGAGAGTGGTGGCAATGATTCTCACTGAGGCGGTGGATTGAAGTTGCAGGCGCGGCGACGGCTCCAAGGAACACAACGGCGTTCCAGCAACTTGGGTGGAAGAGATGGCGTGGGAGGATAAGGGAAACCAAAGGGAAGGGTGAGGCAGTTGCGGTGTAGATGAGGAGCGAGTCGCGGCACTTCTCGAAGGAGGAGGAGGGGCTAGGCAGGCAGGGTTACTCGAGCACCACAGCCGTGTCCATCGCTATGGTGGGGGAGGGGATGAAGCAGGGAAAAATCATTCGGTATGAAAAAAAATTCGGAGGGTGACAAAAGTGACAAAATGACGAAGTTTCGTTCATTTCGACTAAAATTTCGGACGAAATATTCAAACATCATTTGAATTTTGACAAAATTTGGGCAAATTTCAAGGTTTTCTAATAGAAGCCAACAGGAATGAAGGATCACAGAATAGAGGATTTAAGAAGAATGAAAAGAATGGCAAGATGGATGCGAACGCGGCGCCAGGCGGTGCAGTACCCCAGTGTAATGTTCAAGAAGGCGATAGGCGTTATGCGGGCCTAGGAGGGGCCTAGCGCCTAGGGGGCTTAGGAGAGGCCTAGGCGGCCGAATTAAAAATGAGAATAGTAGGCGAAAATATACAATCGTGTATATATATTTGCTGGTTAGATGAAGAAAATTGTTATCTTGAGCAACAATGATCAGTGTTACCAGAATTCGTGTGTCCAATTCAGCAAATTTTAAAAATTAAGATTCTAGGATTCGCTATATATATATATATATATATATATATATATATATATATATATATATATATATATATATATATATATATATATATATATATATATATATATATATATATTTAGGAGGTCTAGATTGAAAGAAGTCCATTGAGAAAAAGTCTATTCGTAATTTTAAAATCTCGAGGACTAAATCACAAAAATTAACAACCCTAACCCTTCCCATCCCACCCGACTCGCCGCCTATCTAACCGGCTAACCCTAACCCTTCCTATCCCACCCCAACCCGCCGCCTCCCGCTGTCCTGCCTCCCTCCACACCGCCTCCACTCGCTCCTCCTCCGCAGTCCCATCCCCGCCGTCCCTTCCGTCACCCCTCTGCGAGCCTCCCCGCCACCGACATCTCCCTCATTGGTGGCCACGGGAGCGGCAGCAGCGGGATCCGCGGGGAGTCCGGATCCGGCGGCGGCCACGAGAGCGGCGGACGGGCGGGGGGAAGATGCCCCCTCCACCGGAGGGGAGGCGAGGCAGAGAAGATGGCGGACGGCCAGAGGGAAGATGGTGATGCGGAATCCGGCAAGTCAACGGCGGCGACGATAGCCTTGTGTGTGGTAACTCTTTTCTCCTCCCTCGGTTTATATGCTCCCTCCTCTATTCCTTGGCATCATCGCCGTCATGTGGCCACCGCGCCCGCTCGGCCATCCACCGCACCTAGGCCGCCTGGCCCCTCCTTGGACCGCCTCGTCGCCCAGCCACCCGACTAGGGGCCAAGGCCGGGCGACACCCTGCTGCCCAGCGCCTACACGGCGCCTAGGCGGCCACCCAGGTCACCTTCTTGAACAGTGCCTCAGTGTGTGGCTAGGCTCCCACTTGTAACCTAAGGAGTGCAAGATAAATATGCCCAATAGGACTATAACAAGACATTAGACATCTCTTTGGCATCACGCATGTCACGGTGCATAAATTCATGGGAGACAGAGAACGATTGTCTTACAGGGCCGTAATTTCTTGAGTCTCAACTGTTTCTCCCAATGTCCCCTTCCACTCAGTGGTGCCCATTTGGGATATGCCGGATCTCCGCCATCTCTGGGACCTGGATCTAATCACTGGGCAGCGTAATCAACCTATTAAGAACTAATCTCCTGTGGTCGGTCGGGTACCTGCAAACAACGACAACCAATCCATTCAGCCTCAAAGCAATCAAGAAATGCCAAGCAATCAGCCACTCTGCAATGATATGGTGATAACCTTACTAGAACACAACGACGTTGCCATGGGAGAAGTCGCAGCGGTCGAGACGGCGGCGCTCCACCAGCGCTTAGTCACCTGTCAAAAATTGTTGCTCTAGATCAGATCAACAACCATCCTGCCTGTTGCAGTTCTCGTTCTTGCCAGGGTAAAGATTAGATGGGGGCATACGACCACGCTGATTCTTCCATCAGGTTGCGCTCAGCTGTGTGGGACCTCCGACCATATAGTCAAAGTTCGACCACGTTGTTTCTCTGACTGGTTTTGCTCAGATATGAGAGTCTCTGGTTTCCAGTGGGATTGCGAATACTTAGGAGAATTTTTTTAAGCACCATTCAGTCCTACAGTTATTACAACTAAGATTCTGGAATCAGGAGTAGAATAGCCTGGGCAGTTTAGGTTATCACCCGAAAACCTATCCGATTTGTTATTTGTAATTTTCATTATTTTAGTTTGTTAAATTTTGATGTTTGGATATGATCAACAAGTAATAATACATATATTTTGAAAGAAAAATGTACTGGGATGTCTGCCTAGAAAACTGAACAAGGGTTAAAACCGGAATTTGGCTGAATCTCACGGGTTTTTCTAAACTACGAGTACAGCATAGCACATGATGTCTTAGGCTTTTAAGGTATTTTAGCGCCATAAGTTCCCTTGTATCAATAGTCTATTTATTGTGATTGAAAATACAGTATGAGAGAAGAGCAGGACAGACTTAATCGGTTTTTAGCAGAGTTAAACGGAGCATGTTTGGTAATGTAGTATCCATTGTTAATGAGTAGGGGTGAAAACAGATCGGATTTGGACGGATATTGCTTAAACCGTATCCTAACCCACATTTTTTCTCTGGATTCGGAGTCGAATACGGTAAGACCGGATACGAATACGGATTCGGAATATTCGGAGTTTCGAATACGGTACCGTCGGGACGGATATGTAACGGATTCGGCTCGGAAACGGATAATATAGGCGGATAATACGGATGATTACAGTTCCAAAAGCTTATACTTTAGTTCCAAAAGCTTACAAAGTTACAACAACCTCTTGGTTTTATATAAAATGTGAAACCAATACTCATCAAGAAACTTTGTAAGCTAATTATAGGAACAATAGGAACAAAAAGGTTCAGCAAAACGAAGAATAGAAGAAAGTAGTGAGAACAATAGGAACACAAATTATACATAAATGGTAAATTCATACAAGCCACAATAAGAACACAAAGGCTGGTCATCACTAGCTATTTATTCTTCCTACAATTCGCTAATTAATATGTCAAACTAAGTTAGAAGCAAATTTGTAACGAAAAAAGATAAAAAAAACATTTACAAAAAGAAGAGTGCAATACCTGAATCAACATATCACGAAAACTTTCTATACACTGCACACCTCAACCAACCAACATGACAAAAAAACAAATACTAGCAAAATAAAAGCTGAATTCTTAACTCTTACCAGATATCCGACCGAATATCCGACCAGATATCCAACAGAATATCCGCCCAGATATCCGACCGAATATCCGCCCAGATATCCGACCGAATATCCGACCAGATATCCGACCGGATAATTATCCGATATCCGAATACCGATACTATTCGGTCGGATAACAACTCTCCCGAATCCGAATCCGAATCCGACATGAATTATCCGAATCCGAATCCGACCGGATACTAAATTCCCTTCCCGAATCCGGTACCAACCGGATTCGGTACTAGATCGGTCGGGATTAACCCAACCCATTTACACCCCTATTAATGAGTATGAACTTTTCTAAAACATCATCTATTTTTGTAACAGAGTGAGTATTATTGATCCTCTACTTAATGGGGCTGTGTGCATAAAGTGGTAGAGCACGAAGTTGTGGCTATTAATTGGGATTGTGAATTAGAAGCACCGTACTGTTCCATAAAAAGCAAAGGTACGTAGCTCCTCATGTGTTCTCATTCCTTTTCCTATTCTTTTAAATACATAATGCTAACTCGACAACCTCATGACAGAATATGCCATTGCACTCTGATTTTATAGTAAACATAGTAATATTCATCTAATGCTCTGTTTTTACAGTAACAGGCTTGAATCATGACATAGAAGGGCATTGGATCTGGTTTACAAGCGTAAACCACTACATTAGTGTTTATAGCAAGCATGGCGGAAGCCATGGTTATTTATGTCGTTGAGAAAATTTGTGCTGCTGCTTTGCAAGAGTCTTCAAAAGCTCTACTTTCATAGTTAAAAAAAGAAGCATCAGCTTTACATGACATCGAGGAAGACATGATGTACCTTAAAATTGAGTTTAATGTCATCAAAGCTTTGCTCATCCAACAGCGAAGACGTTCTTTGCATGACACAACCTATGAAGCCTGGCTTGATCAAGTAAAGAGTGTTGCACGCGGTCCCGAGGATGTCATTGATGGCTATGAATATCTCATCGGGCAACCACCAAAAAAAAGCGGCAAGCTAAAGAAACTGTTTCGTCATTCCAATAATATTGATGACTGGCGTGACATTGCTAAACGCCTAAAACATATTAAAGGCAGTCTCCAGACCGTCAAGACTACAAGAGAAACTTATGGCATTTCCCAAAGTGACAAAGGAGGTACAAGTCTAGATCTTGCGTGTCCCCAGGAACTTCCAGAATATTCTGCATATTTTTACGCCGAAGATGACTTTGTTGGAAATGAAAAAAAATTGGCACAACTTAGGCAACTGCTGATGCATGAACAAGAAGCCCGTATAGTCATTTCCATCTACGGAATGGGAGTAGGGAAATCAACTCTTGCCCGTGCCATCTACAAGAAGAGTGAAATTCAGCAGCATTTTGATTGTTTTGCATGGATTTCAATATCACAAAGTTATAAAGGTGACAATTTATTGAGAAAAATACTAAGAGACCTCAAAAAGAAAGAAAAGATTCCTGATCTTGACACCATGGACTGGGAAAGATTGGTAGAAATGCTAAAAGGTAAATTGGAGAATAGCAGATATTTAATTGTCTTGGATGACATGTGGGACCGAGATGCTTGGAGGTTATTAGACGGTGCATTAGTTAAGAACAATAAAGGAAGCAGAGTTTTCATTACAACTAGAAATGAAGAGGTCTATTCTTTAGCAGATGAACAAGAGCATCGTATTTACCTAGAAGTTCTTGGACGTGATGATGCTTGGAAGCTCTTCTGCAAAAAAGGATTTCTGTAAGCTAGAAGGGAATATATGTCCTCCAAGTCTCAATCATTGGGCAGAGAAGATTGTGAAAAAGTGCCAAGGTTTGCCACTTGCTATTGTTTGCATTGGTAGTCTTCTATCATACAAGCCATTACATGAGGACGAATGGAAGTCATTACATGATCAACTAATTTGGCAAATAATGAATAACAGTGAGCTGCAATTTGTGGCAAAAGTTATCAATCTCAGCTTCGATTATCTACCAAGCAACTTACAAAACTGCTTTCTTTACTGTGCACTATTCCCTGAAGATTATTACTTTCGAAGAAAAGAATTAATTCGGTTATGGATAGCTGAAGGGTTTGTCCAAGAAATGGGGCCCAATATAACAATAGAGGAAGTAGCTGAGGACTACCTAAAAGAGCTTGTTCACCGTTGCCTTCTTGTAATTGCAGGGAGGAATGCATCTGGGAGGCCTTACAAATTCCAAATGCACGATCTTGTGAGAAATATAACAGTAACAAAGTGCAAAGATGAGAAGTTTTCAGTTCTCATAGACTACCCTCTAGTTACAAAACTTAGCGATGAGGCACATGAGTGTCTTTGCTGAAGGGAGGGGAAGCTGTCGAACCTGGCAATGCTGGCATAGGCTCAAAAAACATCCGGTGATCCGGTCCTTTATATTGTTTGATGAAGAAGTACCGTGCCAATGGATCTACGATACACTCAAAAATTTCAGATTGCTGAGGGTGTTGTCCTTACGAGGGGCAAACATTGAGAAGCTCCCGGTTGTTGTGACTGATCTGTTCAACTTGTACTATATTGATCTACGTTATTCAAAAGTTGAAGAGATCCCCAAGTCAGTTGGTAGGCTGAGGAAGCTTCAGATGTTGGATCTTAAATGCTCTAGCGTAGTGGAATTGCCACATGAAATTAATACACTGACAAAGCTGTGATACTTGCGCGGTTATGCATTCCATGATACTGGTGATGGAGTCTTTGATCCATTCCAGGCCTTACGGTTGCACTCAGACATTTCTCTTCCAAGTGATCTACAGGTGCTGGGAGACATAGAAGCAAGCAAAGATTTAGTGTCCAACCTGGAAAAATTGACACAGCTGCAGACACTTCTTATCCGTAAAGTGAAGCTCGAATATACCAGGGAATTATTTCACTCAATCACGCTAATGCTGAAGCTTCGTAGGCTGGGTGTAGTCTCACATGACGAGCATGAAGTTCTTAACCTGGAAGATTCGGATCATCTCCCAAATTTGGAATGGCTGCATCTGAGAGGCAAGTTGCTGGGAGGAGTTGTTCCATCTATATTCTGCAGTTTCAGTCAACTTAGAACATTAAGCATGGGGTGGTCTGGGCTGCAAGAGGATCCTCTTCCTTCTTTTTCACACATGGTGAACTTTGCGAAACTTTGCCTTAAAAGAGCCTATGTCGGGAGTCTGATCACCTTTCGGGCTGGCTGGTTCCCCAACCTCACGGAATTGCACTTACTTTACCTGGAGCAGCTTAGTTGCATTGAGATTGAGGACGGAGCCATGGAAAGCCTAAGTTACGTGAGATTCGTTGGTTTAAGAAATTTGACAGTACCACCAACTGGATTGCGATCCTTGGGAAACCGCAGGATCACCAATCAGGATATGCCCGAAGAATTTACGCAGCAACTAGAACAATTGGGTTTCTGCAGAAGTTCGAGCTTTAAGCTTATCCATGGGGGTTTGTCGTCGGCTCGGATGATGCAAAATCCCAGGTAAGATGCCTGATATTAAGGCCCTGCTCTAAAGGGCTTATTTTGAGTTCTTACATTCTCACTGATTGTTGTTCCCTTTTGTCTCCCATAAGCAGAAGCGCTCTCGTCCGACTCTCACTATGGACATCTAGTAGTACCTGTACGGTCATCTCAATCTGGCGTCTTGATATATTGGAAGCGCCAATATGCATGCTTTCCTCATCAGTATTACTCTGCTATGAAGCTATTTCTGTACATTGGAATAAAAGTCCTTCAAAGCTCAGCGCGCTACATCGGGCATGTTAGTGTATGTGTTCTTTGGCACACAACAAATGGTCTCTACAACATTGTGCATTGTACTCTTAAGTAGTCTTAAGATTTATCCTAAATCTGTCGGGAACTATTCATGTGTATTGTATGACTAGGAATGAACGACTGCTTTGTATTGTCATTGTTGTGAATAGCAACTTGTTGGCTTTGGAGGCACTTGACGTAACTTAGCTCTAAAAAATATCAGCCGTTCATTAACAAAAGGGTAATTTAGGTATAGGAATTTTTTATATGTGGGTAATATTGTGTACATCCCAAAATCTCATAAAGTATATAATAAGTTTCAAAATCATCATTTCTGTACTTTTGAGCATTATTAAAAATTTTATTACATTAAATTAAAGATTTTTTAATTTCTAGCTGCTGAAATGAAATTTCCAAGTTAAATAAAACCTGAAATAATTTATGTGAGCTCTAAATAACCTAAAGTGCCTCCCCAAAAAATTTCAAAATTTTTGAAGTTAGTTTGGTAACTTTCTGAACTCAAATGCAAATTTTGGAATTAAATTAATTCGAAAATGAATTAAAAATTGGAATTTCCTCTTAGGCCAATTTCCGTAGCCTTAGCGCAGCCCTATACTGTTGTGGCTTAGCACTGGCCTATGCGTTGTCCTCAACGCAAGCCACCTCTTGCTGTCGATGCGAAGGCATCTTTTCTAGAGTGCCCTATCTTTCGGCCTCTACTCTCACAGTTACTGACGCCTAGGGCCCGTGTGCCAGAACCCGTCTTCTTCCACCACACACAGTAGCCATTGGCGATGGCTATGAGCACCATTTCCAAAAGTCACCCGAGCTGACCATTCCACACCATTTCCATTTTGCTCCGAGCTAGTGTTTTTCTTCCTCTGGTTCACCCAGAACGCGAGCTTCGTTCTCAGCTCTTGCGTGCGCCTCCCACATGATCCGCCAAGGACGCTACCCTTTCTGGTGACTATCTCCTCGCCACCCACATCACATTGCGCCATTTCGCTTCCTCTCCAAGAGCCTTCACTCTATTTCTTCTCCACTTCAATGAATCGCCAGATTTGCGTCAGTGTCTTCGTCTCCTGGCCAACATACGCTGCCATCACCATTCTTACTGTTTGGTTAGCTTCGACCTTGGCCATGGTCCTTTTCACCATCTCCGCACTTCACTGGAACACACCTCACTCCTTTTCAGTCCTTCTTCGCCGAGGAGACCTATCACCGTCAACCTTGCTGCCGCTGCCCCTATTCACCGTTGCCCAACCACCTCAAGCCTTCTCCGTCGTCACCAACGTCACCACCATGCTCCCGGCGAGCTACTAATTCTAGCATGCTACTTGGTTTGGCTCGAACCGGTAGATTCCACCATTGCCACTGTAGTAGTAGCCAGCGCCGCAACATCTGCTCACTGTTTTTCCCTGTTCCGACGACCATAGGTCTCCGTACTGCCACCATCAGGCTCACAATGCTCCCAGGTTTCCATTCTACACTTCATCTAGATCCCCGCACCATCATAGCATTGGTGAAGAGCTTGCCTAAGCCATTGAGCCTCTGCCACCCCTGCTCTTTGCGGTTGACAGGCGGGCCCTGCATGGTTAGAGAAAAGATTGGTGCTAATGACAAAATTTAGTCATTTAGCGGGAGATAGTAGTGATACGGATCAACTAGGAGTTGATGAGTAGGGGTGCCCTCATCTTCATGATATGATTTAGCAGCGTTGATTTTTCATTTTTTTTGCTGATGCGCAGCCACCAATTGAAGAGTTAGGGTTTCAGATATGGTAGTGAACTCCAATTGATTAGCAACCCCTCTCTTCTCTTTGCACCTATTGTAGACGGTATGGTTGTGCTGTGCTAAAACAACAAGAATGCCCACATAAAAGCAATCAACTATTGTTTCTCCAAACCACAACCAATAGATTGGTTATGAATCAAAGAGGAGAGCCTTGTAGGTTCAATCAGCAACTTGAGCACCACAGCAATGTAGCCTTCAATCTACACGACCAATGCAAAGCCTAAGTAGGAAAGCCTCATAAGCCCATCTGGTCACCAAAACCATCATGGCATTTTCTGTATTTTCTTAATGCAAAAACATACTTAGATACAATGGGATTGGGCCTTAGCTTTTATGCACGCACGAACGCATGTATGCCCAAAGGCTGACTCCTACCATGACTCCTAGAAAACGTATTGCATGCCACTTGATCCAATGCATTGCTTTAACCTTTCCTTGAACGCATTCCTTGACTTTACCATGTGTCATACTTAAGCCTAGCTATCCCACACGACCTCCTTGATCGCTTTGGACCTCGATCCATACTGACCTAGTCCCGATCGTTTGTCATTGACTATAGTTGTCATCAAACTTCCCTACACATCCAAGACTAAGAAATCATTTTTTAAGTACAAGTTCTTCACAACTTGATCCACATTACCATAAACATGTAACATACAATACAGTGGAACCATGATCAGAGTTTCAAGATCATCCAATGATCAAATCTCCCAATTTAATGACCCAGTCGCTCCAAATCGGTCTGACCACCCTGGTGCAGCTGGTCAATATGGTCAGACTGGCCAGTGCCTCCACCAGTCAGATAGCCACTCCCTAGCTGGTTAGACTGCTTAACTTCACCCACAAATAACCTTTCTGGAATTGCACTAAAACTCTATCTAGTTTCATCCTGAGTGTCCATTTTCTATGATACCTGGTACAAACTCATTCCCAAACACACCCACACGTGTTTGGTGCCCGTTTGCCATCACCAAGCACCACAAGTCAGACCACCCCTGCACAGCGATCAGACTAACTTCACAGGTCGATCAGACCGCTGCCTCCATGACAACACTCTAATTCCAGAAATTATGACCCCTATGCAAAACTCTATATTCAACTCACACCAATTCTTCATCGTAACATGACCATGACTTCTCTCACAAATATTCCAAGTCCCCTTCAAAGCACCTTACTTTGTGGTAATACCATTTTTTCGCTTTACCAAGAAGTAAGAAAGGCTAGAGTTTCCATGTCAGGGCCTCCTATTATGCGAAGGGTAGAGCAAGTTCTTGTGAAGATTCTCATGTGAATGTATGGGTTTTCACTAGGCTCTCCTGAGAACGAGTTTCACTAGACTATCATGATCAATTCTGGATAGAGCTTAAATTGATTTGTGTCAATTTTAAGCTTGACATATGAGCACCAGGTGCTGAGTAATCAAAGAGAGTTTATTTATTAGGTACCATCGTTTAAAGAAAGGGGGCGAGAAAAGGTTTTCTTTAGCAGAATGTGGGTTCGGAGAAAAACTAATACCGTTCCCTGGCAATGGCGCCAGAAAGTTTGTTGGTGATTGTTATGTGTTACTATTCTGCAAGTGCATGGAAACTGTTGTAGCCTTCACCTTAGATTATTCTGGGGTATCGTATCCATGAGGAATGAGAAAGCCTTCCTCCTAACTTAATTCTTGCTGAAGGATGGATTTTTGGGATTGAACAAGAATGGTTAACGATGGTGGATATGTTTAGGGTAATAAGTAAGAACAAGGGCCAATAAACAGCTTTCCTCTTATTCTGGTTTTCTTAAATGATCACCTTTCTCTCATTATTCCCCCAACATGGAAATATTACCTTTATGCTTCAGAGTTTTACTTCTACTAGTTATTGCGAACCAAACGGATGTTCACACTGTATCATACATCAGCCCAACACTATGTTGCAACAACTGGTAATTCAAGGGAATCGACTAACCTATACACCTCGTCTAGTTTAGTGGAACACTACCTTGTCTATAATTATGAATGCAAAGATAGAGATTATGAAAGCATAACGAGAAACTAGCATAAAGAAAATCATCATAGATTATTGGAACATAAATGAGGGAGGGTCAAATCGGATTACCGAACTAGAGGAAGAGTCAAATTACTTCATAGCGGGGGTCGACATCATTGAAGGCGTACACGGTCACAATGCTTCCCATCCTAGTCTCCATGATGCACTCCCTCTCAATCTCTCCTTTCTACTTCCTACTACAAAGACTAATGGAAAATGGAATGGAATGAACTTGTGTGTTGTGGTGTGTGGAAAGACCCTAGGATTGCTCGAAGAGGTGGAAGAAATCCCTTCATGCAAGGAGTAGTAGGGTGGAATAATTCCTTTCTTCCTCCAAAATTTTTGGGGCCGAAGACCAAGCAAATGAACACGTTCCTGTGTGCGGAAAACATCCTGGGCAGGGCTATCGTGCCTGCTGACATCAGTGTCCAGTCAACTGCACTATGGATATTGTTTTCTTAGTATTTTTTAGTTGGAACTCTGAATTTGGTGAACCATATGTCCATTTCGACCAGCTCAACGAGATCTTCGACATGGTGCACTCTAAATTGGGATTTGGAATACGCTCATATACTGAAATCCTCAATAATTTCTTCTTTTGTGTCCCATTTTTTTTTCTCTGATTCTGGTTTAATTTTCTCCAATAAGTGGATTTCGGTGGAATTGCACCAAAAATCCCGAAAAATCATGTTTTCTTGAAATATACAACACTTGCATGTTTCTCGAGAATATAGTAATTTATTATCATGTTAGTGTCATAAATTAGAAAAAAATCATAGGAATGACGTGTAAATATGTGCAAATAACACGCGTCAACACCGACACAGTGGAAGACTTAAGGGCGGGAGAGGTCAACATATCTGTTATGCTTGCCTGCTCTAATACGGTGTAAAAGAAGATGATAAGTTGGAGAAGAAGAATTGAGTCACACATCCATAATGACGACTGAGCGCAATCTATTTATATCATGCCGGACATGCTACAGGAGCATCACGGCAATACACAAAGACATAACAAGCCAATACAATAAACTCAACAAACATAATCTTATCTACTGCAATCTGCTGTGATAGCATTGGATATACTATAACTAAATACAACCGAATAAGACTTAGACTTATCTGTCAACAACACCTACAGTCAGTGGCGAAGCTAGGATAAAAATTGAGGAGAGACTTAAGTAAACTAAGCTAAATTGATAAACATAGTCTTTTACATGAATAAAAGAGGAGTCTCTTCGGTTGAGTTGTGCAATCCTCAGTTGGAGAAGTACTACTGAAATTGCTTGTGAAATAATTACGCAAATTTCATTTCTATATTATTGCAAATCTACGAACAAATTATACAATATGTTGCTGCACATTACAACTAGAAAGTATAGATTTTAGTGCCTAATTGTCTATGCAAATATACAAGTATACAACATCAACAAGAATAATTGGATAAACAATAGCAATCTTCTAGTTATATTATTCTAACAATATGAATTATATTATTCACTCAAGTAATCTCGGAGTCCACAGTCCGTCGGCCTCCTCAGTCCCCCATGCCTCGTCTGTCTCCGAGAGACCGAGATGGTGAGACTCCGTCTCCGATTCCTCCATCTCCATTTGGCCACTCGTCCGCTCCGTGCAACCACTCGGCAGGCGGCGGCTCGGGCACTAGCCACATAAATCCCCTCCTCCGCTCGGCCTCCTTGGCGGGCGACGGCTTGGGCTCGGCCTCCAGCCGCGCAGATCTCCTCCCCAGCGGCCCAACTCGGTGGCTCCTATCTTCCTTCATCTCCACGCACATCCTCTCCTCTGCTCAGCCTCGACCATATTGCCACGTAGATCAAGACTTCAAGGTTCGGCTGCCCGTTCAACTGGTCAAGCTTCATCGGCTAGATCTAGATCTGGTATTCTATTAAGTGGTAACCTGGTGGGTTGGGGTGGGTGGGTTGGATTTGGAATTTTGATGTGAGGATTTAGTTGGGCCTTTTTCAGAATTTTGATATTTTGGACGTGGGCCAGCCATCTTCATCTCTTCCTCTCCATCAGGTGGCCATGGCAATGAACCACCTGCAGTCTTGCACATCCATCCATGGCCTTATTTTTCCTCCTACCATGTTCTTCTTTTTCATCTTAAATTTCTTTCCTCCAAACCGGCCCCTTCACCTTCTCTTTACAGGTTCACCTTCTTGAAAATTAAATTGGTTGCTGCAGTTTTTAGGTAGGATTGTTCAGTTATTCAAAAAGGTAAAGAATGTTCAAAATTAAACCAAAATGTTTTCACTTGCAACATAGAACTCAATTAAATTATCTCTAGCCTCTGTTAATAATTTAATTAATATTAGAAAAAATCATTTTTAGCTGCTAAAAATTAGAAAAGCTTTTAATAAATGCTCAAAATTTTGAAAATCCACCAAAATGAAGAAAATGATTATTTGAATACAATTAAAAGGTTTGAAAATTTTTAGACATTAAAAGAACCAAGAGGTTAGTACGGCTCCAAGTGCAACTACTATGTTAGTTAGCGTTTCGGAGTTACAGACTTCATTCCAATTGCAATTTGGCACTATTTGTGAGTTACACCAAGAAAAGAAAGAAGAAGGTGAGGCCGAGAGGGAGGATGGGGAGGCTGGCCATGGGGGGAAAAGTTGGAACCGTGGTGCAGATGGTGTTTGGCGTGTGTTGTGTGATCGACACAACAAAACAAATATAGGGACATATGGGGCAGTTTACTCTTCAAAAAACCTTATGTTACATCTACAGCCCACCCTGTTCTACCCCTTCCGTTACATGAGACATAATGTCATAGCCAGAATTTGTTGTTACAACCAGGGTTCTGGAATCAGGATTAGAATAGCCTGGGCAGTCTAGGTTATCACCCAAAAACCTGTCCGATTTGTTATTTGTAGTTTTCATTTTAGTTTGTTAAAATTTGATGTTTGGATATGATTAGCAAGTAATAATACATATATTTTGAAAGAAAAATGTACTGGGAGGTCTGCCTAGAAAACTGAACTAGGGTTAAAACCAGAATTTGGCCGTATCTCGCCATTTTTTCTAAACTATGAGTACAGAATAGTACATGATGTCTTAGGCTTTTAAGGTATTTTAGAGCCATAAGTTCCCCTGTATCAATAGTCTATTTATTGTGATTGAAAATACAGTATGAGAGTAGAGCAGGATAGACTTAATCGGTTTTTAGCAGAGTTAAACGGAGCATGTTTGGTAATGTAGTATCCATTGTTAATGAGTATGAACTTTTCTAAAACGTCATCTATTTTTGTAACAGAGTGAGTATTATTGATCCTCTACTTAATGGGGCTACGTGCATAAAGTGGTAGAGCACGAAGTTGTGGCTATTAATTGGGATTGTGAATTCGAAGCACCGTACTGTTCCATAAAAAGCAAAGGTACGTAGCTCCTCATGTGTTCTCATTCCTTTTCCTATTCTTTTAAATAAATAATGCTAACTCGACAACCTCATGTGCGAGTTTCACACAGAATATGCCATTGCACTCTGATTTTATAGTGAACATAGTAATATTCATCTAATGCTCTGTTTTTACAGTAACAGGCTCGGATCATGACATAGAAGGGCATTGGATCTGGTTTACAAGCTTAAATCACTACATTAGTGTGTATAGCAAGCATGGCGGAAGCCATGGTTATTTATGTCATTGAGAAAATTTGTGCTGCTGCTTTGGAAGAGTCATCAAAAGCTCTACTTGCACAGTTAAAAAAAGAAGCATCGGCTTTACATGACATCGAGGAAGGCATGATGTACCTTAAAATTGAGTTTAATGTCATCAAAGCTGTCCTCATCCAACAGCGAAGACGTTCTTCGCATGACACAACCTATGAAGCCTGGCTTGGTGAATTAAAGAGTGTTGCACGCGATGCTGAGGATGTCATTGATGGCTATGAATATCTCATCGGGCAACCACCAAAAAAAAGCAGCAAGCTAAAGAAGCTGTTACGTCATTCCAATAATATTGATGACTGGCGTGACATTGCTAAACGCCTTAAACAGATTAAAGGCAGTCTCCAGACCCTCAAGACCACAAGAGAAACTTATGGCATTTCCCAAAGTGACAAAGGAGGTACAATTCTAGATCTTGAGTGTCCCCAGGAACTTCCGGTGTATTCTGCATATTTTTACGCCGAAGATGACTTTGTTGGAAATGAAGAAAAATTGGCACAACTTAGGCAACTGCTGATGCATGAACAAGAAGCCCGTATAGTCATTTCCATCTACGGTATGGGAGTAGGGAAATCAACTCTTGCCCGTGCCATCTACGAGAAGAGTGAAATTCAGCAGCATTTTGATTGTTTTGCATGGATTTCAATATCACAAAGTTATAAAGGTGACGATTTATTCAGAAGAATACTGAGAGACCTCAAAAAGAAAGAAAAAATTCCTGGTCTTGACACCATGGAGATTCCTGGTCTTGACACCATGGACTGGGAAAGCTTGGTAGAAATGCTAAAAGATCAATTGGAGAACAGCAGGTATTTAATTGTCTTGGATGACATGTGGAACCGAGATGCTTGGAGGTTATTTGACCGTGCATTAGTTAAGAACAATAAAGGAAGTAGAGTTATCATTACAACTAGAAATGAAGAGGTCTCTTCTTTAGCAGATGAACCAGAGCATTGTATTTACCTACGAGTTCTTGGACGTGAGGATGCTTGGAAGCTCTTCTGCAAAAAGGCTTTCCATAAGCTAGAAGGGAATGTATGTCCTCCAGGTCTCAATCATTGGGCAGAGAAGATTGTGGAAAAGTGCGAAGGTTTACCGCTTGCTATTGTTTCCATCGGTAGTCTTCTATCATACAAACCATTACATGCGGACGAATGGAAGTCATTACATGATCAACTAATTTGGCAAATAATGAATAACAATGAGCTGAAAATTGTGGCAAAAGTTATCAATATCAGCTTCGATTGTCTACCAAGCAACTTACAAAACTGCTTTCTTTACTGTGGACTATTCCCTGAAGATTATTACTACGGAGGAAAAGAATTAATTCGGTTATGGATAGCTGAAGGGTTTGTCGAAGAAAGGGGGCCCAATATAACAATAGAGGAAGTAGCTGAGGACTACCTCAAAGAGCTTGTTCATCGTTGCCTTCTTGAAATTGCAGAGAGGGATGCGTCTGGAAGGCCTTCCGAATATAAAATGCACGATCTTGTGAGAAATATAACAGTACAAAGGTGCAAAGATGAGAAGTTTTCAGTTCTCATAGACAACCCTCTTCTTACAAAACTTAGCGATGAGGCGCGTCGGGTGTCTGTGCTGAAGGGAGGGGAAGCTGTCGAACGTGGCAAAGACCCAGAAAACATCAGGTCCTTTATAATGTTTGATGAAGAAGTACCGTGCCAATGGATCCACGATGCACTAAAAAATTTCAGATTGCTGAGGGTGTTGTCCTTACGAGGTGCGAACATTGAGAAGCTCCCGGATGTTGTGACTGGTCTGTTCAACTTGCACTATATTGATCTACGTTATTCAAAAGTTAAAGAGATCCCGAAGTCAGTTGGTAGGTTGAGGAAGCTTCAGATGTTGGATATTAAACGCTCTAGCGTAGTGGAATTGCCACATGAAATTAACACGCTAACAAAGCTGCGTTACTTGCTCAGTTATGCGCGCCATAATACTGATCGTGAAGGAGTCTTCGATCCGTTCCAGGGCTTACGGTTGCACTCAGACATTTGTCTTCTAAGGGATCTACAGGTGCTGGGAGACATAGAAGCAAGCAAAGATTTAGTGGCCAACCTGGGAAAATTGACACAGCTACAGACCCTTCTTATCCGTAAAGTGAAGCAAGAATATACCAAGGAATTATTTCACTCAATCACGCTAATGCCGAAGCTTCGTAGGTTGGGTGCAGCCTCACATGACGAGCATGAAGTTCTTAACCTGCAAGATTTGGATCATCTCCCAAATTTGGAATGGCTGCATCTGAGAGGCAAGTTGCTGGGAGGAGTTGTTCCATCTATATTCTGCAGTTTCAGTAAACTTAGAACCTTAATCATGGTGTGGTCTGGGCTGCAAGAGGATCCTCTTCCTTCCTTTTCGCACATGGTGAACCTTGCGGAACTTTGGCTTTATAGAGCCTATGACGGGAGCCTGATCACCTTTCGGGCTGGCTGGTTCCCCAAGCTTACGAAATTGCACTTACTTCACCTGGAGCAGCTTAGTCGCATTGAGATTGAGGACGGAGCCATGGAAAGCCTAAATTACGTGAGATTCGTTTGTTTAAGAAATTTGACAGTACCACCAACTGGATTGCTATCCTTGGGACACCTCAGGATCACCCATCAGGATATGCCTGAAGAATTTACACAGCAACTAGAACAATTGGGTTTCCCCAGAAATATGAGCTTTTAGCTTATCCATGGGGTTTGTCGTCGGCTCGGATGATGCAAAATCCCCGGTAAGATGCCTGATATTTAATTGTGTCCTATACCATGTATATAATTAGCCTATTTAGTTAAGCACATTCCAATGGTTAGATTGAATTAGAGATATAGATAAAGAGAAGAGCCAACCATCATGTCCGCCTCAGTAATCCTATATCTTGCCTATTATATTCAGAATACATTGATAAATCGACTATTTGTGTCACAGCAACTGCAAGACGGACTGGGTATATAACTGTGTAGTTCAATTCACTTCGTAGAGTTCAGTACTCAATGACCAAGAATAAGCATGTTAGTTTTAGTCGCGTCTGAGATATTCGATCTTATGGTACTTTTTTTTTGCGAGGATATTCTTGTGGTACTACAAAATACAAAATGCAGTCTGAAACTGATAATAGATCTTTCTTCTTTCGTTTCGTATCATGAACTTGCTTCATTCACTACATTTATCATTACTTTCCATTTTTCCAAGACTTCTGATTTCTGAAAGATAATGTATTTTCCTGCTGGATTTGTCATGCGGTGAATGTGCTGCACTGAAAGCCCCTCAGTGATGGGAGTAAGAGTCGAAACAACTGTTCAGCGAATCATTTTGTTTTCTTACATTCTCATCTACCACATGAAAACAATATTGACAAGTGCACTGATTGTTGTTCCCTTTCGTCTCCCATAAGCAGAATAACGGCATTGATTTTCTGGTAGTACACGTACGGTCATCTCAATCTGGCGTCTTGATATATTGGAAGAGCCAATATGCATGTTTTCCTCATCTGTATTACTCTGCTATGAAGCTATTTCTGTACATTGGAATAAAAGGCCTTCAGAGCTCAGCGCGCTACATCGAGCATGTTGAAGTGTATGTGTACATTGACACACAACAAATGGTCTCTACAACATTGTGTATTGTATTCTTAAGATTTGTCCTATTTCTGTCGGGAACTGTTTATGTGTATTGTATGACTAATAATGAACGCCTCCTTTGTATTGTCTTTGTTGTGATAGCAACTTGTTGGCCTTGGAGGCACTTGACGTGACTTAGCTCTAAAAAATATCAGCCGTTCATTAACAAAAGGGTAATTTAGGTATAGGAATTTTTTATATGTGGGTAATATTTTGTACATCCCAAAATCTCATAAAGTATATAATAAGTTTCAAAATCATCATTTCTGTACTTTTGAGCATTATTAAAAATTTTCTTACATTAAATTAAAGATTTTTTAATTTCTAGCTGCTGAAAATGAAATTTCGAAGTTAAATAAAACCTGAAATAATTTATGTGAGCTCTAAATAACCTAAAGTGTCGCCCCAAAACATTTCAAAATTTTTGAAGTTAGTTTGGTAACTTTCTGAACTCAAATGCAATTTTTGGAATTAAATTAAATCGAAAATAAATTAATAACTGGAATTTCCACTTAGGCCAATTTCCGTAGCCTTAACACAGCCCAGTCCTATACTGTTGTGGCCTAGCACTGGCCTATGCGCTATCCTCAGCCCAAGCCGTCTATTGCTACCGTTTTTCCCATGCGAAGGCATCTTTTCTAGAGTGCCCCATCTTTCGGCCTCTACTCTCGCAGTTACTGATGCCTAGGGCCCATGTGCCAGAACCTGTCTTCTTCCACCACACACAGTAGCCATTGGCGATGGCTGTGAGCTCCATTTCCAAAAGTCACCCGAGCTGACCATTCCATACCATTCCCATGTTGCTCCGAGCCAGTGTTTTTCTTCCTCTGGTTCACCCAGAACGCGAGCTTCATTCTCAGCTCTTGCATGCACCTCCCACATGATCCGCCATGGCCGCTACCCTTTCTGGTGACTATCTCCTCGCCAGCCGCGTGACATGCACCATTTCGCTTCCTCTCTAAGAGCCTTCACTCGATTTCTTCTCCACTTCAATGAATCGCTAGATTTGCGCCATTGTCTTCGTCTCCCAGCCAACCTCTGCTGCCATCACCATTCTTACTGTTTGGTGAGGTTTGACCTTGGCCATGGTCCTTTTCACCATCCCGCACTTCACTGGAACACACCTCACTCCTTTTCAGTCCTTCTTTACCGAGGAGACCTGTCAGCCTGTCACCGTCAACCTTGCCGCCGCTGCCCCTATTCACCATTGCCCAACCACCTCAAGCCTCCTCCGTCGTCACCAACGTCACCACCATGCTCCCAGCAAGCTACTAATGTTAGCATGCTAATTGGTTTGGCTCGAGCCGGTAGATTCCACCATCGCCATTGTAGTAGTAGCCAGTGTCGCAACATCTGCTCACTATTTTTCCTGTTCCGACGACCATAGGTCTCCGTACTGCCACCATCAGGCTCACAATGCTCCCAGGTTTCCCGCAGCATCGACAACACTGGTGAAGAGCTCACCAAAGCCGTCGAGCCTCTGCCACCCCTGCTCTCTGTCTGCATGGTTAGAGAGAAGATTGGCGCTAATGACATAATTTAGTCCTTTAGTGGGAGATAGTAGTGATACAGATTAACTAGGTGTTGATGAGTAGGGGTGGCTTGGTCTTCACGATATGATTTAGCAGCGTCGATTTTTCATTGTTTTGCTGATGCGCAATCACCAATTGAAGAGTTAGGGTTTTAGATATGGTACTGAACTCCAACTGATTAGCAACCCCTCTCTTCTCTTTGCACCTATTGTAGATAGTGGGTATGGCTGTGTTGTGCTAAAACAACAAGAATGCCGACAATCAACCGTTGTTTCTCCAAACCACAACCAACAGATTGGTTATGAATCAAAGAGGAGAGCCTTGTAGGTTCAATCGGCAACTTGAGCACCACAGCAATGCAGCCTTCAATCTACACGATCAATGCAAACCCTAAGTAGGAAAGCCTCATAAGCCCATCTGGTCACCAAAACCATCATGGCATCTTCTGTATTTTCTTAATGCAAAAACATACTTAGATACAACGGGATTGGACCTTAGCTTTTATGCACACACGAAACGCATGTATGCCCAAAGGCAGACTCCTACCACGACTCCACCTAGAAAACATATAGGATAGAAACTCCCTAAAATGACTCGGACTCCCAAGGTTACATGTTTATATTTGTATCAAATGCCACTTGATCTAACCCATTGCTTGAACCTTTCCTTGAACGCATTCCTTGACTTTACCATGTGTCATACTAGAGCCCAGCTATCCCACACGACCTCTGTCGAGACCCGGAGCAACAACTCCGAAACCCTCTGTGTTAATCGCACTATCCCAGGAAAGCTTAGTGCACACAGCAGAACAAAGACAAATATCATGCATAATGATAAATTTTATTTAACTAAATATGAGCCTGATGGCCAAAGTTTACAATAGCAGCGGAAGATAACAGCGGAAGAAAAACATAAGCAGCAGCCCATCCAGCCTTCCCACAAGGCGAATGACTGTAAGACGCGGCCTAGTCGTAATCCTCACCGAAGTCGTCGAAGGCTTCCTCTGAAAGAATTAAATTTAGCAACATGAGTACAAAAAGTACTCCACAAGTTACACCAGGAGATTCAACAGAGTTAATGCATGCATATGGAATATCAAAGGAAGGCTTAATATGGTTAGTTTGTATAAAATGCAACATTGAAGTAAATATCATAAAGTAAGTGCGAAAGCTAAATTTGATGCTGTAATTAAATCAACATTGTAATCAACATAACTAACGTTAGTGCAGGCTCCAACCAAACACTAACCTATTCACGGGCATCCCACCCGGACCAATTTTTCTCAAAAACAGACTCGTACGGATTCCATCCATCCATACGGTTTTCCAAAACTCTCATGGATTCCATCCATCCACAAGGTTTTCCAAAAAACATTTTCAAAAGCAAAATCTAATCCGTGAAAAACTTTACTCAGCTTGCCCATGACCGTGGGCACGGCTATCCAGGATAGGTTATACACTCTGCAGAGGTTGTACAGCTTTACCCACAAGACATGATCATCCCATATTGCCACCTGATAAGCACACTTCCTTTGGTGTGCGGCGAGGAGATAATGACAAGGATTTTACAGTGATCCATTGCCAACATAATCACGCCGCCACTAAGGTTTCACCACAGCATGAATCCATATGCTGGAGCCCCCTCTTGTGCCATGTGAGACTTCTCACGGACTACGCCGCGCCCACATTCAGCCTATAGCGAGATCATGTTGGAACTTCACAAATTATTTGGCCAGGTCTGTCCCATACCAGACTTGTGGTAGTACGAAAGGGCTTTGCAATAGTAGCTCACAGACCGGTCCTTTACTGACTTAGGCACCAACGACAAACCCCTAGTGCCTGGCAATCAACATTTCATCACCAAACGACAATGTATACCAGCAAGCACCCACCACTCTAACCATTTGCCTAAGTCTAAACCAATTTTATACTTTGTTTGGAAATAATTTTATAAACATTTCTGACTCACCAAAGTCAAGAATACAGGATAAAAGTTTATCATTTTATGTGAAAGATTGTCCCAAACAATAATAGTTTAAGCATGGCTAAGCATTTCTTCCAAATTTCTAGTTAATACTAATGTACTAACTAGATTTAATGTAGGTTTGACAAGGTATGGTGGCATTCGATGTCAAGTTTGGCTGTCCAAGGAATTTGGGTATAACTATAGTTCAAAACTGAATTTTAAACTACTCGAATAAAAGTAAGCATGCATATTAATTTAGAAACAACATAAATAATTTCAAATATTGGGATCAACATGATCAAAGGTGTAACTTGCCTTGATTGAAGACTTGGTTCGGATCGCAGAAATCGTTCTCTCCGACATTGCCAAAATCTATACGCGAAGAACCAAACAAATAAAATTCAAACAAAATTCAAATAAAATTCAAAAATTAAAAAGAGTATATATTTGAATAGTTTAAGATTTTATAAGAATTTAGAAATTTGAACGGCTCAAATCGGAGTTAAAACGAACAAGTTATGGAAAAGGCTAATTTTGGGAATTATTTTTATACTGAAAAATACAATTTATGACGTCAGCATATTTTTGAATTTTTTGGAGGAATTATTTTAAACCGAAATCTCGACGTATGAAGGCGCCGACGTGGCATGCCACGCTGCCACACTGCCGCCACTGGCACAACGGGTGACGTGGCCGAGAGGAGGGCACAAGACGGGCAAGACGGCTGCCGGAGCGGGCCTTGGCCTTCAGCGGCGGCGAGGGCGGAGGGAGGTAGAGGAGGCGGGGAACTCGGGGCTCACCCCACTGGGCTCTGGGTGGCCGGAGGCATGAGGAGAGAAGCGGAGGTGGCGGCGCTTGGTGGGCGGTGCTCTCGGTGGGCGGGGTGCGGTGGTCGTGGCGAGAGGCGGGCAGGAGAAAAGAAGGTAGGCGGCAATGGTGTTCGGCCGGAAAGAGAGGAGAGAGAGAAAGAAAAGAAGAAGAAGAAAGGAGGAAGAAGAAGGAGATGACGGGTGGGCCCCACATGTCGGTGAGAGAGAAGGAGAGAGGAAGGAGTGGGCGGCCGGATTTAGTGACACGTGGCACAATATCGTTCGTCCGATTTAAGTGAAGGTGGAAGGCTCAGATTAAATGGGAAAAAGAGGTATTAAATCCTGGTGCGACACTTGTCAGCACGAGGATAATCCAGATTTAAATTCGGATTTCATTTTTCAGAAAATGCTAGAAATATTTATAAATACTTACAAAATAGCAAATAATGTTTAAAAATTCCAGAATATTTATAGAAAATCCCTGGTGATATTTTATACTTAGGAAAAATATTTTATAAAATAACTTTTTATCTTCAAAAATTTATTTTTAAATCCAGAAAATTCCCAAAAATTCTATAAAACATTTTTAGACTTTCTAAAAATATTTTCAACTCAAAATTGCTCTTGTAATTTTTACAAAAATACCCTTTAGCTTTAAAGTTGATTTTAAAATCTTTAGAAAATCTCAAAAATTACTATAAAATTTTGGGAAGCTTAGGAAAGGCTAAATAAATTCTTTTTAGCTTTAATAAAATATTTAAAATGTATTTTCTTGCTTTAGGCTTTGGAAATAAAATCCGGATAACTCCAGATAAATCCCAGAAAATCACAGAAAATCCAAATAAAAGCCAAATGCTTTCAAATACTTAATTTGAAATAGTATCTTTACGAAATTTACCAATATCTTTTAGTTGACAATAGTTTTATATTTTTAGTCAAATTACTTTTAAGAAAAACCTTTTCGAAAAGGCTAAAAACGGCAAGCCTAAACTCTCAAATTTTATGCAACCAAAGAACACTTATTTTTATTTTAAATTGAATTAATTTAATATTATTATATTATATTTTTTCTACTGAAATTTTGAAATAACAGCTGGGCTGTTACAACCTCCTTGACCGTTCTGGACGTCAATCCATACCGACCTAGTCCCGATTCTTATCATTGACTATAATTATCATCAAACTTTCTTGCACATCCAAGACAAAAAAATCATGTTTCGAGTACAAGTTCTTTACAACTTGATTCACACTAGCATAAACATGTAACATACAACACAGTGCAACCATGATCGAAGTTCCAAGATCATCCGATGATCAAATCTCTCAATTCAATGACCAAATCACTCCAAATCAGTCTGACCACCTTAGTGCAGCTGGTCAATGCGGTCAGACTAGCCAGTGCCTCCACAAGTCCGATAGCCACCCCTTAGCCAGTTAGACTACTTAACTTTACTCGCAAATAACCTTTATGGAATTTCAGTAAAACTCTATCTAGTTTCATCCTGAGTGTCTATTTTGTATGATACATGATACAAACTCATCCCCAAACACACCCACATGTGTTTGGTGCCTGTTTGCCATCACCAAGCAAAACTCTATATTCAACTCACACCAATTCTTCATCGTCCCACAACCCCTATGCAAAACTCTATATTCAACTCACACCAATTATTCATCGTAACACGACCATGACCTCCACATGGTCTCTCACAAACATTCCAAGTCCCCTTCAAAGCGCCTTACTTTGTGGTAATACCATTTTTTCGCTTTACCAAGAAGTAAGAAATGCTAGAGTTTCCATGTTAGGGCCTCCTCAGGACCTCCTTTCATCCGAAGGGTAGAGCAAAATTTTGTGAAGATTCTCATGTGAATGTATGGATTTTCACTGGGCTCTCCTGAGAATGAGTTTCGCTGGACTATCATGATCAATTCTGGACAGAGCTTAAACTGCTTGGTGTCAATTTTGAGCTTGACATATGAGCACCAGGTGCTGAGTAACCAAAGAGAGTTTATTTATTCGGTACCATTGTTTAAAGAAAGAGGGTAAGAAAAGGTTTTTTTATTAGAATGTGGGTTCGGAGAAAAACTAATACCGTTCCCTGGCAACGGTGCCAGAAAGCTTGTTGGCGATTGTTATGTCCTGCTTTTCTGCAAGTGCATGGAAACCGTTGTAGCCTTCACCTCAGATTATTCTAGGGTATCGTATCCATGAGGAATGAGAAAGTGTAACAACCCCGTTGTTATTTTCAAATTTCAGTAAAAAAAATTAATAATTAAAATTAATTAAATTTAAAATAAAAATAAGTGTTCTTTAGTTGCCTGAATCTGAAAGTTTGTGTTTACCGTTTTTTAGCCTTTTCCAAGCTTCCCAAAATTTAATATTAATTTCTGAGATTTTCTGATATTTTAAAATCAGCTTTTAAAGCCAAAGGGTATTTTTGTAAAAATTAAAAGAGCAAATTTGAGTTGAAAATATTTTTAGAAAGTCTAAAAATATTTTATAGAATTTTTGAGAATTTTCTGGAATTAAAAATCAATTTTTGGATTTAAAAAGATATTTTATAGATAAGCCCAAACGAATTATAAATATTTTTACTAAGTATAAAATGTCTCTAGGAATTTTCTATAAATTTCTGGGATTTTTAAGTATTATTTGCTATTTTTAAAGTGTTTAAGAAACCTCCTCCTATTTTCTGAAAAATAAAATTCGAATTTAAATCCCGGATTAATCCCGTGGTGACAAGTGTCGCACCAGGATTAAATCTTACCCCTTCACTCATTCAATCCTAGCCTCTCACCTTCACTTAAATTGGATGGCCAAGATCTTGCCACATCTCTCAATCCAAACCATTCAAACCTTTCACACACTCTCTCTCTCACTTACATGTGGGACCCACTTGTCATCCGTAACCTCTCCATCTTCTTCAAATTTTTGCTCTCTCTCTCTCCTCCTCCATCCCTAACATCCCTAACCTTTCACACCCTTCTTTTTGAACTTCCGAAGCCCCGTAAATGTTCATTTTAACTCCGATTTGAGCCGTTCAAATTTCTAAATTCTTCTAAAATCCTGAACTATTCAAATATGTACTTATTTTGAATTTTTGAATTTTATTTGAATTTTATTTGTTTGGTTCTTTGCGTTTAGATTTTGGCGATCTCGGAGAGAACGACTTCGGCGAACCGAACCTAGTCTTCAACCAAGGCAAGTTACACCTTTGATCATGTTGATCCCAATATTTAAAATTATTTATATTGTTTTAAACTAATATGCATGCTTACTTTTAATCAATGTCTAATTTAAAATCCGTTTGAACTGTAGTTATACCCAAATTCCTTTGGACAGCCAAATTTGATATTTCATGCATTTATACCTTGTCAAACATAGTTAAAACCTAGTTAGTACATTAGTATTAACTAGAAATTTCATAAACTTGCTTAGCCATGCGAAGAATATTATGATTTGGGAACTTTCTTCACATAAAATGATACTTCTTTCACATAAAATGATAGACTTTAAAATTTATTTCTGGACTTTGGAAAGTCGGAAGTGTTTATAAAATGTTTATAAACAAAATATAAAACTGGTTTAGACTTAGGCAAATGGTAAGAGTGGTGGGTGCTTGCTGGCATGCATTGTCGTTTGGTGACGAAATGTTGATTGCCAGGCACGAGGGGTTTGTGGTTGTGCCTAAGTCAGTAAAGGACCGGTCTGTGAGTTACTTTATAATATTTTCTTCAATGTTGTCTTTTATGCAAACCAACTATATACGCCTTCCTTTGATATCCATATGCATGCATCCACTCTATTAAAACTGCTGGTGTAACTTGTGGAGTACGTTTGTACTCATGTGGCTATATCTAACTCTTTTCAGAGGAAGCCTTTGATGACTTCGGTGAGGATTGCGATTAGGCCACGTCTTACAGTCATTCGCCTTGTGGGAAGGCTGGATGGACTGCCACTGCTTTGTGTTTTCTTCCGCTGTTATCTTCCGCTGCTATTGTAAACTTTGGCCATCAGGCTCATATTTAGTTAAATAAAATTTATCATTAAGCATGATATTTGTCTTTGTTCTGCTGTGTGCACTAAGCTTTCCTGGGATAGTGCGATTAACACAGAGGGTTTCGGAGTTGTTGCTCCGGGTCCCGACAGAGATGGTATCAGAGCATTAATGACTCTAGGACGTGACCGAAGATAGAATAGAATGGTTGGACCTTAAGGATTTATTTTAAACTAATAAATTTTGAAAAGATATGCTTATTCTTACCTTTCAATCCTTGCTTATCTTATGCCTCAATTCTTTCTCATCCTATGTCATTACAAAATTTCTAACTCTCCTCTTGTTCAAATAATTATAGATGGACTCGCACCAAATGATGGATGGAGTTTAGGCCTTCGTCGATTACTTCGCCGTTTGGGTTTTCAGCGACGAGTCATCTTCGTACACCAAGTAGACCGACAAGGAGATCAGATATTGGGACATCGCTTCACCTTGCTCCTCACCAAGCGAACAAGATATGGAAGTCTGCGCCCCGCTTCAAGGAAATGGATACTCTTCGAGAGAGCCAAGCAAGAAGCCGATCGGCGGTTCTTCGACTCGCCACCTTTTCAATCTTCGCATCGAAGGATCGCGCTCGTGCTGCCGTCGACCTCGAAGGATCACTCCAAGACAACCCTTACCCCTTTAGGATAAGTTGTTAAGCTAGAAAGTAGACGAAGTTATGAGTCGTCGGTTTCCTCTTTGTCGACGGTAGTAACTATTATTATTAATAAAGGATTTTGCTAAAGATTGGTATTTTTGTTGGATTGTGCAAACAACCCCTTTTCCCTCCTCTCATCTAAATTCCAAGCAGATGGTGAACACAAGAAGGAATGCGATTGTCAGCAACCCCAATGCCAACACCGAAGCTCAAGGAAGTGAATCTGCTCCAATCCCTCCGCCTCCGCCAGAAGTCGGACCTGATTGGGCTCAGCTGATGGCAAATCAAACTCAGCTGATTCAGCTCCTAGCTCAAGCCATCAACAACCCAGCTCAGCAATTGCATCAGCCACCAGCTCAAGCTCCCCAGAACAGATTGTCAGAGTTTCTAAGGATAAGGCCTCCGACTTTCTCAAGCAGCTCAGAGCCAATGGACGCAGATGATTGGCTCCGCGCCATTGAGAAGAAGTGGACATCTGCGATTGCACCGACCGTGAAAGAGTCCTGTTTGCCACTCATCAGTTGAATGGACCAGCATCAGAATGGTGGGATACCCTAACCGACTCTCACGCCAACCCTCAAGCTATTACCTGGGATGAGTTCGTGCGAGATTTCTGGAAAGCTCACATCCCTACAGGTACCAAGATCTTGAAGAAGAAAGAGTTCAGAGCTTTGCGTCAAGGAAGCCGTACAGTGAATGAATACTTGCAAAAGTTTAATCAGCTATCTCGCTATGCACCAGAAGACGTAGCCAATGATGAAGACAAGCAAGAAAGATTTTTGGAAGGCTTGAACGACAACATCTCCGTACAATTGATATCCGGTGACTATCTGATTTTCATCGGTTGGTCGCAAGGCCATTCGCCAAGAAAGCAAGAATGTGGAGATCGAGAATCGGAAAAGAAGAATGTCTACCCAAGACGTGCATTCGGAAGCTTTTCCAAAGTCGAAGAACCCCGCAAGTCAATGATTCCAACCATCACCGAGCGAAGGGCTAGTACCAAAAACGCCCACCAACAATGAAGACAACAAGACTCGATGATCGGCTTCCCATCAAAGGATCGAAACCGCGGTAGGAGTAACTTGTTTCAACTGCCATGAAACAGGACACTACGCCAACAACTGTCCGAAGAAGCAGCAGGCAGTGAAGAACGGTACATCGGGAACCTCGACTGCCAACACCCTCCGAACAGCAAGAAGAGTGCCGCAAAAAGGACGCCTAAATCAGATCTCCGCTCAAGCCGATCAGAGTAAGATCCACACCTATTTCTTTGCTAGCCCGTGCGAATCTCGGAGACGAGATTCTTTTAAGGGGGGTAGTTTGTAACAACCCGTTGTTATTTTCAAATTCGATAAAAAGTTAATAATTAAAATTAATTCAATTTAAAATAAAAATAAGTGTTCTTTAGTTGCCTGAATCTGAAAGTTTGTGTTTGCCATTTTTTTAGCCTTTTCCAAGCTTCCCAAAATTTAATATTAATTTCTGAGATTTTCTGATATTTTAAAATCAGCTTTTAAAGCCAAAGGGTATTTTTGTAAAAATTAAAAGAGCAAATTTGAGTTGAAAATATTTTTAGAAAGTCTAAAAATATTTTATAGAATTTTTGAGAATTTTCTGGAATTAAAAATCAATTTTTGGATTTAAAAAGATATTTTATAGAAAAGCCCAAACGAATTATAAATATTTTTACTAAGTATAAAATGTCTCCAGGAATTTTCTATAAATTTCTGGGATTTTTAAGTATTATTTGCTATTTTTAAAGTGTTTAAGAAACCTCCTCCTATTTTCTGAAAAATAAAATTCGAATTTAAATCCCGGATTAATCTCGTGGTGACAAGTGTCGCACCAGGATTAAATCTTACCCCTTCAATCATTCAATCCTAGCCTCTCACCTTCACTTAAATTGGATGGCCAAGATCTTGCCACATCTCTCAATCCAAACCATTCAAACCTTTCACACTCTCTCTCTCACTTACATGTGGGACCCACTTGTCATCCCTAACCTCTCCATCTTCTTCAAATTTTTGCTCTCTCTCTCCTCCTCATTTCAACCGAATGGGACAACCGCCACCGCCTCATCTTCTCCGGCCAGCACCTCCCCGCACGCCGCCGGCCACCTCACCCGCCGCCCCCCGTGGCCCCGGACCCTCATGCGCGCCCATGCGCCAAAACCGAACAGACGCCGCCACCACCATAATTGCCGCCGAGCTCCGCCGTCGATTGAAACTTCCCAAAATTCGTTGCCTCGGCTTCCCCTCCACCTCGGCCACCTCCCCGGCCATTAATGGCGCCCCGCATGCGTTCATACCACCCAAACCGATTCTTCCGTGTGAACTCCGTGAGCTCAACCGTCGCTCCTCCCTATAAAAGCTCCTCCAAGCCTCCTCGACCTGCACCACTCTTCTCCTCCTCTCCCCACCTCCCTCCTCTCCCGCCGCTGGAGAGCCGCCCAAGCCCTTGCCGCCGCCGCTTCTTTTCGCCGCCGCCGCCACCTCCGGCCACCGTTCGCCTCGCCGTCGGTATCGTTGCGATCCCCATCCTCTCCTCTACGTCCTCCACCCCTCGCCGGCCGCCGCAGAGCGAGCGCACTCCGGCGAGCGCGCCGCCCCCGTGGCATGCCATGCGGCCAACCGGCCACGTCATCGCCACGTGGGTACACGTGGCAGCCCAGTGGCAGCCACGTGGTGCCACGTCATTTCCTCCTTTTTGTTTTATTTATTTTCCTGTGATGATGTCATAATTCCAGATTTCCAATGTAAAAATAAATCTGGAAATTCGTCTTTTTCTTTTTCCTTCTTTTTGAACTTCCGAAGCCCCGTAAATGTTCATTTTAACTCCGATTTGAGCCGTTCAAATTTCTAAATTCTTATAAAATCCTGAACTATTCAAATATGTACTTATTTTGAATTTTTGAATTTTATTTGAATTTTATTTGTTTGGTTCTTTGCGTTTAGATTTTGGCGATCTCGGAGAGAACGACTTCGGCGAACCGAACCTAGTCTTCAACCAAGGCAAGTTACACCTTTGATCATGTTGATCCCAATATTTAAAATTATTTATATTGTTTTAAACTAATATGCATGCCTACTTTTAATCAATGTCTAATTTAAAATCCGTTTGAACTGTAGTTATACCCAAATTCCTTTGGATGACCAAATTTGATATTTCATGCATTTATACCTTGTCAAACATAGTTAAAACCTAGTTAGTACATTAGTATTAACTAGAAATTTCATAAACTTGCTTAGCCATGCGAAGAATATTATGATTTGGGAACTTTCTTCACATAAAATGATACTTCTTTCACATAAAATGATAGACTTTAAAATTTATTTCTGGACTTTGGAAAGTCGGAAGTGTTTATAAAATGTTTATAAACAAAATATAAAACTGGTTTAGACTTAGGCAAATGGTAAGAGTGGTGGGTGCTTGCTGGCATGCATTGTCGTTTGGTGACGAAATGTTGATTGCCAGGCATGAGGGGTTTGTGGTTGTGCCTAAGTCGAGAAGGACCGATCTGTGAGCTACTATTGCAAAGCCCTTCAGTACTACCACAAGTCCGGTATGGGACGGACCTAGCCAACTAATTTGTGAAGTTCCAACTTAATCTCGCTATATTTGAATGTGGCGCGGTGTAGTCCGTGAGAAGTCTCACATGGCACAAGAGGGGGCTCCAGCATATGGATTCATGCTGTGGTGAAACCTTAGTGGCGGCGTTATTATGTTGGTAATGGATCATTGTAAAGGCTTTATTATGATTTTCTCAGTCGCACGCCTAAGGAAGCGTGTAATGGCCGACAAAATGAGATCATCATATCTTGTGGGTAAAGCTGTACAACCTCTGCAGAGTGTATAACCTATCTCGATAGCCGTGCCTACGGTCATGGGCAAAGCGAGTAAAGTTTTTCACGGATTAGACTTTGATTTTGAAAATGTTTTATGAAACCTTGTGGATGGATGGAATCCATGAGAGCTTTTGGAAAACCTTGTGGATGGATGGAATCCATGAGAGTTTTGGAAAACCGTATGGATGGATGGAATCAAATGCGAGTTGGTTTTTGAAAAGTTGGTCCGGGTGGGATGCCCGTGAATAGGTTGGTGTTTGGTTGGAGCCTGCACTAACGCTACTTATGTTGATTACAATATTGTTTTACTTATTGTATCAAATTCAGCTTTCGCACTTACTTTATAATATTTACTTCAATGCTGTCTTTTATGCAAACCAACTATATACGCCTTCCTTTGATATCCATATGCATGCATCCACTCTATTAAAACTGCTGGTGTAACATGTGGAGTACGTTTGTACTCATGTGGCTATATCTAACTCTTTTCAGAGGAAGCCTTTGATGACTTCGGTGAGGATTGCGATTAGGCCACGTCTTACAGTCATTCGCCTTGTGGGAAGGCTGGATGGACTGCCACTGCTTTGTGTTTTCTTCCGCTGTTATCTTCCGCTGCTATTGTAAACTTTGGCCATCAGGCTCATATTTAGTTAAATAAAATTTATCATTAAGCATGATATTTGTCTTTGTTCTCATTGTGCACTAAGCTTTCCTAGGATAGTGCGATTAACACGAGGGTTTTGAGTTGTTGCTCGGGTCCCGACAGAGATGGTATCAGAGCATTAATGACTCTAGGACGTGACCGAAGATAGAATAGAATGGTTGGACCTTAAGGATTTATTTTAAACTAATAAATTTTGAAAAGATATGCTTATTCTTACCTTTCAATCCTTGCTTATCTTATGCCTCAATTCTTTCTCATCCTATGTCATTACAAAGTTTCTAACTCTCCTCTTGTTCAAATAATTATAGATGGACTCTGCACCAAATGATGGATGGAGTTTAGGCCTTCGTCGATTACTTCGCCGTTTGGGTTTTCAGCGACGAGTCATCTTCGTACACCAAGTAGACCGACATGGAGATCAGATATTGGGACATCGCTTCACCTTGCTCCTCACCAAGCGAACAAGATATGGAAGTCCGCGCCTCCGCTTCAAGAGGAATGGATACTCTTTCGAGAGAGCCAAGCAAGAAGCCGATCGAAAAGCAGTTCTTCGACTCTGCCACCTTTTCAATCTTCGCATCGAAGGATCGCGCTTCGTACTTCGTCAGCCTCGAAGGATCACTCCAAGACAACCCTTACCCTTTAGGATAAGTTGTTAAGCTAGAAAGTAGACGAAGTTATGAGCTGTCAGTTTCCTCTTTTGTCGACAGCCGTAACTATTATTATTAACAAATGATTTTGCTAAAGATTGGTATTTTTGTTGGATTGTGCAAACAACCCCTTTTCCCTCCTTTGTCTTAAGTCTCCTCTCATCTAAATTCCAAGCAGATGGTGAACACAAGAAGGAATGCGATTGTCAGCAACCCCAATGCCAACACCGAAGCTCAAGGAAGTGAATCTGCTCCAATCCCTCCGCCTCGCCTTAAGTCGGACTGATTGGGCTCGGTGATGGCAAATCAAACTCGGTGATTCAGCTCCTAGCTCAAGCCATCAACAACCCACTCAAGAATTGCATCGACCACCACTCAAGCTCCCGAGCAGTTGTCGAGTTTCTAAGGATAAGGCCTCTGACTTTCTCAAGCAGCTCAGAGCCAATGGACGCAGATGATTGGCTCCGCGCCATTGAGAAGAAGCTGGACATCCTGCAGTGCACCGACCGTGAAAGAGTCCTGTTTGCCACTCATCAGTTGAATGGACCAGCATCAGAATGGTGGGATACCCTAACCGACTCTCACGCCAACCCTCAAGCTATTACCTGGGATGAGTTCGTGCGAGATTTCTGGAAAGCTCACATCCCTACAGGTACCAAGATTTGAAGAAGAAAGAGTTCAGAGCTTTGCGTCAAGGAAGCCGTACAGTGAATGAATACTTGCAAAAGTTTAATCAGCTATCTCGCTATGCACCAGAAGACGTAGCCAATGATGAAGACAAGCAAGAAAGATTTTTGGAAGGCTTGAACGACAACATCTCCGTACAATTGATATCCAGTGACTATACAGATTTTCATCAGTTGGTCAGCAAGGCCATTCGCCAAGAAAGCAAGAATGTGGAGATCGAGAATCGGAAAAGAAGAATGTCTACCCAGCACGTGCATTCTGGAAGCTTTTCCAAAGTCAGAAGAACCCTGCCGCAAGTCAACAAATTCCAACCATCACCAGTAGCAGAAGGGCTAGTACCAGCAAACGCCTCCACCAACAATGAAGACAACAAGACTCTGATGATCGGCTTCCCATCAAAGGATCAGAACCCTGCAGCCGGAGTAACTTGTTTCAACTGCCATGAAACAGGACACTACGCCAACAACTGTCCGAAGAAGCAGCAGGCAGTGAAGAACGGTACATCGGGAACCTCGACTGCCAACACCCTCCGAACAGCAAGAAGAGTGCCGCAAAAAGGACGCCTAAATCAGATCTCCGCTCAAGCCGATCAGAGTAAGATCCACACCTATTTCTTTGCTAGCCCGTGCGAATCTCGGAGACGAGATTCTTTTAAGGGGGGTAGTTTGTAACAACCCCGTTGTTATTTTCAAATTTCAGTAAAAAAAGTTAATAATTAAAATTAATTCAATTTAAAATAAAAATAAGTGTTCTTTAGTTGCTGAATCTGAAAGTTTGTGTTTGCTGTTTTTAGCCTTTTCCAAGCTTCCCAAAATTTAATATTAATTTCGAGATTTTCGATATTTTAAAATCAGCTTTTAAAGCCAAAGGGTATTTTGTAAAAATTAAAGAGCAAATTTGAGTTGAAAATATTTTTAGAAAGTCTAAAAATATTTTATAGAATTTTGAGAATTTTACGAATTAAAATCAATTTTGGATTTAAAAGATATTTTATAGAAAAGCCCAAACGAATTATAAATATTTTACTAAGTATAAAATGTCTCCAGGAATTTTCTATAAATTTCTGGGATTTTAAGTATTATTTGCTATTTTTAAAGTGTTTAAGAAACCTCCTCCTATTTTACGAAAAATAAAATTGAATTTAAATCCGGATTAATCCGTGGTGACAAGTGTCGCACTGAGATTAAATCTTACCCTTCACTCATTCAATCCTAGCCTCTCACCTTCACTTAAATTGGATGGCCAAGATCTTGCCACATCTCTCAATCCAAACCATTCAAACCTTTCACACACTCTCTCTCACTTACATGTGGGACCCACTTGTCATCCCTAACCTCTCCATCTTCTTCAAATTTTGCTCTCTCTCCTCCTCATTTCAACCGAATGGGACAACCGCCGCCTCATCTTCTCCGTAGCACCTCCTCCTGCACGCCGCCACCTCACCACCCGCCACCCCATTGGCCGCCCGGACCCTCATGCGCACCGCCCATGCGCCAAAACCGAACAGACGCCGCCACCACCATAATTGCCGCCGAGCTCCGCGCGTCGTGAAACTTCCCAAAATTCGTTGCCTCGGCTTCCCCTCCACCTCGGCCACCTCCCCGGCCATTAATGGCGCCCCGCATGCGTTCATACCACCCAAACCGATTCTTCCCGTGTGAACTCCGGCGAGCTCAACCGTCGCTCCTCCCCTATAAAAAGCTCCCCTCCGAAGCCTCCCTCGGCACTGCACCACTCTTGTCCTCCTCTCCCCACCTCCCCTCCTCTCCCCGCTGGAGAGCCGCCAAGCCCATCCGCCGCTTCTTTTCGCCGCCGCCGCCACCTCCGGCCACCGTTAGCCTCATTGTCGGTGCCGTTGCGATCCCCATCCTCTCCTCACGTCCTCCACCCCTCGCCGCCGCCGCGAGCGAGCGCACTCGGCGAAGCGCCGCCCGTGGCATGCCATGCGCCAGCCGGCCACGTCATCGCCACGCGTGGGCTGCGTGGCGACCCCAGTGGCAGCCACGTGGCGCCACGTCATTTCCTCCTTTTTGTTTTATTTATTTTCCTGTGATGATGTCATAATTCCAGATTTCCAATGTAAAAATAAATCTGGAAATTCGTCTTTTTCTTTTTCCTTCTTTTTGAACTTCCGAAGCCCCGTAAATGTTCATTTTAACTCCGATTTGAGCCGTTCAAATTTCTAAATTCTTATAAAATCCTGAACTATTCAAATATGTACTTATTTTGAATTTTTGAATTTTATTTGAATTTTATTTGTTTAGTTCTTTGCGTTTAGATTTTGGCGATCTCGGAGAGAACGACTTGATGAACCGAACCTAGTCTTCAACCAAGGCAAGTTACACCTTTGATCATGTTGATCCCAATATTTAAAATTATTTATATTGTTTTAAACTAATATGCATGCTTACTTTTAATCAATGTCTAATTTAAAATCCGTTTGAACTGTAGTTATACCCAAATTCCTTTGGACAGCCAAATTTGATATTTCATGCATTTATACCTTGTCAAACATAGTTAAAACCTAGTTAGTACATTAGTATTAACTAGAAATTTCATAAACTTGCTTAGCCATGCGAAGAATATTATGATTTGGGAACTTTCTTCACATAAAATGATACTTCTTTCACATAAAATGATAGACTTTAAAATTTATTTCTGGACTTTGGAAAGTCGGAAGTGTTTATAAAATGTTTATAAACAAAATATAAAACTGGTTTAGACTTAGGCAAATGGTAAGAGTGGTGGGTGCTTGCTGGCATGCATTGTCGTTTGGTGACGAAATGTTGATTGCCGTGCACGAGGGTTTGTGGTTGTGCCTAAGTCGAGAAGGACCGATGCGTGAGCTATTATTGCAAAGCCCTTTCGTACTACCACAAGTTCGGTATGGGACGGACCTAGCCAACTAATTTGTGAAGTTCCAACTTAATCTCGCTATAATTTGAATGTGGCGCGGTGTAGTCCGTGAGAAGTCTCACATGGCACAAGAGGGCTCGGCATGTGGATTCATCTTGTGGTGAAACCTTAGTGGCGGCGTTATTATGTTGGCAATGGATCATTGTAAAGGCTTTGTTATGATTTTCTCAGTCGCACGCCTAAGGAAGCGTGTAATGGCCGACAAAATGAGATCATCATATCTTGTGGGTAAAGCTGTACAACCTCTGCAGAGTGTATAACCTATCCTGGATAGCCGTGCCCACGGTCATGGGCAAGCTGAGTAAAGTTTTTCACGGATTAGACTTTGATTTTGAAAATGTTTTATGAAACCTTGTGGATGGATGGAATCCATGAGAGCTTTTGGAAAACCTTGTGGATGGATGGAATCCATGAGAGTTTTTGGAAAAACCGTATGGATGGATGGAATCCGTACGAGTTGGTTTTTGAAAAGTTGGTCCGGGTGGGATGCCCGTGAATAGGTTGGTGTTTGGTTGGAGCCTGCACTAACACTACTTATGTTGATTACAATATTGTTTTACTTATTGTATCAAATTCAGTTTTCGCACTTACTTTATAATATTTACTTCAATGCTGTCTTTTATGCAAACCAACTATATACGCCTTCCTTTGATATCCATATGCATGCATCCACTCTATTAAAACTGCTGGTGTAACTTGTGGAGTACGTTTGTACTCATGTGGCTATATCTAACTCTTTTCAGAGGAAGCCTTTGACGACTTCGGTGAGGATTGCGATTAGGCCACGTCTTACAGTCATTCGCCTTGTGGGAAGGCTGGATGGACTGCCACTGCTTTGTGTTTTCTTCCGCTGTTATCTTCCGTTGCTATTGTAAACTTTGGCCATCAGGCTCATATTTAGTTAAATAAAATTTATCATTAAGCATGATATTTGTCTTTGTTCTGCTGTGTGCACTAAGCTTTCCTGGGATAGTGCGATTAACACAGAGGGTTTCGGAGTTGTTGCTCCGGGTCCCGACAGAAAGCCTTCCCCCTAACTTAATTCTTGCTAAAGGATGGATTTTTGGGATTGAACAAGAATGGTTAATGATGGTGGATATGGTTAGGGTAATAGGTAAGAACAGGGGCCGGTAAACAGCTTTCCTCTTATTCTGGTTTTCCTTAATGATCACCTTTCTCTTATTGTTCCACCACCCTGGAAATATTACCTTTATGCTTCGGAGTTTTACCTCTACTAGTTATTGTGAACTGAACGGATGTTCACACTATCATCATACATCAGCCCAACACTATGTTGCAACAGCTAGCAATTCAAGGGAATCGACTAACCTATACACCTCGTCTAGTTTAGTGGAACACTACCCTATCTATAATTATGAATGCAAAGATAGAGCATTATGAAAGCATAATGAGAAACTAGCATAAAGAAAATCATCATAGATTATTGCAACATAAATGAGAGAGGGTCAAATAGGATTACCGAACTTGAGGAAGAGTCAAATTACTTCATAGCGGGGGTCGACATCATTGAAGGCGTACACGGTCACAGAGCTTCCCATCCCAGTCTCCATGATGCACTCCCTCTCAATCTCTCCTTTCTACTTCCTACTAAAATTTTTGTGTGTTGGGGAATGGAATGAACTTATGTGTTGTGGTGTGTGGAAAGACCCTAGGATTATTTGAAGAGGTGGAAGAAATCCCTTCATGCAAGGAGTAGTAGGGTGGAATAATTCCTTTCTTCCTCCAAAATTTTTGGGGCCGAAGACCAATTAAATGAACATGTTCCTGTGTGTGGAAAACATCCTGGGCAGGGCTATCGCACCTGCTGACATCAGGCTGACGTCAATGTCCAGTCAACTGCATTGTGGATATTGTTTTCTTTGTATTTTTTAGTTGAAACTCTGAATTTGGTGAACCATATGTCCATTTCGACCAGCTCAACGAGATCTTCGACATGGTGCACTCTAAATTGGTATTTGGAATATGCTCATATAGTGAAATCCCCAATAATTTCTTCTTTCGTGTCCCATTTTTTTCTTTGAAGTTTTCTCCAATAAGTGGATTTCAGTGGAATTGCACCAAAAATCTCAAAAAATCATGTTTTCCTGAAATATACAACACTTGCATGTTTCTCAAGAATATAGTAATTTATTATCATGTTAGTGTCATATAATTAGGAAAAGATCATAGAAATGATGTGTAAATATGTGCAAATAACACGTGTCAACACCGACGCAATGGAAGACTTAAGGGTAGGAGAGGTCAACATATCTGTTAGGCTCGCCTGCTCTAATACGATGTAAAAGAAGATGATAAATTGGAGAAGAAGAATTGGGTCACGCAGCCACAATGACGACTCAGCATGATCTATTTATATCATGCCGGACATGCTACAGGAGCATCACAGAAATACACAATAACATAACAAGCCAATACAATAACTTAACAAACATAATCTTATCTACTACAATCTGCTGTGATAGCGTTGGATATACTATAACTAAATACAACCAACTAGGACTTAGACTTATCTGTCAACAACACCTACAGTCAGTGGTGAAGCTAGGATAAAAATTGAGGGTAGAATTAAGTAAACTAAGCTAAATTTACAAACATGGTATTTTACATGAATAAAAGAGGAGCCTCTTCAGTTGAGTTGTGCTATCATCAGTTAGGGAAGTACTACTTAAATTGCTTGTGAAATAGTTATGTAAAGTTCATTTCTACATTATTGCAAATCTACGAACAAGTTATACAATATGTCGCTTCACATTACAAAGTGTGTAATTGTCTATGCAAATATATACAAGTATACAATATCAACAAGACAACGAGAATAATTGGATAAACAATAGCAATCTTCTAGTTTTATTATTCTAACAATATGTATTATATAGTACCTCTTTAGCCTTCAGGAGTCCTCGGTCGGTTCTCACACCGATGATCTGTCAGTCGCCCAATACTCACCTAGTCACCCTCACTCACCCGTCGCCATCAGTCATTTGGTCAAGTAATCTCAGAGTCGGCATTCAGTCGGTCTCCACCTCCGATCACTCCACTCCCTCAGTACCTCCCCTCCTCAGTCCTCCACGCCTCACTTTTGTCTCCGAGAGACCGAGATAGTGAGACTCATGTCTGACTCCTCATCTCCTCCATCTCCATTTGTCCACTCCTTCGCACCATGCAACCACTCAGTAGGCGGCGGCTTGGGCACTAGCCACGTAGATCCCCTCCTCTTGCTCGTCTTCCTTGGCGAGTGACAGCTTGGGCTCGGCCTCCAGCCGCGTAGATCTCTTCCCCAGCGGTCCAACTCGGTGGCTCCTATCTTCATCTCCGCGCACATCCTCTCCTCTGCTTAGCCTCGACCATATTGCCACATAGATCAAGACTTCAAGGTTTGGCTGCCCGTTCAACTAGATCTAAATCTGGTATTCTATTAAGTGGTAACCTGGTGGGTTGGGGTGGGTGGGTTAGATTTGGAATTTTTGATGTGAGGATTTAGTTGGGCCTTTTTCAGAATTTTGATATTTTGGATGTGGGCCAGCCATCTTCATCTCTTCCTCTCCATCAGGTGGCCATGGCAATGAACCCCATGCAGTCTTGCACATCCATCCGTGGCCAATTGCACCAGTCACCGGACTAGGGCGAGGGGGGCACGACACTGGTGGAGGGTAGGCTAGAGCCTAATGAAGCCTCCTGGTGGATTATACAGTGCTAGTAGGTCTAGTCCATCGATGCCAATCTTTTTGAAACTTTCTGTTAGTGATATGCCCTAGAGGCAATCATAGGGATGATTATATCACTTTTATATTTATGATCTTTTAAATAATATGTTACTTTGTCCCTTGAACAAATATCTTTCATATTGATCAATAAGTATGTGATTTATTCGTGGAACTATTTATTCATGTTTTGATGTTATTCTAAATTATCCCTAATCTTATGTCATTATGTAGGACAACTATAATTTATAGGTCAGCACATGTATTGATTGATAATCATGTTTCATGGATGATGAATATGGGATATCAAATCAACAATATGGACACATGTTAGAGACATGATGTTGGATTGACCTACCATAAGGCACTGCAAGAATTGTCATATTCTTAAGTATCATCAATTGGTCTCATACATAGTGTATGTAGGATTCTTAGACCTGAGATCGTCACCATTTTCTATATGTGCAATAGTTTACTTAGGGGTTGCTAAACACCACTCCATAATTAGGTGGTCATAAAGATAGCTTAGTCTCACGAGGGTGCGTTGTGATCCGGGGCTAGTTGGCAGTAGCCTTTTTCCAGGTATTACCAACCAAGTGGGCAGTATGACCAGAGTGACAACAGTTTGACCAGCCTAACAATGGTGCTTTGATCGATGGGAGCTCTGGTGGTCTGACTAGCCACTGGGGTGGCGATCTGACCAGCCACCTCATGGTAGTCAGACCGATCGAGGTTGATTGGTTCTGGAATTTTGTGAAATTGGGAGATTTGATCATGGGATGATCTTGAAGCTCCTATCTTGAATGCATTGTGTTGTATGTTGCATGTTTATGCTAATGTGGGTCAAGTTGTGAAGAACTTATGCTCGAAAAATAATTTATTGGTCTTTGGATGTGCAGAGATATTGGAGGTAACTATGGTCAACGATAGGCAACCAAGACTATGTCATGGTGGATCGAGGTCCAGAATGATCAAGGAGGTCATGTGGGATAGTTGGAATCAAACATGGTATTTGGCAAAGCGAAGGAATGAGTTCAAGTAAAGGTTCGAGCAACAGGTTGGATCTAGTGGCTTTATCAGTTCAAGTAAGGCATGGTCTAGTGGGAGCCAGAAACGGGAGAGGCTTGTTGATGGGAGAGAAGCCATTGATCAACCTACATGTGGCGTGCATGTTGGTTTGCATGACAAGAAGACAGAGTCAAAAGAAGGCTTTGGGAAGTTTCGTCGGGGCATTTGGAGAAATGTCCAAAACTAGACTTGAGGCCTACACCAAAACCGCAGCGTAGAGAGAAGCAAGAAAAGTAGTTTAGGGTTAGGCTAGGATTAGTGTCTTGGGTGGATGAAATGCTTAGCTGTGAGTAGGTTGATTCATGTAAACGCTTTGAAAAGCATACGTGTGAGTGTAAAACTCTTGTTAGTGGGGTTGACCTGTTTCCCCAAGTCCTTAGCTTGTCTAGACCCACTAAGGGGGCTAGTTTAGCCAATTTAGAGGAGGAGGAGGCAAGAAGGAAAAACAAGGAAGTAGGGAAGATTTAGAGACTTAGGATAGTTCCTCCTCTCCTTCAAATCATTCGTCATTAAGCAATTGATCATTTTCTTGCAATCCTTGTGTTCTTGTCTCAATTTACATGTTTTCTTTATTTTTCTTGTGGTGATTTGGTTCTTTTCGTGCTCCTCTAGATTTTGCTGTGATCTATAATGTGTAAGAGGCAATAGGGGATCCCTAGGATCAATCTTTGTCCATATACATCACTCATATAGCAAGAATCAAGGTCTTATTGAGTTGTCGCTCCTTTTGACCTAGATTCATGATCTTGTGGTCATAGTGGTGTTAGCCTAAATCCTTGCTTGGATTATGTAACACCCCATGACCCACATTACCCTGGGATGCTACTAAAACCACTCCACAACTAGCCAATTTACAAGATAAATTAAACTGGCAATAATTACTAAACAAGATAGTATAAGCGGAAGTATAAACAACTAAGGAATAACATGTTAGTGATAGCAATTCAATACTTAAAACATTCTCCAACATTTTAATCTAAAACATAGTTCACAAATTTAACATTATTAAGATAATGTAAACAAAGCTATGCAAAGGTCTAGAATCCTTTCAACTTTATTACAACATGAAAATATGATTCACGTGCATCAGTGTGGTGCCACTCTACCCTTCCCATGCATGCTCAAAGTCCACACAGGGGAGGGAAACAAGGGTGAGATAAAATCTCAGCAAGCAAACTGTTTAACAGGCTATTCAAACTACAAACAATTATACATCATCATCTATAATTCCATACAACCACAACCACCTCTTCAATTTCAGATTTAATTGGTATATGAATGCAGTCATTTTATCCACAATTAAATGCAAATGAAACATTTAATCTTCCACAAACCACAATAGGTTAATCATCAATATTTTAATCTTCCACAATTACAATGTTTATATCCTCAACATCAAATCACCATCAATGACGGTAAAGCATTAACAAATAAATCTTGTTTGACTACTTTAAAACCTCAACCACTACCACTACCAAAGGCAATAAAATATATGTATGTTTTACTTCAATACTTTATATTTCTCACATCCACAATTGCTATGAACAATTAATACAAGAGAAAAGAATCTCATGCTACAATCACAACCTTACCGTACACAAGGGATGAACCCCATTCCACGACCACAACCACAATCCTCATACCACAAGTAGCTCACATGAGCCAATTTCACATTACAACTATGAAGTTATATATTCCACATTACAACTATGAAGTTAAATAATCCACAACATAACATCACCATAATATATATTGCATATGTATGCAAATGATCTTTCCACAATGCAATGCATATGAATGCTTTCATGCTATGCTCCACATTACTCTTTCCACACGGGATAGGAGGTGCATCGTATTACGGCAATATACGATGCTCCCAGCGGGATAAGAGGTGCATTGTATTACGGCAATATACGATGCTGTACCGGTACGGTCGCGGCTAGGTGCGGCAACATCCACATATGCAAATGACTTGATATGACATGAATGATATGATAATCATAAATCACATTAATCCATCCTCAAGGAGCATTATCATGCTCACAACATATCCACATCCGTACATATTAATTTCATGTTCCGCAATATCACATTAAGCAAAAATTCCACATGTCTACTAGCAGAATATCAACATATCAATTGATCAATACTTGCTACCATATCCACAATTAAAATATCATGCAATCATGGCATAATGTATCAAATTACAATAATAATGTAAATTGCAACTAGAAGGAATAACAAGTTAAACGGTAGCAACCACCGCTACGTTTACTTGCCTCAACCGACGAAGTGAAGCAAATCAAGAGCGCTTAAGGACAAGACCACTTGTCCAAAAGGCAACACTTAGCACACAACTACAACATACAAACACGACTAAATAATTAAAGACGTCGCTAGAACCCCGAACCCGCACAAACTCCTCTCCGCTCAACAATTCTGCAAACTATCCTCTGCAGCAGTGCTGCTTAACAATTTCGTATCTTTAAAAATATTGATCCAATTATAGCAAACGATACCTCTCTGGATTCATCACTTAAAAACCTACATTTTTCATGTAGAACACATATTTTTATCTTGAGCACAGCTAGGTGTAGTTTAATGCCCAAAACAAAGGAAAATCTCTGTTCTAGCAGACTGGACAGCAACAAACAAATGCGTGCCAGAAACAGTACATGGGGCCAAAAATTCTGAATTTTAAATAGCAACTAGATTACCAGATTCTCTACAACTCTCTCAATTACGGACATGATCATAAAAATAATTTACTACTTCAAATTCCCAGTTTAATGTCGGTCTATACCAATTTACTTGTCTGACGAATAGCAGTATTCCTGACCCTGTAACTGCCAGATCCCACGGCCAAAAATTCCGAAACAAATGTAGGAGATGCATCTAGAAGTCCTCTACAACTTTCCTTTTGGGAGGGTTCGCAAGAAAAATCGTTACTAGGTCGAAACCGTGCAAACAGGCGCGTTGCGCGAATCAATCTACATGCAGATAGCAGGTAATCTCTAATCGGGCAATTGATCTATAATTTTCCTTCAAAATCCATGCCAAGAACCCTAATTATTCATAAGAACAGATGATTTGGGATGCGAAAAAATTACCTAGATGGTGGATCATCCCTCTTCTTTCCTCCTTTTCTTCTTCTCCTTCCTTCTCTTCTCCTTCTTCTCCTTGTCCTTCCTCTCCTTGGCTCCAATGGCAGCAGCTTGTGGGGGAAAGATAGGGTGCCAAACAGGAGGGAGGGCCCAAAGGGGTGAGAGGGAGGGTGGTGGCTGGGGGAGGGGTGCGGCTTGGGGTGGTGCGCCACCCCTCGGCTCGGCCAGGCGGCCACTCCCAGGCAGCCCACTCTAGATTTTTAATTTAATTTTTAATTTATTTTATTCATTTTACACTATTCCATAATTTTTATTTTTCCCTTCCAGTGATTTACCGAAAAACCGGCGACTCTGTGATTAAATTTAAAAAACTTACGCTGAATCGACGTTCAGGATATTACATTCTTCCCACCTAAAAAGGATTCGTTCTCGAATCTCGCTCCTTAACCCACGAGACAAAGAACAATCAAGGAAAAAACAACCAAAGGATAAAGCATCCCAAGGATAGAACATCCTAAGGGAACAACAACTACGGGTTCTCACCCGCCTCGAAGAACTCGGGTCCTTCTTCTACATTTGAACTTCAAGCTTCCACGTCACCTCCCGCTCAGATTGATTCGTTAAGAGGGCCTGCACATCAACTCCGATGAGTCCACGACATGCGCGGGACAACGCCGAGCACCCGCAACTGTTCTGCCGGCTTTGAGCGGCTAACAGATCATGCCGTTCTCGCAAAAAATCTCGCCACAACTATCAAGCTACTATCCAATACCATCCTCCTTCTTAAAACATTTTTCTCTATATATTATAATCGGGATAATACATTGTACCCCTTTTAAAGAATTCGACCACAGATTCCACTCATAACATTACTCGAAGCACAAACAACAACTTTGCAAAAAGAACCCAACCAAAAGAGGAATAAAGAATTCTTAAGCAACACACTAGCAAACAACCTTCATTCAAAGGACCACGATCCAAAACAAAGGATTCATAACAAAACCATTCACACTCTCCAAATAGACATTTGGAGAATCCACACTGCACAAGCCAAGAGTGAAAATCACTCGACGGACCAAAACAATTATTTTCTTTTCCTAACTAGAAAAGAATACACCACAACATATAACAACTTAATTTGCAGATGATCTCTGCCATAAACACACAGTTTAAACAAGAATCAAGAGAGTAGATATTATTAATTTCCCAATCCATTCCCCTTTGAAAATTTAAGTTTCTTGAACCAAGGATTTCCAAATCATCGCCCAACACACCAACTCATTTATCTTAAGTTGGCAACTTCGACAATGCGCTCAAACTGAGTACATCATCCACACCTTTGCAGAGAGACTCTACTGTCTCCGCAAAACACATTCTAGCCAAGACCTCGACCAATGGAATTACTTTGACAGATAATTCCTAAAGCACCTCAATCCTTTTAAGGACAACCACTCGAAATTCATATCACACCCACACATACTCACCAAAATCAATCACATGACCACACCAAATAGATGTCATACACCTCTTAAAGGACTTTGCAACCCAAATTGATTACCCCTTTCTTAGAGAGGCAAAAAGAAGTAAATTTCAGCACAAAGAAAAATGCTACCATATGCAATAAACACAAAACCAAAAGAAATAGCAATAATCTTGGATAGCAAAAGATAAGATCTCAGTTGGAGGCACATGCCCCTCAAGAAGAAAAATATCAAATCTCAACCAATAAGAATACAATAATGTGATTTGAGCTCAATAAACTCTTATGCCGCGAAAATAAGAAGTCAAACATACTTCAAAAAGATTGCACAACTTGACTTCAACTTCCAATACTTTTACCACACTCTTTCTTTTAACAAGAGAATAACTTCCATTGATTACGGTATTACCTTGACAATTCCAACAAAAGAGAAGTGAAGACCACAACACATTAATCCCTTAATAACTAATAAAAGCCCTCAACACGACACTTTGCTTAAAACAATTTTAGCTGCCACATAAGTCATGAGATCAAAAGATCGCGTACATAAGTCTCAAAACTTTTGATTTAAATAGTATCATGGAAGTTATCAAATTCTTTTATTTATATAACATTCAACATTATCATCACAATCACATACAAACCATCATGCTAACATCAAAATAATACATTCTTAACAAGCATCATCATATCCACAAATCCCTTCATAAACTTTTTCAAAAGAAACACAAGAAATCACTTCATCATGTTTCTATTATCTAAATAAGATTGCGACTACTTGATCTAGGAAAACCTAGTGTATAAGCCACCATAGTAGAATAAAGTTCTTAAACAAGATGATACTAGAGCATGACAATCTCACAAAACATGCTAGTATAAATCTCTTATTAGATTTCATATATTCAATTCTTATTGATGCTCAACTCTAATTTAGCACAAATTGATTGCACTCTAGTCATACTGGCAATAATTGATTATTATTTTATCATAACAACATTCATGATCCTAACTCCGTTTTACAATCATAAGACAATCATGAGCATAGATTCAACATTCCACCTTATGTTTAGTAATTAGAACGAAATATCTTCAAACATCAATAATCATTTAGCATGGTGAAAGATAGATGAATCTAGCAATTGTACATGCTCATAAAGTATTTAATAAAGGACAGATTAAAGGTCAATATTACCAAGACAATATTCCAACACCTCCTTACTTAATCAATTCCAAACGATCAGATTAATTACTAAAGACAAAAAATAATTCAATTTATCCAACATGATAGAAATTTAAACAATCATAATAATCATTCCAATCTTTTGCAGTCTCCTCAATAACTCCATGAGTTCCAATCATAAATAGATAAATTCTTAATCATAGTTCTTCTAGAAACTATTACAAGGCAATATCACATTAATCAACTACACTTCCAAGGATGCTAGTTGAAATTAATTATGCACCACGCTAACATCTCAACTTGATAATTCATACCTTATGAATTAGTTTATATGATTACCACCTTCCACTTAAGCATAGCAAAACACCACAAAGGGTTTTAACATTCTCTTTCAGAAATGAGAGGAATTAAACTTCAACACTCGAAATAATCTAAAAGAAATACATAGATCCAAAGCTTTAACATATTAATGAGTTTGCAACATAAAACTTTCATTAATAAAAATACCAAGCGAACCAATAAGTCATAATTCACAACAAGACAAAACTCCCCGAAGGGAACATCCTTACAAATCAACAATATTCACAAGGAGCAAAAGTGTCTCAAATGTTCCGAGAAGAAACAATAATTATTTCAAAGAACAGGTAGAGACCAATTGCAAAACCTCAACTGCAATGAACCGCAATCTCAAGAGAAATTCATTAACTGCAATAGGCCAAGAATTGGCCAAAATCAACTCAAGAAAAATAACAACTTTTCTAAAGAAACTCACTCACAACATCTGTAATTAAGTTACCTAAGGTAACTACATTGCTAATCCCCATGCTATAAACAGTGGTATAACCTGGCAATGCCAAGGCAGCAAATACAACCTCTACATCTTATCATTGCCAATTCTCACTCATAACAGTCATCAGAGCAAAACATAATCATACAAGATCATTTCATAAAGTAAATCATCAATGCAACATGTCAAAAGCATAAATGCACTGCTTGACCCATCCCATTCTACTGTGCACCAGTATGTCAATTTAATAATTTAATTACCACGGACCTAATGCCCGCTCTGATACCAACTGTAACACCCCATGACCCACATTACCCTGGGATGCTACTAAAACCACTCCACAACTAGCCAATTTACAAGATAAATTAAACTGGCAATAATTACTAAACAAGATAGTATAAGCGGAAGTATAAACAACTAAGGAATAACATGTTAGTGATAGCAATTCAATACTTAAAACATTCTCCAACATTTTAATCTAAAACATAGTTCACAAATTTAACATTATTAAGATAATGTAAACAAAGCTATGCAAAGGTCTAGAATCCTTTCAACTTTATTACAACATGAAAATATGATTCACGTGCATCAGTGTGGTGCCACTCTACCCTTCCCATGCATGCTCAAAGTCCACCTGTAGGGAGGGGGAAACAAGGGTGAGATAAAATCTCAGCAAGCAAACTGTTTAACAGGCTATTCAAACTACAAACAATTATACATCATCATCTATAATTCCATACAACCACAACCACCTCTTCAATTTCAGATTTAATTGGTATATGAATGCAGTCATTTTATCCACAATTAAATGCAAATGAAACATTTAATGTTCCACAAACCACAATAGGTTAATCATCAACATTTTAATCTTCCACAATTACAATGTTTATATCCTCAACATCAAATCACCATCAATGACGGTAAAGCATTAACAAATAAATCTTGTTTGACTACTTTAAAACCTCAGGCATCTGAGAAGAAGGACAATCAGGCAAACAGAACACAGGGTAGAGGCCAGCCTGAACTTTGTCGGTACAGTGATTTCCGAAGAACACAATCGAGCAGAAAGGATGGACAATCAAATGATTCTCTATTCTGGATAAAAGATTGAGGCTTCAATCCAAATAGTAGGAGGACCTCAGGAACAGGAGATAGCGAACAAAAGATAATTCTGCTGAGGAAGGCAATCAGACAGAGCAACAAATCCAAAAGGGAAGCACTGAATAGGGAGTGAAATCAAATGCTGAAACATTTGAGATTCTTATATCTATTGATCATAAGACTCTCACTCTCAACAGGTAAAGATCTCACTATAAGAAAACCCAAGCTAAAACTCTTTTCAACAAGAAAATCATTTGACAACTGAAGGCTTGATGTTCTTGCATCTTTTGGTCAAGGGAATTGAAGTCACAGAAGGCACTCACTCTCAGAAGAGAACAGAACTTGAGACTAACAAGACTTCTCCAGGAGACAGCAAGAACTAAAGCAAACTGAAGTACAAACACAGGAAAAACATCGCAGGAAATCAAATCATCTCAGTCCCAAAGTTTCTCATACTGAATCAAAGAGATGGGCAATTACATAGAGATTGTTCTACAGCCATTTCACACATCTGAGAACCCAACTCAAACGCAGAATCAAGAACCCTCCATCCTGGAGAGGAGACACCACGTAACAGGAGGGAGGAGACACACTTGTAGCCCTCAACTACTCTCTAACCAGAAAGAGAAAAGGAGAAAACAACCTCCAAAAGCAAAAGCTAACCCTAACTCTCTCCCCAAAGCCATAAGGGGTATGCAGCCCCTCAACTCTATTTATAGCCCTTGGCTAACGGGTCTCCAACCCGTTACGCCAGTTAAACCCGAACGGAACCGCTCCCGCTTTTGCAGCTTTGCGCTTTTACCGAAACGCCCCTCCTGCACCTTCCGGGAAGCTTCCGCGTTCCTTGTCATCCACGACTCGCAACCACGTCGAGTTCACGCCGTCTTCGACACATCCCAACCGTTCTGACCTCAGCGACACCTGCGCCTAGTCCGGTCCACCGTGTCTCGCCACGACTCCGCCTCGATGTCCTGCAGCCAACTCAGACAAGAAAACACGTCAAATAGCACCGCTCGATACATGTAAGCATAATAGAGTCCAAACCAGTTGCATTATCAGAATACGCATCCTAAACCCATACGACCAGGTTCGACCAAATCCGACCGCGCCCGTCACGCCACGTAACGTCAAGGTCCGAACCAACCGACTCAAACTCGACTTTACTAAACCGATGTCATTTACTCATCATACACAACGGGATGACCTCCACATGGTCTCTCAATCTCCCCCTTGATGAGTATATTGACAAACACCGAAAAAGCATATGAAGTTGAGTTTGAAGAGTCCAACATGGTCCAAGAAAGAAGAATGAAGCTAATGACCATGTCGACAGAAGGAGCAAAAGAAAGAACAAGTTTTCCTCAAAGCTCCCAAAGTGGCTTTTTCTACCACTATTCTCCCCCTTTTGGCAATAGACGCATCAAGAATGCAAGAAGGAGAAAAAGTCATGATGATGGATGAAATGGTTGATTTGATTAATCTAAGCATTTAGAGCCATGAGAATTATCCAAAATGACTATAATGTATTACACCAAGCCATAACATACAAGTATGCTATCAAGATCATGACTATATATATAAAGAGAAGCTAAGCCAAATAAGGTATAATCTGAATTTTTAGGTGAAGTGCTTAGCAAGTCAAGTCAAACATGATTTTAGTCTAGCTAGAGGTATCTAAGGATGATGCAGGCCATGTCAATAAGCTAAGCGGAGCCAAGAAGCTAATATTGAGTCCAAATAGAGTGATACATTCTCAAGAATGAAACATTTGTTCAATTACTTGGTTCTTTTGTAACTTAAGCAAATTGAGCACAAATGACATATTTTCTTTTGAAACTTATGGTCGTTTTCAACTAATATTTTTATCATGTGCTAGATCTCAAGCCTTATGCGACTACTCCAAGCAAGAAGCTTAAGAAGATAGTCTAGGTCATCCAAAACTCCCCCTGAGTTCATGCCTAGTGCAATGGCAGGCCGTCTCATGAGAAAGAATTGGTGAGATCAGTTTTTTCGCACAAAAGAGATCTTTTTGCTTTTTAACAGATTGTACTAACTTATGCATCATCAAGAGACTAAAAAGCTCAATCTAAGACTCAATAGAGATTCAATGCTCAACTCAGCCTATTTGACATGGCATGAATCATAAGAAGATAACTAAAAGCTGGCTAGTCTCAAATATTAACATGACATGAATTAGGTCAAATTGAGCATTTTAATCAACCTATCATGGCAAAGACTTGACTACACATATAAGGTCATGATCTATTTAGCAATGAAGCACAAATCATGGCAAGATGTAATATAAATGAAAACATGTCATGAATGGATAATAATCAAGGCTCCATGTAGCTAAATTACGATGCAAATGCAGAAAATCCAGCTCCCCCTCAACATGTGATGCAACATTTAGTTCAAGTTGAGTTATGTCAGTATTAAGATCTAGAAGTTCCCAAATGAACTTCCCCTGAACCAAAGCAATAAATAAGAGAAGCTGGCAAATAAATCAAGAAGGGCGGTCCTTAAAGCATAGATAAGATAGAGAAAACTAATGGCTCAGACTGACTCTTATCTACCCCATATGACTCCAGGACAAGTAGCTGACAGTAAAAGCACACACTAGAGAGAAAACACGTACCCTGTCTACCCGAGGGTGGCCCGACCCTCGCTAGATCGCAAGAAGTGAGTGAGCTCAATCTAGTGAGATAAGAAACAGCTATTCTGGAAGCACAAGATAAGAATAAAAAGTCTAAGCAAATCAGCAAGAGACACACTCTAACCTATGCTGGAAGGACTAAACCTAATGCACCCACAGATGCAATGCAACAGTAAGGAGACAGAAGCATAATTAATATGATAAAGCAGTAAAGCTCAAAGCTCCCCTCACAACAGTCCATAAGGACAAACCACCCCAAGCTCTCCCCATAGAGCTGAAAACCTCGTGCTATCCAAAGGCTTGGTGAAGATATCAGCCAACTGGTGGTCACTCTCCACAAACTGAAGCACGATGTCACCCTTCTCTACATGGTCTCGAAGAAAATGATATCTGATATCGATGTGCTTGGTCCGAGAATGCTGCACTGGGTTTTTAGCAATGCTAATTGCAGACGTGTTATCGCAAAAGAGCGGAACACGATCGATAGCTAACCCAAAGTCCCGCAGAGTCGAGACCATCCAATGGACCTTGCTACGACAATCGGTCTGCGACAACATACTCGACCTCTGCGGTGGGTGTGCAACACGGATGCTTCCTCAAGACCGGAAATGAGAGAAGTGCCAATGAATTGGCAGATGCCTGAAGTGCTCTTCCTATCTATCCTGACCGGCAAAGTGCGCATCCGAAAAGGCTCTAAGGGATGAGCGGAGGAGGAAGAGTACCGAGATACCATAGTCAATGGTAGCTCGAAGGTACCGAAGATGCGCTTCACCGCTTTGGCGGTGAGACACGAGGAGAAGCTCGAAACCGAGCACATAGACACACGAAAAAGTGTATGTCCGGTCTCGAGGCAGTGAGGTACAAGAGAGAGCCAATCATACTCCTGAACTCTTTTTGATCAACTGGCTCGCCGTCCTCATCTAGGTCAAGTGCGGCTGTAGAAGCCATCGGAGTTGACACTGTGAAGGATCGAACTGACGACAGAGGGGGGTGAATGTCGTTTTCTTTAAAATCGCCCCTGAGAATTCGTACACTGATTTTTCAGAAAGATGCAGAACGAAGCAACTCACAGAAAATTAATTCTACTGAAAACTGGAACGCATGCGATACTAAAAAATTCAGCATAAATCAGAGAGTAATCAGTAAAAATTTCAACTGAAAATAGTGCCATTTGATCTCCATGCAAAATGGTCAAAGATTAGATAAAGAATAAAAAAAACACTAAATGCTTTTGACTGCAAGTAGTAAAAGCATGAAGAGTGAACAACAGATGGAGGCTTACGAGAAAAGCACAACCGAGAAAAAACATGAAAAGAAATGCAGCCAAGCTAAATGCCAACAACAAGCTGCAAGGATGACTCGAAAGCAGCAAAGAAAAATCACTTGTAAGGACTGAAAAGAACAATCAAAACAGCACCCATGCTGTCCACACAGTACCCATGTAGTCCACTGAAAAAGAGCACTGCTACTGCAGCCGAATAAAGAAGCAAATCAAAAGAAGAAACATGACAGAAATTCACAAGCGTTGAACCCTCATGCTGCAGTTTTACTGCATTCGGCTGCACTGAAAAGAACTCAAATTTGCTGCCGAACTGCAGGCTGCCGAGAGCTATGTCCGGCTGAAATCGGACAGCACCGTGTTTACTATGTTTTGCCAAGGAGGAGGCGCAGGAAAGCTTAAGAAGACAGCAGGTAAAAACTGAGCGCCAAGGTCAGGCAGCAGTCCAGTAGCCGGAAATCACAAAACTAGAAACTGCAATCACAGCTGAAATCACACAACCGGAAACTACAGCTAGTCTAACAGCAGTAACTCAACTAGTCAGATCGGGAACTTGTGACAGATAAACAGACTTTTTCTCAAAACAACATGCTGCAGATTATTGATTGAAATCTGAACTGAAATCCGGACAGCACACCAAACTGAAACCAAACAAAGTTCTTTGCTGCCTAGAGAAAAGAAAATGATACTGGAGACTTGATCCAAACAGCTGCTAAAAGAGAGGCCACATCATCTCAAGAACCATATCAATCAGAGAAGGGAAGAGACTTCTACCACACAGATGAGTATGCGGCAAGAACAACTGAAGACAGCAAAAAGGCTCAAGAACAAAAGAGAGAAACCACCGAGAAGAAATAGCAGTCACAAGACACAGGGAAAATAAGAACACACTCCATACACTGAGTCCCCATACATGCTTGATACAAGAGAAGTATTTACAGGACTCTCAATCCATCCTCTCCCTCTCAATCCTCAAGAACACCAAGAGCCTCACATACTTCTTGGGAGGAACACAACACACACAAAGAGATGAAATGAGTTCTAAAACCTTGTGATCCTCAAAGGGGTATGCAGCCCCCAACACCTATTTATAGCCCTTGGCTAACGGGTCTCCAACCCGTTACGCCGGCTAAACCCTAACGGAGCCGTCTCCCGCTTGTGCAGCCTTGCGAAATTCCCGTTTCGTCCCTCCTGCACCTTCCGGGAAGCTTCCGCGCTCCTTGCCTCGCACGCCTCGCAACCACATCGAATCTTCGCCGTCTTCGACACATCCGACCGTTCTGACCTCGACACCGCCTGTGTCTAGTGTCTTCGCCGTCACCCCGTGTCTCGCCACGACTTCACCTCGACGTCCTGCAGCCACACAGACAAGAAACACATCAAATAGCACTGCTCGATACATGAAAGCATAATTAGAGTCCAAACCTGTCGAATCATCAGAATATGCATTCTAATCCCATACGACCAAGTTTGACCAAGTCCGACCGAGCCCGTTACGCCACGCAACGTCAAGGTCCGAACCAACCGACTCAAACTCGACTTTTCCAAAAACGATGTGAATTACTCATCATTCTCAACGGGATGACCACCACATGGTCTCTCACACTGGCTTACCATCACTCATGTCGAAGCGTCTCAGGAGGTCTCGAGTGTACTTGTCTTGATGCAAGAAGGTACCCTCCCGAGTCTGCTTGATCTGGAAGCCAAGGAAGAAAGTCAACTGACCCATCATGCTCATCTCAAACTCGGTGCTCATGACATCCGAGAATTGTGAAATTAGAGCATGAGAAGAGCCGCCAAAGATAATGTCATCGACATAAATTTGACGACGGAAGGTCATTATAGCCGGCGAATGAACAAGGTCTTGTCTACTTTACCCATTTCAAAACCATGACTCAACAGATAGTACTTAAGCCTTTCATACCAAGCTCTGGGGGCCTGCTTAAGTCAATACAAAGCTTTGGAAAGCCTGTAGACATGGTTTGGGTATTTGGGGTTTTCGAAACCAGGAGGCTGTCTCACATAGACTTCTTCCTCAATAAGGCCATTGAGAAAGGCACTCTTGACGTCCATCTGGTAAAGCTTGAAACCCTTAGAAGCTGCAAAGGCAAACAGAATTCTAATGGCCTCAAGTCTAGCTACAGGGGCAAAGGTCTCCTCGAAATCTAGACCCTCAACCTGGGAGTACCCCTGAGCAACCAGTCTAGCCTTGTTTCGAACAACCACACCATCCTCACTTTGCTTGTTCTTGAACACCCACTTGCTCCCAATGATATTGTGACCTCGAGGGGGCTCAACAAGCGTCCAGACCTTGCTTCTCTCGAAACTCTCTAGCTCCTCATGCATGGCATTGACCCAAGACTCATCAAAGAGAGCATGACAAACGTCTGTGGGCTCGAAGGAGGCAACAAAGGCAGAATGGAGACAAAAGAGTGACATGCCAGTTTTTGAGCGAGTAACTCGCTCAAAAGGGCTCAATGATCCGCTACAAGGATGAGATTTTGGATATGTCTAGGAGGTCCAGGATGAGATGAAGAAGTGGCCTCTACCTCGTGAGCTGACGGGGTAGGAACAGAGCCACTAGCTCCAGAAGAAGCAGAAGGTAAGGGCTGATCGCCTTGAGGTGCGGTGGAAGACAGCATCTCAAGGGGTGGGTGAGGAACTGGATCGGGTAGACAACCCTCATCTCCATCATCCTCATCATCCACAAAGATGGTCTCGGACTGCTCTAGAGAACCTGAGATATCGGGCCTAGTCCCCGGACTGGCCTCATCGAAAGTCACCTCACAGGTTTCTACCATTTTACTAGACTCGCAGTTCCAGACCCTATAGGCCCGCGAAGAAGTCGAGTAGCCTAGAAAGATCCCATCACAAGAACGTGACTCGAACTTATCAAGGTTCCCGGACTTCAGAATAAAGCACTTGCAACCAAACACACGAAAATAAGAAACAGTGGGCTTTCGCCCATATCTCAACTCGTAAGAAGTGCGGTGCAAGTGTGCCCTGAGAAAAACTCTGTTCGAAACATGGCACGCGGTGGTTATAGCCTCAGCCCAAAACTTCCTAGGTGTAGAGTACTCATTGAGCATCGTCCTGGCCATCTCGACCAAGGTACGGTTCTTCCTCTCCACAACGCCATTCTGCTGTGGGACGTGCGGAGAAGAGAACTGGTGCTCTACACCTGTCTCATCACAGAACCTCTCAAAGTAGGAATTCTTGAACTCCGTGCCATTGTCATTGCGGATCGCTCGTAAGGCACCTGGAAGCTCAACAGAAATCCTACTGAAAAGACCTCGAAAATGTGAAACGTCTCATCCTTGAGGCTAAGAAAACACCCAAGAGTACCTCGAATAGTCATCGACCACAACAAGAACGTACCACTTCCCTCCCGCCGACTGCACTCGATTTGGTCCAAGCTGTGTCCATGTGGAGCAACTGTCTGGTGCATCGGTCATAATGCTCGTGACCGGAGGATGAGAAGCGGCAACCATCTTCTTGTCTTCGGCATGGAGTGCAAACAAGATCCTTGACCATCTTGAGTTTCGGTAGACCACGAATGAGATCGTGGCCGCTAACTCGGGTCAAATGGTCAAATCCAATATGACCAAGTCTCCTATGCCAGAAGGAAAGGTCGCGGGACTCAGAAGCAAGCAAACAACGGAGAGGATCACGGAAGACTCGAAAAATCGGCACGAATGATCCTCCCAAAGCGAGAAATCCATAAACCGGACTCACCAAGAATCAAGAATTTTGCAATTGTTTTCTTAAAGCTCACCTCAAAGTCGTCATGGGTAAGCTGAGAGACTGAAAGCAAATTGTACTGCAGCTTACTAACCAAAGCAACATCTTTCAAAATAAATGAATCATTAATGCGCATTGTACCTTTGGCGATGACGCGCCCAGATGAAGCATCTCCGAAGGTGATCATCTCATCACCTGGAGCACGGGCAAGGGAAGAAAACCAACGAGAGTCTCCGGTCATTTGTCGTGAACACCGAGTCACGAGCCAAACCTTTCCTTCCACGCCCGCGAACCCGAGTCAAGCAGTAAAGTCTCGATCTTGGGGTAAATCAAGAGTGATTTTGGCACCCAATCTTGAGTAACACGTCGGCGATGAAGTAGTCAAGCACGATCGACCTCTATCTACCCTACGCTCTCTGTCACTCAACAAGCCAGAAGGTCTGTGTGTAGACCAAGTCGTTGTTGGGCTTGGCGCTCTGAAGAGCGAGTCAAGACACCGACAACATGTCGATCACGCGCGGGTAGCTATCTCGACGGGGAAAAACGAGATCTACCCTCAGGACGGCGGAAGTCACGACCCGGAGCAGCACGAGGACGAAAACCAGAGAACTCAGAAGAACCAAGTCCTCGATGCTGCCCAAATCCACCAACAGAAGCAAGCCTAGACCTCATGTTAGTCTTAGATGTACTCAAGGTCTGGGGCTGACCCTGAATACGCCTAAGAGACTCAACACGGTCTCTACGCGCGATCCTGGCGCGCCTAAAGCATCGATCAATCACATGTCCATTCTTCTGACAGAAGGTGCAATGATACTTCGCCTTCTGAGAGGCCGAAGCTGCAGGTGGAATCACCTTGCTGATAGAAATCCCTTGGACAAAGCCTGCCGACTTAAATTTGACTTTCTCTGTCCTGGGCTTGACCTCGATCACACCTGCGGCTATGGGTCTGAGCACGGTAGGTGGATGCTTCCTCACATCCTCTAGAAAATCATATCCTAGACCTTGATTGAATATGCAAATCTTGGATTGGTCTAGAATAAGATTAAGCTTCTTCTTACCTCCTACAAATCTCTCGAGAGTGTTCATAAGATACTGACACTCCCGAAAGAGAGAGGTGCAAGAAGAGCAGGGCGAAGAAGGAACAACAGGACGTAAGGGAGCAGAAGAAGAACCAATAGCAGAGGAACAAATGGCTTGTGCACGCACAGCCGACTCAGAAGGAACAGTCCTACGGCTAGCAGGTTGGTTTGCGTCGCTAGGCATCTCTACCTTACCCCGGGACTTCTCCCCCTTCTCCACAATCACACTACAAGCACAAGATGGTTTCTCTAGAAGGTCCTTAGTTAGCTTCACACACTTCTCATCCAATGCAATCAAGTTAGATTTTAGTTTGTTAAATTAATGCATGGTGAGCTAACAGGGTCCTTAGAAGCAAACTGAGCCAACTTCCTATCATGATTAATCATATCTTGAAACTGTTTGGAGACAGCTTCAAGTTCAGCAGTTAACTTAGGACAGTTCAAGCATGAATCAATTGGCTCAAGTAAAGAGGCTTGTAGTTCAGCAATTTTATGATCTGTCCTTTTTAAGTTCATTTTTAAATTATTGCAATTTTCACATGTTTCGGGCAGATCAAGAAGCATAGTGTAAAGACCTCTAAAAGCATTGTCCTTATCCTCACATGAGGTGCAAGAAATAGTCTCAACAATAGAAGATGAAACAGTAACTACCCTACTCATCTCAAACTCAGCAAGAAGACTAACATTCTCCACCTTAAGTATATCAAGTTCAGAGGTCACACTATCATGAGAAGTCCTTAACTTCTCCATATCTCCAATCAAGGCAAGGCATGTATCACAATCATCACGGGAGGGAGCAGATATAAGTGAAGTAAGCTCCCGTGATAATCTATCTACTTCCTTCTCCAACTCGCTACATCTAGCTCTAGATCTAGCATGAAATTCTCCTAACTTAAGAAAAGCTTCATTTAGTTGGTCATAGGAGGGACATACCTCGTCGGAGTCGGAGTAGAGGTCATTGTCACGATCTCGCCTCAAGGGCCATGAAGCACATGCCGGAGAAGTCATCGCCATCTTTGGGTTCTTGACCACCCGTCCCGTCGTCGTCGCTCCATCCCTCCACCTCGCTGAGGTCGAGGTCGTCGAAGGCGGCGAGGATGCGATGGAAGAGCTTCTTGGCCTTCCCAAAGTCGCGGAACTTCTTCTTGCCTTGGACAGGTGCTGAGGGCTTCGTGTTGCAGTTCTTGTTGATGTAGTCGTTCTTGCCGGAACCGCCGAAGTCAGTTTTGCCCTTCCCCAGCTTGGGGCAGTTTGCTCGGACGTGGTTGGGGCCACCACACTCGAAGCAAATCACAGGACCTCCTCTTTTACCATCCCTCCTCCTCTTGTAGGCATGAGAAAATCTACGCGCTAGGAGGGCTAGCTGTTCATCCGCAAGCTGCTCTAACTGATCATCAGTTATGTCAAAGAGAGCAGCAAGGAAGAATCAACATATCGGCTTAGCAGAAGAAGATCCAGAAGCGGGATCAGTGACTAATGCCATCGATTGTGACTTCGACCGATGAGAGACTATGTCAATCTCGTGAGTCTTGAGGCGCGAGTAAAGCGCATCAAGAGTCAGGGTCGAGAGGTCCGTGGTATCCTTGTTGGTAGTCACCTTCGTCTCCCAAACCCGAAGATCGAGTGCAGAAAGCATTTGTCGAGCGTTATCCGAGTCGGAGTATGTGAGACTGACGGCTCGGAGGTTGCTCAAAATCTTGTGAAAGCGAGAAAAGCACTCGTCAAGGGACTCACCGACAAGCATCTCGAATTTCTTTGTATTCGCTGAATCGGTCTTGTCGCACCGTCTTTATTTGGGTGGTGCCCTCATGGTAAGCATTGAGGGTCACCCAAATATCGAAGGCCGACGTCAGGTGAGAGATGTGATCAAATTCGCTTCTGCTCAATCCCTAAATGATGATGTTCCTCGGCGGGAACAACAAACTGGACCTTGACCTTTCGCCAGATGGCGTAGCCTCGAGCACGGATGTAGGTCTCCATCCGACTCTTCCAGAATGGAAAATCCATCCCATCGAAGATCAGGGGCTTGGTCGAGTACTTGTCCGTCGCCATGGCTCTTGAGACCGGTTAAAGATCTATCAAGAAGAGCTAACCGCCTCTGATACCAATTGTAGGACCGAAATGGCGACGGAGGGGTGAATGTCGCTCTCTTTTAAAATCGCCTGAATTCGTACTTGTTTTTCAAAAAGATGCAAAACAAAGCACCTCACAGAAAATTAAAATTAATCTTGCTGAAATTTGGAACGCATGCGACATTGAAAAATTCAGCATAAATCAGAGACTAGCCAGTAAAAAACTCAACTGAAAAAACCGTTGTTTGATCTGCATGCAAAATCGTCAAAGATCAGTAAAGAAAAAAAAGAAACAACTAAAGAGCAGTAGAGAGCTGCTAATAATTACTGCCGAAAACACTGCAGGTAAAGAACTGTTTTTTGCTGAAAAAGGATCATGAGATCTGAAGAAGACAGCGCTCACCACAGCTTCTTCTTTGAAACCCAGAAAGCAAAAGCGAGGCGAAGGCATCGAGAAGAAGGACAATCAGGCAAACAGAACACAGGGTAGAGGCCAGCCTGAACTTTGTCGGTACAGTGATTTCCGAAGAACACAATTAAGCAGAAAGGATGGACAATCAAATGATTCTCTGTTCTGGATAAAAGATTGAGGCTTCAATCCAAATAGTAGGAGGACCTCAGGAACAGGAGATAGCGAACAAAAGATAATTCTGCTGAGGAAGGCAATCAGACAGAGCAAGATATCCAAAAGGGAAGCACTGAACAGGGAGTGAAATCAAATGATGAAACATTTGAGATTCTTATATCTATTGATCATAAGACTCTCACTCTCAACAGGTAAAGATCTCACTATAAGAAAACCCAAGCTAAAACTCTTTTCAACAAGAAAATCATTTGACAACCGAAGGCTTGATGTTCTTGCATCTTTTGGTCAAGGGAATTAAAGTCACAGAAGGCACTCACTCTCAGAAGAGAACAGAACCTGAGACTAACAAGACTTCTCCAGGAGACAGCAAGAACTAAAGCAAACTGAAGTAGAAACACAGGAAAAACATCGCAGGAAATCAAATCATCTCAGTCCCAAAGTTTCTCATACTGAATCAAAGAGATGGGCAATTACATAGAGATTGTTCTGCAGCCATTTAACACATCTGAGAACCCAACTCAAACGCAGAATCAAGAACCCTCCATCCTGGAGAGGAGACACCACGTAACAGGAGGGAGGAGACACACTTGTAGCCCTCAACTACTCTCCAACCAGAAAGAGAAAAGGAGAAAACAACCTCCAAAAGCAAAAGCTAACCCTAACTCTCTCCCCAAAACCATGAGGGGTATGCAGCCCCTCAACTCTATTTATAGCCCTTGGCTAACAGGTCTCCAACCCGTTACGCCGGTTAAACCCGAACGGAACCGCTCCCTTTGTGCGACTTTGCGCTTTGCGAAACACCCTCCTGCACCTTCCGAGAAGCTTCCGCGTTCCTTGTTGTCCACGACTCGCAACCACGTCGAGTTCACGCCGTCTTTGACACATCCCAACCGTTCTGACCTCAGCGACACCTGCGCCTAGTCCGGTCCACCGTGTCTCGCCACGACTCCGCCTCGATGTCCTGCAGCCAACTCAGACAAGAAAACACGTCAGATAGCACCGCTCGATACATGTAAGCATAATAGAGTCCAAACCAGTCGCATTATCAGAATACGTATCCTAAACCCATACGACCAGGTTCGACCAAATCCGACCGAGCCCGTCACGCCACGTAACGTCAAGGCCCGAACCAACCGACTCAAACTCGACTTTACTAAACCGATGTCAATTACTCATCATACACAACGGGATGACCTCCACATGGTCTCTCAAAAACATATGTATGTTTTACTTCAATATTTTATATTTCTCACATCCACAATTGCTATCAACAATTAATACAAGAGAAAAAAATCTCATGCCACAATCACAACCATTACCGTACACAAGGGACGAACCACATTCCACGACCACAACCACAATCCTCATACCACAAGTAGCTCACATGAGCTAATTCCACATTACAACTATGAAGTTATATATTCCACATTACAACTATGAAGTTGAATAATCCACAACATAACATCACCACAATATATATTGCATATGTATGCAAATGATCTTTTCACAATGCAATGCATATGAATGCTTTCATGCTATGCTCCACATCACTCTTTCCATGCGGGATAGGAGGTGCATCGTATTACGACAATATACGATGCTCCCAGCGGGATAAGAGGTGCATCGTATTACGACAATATACGATATGACATGATATGACATGAATGATATGATAATCATAAATCACATTAATCCATCCTCAAGGAGCATTATCATGCTCACAACATATCCACATCCGCACATATTAATTTCATGTTCCGCAATATCACATTAAGCAAGAATTTCACATGTCCACTAGCAGAATATCAACATATCAATTGATCATACTTGCTACCAGCTCCACAATTAAAATATCATGCAAACATAGCATAATGTATCAAATTACGATAATAATGTAAATTGCACCTAGAAGAAATAACAAGTTAAACGGTAGCAACCACCGCTACGTTTACTTGCCTCAACCGACGAAGCGAAGCAAATCAAGAGCGCTTAGAGACAAGACCACCTGTCCAAAAGGCAACTCTCCGCACACAGCTACAGCATACAAACACGACTAAATAATTAAAGACGTCGCTAGAACCCCGAACCCGCACAAACTCCTCTCCGCTCAACAATTCAGCAAACTACCCTCTGCAGCAACGCTGCTTAACAAGTTCGTATCTTTAAAAATATTGATCCAATTACAGCAAATGATACCTCTTTGGATTAATCACTTAAAAACCTACATTTTTCATGTAGAACACATATATTTATCTTGATCACAGCTAGGTGTAATTTAATGCCCAAAACAGAGGAAAATCTCTGTTCTGGCAGACTGGACAGCAACAAACAAATGCGTTCCAGAAACAGTACAAATGGCCAAAAATTCTGAATTTTATACAAAAACTAGATTACCAGATTCTATACAACTTTCTCAATTACGGCCATGATCATAAAAATCATTTACTACTTCAAATTCCCAGTTTAATGTCGGTCTGTACCAATCTGCTTGCCTGACGAACAGTAGTATTCCCGACCCTGTAACTCCCAGATCCCACAACCAAAGATTCCGAAAAAAATATAGGACATGCATCTGGAAGTCCTCTACAACTTTCCTTTTGGAAGGGTCTGCAGGAAAAATCGTTTACTAGGTCGAAACCATGCAAATAGACGCGCTGCGCGAATCAATCTACAGGCAGACAGGAGGTAATCTCTAATCAGGCAATTAATCTATAATCTTCCTTCAAAATTCGTGGCAAGAACCCTAATTATTCATCAAAACAGAGGGTTTGGGGTGGGGAAAAATTACCTAGATGGTGGATCATCCCTCTTCTTTCCTCCTCTTCTTCTTCTCCTTCCTTCTCTGCTCCTTCTTGTTAGACCATGTGGCTACGTCTAGTATTTTTGTAATGATGAATAATTGACAACATTGCTTACTATTATTATTCGAGGCATGCGCGTGTGTGTGTGGACTAATATCGGTCAAGTTGGTGAGAACTTGTACCGGGAAAAACGTTCTTTGGTCTTTGCATGTGCAGGTTGGTCGTGGAGACGGTCATGGTCGGTGATGAGGAAGACCGGGACTAGGAGGGGGAAATCTGAGGTCCAGGCGGTCGAGGATGTTACGAGGTGGTCGGGCTCACGCTGGAGCATATGGAGATCAAAGGTGGATGATACATGGAGAAGATACAGGAGGTGCGGTCTGGAGGCTTCGACACGCGATGAGTTGAAAAGTCAGAAGTGTGAAAACCCGTGTTATGAAGGGTTTCGGTCCTTAAAATTAGTGGGCTAAAAGCCTGGTTGAGATAAAAAGGTCTAGGCCTAATTGGATGAGTGGTATTAGGGTTTCTAGTAGATTGAAAAGAGGAAATGAGTTTGTATTAGAGGTAGCGACGTCTAGGCATGGGATAGGATTAGAAGTCGGACGTGGCTTTTGGAAAAGGAAACGGAGCGTGATTTTGGAAAAGAAAACGGAGCGTGGCGGTCGTATAAAAAGGGATCAGGGAGATCACGGGCTAATTGTATGAGGTGGTTAGTTTTTGCCGAGACTTGAAATTAATAAAATAGAGAGGATCTCGGTTTTTGGAATTCCTAGCGTGAGTCTTTGTTGGCTTTTTGAGTTGATCCATGTCTACATGATTAGAGGCTTCTTGATGGATGGAGTGCAGACGTGAAGTTTAGAGAAAAGGTGTTTGCTTTTGTGATCTTCTTGTGCTGCTAATCAAAGCATGCAGGTGATTAGCTGAGAATCTTGTCCTGCGAGTCGTTGTGCTGACCAAGTCTTAGAAACTTTGCATGCAAGATTTTTCTCCGGCCGGAGCAAGGTAATTAATTTTGCTAATTAGCTGTTCGATTTTGCATGGCCGTATGGTTTCCAATTAGTCAATAGCTAGTCAAGTTTTTGGGTTATGCATGGCAGCTGCATGCATGAGTTTTGGGCGGATGGATTTTTTGCATGCTACGGCCAGCGAGATATTTTACTAGGGAGGAGATTAAGAGTGCTAATTAGTCTTTGTGTTAGGGGTGGCTGGCCGACAGTTACGATACAAGCGCAATCAGTTTGTTTCCTGTTTGAACTAAAAAACAGCGGCAACTTCGAGTTGTACTAGGTTTTCTGGTGAGAACAAAAATTGGCCGAGGCCTTTGTTCTTGTATTTTCTATTTTTCAGATTAAACGAATAGAAGACATGAAAATTTGAGAAAAAGCTTCCGCTAGGCGTTGCAATCATTCACTCTCCTCTGATTGCCTTTGACGATCCCACACTTCTTCTCCTTCTCCTCCCTCTCCTTGGCTCCACTGGCAGCAGCTTGTGGGGGAAAGATGGGGTGCCAAACAGGGGGGGCGCCCAAAGGGGTGGAGAGGGAGGGTGGCGGTGTGGGGAGGGTTAGGGTTAAAGGGAGGGTGTTGCTTGGGGTGGTGCGCCCTTGCCTTGGGATTCGGCCCAGGGCAGCCCACCCTAGATTTTTAATTTATTTTATTTATTTTACATTATTCTATAATTTTTATTTTTCCCTTCCCACGATTTACCGAAAAACTGGCGACTCCGCGATTAAATTTAAAAAACTTACACAGAATCGACGTTTAGGATATTACAGATTACCTTACCAAGACATGTGAGAGATGATCTGAAAGTTCTCATGACTTAGATCCTCACGAGCAAGAAGTAATTCGAGTTTTAGGATTTAGTGTGTTCTTGAGACCTAGAGCTTGATTTCTTCGATTGCATGGAATTAAGTCTAAGAACCTTGTGTTTCTTGCCTTGATCTGGTTCCTGCCATCCTTACCAAGGTCCATACTAATTTTGGAAGCATTTGGGTAAGGTTTACTCAAGATCCATTGGTTTCAATTTTTGTCCTAAGGAGTTTCTGTAATATCCCGAACGTCGTTACGGCGTAAGTTTTTCAAACAATCGCGGAATCGCCGGTTTTTCGATAAATCGCGGGAAGGGAAAAAATATGAATTGTAGAATATTGTTAAATAAATTAAAACAATTAATTTGAATATTTTAGGCTGTCCGGATGGGTGGGCCAGCCGCTTTGGGCCAGCCAGCCCAAATAGGGGCTGTACCCCTCCCAAAACCTAACACCCCTTATAAACCCCTCCTTGGCCCCTCCACCCTCCCCACCCCTTGGCCGCCCCAGCCCCTTGGCGCCTCCCCTCTCCCTATTGCTGCCATTGGTGCCCCAAGAGCTGCTGCCATTGGAGGAGAAGGAAAAGGAGGAGAAGGAGAGGAGAAGAAGGAGAAGAAGAGGAGAAGGAAGAAGAAGAAAAAGAAGAGGAAAAAAGTTGGAAAATTCTTCATCGTGGTAATTTTTCCCCATCCCAAATCCTCTATTTTATGGAATAATTAGGGTTCTTGGTATGGATTATGAAGGTAGTTAATAGATCAATTGCACGATTAGAGATTAGACGCTGATTGTTTTTAGATTGATTTGCGCAGCGCGACTTTTTGCGCGGTTTTGATCTAGAAATTGAATTTTCCTGCGGGTCTTCCCAAAAGGAAAGTTGTAGGGGACTTCCATATGCATCTCCTGCATTGTTTTCAAAATTTTCTACTGTGGGATCTGGGAGATACGGAGTCGGCAATACCGCTGTCCGTCAGGCAGACAGATTGGTACAGTCCGACGGTAATCCGGAGTTTAAGACTAGTAAACGAATTTTTTGGCCTTAGCCGTAGTTGAGAAAGCTGTAGATAATTTAGAGATCTAGCTTCTGTATAAAGTTTATAATTTTTAAACCGCTGTGCTGTTGAGGACACGCGTTTGAATACTGCTGTCCCATCTGCCAGAACAGAGTTCTTCCTCTATTTTGGGTATTAAATTACTCCTAGCTATATTTAAAATAAAAATAGCCGTTCTTCATGAAAATTGTAGGTTTTTAAGTCATGAATCCAGAGAGGTATCATTTGCTGTATTTCGATCCATATTTTTAAAGATACGAAATTGTGAAGCAGCGCTGCTGCAGAGGGTAATTTGTTGGATTGTTGAGCGGAGAAGAGATTATGCGGGTTCGGGTTTCTTGCCATGTTTTATATATTTATGTCGTGCTTGTATGCTGTGGTTGTGTGCTGAGAGTTGTCTTACGGACAGATGGTCTTGTCCCTAAGCGCTTTTGATTTTTGTTGTACTTCGCTTCGTCGGATTGAGGCAAGTAAACGTAGCGGTGGTTGCTACCGTTTAACCTGTTGTTCCTACTACTTTCAGTTTTACATTATTATCGTAATTTGATACAATTGCCTTAATTGCATGATATTTTAGTTGTGGAATTCTTCCTTAATGTTATAATGTGGAACATGGAAATAACATGTGGAGGATGTGGATATGTTGTGAGCATGATAATGCTCCTTGCGGATGAATTAATGTGATTAATGAATAATCATATCATTCATATCATTCATGTCATATCATGTCCTTTGTGTATGTAGATGTCGCCGCTTATAGCCGCGACCGTACCGGTTCAGCATCGTATATTGCCGTAATACGATGTGTTTCTTCGCCCGCGGAAAGCATCGGCTAGTTGTAGAGCAGTCTTAGTGGCATCCCAGGGCATTGTGTGTCCTGGGGTGTTACAGTTGGTATCAGAGCGGGTTTTAGGTCCGTGGTAATTAAACTATTAAATTGACATACTGGTGCACAGTAGGATGGGATAGGTCAAGCATTGCATTTATGCTTTTGACATGTTGTATTGATGATTTATATTATGATATAATCTAGTATGATTATGATTTACTCCTATGACTGTATGAGTGAGAATTGTCAATGATAAGAAATAGAGATTGTGTTTGCTGCCTTGGCATTGCCAGGTTATACCACTGATTGTAGCATGGGGATAGCAATGTAGTTACCTCGAGTAACTTAAATGCAGATGTTGCGGGTGAGTTTCTTAGAGAAATTGCTATTATCATTAAGTTGATTTCGGCCAATTCTTGGCCTATTGCAGTTAATAAATTTCTTTTGAGTTTGTGGTTCTTGCAGTTGAGGGTATACAATTGGTCTCTACCTGTTCCTTGAAGCAGACATTGTTTCTTTCTGGGCTAATGAGATACTTTGCTATCTGTGCTTATTATTGATTTGTAAGTTGGTCCTTTCGTGGAAGTTTTGTCTTGTTGGGAATCTTGACTTATTGGTTCGCGTGGTATTTTCTTTTATTAATGAAAGTTTTGAGTTGCAAAACTCATTGATGTGTGAAAGTCTTGGATCTATGTATTTCCTTTAGATTATTTCGAGTGTTGAAGTTTATTTTTCCTCTCCTTTCTGAAAGAGAGTGTTAAAACCCTTTATGGTGTTTTGCTATACTTAAGTGGAAGGTGATAATCATATAAACTAATTCATAAGGTATGAATTATCAAGTTGAGATGTTAGCGTGATGCATAATTAATTTTAACTAGCATCCTTGGAAGTGTAGTTGATTAATTTGATATTGCCTTGTAATAGTTTATTGAAGAACTGTGATTAAGAAATTGCCTATACATGATTGGAACTCATGGAGTTCTTGAGGAGTGTGCAAAAAGAATTAGAATGATTATTATGATTGTTTGAATTTCTATCATGCTGGATCAATTGAATTATCTTTGTCTTTAGTAATTAATCTGACCGTTTGGAATGATTAAGTAAGGATGTGTTCAAATATTGTCTTGGTAATATTAACCTTTAATATGTCTTTATTTAGATACTTTATGAGCAGTACAGTTGCTATTTTCATCTATCTTTCATCATGCTAGATTGTTGAAATATGTATAAAGAAACAAAAGAAGGTTGATGTATTGACTTGTAGAATCTTGTCTTACAAAGCTGGTATTATTGAAGTTTAAAGTCATTTCGTTCTAATTTCTGAACGTAAGGTAGGATACTGAATCTATGCTCATGATTGTTTTATGATTATAAAACGGAGTTAGATCATGAATGTTGTTATGATAAATTAATAATCAATTATTGCCAGTTATGACTAGAGTATAATCAACTTGTGCTAAATTAGCATTGAGCATCAATTAGAAATGAATATATGGAATCTAATAAGAGATTTATACTAGCATGTTTTGCGAGATTACCATGTTCTAATATCATCTTGTTTAAGAGCTTTGTTCTAATATGGTGGCTTATGCACTAGGATTTCCTAGATTAAGTAGTTGCAATCTTATTTAGATAATAGAAACATGATGAAGTGATTTCTTGTGTTTCTTTTGGAAAAGTTTATGAAGAGATTTGTGTATATGATGATGCCTGTTAAGAATGTATTATTCTGATGTTAGCATGACGGTTAGTATGTGGTTGTGATGATAATGCTGAATGTTGTATAAATAAAATAGTTTGATAACTTCCATGATACTATTTGAGTCAAAAGTTTGATTTGTTTTTGCGAATGCGATCTTATTGATCTCATGTCTTATGTGACAGCTGAAATTGTTTTGAGCAAGAGCTTCCTGAACTCAAATGGCAATAGTTTTTCGCCGCCTAAGAGTTTCTTGAGCTCAAATGGCAATATTGAATTCTTTTAATTGAGATTTGATGTTTTCTTCTTGAGGAGGCATGTGCCTTCCGCTGTGATCTTATCTTTTGTTGCCCAAGGTTTATTGCTATTCCTTCTGGTCTTGTGTTTATGGCAGATGGTAACATCTTGCTTTGTGCTAGAATTTACTTCTTTTTGTCTCTCTAAGAAAGGGGTAATTAATTTGGGTTGCAAAGTCTTTTAAGAGGTGTATACAACCTAGTTGGTGTGTTGGGCGATGATTTGGAAATCCTTGGTTCAAGGAAGTTAAGTATCCAAAGGGAATGGATTGGGAAATTACTAATATCTCGAGTAGTAATATGCTCTCTTGATTTTTGTTTAAATTGTGTGTTTATGTCAGAGGTCATCTGCAAATTGAGTTGTTATATGTTGTGGCGTATTCTTTTCCAGTTAGGAAAAGAAAATGATTGTTTTGGTCTGTCGAGTGATTTTCACTCTTGGCTTGTGCAGTGTGGATTCTCCAAATATCTATTTGGAGAGTGTGAATGGTTTTGTTGTGAGTCATTTGATTTGGACCGTGGTCCTTTGAAGGAGAGCTGGTTGCTAGTGTGTTGCTTGAGAATGTTTCATTCTCCTTGTGGTTGTGTTACATTTGCAACATTTATTGTTTGTGCTTTAAGTAATGTTATGAGTGGAATCTATGGTTGAATTCTTTAAAAAGGGGTACATTGTATTATCCCGATTATAATACATAGAGGAGAATATTCTAAGAAGGAGGATGGTATTAGAAAAGTGGCTTGATAGTTGTGGCGGGAAATTTTTGTGAGAACGACGGGATCTGTTGGTCGCTCAGAGTCGGCAGAAGAGTTGCGAGTGCTCGGCGTTGACCGGCACGTGTCGTGGACTCGTCGGAGCTGATGTGGAGGCCCTCTTGACGAATCAGTCCGAGCGGAGGTGATGTGGGAAATTGAAGTTCAAATGCAGAAGAAGGACTGGAGTTCTTCGAGGCGGGTGAGAACCCGTAGTTGTTCTTCTATCCTTGAGATGCTCTATTCTTTGGTTGTTCTTTCCTTGATTATTCTTTGTCTCACGGGTTGAGGAGCGAGATTCGATGACGAATCCTTTTTGGTGGGGATAATGTAATATCCCGAACGTCGTTACGACGTAAGTTTTTAAAATAATCGCGGAATTGCCGGTTTTTTGATAAATCGCGAGAAGAGAAAAATATGAATTGTAGAATATTGTAAAATAAATTAAATAAATTAAAACAATTAATTTGAATATTTTGGGCTGTTCGGAGGGGTGGGCCAGCCGCTTTGGGCCAGCCAGCCCAAATAGGGGCCGTACCCCTCCCAAACCCTAACACCGGTTTATAAACCCCTCTCTTGGCCCTCTACCCTCCCCACCCTTGGGCGCCCCAGCCCCTTGGCGCCTCCCCTCCCCTATTGCTGCCATTGGTGCCCCAAGAGCTGCTGCCATTGGAGGAGAAGGAAAAGGAGGAGAAGGAGAGGAGAAGAAGGAGAAGGAGAGGAGAAGGAAGAAGAAGAAGAGGAAAAAAGTGGGGAAATTCTTCATCGTGGTAATTTTTCCCCATCCCAAATCCTCTGTTTTATAGAATAATTAGGGTTCTTGGCACGGATTATGAAGGTAGTAAATTGATCAATTGCCCGATTAGAGATTAGACGCTGACTGTTTTTAGATTGATTCGCGCAGCGCGACTTGTTGCGCGGTTTTGATCTAGAAATCAAATTTTCGTGCGGGTCTTCCCAAAGGAAAGTTGTAGAGGACTTCTAGATGCATCTCCTGTATGTTTTTAAAATTTTTCTACCGCGGGATCTGGGAGATACGGAGTCGGCAATACCGCTGTCCGTCAGGCGGACAGATTGGTACAGTCCGACGGTAATCCGGAGTTTAAGAATAGTAAACGAATTTTCTGGCCTTAGCTGTATTTGAGAAAGCTGTAGATAATTTAGAGATCTAGCTTCTGTATAAAATTTAGAATTTTTAGACCGTTGTGCTGTTGAGGACACGCGTTTGAATACTGCTGTCCCATCTGCCAGAACAGAGTTCTTCCTCTGTTTTGGGCATTAAATTACTCCTAGCTGTGATTAAAATAAAAATAGGTGTTCTTCAAGAAAATTGTAGGTTTTTAAGTGATAAATCCAGAGAGGTATCATTTGCTGTATTTTGATCTATATTTTTAAAGATAAGAAATTGTGAAGCATCACTGCTGCAGAGGGTAATTTGTTGGATTGTTGAGCGGAGAAGAGATTGTGCGGGTTCGGGTTTCTTGCCATGTTTTATATATTTATGTCGTGCTTGTATGCTGTGGTTGTGTGCTGAGAGTTGTCTTATGGACAGGTGGTCTTGTCCCTGAGCGCTCTTGATTTTTGTTGTACTTCGCTTCGTCGGATTGAGGCAAGTAAACGTAGCGGTGGTTGCTATCGTTTAACCTGTTGTTCCTACTACTTTTAGTTTTACATTATTATCGTAATTTGATACAATTGCCATGATTGCATGATATGTTAGTTGTGGAATTCTTGCTTATTGTTATAACGTGGAACATGGAAATAACATGTGGTGGATGTGGATATGTTGTGAGCACGATAATGCTCCTTGCGGATGAATTAATGTGATTAATGAATAATCATATCATTCATATCATATCATGTCCTTTGTGTATGTGGATGTCGCCGCTTATAGCCGCGACCGTACCGGTACAACATCGTATATTGCCGTAATACGATGCGCCTCTTCGCTCGCGGAAAGCATTTGTATATTGCTGAAATACGATGCATTGCACTTCCTGCCCTGGCAAGAGTAATGTGGAGCATAGCATGAAGCATTGTGATGATGTTATTTTGTGGAATATATAACTTTTTAGTTGTAATGTGGAATTGGCTTATGTGAGCTATTTGTGATATGAAGATTGTGGATGTGGTCGTGGAATGGGATTTGTCCCATGTGTATGTTAAGAGTTGTGGTTGTGGCATGAGATTAATTTCACCTGTATTAATTGTTGATAGCAATTGTCGAAGTGAGAATTAATAAAGTAGTGAGATGATCATATATATGTTTAATTGTCTTTGATGGTGATTTGAAGTTGAGGATATAACATTGTTATTATGGAAGATTAAATGTTGATGATTAATCTATTGTAGTTGTGGTAGATTAAATATTTCATTTGCATTTAGTTGTGGATAAAATGACTGCATTCTTATGTCATTTAAATCTGAAATTGAAGAGGTATGATTCATGGAAGTTTATGGTGATTAATAATTATGGACATGAATTGTGGTTGTAGTTGTATGTCATTATAAATGATGATGTATAATTGTTTGTAGTTTGAATAACTTGTTAAATTGTTTGCTTGCTGAGATTTTTATCTCACCCTTGCTCCCCCCTCCCTACAGGTGGACCTTGAGCATGCATTGGGAAGGGTAGAGTGGCACCGCACAGATACACTTGAATGATAATCTTAATGCTGAAATAAAGTAGAAAGAATTCTAGTTCTTTGCTTAGTTATCATATTGATGAATGTTTCTCCTTATTAATGTTGAACTTGGAATTGTTCCTTTGGTTATTATTGATTATGAATAATGAATTGTTATTACTCTGCTTTCCTTTAGTTGTTTACGCTTCCGCTTATACTAGATCGTTTAGTAATTGTTGCTAGTTTAGTTTATCTTGTAAATTGGCTAGTTATAGAGCAGTCTCAGTGGCATCCTAGGGCATTGTGGGTCCTGGGGTGTTACAATGGCGATCTGAGTGGCAAGGGTGCCAACTCCTAGGTTTTGCACCTTTCAAATCGTAGATCTTAGTAGGCTTTGCGTAGGAGGTTTAATATGATCTTGGTGATTCCATGTAACATCCCAAAAATTTAAATTTGAAAATACGAAGTTTTTGAATTATTTTGCCGTATATTTTATTTGAATTTGGATTTTTATATAGTGATTCTTAAAACTTTGGTTGAGATTTTGATAATTAAAGAAATTCATGAAAAACAAAACAAACATTAGTAATGCTATAAAAGAAAATATGCAAATAATAGAAAACTACAATTTTAAATTCGAATCTGAAAAGATGATCCAGCATTCGGGGAGGAACCTGAGTTAAAATATAGAATCTCATTTTGGAAATCATAGCATAAATGCCATACAAAAATCCAAAGTTGCGCATTCAAAAGTTTGTATGAGCAATTCACTACGAAATTTAATTGAAAATAGAGGACTGTTAGATTTTACAAATAAACCAAGACTTGAATTAAAATCGAAATCAATATCTTAAATAAAAAAATTCAAATTGAAAAACCCAAATTCTAAGCATTTTTCTCTTTCCTTCATTTTCATCCTTCTCTCTATTACATGTGGGACCCACTCCTTCTTCTCTATCTCCCTCTCTCTTCCCTCCTTTCCTCCCTCTGCCGGTGGGCCACCCCGTGCGCCCCCTCCTTCCTTCTTTTCTTTTCTTCCTCCCCCGTGCGCCTACGCCATCCTTCTCTTTTCTTTTCTCTGCGGTAGCAGATTCTTCTTCCAGTGGCGACCATGCTTGTGCGCCCGCCATGGTTTCCTCGCCGTCGCCCCCGGTTTCTCATGAGCCGCCCACCATTTCCATAGCCTCCCCCTAGCCATAAGAAGCTCCCACGCCACTCCTTCCTCCTCCGTCTTTTCTCCTTGCCTTGCCTGTGAACCACCGCCAGTAGCCTCCTCTCCGTTTCCGCTTCTCCGGCGAAGCTCCAGCTATGGTGACCGTGTCACGGGGTGCCTCCACTCCCCACCAGACTTCCCTCCGACTTAATTGGGTTTTCGCGCGCTGACACTCGCCGCACGGCCGTCTTCCCCATAGCCGGCCGAAACCACCGCCGCCAGCACCGCTCCCTCCTCGGCGAGTTTCCCCTCGATTCCTCGGAGCCGGAGCATCTCCAAGCCGCTGTGAAGCTTCTCCAACCTCGCCCGGCCTCCCGTCACCCGAGCAACCCCCGCAACGGTGGCTTGGCCGCGGCTCCCTCGGCTCCCGCCGTCGGCCATCCTCGGACCCGTCCCGACCCAATCGGCAGCTCGGTAAGCTTCCTCGACGTCCTCTAATGCTCACGCGCTCGCCGGATTCCCCTCCCCTACACGCCGGCATCACCGCCCCCTTCCACCCTTGCCGCCGTCCGCTCTCCACCGCCGCCGGCCCGCCACAACGCCTCTTGGCCGGAGCTTCCACCCCCAGGGATTGTCTCTTGTGGTGAAAGTGTACAAACTCTGCAGAGTCAAAACTATTCGAATAGCCGTGCCCACGGTCATGGGCGGACATGGGAAACTTAACCAGATATAGTTCTGTTTCAAAATGATTTGTGGGTGGGAATGGAAAAGTGAAGGGCAGTGCAAGGCCCTGAATTGTGTTGTCCTGGGTGTCGCCCCAGTGATAAGTTAAGCGGCTATAACGCTGAAAGATTAAGCATATGGTGCAGATGCCATGTAACGGTGGATGGGATCTGAATCGCTACTGTTATTGAATTCTTTTACACATTATGCTTTTGTTCAAACTGCTAGGTCTCAAGAAATTTCTATGTATATTATTTGTAAATGATGATAATACTTCTCACCAAACTAAAGGTCAGGAAGAATAAACAGCGGTGTAGAGAAGGAGATAGCTGCTATGATAAATAAATATAAAAGATCTTTGGTGGATTCATGTCGATCATAGAGGGGAAACGATAATGTGGATGCAGGAAGTAAATTGCTGGAGTTTAAATGATTATATATAGGCTAGGCAGATGATTTAAGCGAATCTTGGGGAATTAGAAAGTGCAAAAGAATTTGTTGGATTACGACACTAATATAAATTCTTGAGAGATGTTAGTAATAATGTGATTGATAGGATTTGATCAAAATACTAGAAGGATGAATTGAATTTTTGGGTATATCGGAGGAATAATAGTAATTACCGGAGTATATAACGGATCAATGATTTTGGGGAATTAGAAGAGTGTAAAGGTAATTGCTGGATTTAATAGGATTAGTAGGACCTAATTTAGATGGATGAATTGAATTTGAGGAAATTTGGAGATAGGATAATTGAAGCATAAACTAGATTAATGATATTCTTGGTGCAGAAGTAATGATGAATTAGTTAGAGATAAATAATGAAAATAAGGATGATTATGGAAAGAGCAATTTATGGTTTTGGATCATTAGCAGAAAGGATTGATTTGTTAGAAAGTTCTGATATGAAAGATGTCGGTGGATTAAAAAGTAATCCTATTAGGGAATCATTGGAATTCAGAAGTAGGGAGTTGGTGAATATTGATTACAAGATTGGACTAGTAAGAATTCGGAATACGTGAAGACATTGGTGGATTCAAAATGAATGTATATATATAAAGGGTTTGATCGGTGGATTAGCTAATTGATGCCACTCATTGTTTGGAGTCTTAGACGACCTTTAGTAAGAAAATTGTGTCTTTGGAGAATTAAGTCAATTATGACATTTGGGGGAGTGAGTCAATTTGGTAATCGCCGTGGGAAGTTTTAGGTAGCAGTAATAACACTATGGTTTAATAATAACAATGCTACCAAAAGCGTTTTCTGGCAAATAAAACAACCCGAGCCTTTCCTTTGATAAGCCATGCATACTATATATTTGCATTACGTGTATTGGCTCATGAGCACGGTGGTTAGTGTGCTCACACTCGCTCTCTTAACAAAATCCAGAATCAGGAATCAGATCACTACGCATCAGCAATACTTGGGTCTTGAAGGCAAAGAAGGTGAAGACTGTAACACCCCAGCCAAACAATGGCCTGAAATGCTACCAAACTAACAACATAATAAAACTATGCTAAGGCATTCTATAAAATTTCGTGAGCCTCCTTTGTTTATTGATAAAATGAAGTTCTAACAATATTATCAAAAGGTATGAATAACCGCAAGCAAAGTAATTTGGCTACTAAGCAGAAACATCTATAAAACTTAAGTAAAGCACGGAAGCAATATAAAGAAGTCCTAATCCATTATTACATCTTAATCAAGGTCATAATCAAATACCACTTGAACTAATCAACAAATAATAATTAGAGTTCTCTATCTTCTCCATGGTGAATATTTCGTGCAAGTGCAACAATACTAATCCTCTTTATTCCCATGCATCTTGACCTCGTGAAGGTACCTAAAATAAACAAACAACAACAACAAAACAACGACAAGAGTGAGTCCAATGACTCGGCAAGTATAATCGTAACAAATGCAAGCATGAACATTAACTCTCAAGTTAAACATATTACATATGAATTTCATGCTATGCATTATGATCAAAAGCTCCTCTTTCTCATCTTTTTCGCATTTTACCGGTAATGCGGAGTGTGCATCCGTCAATGCACACCATGCCTGTACCCTCGGTGCAGGGACCAATGCCCACACTCCGCAAGTGTGGGGACCTCGATCTTGATCACCGCATGATCAAGACTTCAACAATTCTCAATATGATGCATATATGTGAATGTATCAAAAGATAACGAGCATTCACCATACTACGCATCAACCAATCTCATAAATGCCATAATGTAAACAGAACATAAATAGCATTCTCAATTCATCACTTACTCATACTCACAATTTAAACAGTCATGATTCAACCATCATCCAAACAATTCAACAAATCCATAAACACACAGATTTTCACATCACAAATATACTTGCCTCAACCGAGAAAATGAAGAACACGTAGAAGGCACAACCCCCGGAATCCGCTCTCCTCCTGAATATTTAATTAATAATTACCAACATGATAGTAGCGGGTTTCTAGATATAAAATAACAGCAATCCCAATTAACCCAACAATTTATCTCAATTAAATCCCCAACTCCCCTCGGCCAAATCTGCCCAACCACAGACAGCCGACTTCCAAAAATCATAACTTTCAGTACGTAACTCCAAATTAAGCGTTCTTGGATTCTCTGTAAATATAATTCAATTATCTACAAAAACTTAGTTGGGGAGACTCTCTGATTCGGCCATTTACTAACCGATCCAAACCCTTTTCTAAAGCATCCAAATTTACGTCGGACTCTCTGGACAGCGCACTAAAACAGGCATAACTTTTGCCCAGAAACTCGGAATCCGGACTTCTGTACCTCTATTGAAAGCTAAGAAACTTATCTACAACTTTCTCAATTTGAAGGACTCCTGAATCGCAACTATTTCCGTCGCACAAACCGATCTACTAAACTCTATCCAGAACTACCCCGATCTGCAGAACAGTAACACTAGAAAATTCATAACTTCCGCTACACCAATCTGAATCACGTGTTCTTGTACTCCCTGGAAAGATAATTAAACCCTCTACAACTTTATAGAAGGGGTCCAGACCTGAATCCCGACGAAACTAGATCAAAACCGCCGAGAAACAACTACTGTCCCAGCAGCCCAGAAAACCGACGAATCTAACTTGATTAAAAACCAATCTAGAGACTACCAGGGATTACCCTTGACGACACGACGACGAACACGTCGATGAACGCGACGAACATGGTGACGAACACGCCCGCGATCTCCTCCTCTCTTTCCTCCGGATCCACGCGGTACAGCGACGAACGTCGGCGACGGCGCACCGGGGGAGGAGACGACGACGGCGCACCGGGAAGAAGACGCCGGGCAGACGGGCGGCGGCTGCTGGGGTGGAGGCGCAGGGGTGGAGGCGCGGGGTGGGGGCTGCCTAGGGTTTTAAGAGGTGGCCTCCCTCCCTCTTGGGCCAAGAAAACCCACAGGCCAAGGCCTAGGCCCAGGTTGTCTTAAATTTTCATAAAACCCTCAAAACTCTTATAAATTTAATTATTTCACAAAAGTCCCTCTCTATTAATTAAACAATTTCGGGTATTACATTCTACCCCTTAAACAGAATTGACCCGAATTCTAAGCGCAACCTCAACAGAAAACAAAACAACCAACTAGCAATTAACTAGCACCCGACGTGAACAACGCCGGCATCGCCACACATGCGAGACTCCAACTCCCAAGTTGCTTCTCTCTCGGTCTGCTGCGACCAAAGCGCTTTGACATACTAAATATTTTTTTCTAATTGCTTGCACCTCGCACATAGGTTCTTGAAGATCCAAGTGGTTTGCCAACCTCCCGATCCTTGCTCCTTACATCGCATAACTTTTCGACCGCTGCAGGCGCCAATGATTCGACTCACCAAGGCCACTCGTTGAACTTACGCCCTACAACACTTGAATTGTGTAGCTTTAATTCTTGAATGGTGGCTGGTCTTACTCGTTGGTCAACGGTTTTAATGAAGCCCACGCTCCGGATCTTTCAAGTTCTCCTCGATACCGGAGTCATACAAAGCTGTGTATCCCACACTAGAACCCAAGGTAGTCCTAGTGATACACAAACCCTAAAACTTCGCAATTAACAAAAGCGATTAAATACACATCGGGTTATCATTCCCTTTAGTACCAACCCACACAATCTGCACAAGACATATATCTCATGTTTCCATTCTCAATCGATCTCTTTACCTTAGCAATGAGCACTCCCTTAAACACGGGCACACCACGGGGTCAAGGTAAACCCACTCTTTCACACAGAATACAACGAAAATAAGGGATTCTTATTGCAATCACGCATCACCCACCCCCACCAAAGGGTCAAATCATAAAGAAAATCGAGGATTCAACATAAGAACCTCTCCACCTTCCAAGTAGGTGGTTTGCAAACAAACAACACATACTTCAAAGGGAATCACTCAAATGTCAAACCCGTCCATTTTTTTTCCTAAACCGGAAAAACCACACAAGCCAACAAAAAGTCAACTCAAACCACAAAAGACTTTTCTCTCATCACGTAGCTCAAACAAGAATCAGGGAGCATTTTACTACCGATTTTTTTTTATTAAACTTCCTCTTGAATCACGAGGTTCCAAGTTATCCCATACCATACTAGCTCAATTCTCTTAAATTGGCAACATCAACTCTATGTTCAAACCGAGTGCATCCAACACACTTTTGTAGAGGGACTCTACTATTCTCATAATAACATACTCTAGTCAACTCCTCTTCCCACATGTTACTTTAACGAATAATTTCCAATGCACCTCATCGTTATTCTCACCCACCATCACTTTACCACATATCTTTAAGGATAATCAACATGAAATTCTCGGCTCGCACACTCATTTACTACATCCAAAGGATACTATCAAGGAACATCATAATATTCAGAATCCACTCCTTCCACTATTCTCACGCAATAACATTAGCCTCCAAGGTTCTAGCATAGATCACCAACCAAAATTTCCCATCTCCAAGGCTTCTATACATATACTTCGATATATTTAATACAAAGACTCTTAAATTCAGTGACTAAAATTTCCACAATCAACCATACTCAATCCTTCACAACCACATGAAAACATAATCTCAACACGATTATCGTAAGAAGATTCTAACTCACGGAGGTTACTTTCGAAGCCAAGTCATACATGGCAAAAATTCAACAATCCTTACTATCCCAATAATTCCCACAACGGTTGGGCTTCTTCACAATTATAAACTCATTAACTACACCATCATAATCATTCTAATAATCCTTGCAAAGTACCCCATCATGATGCTCCAATAAAATTGATCAAGATTCCCATACTTTCAATAATTATAACATTCCAACAAAATGAACGTAGCACTCATGAACCATAACTAGGTTCTTCTAGTTGCGACAATATAACTAGTTAGCCCCAAGGACAACATCTTTTTTTGAATCAAATCCTCATCGAGAATTATTTGACAGAATCAATTTATCACTCCATGAATCTCAAACGACTTGACACCCACAATTCCACCAAAATCGATCACATAACCACACTAACCGGTTGCCATACACCTCTTAAAGGTCTTTGCAACCCAAGCTGCTTACCCTTTCTTGGAGAAGCAAAGAAGGAAATTTCAGCACAAAGTCCATCGCAATAAACACAAGACCAAGAAAACAAAGATCTTGGACAACAAAGGATGAGACCACAGTTGAAAGCACATGCCTCCTTAAGAAGAAAACATCAAATCTCAACCAATACGAATACAGTATTGTCATTTGAGCCCAAGAAACTCTTAAGCAGCGAAAATAAGAAGTCAAACACACTTCACAAAGATTACACAACTTGACTTCAACCTCCAAAACTTTTATCGAACTTTTCCTTTTAACAAAGAGAACAACCTTCTTTGATTACGGTATCACCTCAACAATTCCAACAAAGAAGAGTTGAAGACCACAATACATTAATTCTTTAAGAACTAATAAAATCCCTCAACACGACACTTGGCTTAAAACAATTTCAGCTACCACATAAATCATGAGATCAACGATCGCATACACACTATCAAAACTTTTGATTTAAATAGTACCAAGGAATTTATTCAAATTCTTCTATTTAATGAACCTTCAACATTACCATCATAACCACAAATGGACCAACATACTAACATCAGAATAATACATTCTTAACAAGCATCATCATATCCTCAACTCCTTCATAAACTTTTCCAAAAGAAACATAAGAAATCATTGCATCATGTTTCTAATATCTAAGTAAGGTTGCAACTACTTGATCTAGGAGAACCTAGTGCATAAGCCACATAAATAGAACAAAGCTCTTAAACAAGATGATACTAGAACAAGATAATCTCAGAAATCATGCTAGTATAAATTTCTTACTAGATTTCATATATTCCATTCTTTATTGGTGCTCAACTCTAACTTAGCACCAATTGATTGTACTCTATTCACTATTGGCAATAATTGATTATTATTCGGTCATAACAACATTCATGATCCTAACTCCATTTTACAATTATAAGACATTCATGAGCATAGATTTTGTATCCTACCTTACATTCGAAATTAGAACGAAATGACTTTAATCTTAAATAATACCGACTTGTAAGACAAGTTCCTACTAGTCAATACCTCAACCCTCATCTATTTCTTTATACATTCTTCAACAATCTAGCATGGTAAAGATAGATGAAACTAGCAATTGTGCATGCTCATAAAGCATCTAAATAAAAGACATATTAAGGGTCAATATTACCAAGGTAATATTCTAACACCTCCTTACTTAATCATTCAAAGCGGTCGGATTAATTACTAAAGACACAGATAATTCAATTTATCCAATCATGATAGAAATTTTAACAATCATAATAATCATTCGGTTCTTATTACACACTCCTCAATAACTCCATGAGTTACTATCATGAGTAAACAAATTCTTAATCATAGTTCTTCTAAAACTATTACATGGCAATATCAAATTAAACAACTACACTTCCAAGGATACTAGTAAAAAAATTTAATTATACACTATGCTAACATATCAACTTGATAATTCAACCTTATGAATTAGTTTATATGACTACCACCTTCCACTTAAGCATAGCAAAACAACATAAATGATTTTAACACTCTCTTTCAAAAGGAAAAGGAACAATAAACTTCAACGCCGAGATACGAAATACAAAGATCCAAAGCTTTCACATAACAATGAGTTTTGCAACTCAAAACTTGCATTAACAAGAGAAAATACCAAGCGAGCCAATATGTCATGATTCACAACTAGACAAAAGTCCCACGAAGGAACTAACCTTACAAATCAACAAAAGCACGGTAGCAAAGTATCTCAAGAGTCCGGAAAGAAACAATAACTGCTTCAAGGAACAGGTAGAGACCAATTGCATACCCTCAACTGCAAGAACCACAATCTCAAAAGAAATTCATTAAGCGCAATCACCAAGAATTGGCGAAATCAACAAGGATAATAACAACTTTTCTAATAAATTCACCATAACACTGCAATTAAGTTACCCGAGGTAACTACATTGCTAATCCTCATACTACAAACAATGATATAATCGGCAATACCAAGGCAGACATCACAACATCTACATCATCTCATTGACTATTCCAACTCATAATGATCATAGGAGCAAATCATAATCATACAAGATTATCAATAAGCATACAAGATTATCTCATAATGTAAATCATCAATACAACATGTCAAAAGCATAAATGCAATGCTTGACCCATCCCATCCTCACGTGCACCAGTGTGTCAATTTAATAATTTAATTACCACGGACCTAAAGCCCGCTCGATACCAATCAGTAACACCCGACCAAACAATGGCACGAAATGCTACCAAACTAACAACATAATAAAACTATGCTAAGGCATTCTATAAAATTTCGTGAGCCTCCTTTGTTTATTGATAAAAATGAAGTTCTAACAATATTATCAAAAGGTATGAATAACCGCAAGCAAAGTAATTTGGCTACTAAGCAGAAACATCTATAAAACTTAAGTAAAGCACGGAAGCAATATAAAGAAGTCCTAATCCATTATTACATCTTAATCTGAAGGTCATAATCAAATACCACTTGAACTAATCAACAAATAATAATTAGAGTTCTCTATCTTCTCCATGGTGAATATTTCGTGCAAGTGCAACAATACTAATCCTCTTTATTCCCATGCATGCCGACCTCGTGAAGGTACCTAAAATAAACAAACAACAACAACAAAACAACGACAAGAGTGAGTCCAATGACTCGGCAAGTATAATCTGTAACAAATGCAAGCATGAACATTAACTCTCAAGTTAAACATATTACATATGAATTTCATGCTATGCATTATGATCAAAAACTCCTCTTTCTCATCTTTTCGCATTTTACGTGTAGATGCGGTGTGCATCCGTCAATGCACACCCATGCCTGTACCCTCGGGTGCAGGGACCAATTGCCCACACTCCGCAAGTGTGGGGACCTCGATGCTTGATCACCGCATGATCAAGACTTCAACAATTCTCAATATGATGCATATATGTGAATGTATCAAAAGATAACGAGCATTCACCATACTACGCATCAACCAATCTCATAAATGCCATAATGTAAACAGAACATAAATAGCATTCTCAATTCATCACTTACTCATACTCACAATTTAAACAGTCATGATTCAACCATCATCCAAACAATTCAACAAATCCATAAACACACAGATTTTCACATCACAAATATACTTGCCTCAACCGCGAGAAAATGAAGAACACGTAGAAGGCACAACCCCCGGAATCCGCTCTCCTCCTGAATATTTAATTAATAATTACCAACATGATAGTAGCGGGTTTCTAGATATAAAATAACAGCAATCCCAATTAACCCAACAATTTATCTCAATTAAATCCCCAACTCCCCTCGGCCAAATCTGCCCAACCACAGACAGCCGACTTCCAAAAATCATAACTTTCAGTACGTAACTCCAAATTAAGCGTTCTTGGATTCTCTGTAAAGATAATTCAATTATATACAAAAACTTAGTTGGGGAGACTCTCTGATTCGGCCATTTACTAACCGATCCAAACCCTTTTCTAAAGCATCCAAATTCACGTCGGACTCTCTGGACAGCGCACTAAAACAGGCATAACTTTTGCCCAGAAACTCGGAATCCGGACTTCTTTACCTCTATTGAAAGCTAAGAAACTTATCTACAACTTTCTCAATTTGAAGGACTCCTGAATCGCAACTATTTCCGTCGCACAAACCGATCTACTAAACTCTGTCCAGAACTACCCCGATCTGCAGAACAGTAACACTAGAAAATTCATAACTTCCGCTACACCAATCTGAATCACGTGTTCTTGTACTCTATGGAAAGATAATTAAACCCTCTACAACTTTCTAGAAGGGGTCCAGACCTGAATCCCGACAAAACTAGATCAAAACCGCCGAGAAACAACTACTGTCCCAGCAGCCCAGAAAACCGACGAATCTAACTTGATTAAAAACCAATCTAGAGACTACCAGGGATTACCCTTGACGACACGACGACGAACACGTCTGTAACACCCCAGCCAAAAGAATGACCTGGAATGCTACCAAACTAACAACATAATAAAGATAAACTAAATTACCCTACAAGTTTTCGGCAGAACCTCCTTTGTTTATTGTCTAACTCCGAGGTTCCAAGAAGCATAATTAAAGGATATAATTAATCGAAAGCAATATAAGCTATACTAAGTAGAACAGCTATAAAACTTAATTAATGAGCGGAAGCAAAATAAGCAAGTTCTAGTTCTTTGTTACAAATTAACCTCTTAGTCATAAGCCAAATCTCACTTGAGCTACTCAACAAATAATCTAATTTCTATATTCCTCCCATGGTGAATAATTCGTGCAAGTGCAACAACTCTAGTCTTCCTTTAATCCCATGCATGCCAATCTCATGAAGGTACCTAAAACAAACAACAAACAACAACAACAACAGCAAGAGTGAGTCCAACGACTCAGCAAATATAATAAGTAATTACAAGAACAACCATGAACATCATCTCACAATTTAACCATCAATCATATGATGAACCATGCTATGCAATATGATCAACAATCTCTTTATCTCTTCTCTTTCGCATTTTACCGGTAATGCGGAGTGTGCATCCGTCAATGCACACCCATGCCTGTACCATCTGATACAGGGACCAATTGCCCATACTCCACAAGTATGAGGACCTTTAGCCCGTCATGACATCAACATGACGCGGACCTCGACGCTTGGTCATCTCGTGACCAAGACTTCAATATATCGGCATGATGCATATATGTGAATGTCTCAATAAATAAAAACTTGTATTCACCATATCTATGCATCATAAATTCTCATAAACAACTTCAATTGCAAACTACCATAAACAGTACCAACATATCATTATCACAATCAAGATCACATGCACTCAATATAGATCAAACATCGACAAACCATCATTCATCAACCATCCATACTATAGAATTTCAACCATCATTATACTTGCCTTAACCACGAGAATACGAAGAACGAGCAGAAGGTGCAACCCCTGGAATCCGCTCTCCTCCTGAATAATAATTAATAATTACTAACGTAACAGTAACGGGTATTTAGATACAAAATATCAACAACCCCAATTACCCCAACAATTTATCTTAACTAAATTCCCAACTCGCACAAACTCCTCTCCGCTCAGCAAAATGGCAAGAACCCTTCTGCAGCAGCGCTGCTTCACAATTTCGTATCTTTATAAATAATGATCCAAATATAGTAAACAATACCTCTCTGGAATCATGACTTAAAAACCTACAATTTTCATGTAGAACTCCTATTTTTATTCGGATCAGAACTAGATGTAATTTAATGCCCTAAATAGAGAAAACTTTCTGATCTGGCAAACTGGGCAGCGAAACCAAATCGCGTCCCACGACAGTACAGAGGTCTAAAATCCCGAAACTTACACATGAACTAGAACTCTGAATTATCTACAACTTTTTAAATTACGACCCTAGCCATAAAAATCATCTACTATTTTTAAAATTCGAATTACAGTCGGACTGTAACAAACTGCCCGCCTGACGGACAGCTATATTCCCGACACCGTATCTCCCAGATCCTACGACAGAAAAATCCGCAAAAATTACAGAAGACGCATCTAGAACTCCTCTACAATTTTACTTTTGGGAAGAACCACAGGAAAAATCGTTTACTAGATCAAAACCGCAAAACAAGACGCGCTGCGCGAATAGATCTAGAATCAGCCCATGAATAAACTCTAATCGGGCAATTAATCTATAATCCTCCATTAAAATCCGTGCCAAGAACCCTAATTATTCCTAAAAACAGAGGGTTTGGGATGAGGGAAAATTACCAATCTGAAGAATTTCCCCAAAATTTCCCTCCTCTTCTTCTTCTCCTTCCTTCTCCTTCCTTCTTCTTCTTCTTCTCCTTTCTCTCCTTCTCCTTCTCCTTCTCCTAGGGATAAGGGGGTGGCCGTGGGGAAAGAGGGAGAAAGGGCTGCCCAAGGTGGGCAAAAAAGGAGAGGGGAAGGAGGGTTTATAAAAGGGGTGCTAGGGTTTAGGAGTGGGTATGGGCCCCCATTTGGGCTGGCTGGCCCAAATCGGCTCGCCCACCCTTCCGGACAGCCCAAAATATTCAAATGAATTATTTTAATTTATTTAATTTATTTTACAATGTTCTACAATTTATATTTTTCCTTCCATGATTTATCGAAAACCGGCGATTCGCGATTGATTTAAAATCTTATGTCAGAACGACGTTCGGGATATTACATTCTCCCCACCTAAAAAGGATTCGTCCTCGAATCTCGCTCCTCAACACACGAGACAAAAAGAACAACCAAGGAAAGAACAATCAAAGAATAGAGCATCCCAAGGATAAAACATCACAAGGGAACAACAACTACGGGTTCACACTCGCTTCGAAGAATTTGGGTCCTTTTTCTACATTTGAACTTCAAGCTCCACGTCACCTCCTGCTCGGACTGATTCGTCAAGAGGGCCTCCGTATATCTGCTGGCTCTCTTCCTCATGTCCAACTCGACCGATCCACGACACGCGATCAACGCCGAGCACTCGCAACTCATCTACTGACTCTAAGCGGCCAACAGATCCTGCCTTTCTCGCAAAACTATCAAGCCACTAGCTAAAACCATCCTTCTTAAAAAAACCTTTTCCCCTATTTATTATAATCGGGATAATACATTGTACTCCTTTAAAGAATTCGACCACAGATTCCACTCATAACATTACTCGAAGCACAAACAATAACTGTTACAAATGTAACACAACCACAAGAAGAATAAAGCATTCTTAAGCAAGACACCAGCAAACAGCCTTCCTTCGAAGGACCACAATCCAAAACAAAGGATTCACAACAAACCATTCACACTCTCCAAATAGACATTCGGAGAATCCACACCGCACAAGCCAAGAGTGATAATCACTCGACAAACCAAAACAATCAATTTCTTTTCCTAAGCGGAAAGAATACACCTCACAACAAACAACTCAATTTGCGGATGACCTCTGCCATAAACACACACAATTAAACAAGAATCAAGAGAGCATATTACTGCTCAAATATTAATAATTTCCCAATACATTCCCTTTGAAAAAAATTTAACTTCCTTGAACCAAGGATTTCCAAATCATCGCCCCAACACACCAACTCATTTATCTCAAGTTGGCAACTTCGACATTACGCTTAAAGCGAGTACATCATCCACACATTTGCAGAGAGACTTTCTTGTCTCCACAAAAATACATTCTAGCCAAGACCTCGACCAATAAAATTACTTTGACATATAATTCTTAAAGCACCTCAATCCTTTTAAGGATAACAACTCAAAATTCATATCACACCCACAATCTCACTAAAATCAATCGCATAACTACACCAACTAGTTACTATACACCTCTTAAAGGTCTTTGCAACCCAAACTGTTTACCCCTTTCTTGGAGAAGCAAAAGAAGAAAATTTCAGCACAAGGTCCATCTGCAATAAACACAAAACCAAGAAAACAAAGATCTTGGACAACAAAGGATAAGACCACGGTGAAGGCGATGCCTCCTCGAGAAGAAAACATCAAATCTCAACCAATACGAATACAATATTGTCATTTGAGCTCCATAAACTCTTAGCGGTGAAAATAAGAAGTCAAACACACTTCACAAAGATTGCACAACTTGACTTCAACCTTCAAAACTTTTATCAAACTTTTCCTTTTAACAAAGAGAACAACCTTCTTTGAATACGGTATCACCTTAACAATTCCAACAAAAGAAGAGTTGAAGACCACAACACATTAATTCTTTAAGAACTAATTAAAATCCCTCAACACGACACTTTGCTTAAAACAATTTCAGCTACCACATAAGTCATGAGATCAAAAGATCGCGCATGCAACTATCAAAACTTTTGATTTAAATAGTACCATGGAATTTATTCAAATTCTTCTATTTAATGAACATTCAATATTACCATCATAACCACCAATTGACCAACATACTAATATCAGAATAATACATTCTTAACAAGCATCATCACATCATCAAATCCTTTCATAAACGTTTCCAAAGGAAACATAAGAAATTATTTCATCATGTTCTAATATTTAAGTAAGATTGCAACTACTTAGTCTAGAAAACCTAATGTATAAGCCACACAAGTAGAACAAAGCTCTTAAACAAGATGATACTAGAGCAAGATAATCTCACAAAACATGCTAGTATAAATTTCTTACTAGATTTCATATATTCAATTCTTATTGATGCTCAAGTCTAACTTAGCACAAATTGATTGTACTCTATTCACTATTGGCAATAATTGATTATTATTTGGTCACAACAACATTCACGATCCTAACTTCGTTTTACAATCATAAAACAATCGTGAGCATAGATTCGTATCCTTCCTTACATTCGAAATTAGAACGGAAATGACTTTATACTTCAATAATACCGCTTGTAAGACAAGTTTCTACAAATCAATACATCAACCTTCATCTATTTCTTTATACATTTTCAACAATCTAGCATGGTAAAAGATAGATGAAACCAGCAATTGTGCATGCTCATAAAGCATCTAAATAAAAGACATGTTAAGGGTCAATATTACCAAGGTAATATTCTAACACCTCCTTACTTAATCATCTCGAACGGTCAGATTAATTATCGAAGACAAGATTAATTTCAATTTATCCAATAGGATAGAAATTTAAATAATCATAATATTCATTCTAGTTCCTAACTAAACCTAGTTGGTGAGCCTCCCTGAATCGGCCATCTTCTACCCACACCAACCACTTTTCTTAAAACATCAATTTTCACATTGGGTTCTCTGGACAGCGCACTAAAATTATCATAACTTTCACCCGAGTGTCCGAATCACGATTGCTTGACCTTTCTAGAAAGCTAAGACAATTATCTAAAACTTTCCTAACATGAAGAATTTCTGATTCGCCCGATTGCCCGTCGCACAAACCGATCTACTAAAATCTGTCCAGAACTACTCCGATCTGCAGAACAGCAGCACTAGAAAATTCATAACTTTTGCTACACAAATCGGAATAACGCGTTCTAGCATTCCCTGGAAAGATAATTAAGTTCTCTACAATTTTCTAGAAGGGGTCCAGACCTGAATCCCGACGAAACTACCCCAAAACATCTGTCACCAAAATCTGCCCTAGCAGTCCAGAATACCGACATTGCTATCGCAATTAAAATATACATCTACTGTAACATGTGGCATAATACAAATAAATGCAAAGATCCAAGGCTTTCCCATGTTTACAATTTGCAATATAATACTTTCATTAATAAAAGTTCCAAGCGAACAAATAAGACATGTTTCACAACAAGATAAAACTCCACGAAAGGACCAACCTTGCAAATCAATAATTTTGTCAAATAGCAAAAGTGTCTCAATAGACTGAAAAACAATATTTGCTTCAAAGAACAGATAGAGACCACATGTAAACCCTCATTGCAATGAACCATCATACCAAAATAAATTCTTCTCCCACCACCGGATAAGAATTGACCAATTCAACAAGGAAAAGAATAAACTCTTCTAAAGAACTCATTCCTAACTTCGAAATTAAGTTGCCCAAGGAAATATCCTCACCAATTCAATACCACGAATAGTGCTATAACTTGCCATGGCTATGGCGCATTCACCCACCTCTATCTCTCGATATTAACTATCACCACACATAACAGTCACATAGTCAAATCATAGGCACCAAAAGATCATTGCATAACAAGTACAAAGCCAACTATTAAGCACATATTCAACCATGATAATCAACGGAAACGTACATGCAATGCAAACCCCGTTCCCACCTACAGTGCCTAGTGTATCAAAATTAATACTTCATTAACCACGGACCTACAGCCCGCTCTGATACCAACTGTAACACCCCAGCCAAAAGAATGACCTGGAATGCTACCAAACTAACAACATAATAAAGATAAACTAAATTACCCTACAAGTTTTCGGCAGAACCTCCTTTGTTTATTGTCTAACTCGAGGTTCCAACAAGCATAATCAAAGGATATAATTAATCGAAAGCAATATAAGCTATACTAAGTAGAACAGCTATAAAACTTAATTAATGAGCGGAAGCAAAATAAGCAAGTTCTAGTTCTTTGTTACAAATTAACCTCTTAGTCATAAGCCAAATCTCACTTGAGCTACTCAACAAATAATCTAATTTCTATATTCCTCCCATGGTGAATAATTCGTGCAAGTGCAACAACTCTAGTCTTCCTTTAATCCCATGCATGCCAATCTCATGAAGGTACCTAAAACAAACAACAAACAACAACAACAATAGCAAGAGTGAGTCCAACGACTCAGCAAATATAATAAGTAATTACAAGAACAACCATGAACATCATCTCACAATTTAACCATCAATCATATAATGAACCATGCTATGCAATATGATCAACAATCTCTTTATCTCTTCTCTTTTGCATTTTACCGGTAATGCGGAGTGTGCATCCGTCAATGCACACCCATGCCTGTACCATCTGATACAGGGACCAATTGCCCATACTCCACAAGTATGAGGACCTTTAGCCCGTCATGACATCAACATGACGCGGACCTCGACGCTTGGTCATCTCGTGACCAAGACTTCAATATATCGGCATGATGCATATATGTGAATGTCTCAATAAATAAAAACTTGTATTCACCATATCTATGCATCATAAATTCTCATAAACAACTTCAATTGCAAACTACCATAAACAGTACCAACATATCATTATCACAATCAAGATCACATGCACTCAATATAGATCAAACATCGACAAACCATCATTCATCAACCATCCATACTATAGAATTTCAACCATCATTATACTTGCCTTAACCGCAAGAATACGAAGAACGAGCAGAAGGTGCAACCCCTGGAATCCGCTCTCCTCCTGAATAATAATTAATAATTACTAACGTAACAGTAACGGGTATTTAGATACAAAATATCAACAACCCCAATTACCCCAACAATTTATCTTAACTAAATTCCCAACTCGCACAAACTCCTCTCCGCTCAGCAAAATGGCAAGAACCCTTCTGCAGCAGCTGCTTCACAATTCGTATCTTTATAAATAATGATCCAATATAGTAAACAATACCTCTCTGGAATCATGACTTAAAAACCTAAAATTTTCATGTAGAACTCCTATTTTTATTCGGATCAGAACTAGATGTAATTTAATGCCCTAAATAGAGAAAACTTTCTGATCTGGCAAACTGGGCAGCGAAACCAAATCGCGTCCCCACGACAGTACAGAGGTCCAAAAATCCCGAAACTTACACATGAACTAGAACTCTGAATTATCTACAACTTTTTAAATTACGACCCTAGCCATAAAAATCATCTACTATTTTTAAAATTCGAATTACAGTCGGACTGTAACAAACTGCCCGCCTGACGGACAGCTATATTCCCGACACCGTATCTCCCAGATCCTACGACAGAAAAATCCGCAAAATTACAGAAGACGCATCTAGAACTCCTCTACAATTTTACTTTTGGGAAGAACCACAGGAAAAATCGTTTACTAGATCAAAACCGCAAAACAAGACGTGCTGCGCGAATAGATCTAGAATCAGCCCATGAATAAACTCTAATCGGGCAATTAATCTATAATCCTCCATTAAAATCCGTGCCAAGAACCCTAATTATTCCTAAAAACAGAGGGTTTGGGATGAGGAAAATTACCAATCTGAAGAATTTCCCAAAATTTCCTCTCTTCTTCTTCTCCTTCCTTCTCCTTCCTTCTTCTTCTTCTCCTTTCTCTCCTTCTCCTTCTCCTTCTCCTAGGGATAAGGGGGGTGGCCGTGGGGAAAAGAGGGAGAAAGGGCTGCCCAAGGTGGGCAAAAAAGGAGAGGGGAAGGAGGGTTTATAAAAGGGTGCTAGGGTTTAGGAGTGGGTATGGGCCCCCATTTGGGCTGGCTGGCCCAAATCGGCTCGCCCACCCTTCCGGACAGCCCAAAATATTCAAATTAATTGTTTTAATTTATTTAATTTATTTTACAATGTTCTACAATTTATATTTTTCCTTCCCGCGATTTACCGAAAAACCGGCGATTCCGCGATTGATTTAAAATCTTATGCCGTAACGACGTTCGGGATATTACAACGTCGACGAACGCGACGAACACGGCGACGAACACGCCCGCGATCTCCTCCTCTCTTTCCTCCGGATCCACGCGGTACAGCGACGAACGCGGCGGCGGCGCACGGGGAGGAGACGACGACGATGAAGACGACGGCGGCGCCGGGAAGAAGGCGTCGGGGCGACCGCAGGCGGCGGCTGGCTGGGGTGGAGGCGCGGGGTGGAGGCGCAGGGGTGGGGCTGCCTAGGGTTTTAAGAGGTGGCCTCCTCCCTCTTGGGCCAAGAAAACCCACAGGCCAAGGCCTAGGCCCGGTTGTCTTAAATTTTCATAAAACCCCTCAAAACTCTTATAAATTTAATTATTTCACAAAAGTCCCTCTCTCTATTAATTAAACAATTTCCAGGGTATTACAAAGACGTCAAGGGCTAGGTCGCGAACCTCCAGTTGGCTGCCTGTGGGCATGTCCTGAAGGTCCCACCTGTATGCTTCGTTCTTCCGCTGCTGCAATTTTCTGATTTCGGCCTAAACGGCCCATGAGTAAGTTTACTATTTTATTTATGCTTCCGCATGGTATGTATTTGATATTCATTTTCAGAATCGTGAGCACTATCTCGATCCAGGGAATAGTGCATTAAATCACTGTGATTCGGATATTAAAATTCGGGCCCTCTGGGGATGGTATCAGAGCATATCGACTGCAGGTCGTGACCTAGTTAGCCTGGCCGTTAGTTTCATGATTAGAAGTAATTCCTCAATACATATTTTTGAAAATATAAGTTATGTCGCTCAATCTCCTCTCTCCTACATGATTCCCCCTCATCTATATGCTGCCTTAACCATTTTTCCCTCTAATGCTCTCTTATCCCAAATCCAAAATGATGAAAATCCAGTACTACTTTCGTAAACCTTCCTTGAAAGCCTATTTTGGGCCAAAAGTCATGATGCTTGAATTTAAAGCTTTATTTCAAAAAAAAATTGTTTATCCTTGGAGGACTGATTATCAAATTGTTTACGAAATTCATTTTCAAACTCATTTTGACAAACCTGGATCTTCCGAGGAAATTTTCATAAGTTAAACTACTTACCAAAAACTTATTCAAACTTTACCTTGGTTTCTCAAATAGTTCAAAACAAAGTTATTTCTTGAAAACTTTCCCCAGTGAGGACCTTGTTTTTCAAAAATAGATCCTAAGGGTTAACCTTAGGGTGTTACCCTCGAAAGAGTTATGATTGGTAAAAACCTATTTCCCCTGTTTGGTCTTATCACCCCTAGTTAAAAGAAAAATCTTCATTTTTACCACAAAGTTTTATTAAAATAATAATATTAATAATGATAATACTGGAATAAGAAATGATATCAAGCCAATCACCTCCAAATACTTTCCTCTTCTTTCTATTGAATTGGGAAGAAAAATTTTGATCCTCATCTCGTACCCTTACTCCAAAAATTTAAGGTTAGGAACGTTGAAGATCGTCATGAAGATAAGGTGGTCCTATTTTAAATACTCTCTTATGTGTGCTTCCTCGAATAGACGTTGTATTGTCGCAAGATTTTACTTTGGCCATGTGCACTGCCTTTTTGCTCTCGGGCGATATATATATTTCGCGGTCACATGAAAAGAATGTTTTAAAAACTTGTGTGATTTATGTGCCACCCCAGCTTCGGGGGTATACTATCTTAGAATTTTAATGGGTTAGAGTATCTTACCTCTATGATGTGACACTCGTCTCATGCTGTTCCCTCTCACCTTTTCTGGAAAATCCTATCAGGCCCAATGGATAGAAGCAAGACCACCGCCACAGTCAGGAGTAAGGAGGGAAGAATAATAGTTGATGCTCGCAACAGCCCCAACCATGTGTACCAGCCGTCACAAGAATTCACTCTACGAGAAAAGTCAAAGAGAGGCCATCATCATGAAAATAACAGTAGCCCTGCATTAAGCAGAGGTGCTCAGAAGAAGAAAGGCAAGTGTTTCAGATGTGGCGATCAGGGACATTATGCGAAGGTCTGCCCCATGAAGAGGAAAGACAAACGAATAATAGATGCCATCACCATCAGCCTCAACTCTGACGAAGAAGAACAAGTTGCAAAAGTTTTGTCACTAGACCAGGAAGCTACAATGAATAATATATGCAGTGAGTGTGGCAAAGAAGGACATATCGCACAACACCGCCTCCACTACGACAAATTGGACAAGGAGCTGTTTCACTTGCGGGCAAACCGGACATATTTGCTACAATTGCCCGATCTCCCACCGCTTATCTTGCAAGAAACATCATTACCCCGACGACTGCCTCATCAATCTAGTAGCATGCAGGCGTTGTGGGGAGAAGGGTCATGAGAAAAGTCAATGTACAGCTAGCTGCCCCAACTGCGAAGGAGACCACCCTCTAGGAGCATGCCCAACAAGCAAGATCACATGTTTTCTCTGCGAAGGACAAGACCACTGCCCCAAGGACTGCTCCATGAGCCTATTGCTGACCAAGACAACTGAGATACAACGGACAAGTCTCCAAGTCGCCAAAGGACTTATCAGGCCCGAAGTTAGTAAGAATAACTAATATCTGTAACTATTTATTTTAAGGGGGGTAGCAAGAGTAGACCAAATGTTGGAAGGCTACCATGACGTGTAATCACTTTTGGGAGTATCGATATGATGTATGCCTACCCTGGAGATGCAACAGTTTGTGTTTGGCCAAATCAAACCAGAACACAGAGATCCGCAAGGCCAAAAATCTTCTGTAGGTAAGGATTACGAGATGTACCCTTAGCTAAAATCATCAGCTTGTCAAAACCCTAGAGTTAGGGCAAGACCCTAGCAAAAGTAAAAGACCACCCTATAAAAATACCCATCGTCACCTCTGCATTCCTAAGGCCCTCTACCCCCTAAGACACAGACCATTGCTACCCACCTATCAGTGTAAAACTCTATAACCGTATGTCCACCAAACAATGCGACTACTTCATTCGACGACGAAGTGAAGACAACAATGTCGAAGAACAAGTATTTGAAAGTCTACGACCTATCCAGGAGAACAAGGTTTCTCTCTTCCCTTTTGACTTCTCCAAGTTCTAACCCTATTGTGCAGATTTTCACCTCCCTATGAAGCGGAAGAACTACGTGTCGAGCAACACCTAGAAACCCCTTGCTAGCCAATATAACCCACCTCCTTTCTTTCTATTTTACCGGAATCTCGGGGTCGAGATTCATTTTAAGGGGGGTAGGTTTGTAACATCCCAAAAATTTAAATTTGAAAATACGAAGCTTTTGAATTATTTTGCCGTATATTTTATTTGAATTTGGATTTTTATATAGTGATTCTTAAAACTTTGGTTGAGATTTTGATAATTAAAGAAATTCATGAAAAACAAAACAAACATTAGTAATGCTATAAAAGAAAATATGCAAATAATAGAAAACTACAATTTTAAATTCGAATCTGAAAAGATGATCCAGCATTCGGGGAGGAACCTGAGTTAAAATATAGAATCTCATTTTGGAAATCATAGCATAAATGCCATACAAAAATCCAAAGTTGGGCATTCAAAAGTTTGTATGAGCAATTCACTACGAAATTTAATTGAAAATAGAGGACTGTTAGATTTTACAAATAAACCAAGACTTGAATTAAAATCGAAATCAATATCTTAAATAAAAAAATTCAAATTGAAAAACCCAAATTCTAAGCATTTTTCTCTTTCCTTCATTTTCATCCTTCTCTCTCTATTACATGTGGGACCCACTCCTTCTTCTCTATCTCCCTCTCTCTTCCCTCCTTTCCTCCCTCTCGGTGGGTGGGCCCCCGTCGCCCCTCCTTCCTTCTTTCTTTTCTTCCTCCCCGCGCCCACGCCATCCTTCTCTTTCTTTTCTCTGCTGTAGCAGAGATTCTTCTTCCCCGTGGCAGCCATGCGCGGCGCCCCGCCCACGGTTTCCTCGCCGTCACCCCCGGTTTCTCATGAGCCGCCCACCGTTTCCATAGCCTCCCCCTGGCCATAAGAAGCTCCCACGCCACTCCTTCCTCCTCTGTCTTTTCTCCCGCCAGCGCCCGTGAACCACCGCCGTAGCCTCCTCTCCGTTTCCGCTTCTCCGGCGAAGCTCCGGCTATGGTGCTGTGTCACGGGGTGCCTCCACTCCCCACCGGACTTCCTCCGACTTAATTGGGTTTTGTGACGACACTCGCCGACGGCCGTCTTCCTATATAGGCCGAAACCGCCGCCGCCAAGACCGCTCCCTCCTCATGAGTTTCCCTCGATTCCTGAGCCGAGCATCTCCAAGCCATTGTGAAGCTTCTCCAACCCCGCCCGGCCTCCCGTCACCCGAGCAACCCCATAGCGGTGGCTTGGCGCCTCCTCGGCTCCCGCCGTCGGCCATCCTCGGACCCGTCCCGACCCAATCGGCAGCTCGGTAAGCTTCCTCGACGTCCTCTAATGCTCACACGCCGGATTCCCTCCCTACACGCCGGCATCACCGCCCCCTTCCACCCTTGCCGCCGTCCGCTCTCCACCGCCGCCGGCCCGCCACAACGCCTCTTGGCCGAAGCTTCCACCCCCAGGGTCATCCTCTCCTCCATGGGGTCCCATTTTCCTGGGCTCCGTCGCCTCCCCGGCCGCTCCTCGCTGGCGTCGCCGCCGCCCAGCCCTGTCGTCCCCCTCCTCTGTTTCCGGTTGTTGGCTCCTTTGTTTTGTCACCAGCACCCGCTCGCCTCTTCTATAATCTTTCCCCCCAGTTAGACGCGAAAGACCGAAGGTCGAGTGGCTAGCTGCGTGCGCGTTCGCCTCTGTCGCCCGGGTTCGACCCCCTTGAGCCGCAATGTAGTTAGGTTTTTGTTTTCATTTGCTTTTGCAAACCTTTGTGCTAGCAAACACAGTGAAGGAACAACTCAAATAAAAATATAAAGTAAATAAATAAAAGATACAAGAAATAATTTATTATTAGGGTATAATTAAGCTTAATAAATATTTAATCATGGAGGAATTAAAATACGTTAGTAATTAATGTGCCTTTAGTATTTATTTTAAACCTAGTTCATAATTAAAGGCATTGATAAGGAAAATTTGACAATAAAATTAGGGAAGTTAATAAACTTATTAGGAAGTAAGTGAGATTATTCAATATTTAAATTTGGATTAGTTATCGCGTATGAAGAATTAATGGGGGTTGCATAGATGAATTAAAGGACTAATTGTTAATTAGGGCATTAGTAAAAGATGGTTATGCTTAATGCCTATGGCTAATAAAATCTTAGTAAGGTTTATCAAGGTTTCATATTGGATAAATTGTCATATTCATGACTTGAATATTTAAGTTAAGGTTAGCTATTAATTAAAATCACTAATGAAAGATGACGTTAGTTAAGTATTCAAATGTAACTTAAAAAGATATTTCAGATAGAATTAAAAAAGGGAAATAAATGGAATAGTAATGTTAGGCATGATTGCATATAGCAAGTTAGGACCCTAATTCAAAATAAGTTGTGCCTAGTAATAAGTAGGTGTACATAAAATGTCGCTCCATGAAATGCTTTCAACTCGTGTTCTAAAAATTTGCTCGAAAAGCCAAAAATCGTATACGTCACTTATATTTAGTATGCCCTAAATATTAGTGCTCAACAAAATAATGCCCGGCTAAAATCGTACACCGGCCTTAACTCATGGAACTTCCTCGATAAATGCAAAAATAATAAAAGAAAGTTATTAACATAAAGACCGAGTCAGTGTATTATACTGTCGAACTTGCCTCAAATCACCATTAACTCATAACAAGGATAAAAATGGATTTATTCGGATTTATTTGGATCTTTCGAGTTATTTGCTTTCATTCGTGTTCATCATCTAGCGTAATTAGAAATTGGAAGTCGTGAAGATTCAGAGGATCAAGCGAGGCCAAGATCGAAGTGAAGATAAAGACCAGAAGCTCAGGGCCTTCGAATGAGAAAGCGTTGAGTGGGCTCAAGACCGCGGTAAACCGCGCCAGGCGAGTCAATACTTTGATCATATTGAACCTACATTTTCTGCAAATTACTTTTGTTTAAATTATCAAATTGCATGCTGTTATTTTATGTACAAATGCATGCTTAATTCAAGCTTCTAGTTATACGCCCATTGTTTGCCTTGATTAATATTACACCCCCTTGTTGAATATTTGAATATATGAACCTTGTCGCCCTAGCGAAATTATGATATTAACCTTTTGAAAATAAGTCTGTAATTTATACGCCATGTGTAGTGTTGCATAGATATTCATGGGCGTGAAAACGTCCAAGCATCACTTTTAATCATGAGAAGATTTGGTTGGGCAGTAATGGTGGTAATGACTGGTATATGTTCGATATGATTATTTTATGTTCCCAAAACTCTACTTGCTTGAATATCTGGGCGAATGGTTCGATGGTGTGTGTGTGAATGGTGCAGTGGAGGCACAAAGTGGGTTGTGGTAGAATCGCCCAGATGCCGCTAAGGACTGAATCTTGTCATGTCTCCCACGTAAAACAGTGCAACCACAAGTCTGTAAAGTACAACTTGGCTAAGTAGTTGTATCGAAACTCCTGGACTCATCTCACTGGTAGTGGATTGAAGTGGATAAGCAAGGGCAAGGGAGGCCTAAAGGGACACCAAGGGAGGTGAAGTTTTCCAACTGTTTTAAGCGTTATGGAAGTGGAGCCCGGCTGCGTTAGTAACTGTGGAAAACATCCCGCGCAACGTATGGGACCCACCGCACGTGGGATAAGCCCATAGGGTGAGATGACAAAAGGAACTAGATACTTTGAACAGTCACTGTGATGGTCTGCTCAACTGCATGACTAAGGAATCATGTGGGGCAACGAGTGGATTGTCTCTTGTGGTGAAAGTGTACAAACTCTGCAGAGTCAAAACTATTCGAATAGCCGTGCCCACGGTCATGGGCGGACATGGGAAACTTAACCAGATATAGTTCTGTTTCAAAATGATTTGTGGGTGGAATGGAAAAGTGAAGGGCGATGCAAGGCCACGAATTGTGTTGTCCGGTGTCGCCCGATGATAAGTTAAGCGGCTATAAATTTGAAAGATTAAGCATATGGTGCGGATGCCATGTAACGGTAGATGGGATCTGAATCGCTACTGTTATTGAATTCTTTTACACATTATGCTTTTGTTCAAACTGCTAGGTCTCAAGAAATTTCTATGTATATTATTTGTAAATGATGATAATACTTCTCACCAAACCAAAGGTCAGGAAGAATAAACAGCGGTGTAGAGAAGGAGATAGCTGCTATGATAAATAAATATAAAAGATGCTGGTGGATTCATGTCGATCATAGAGGGGAAACGATAATGTGGATGCAGGAAGTAAATTGCTGGAGTTTAAATGATTATATATAGGCTAGGCAGATGATTTAAGCGAATCTTGGGGAATTAGAAAGTGCAAAAGAATTTGTTGGATTACGACACTAATATAAATTCTTGAGAGATGTTAGTAATAATGTGATTGATAGGATTTGATCAAAATACTAGAAGGATGAATTGAATTTTTGGGTATATCGGAGGAATAATAGTAATTACCGGAGTATAATCTGGATCAATGATTTTGGGGAATTAGAAGAGTGTAAAGGTAATTCTGGATTTAATGGGATTAGTAGGACCTAATTTAGATGGATGAATTGAATTTGAGGAAATTTGGAGATAGGATAATTGAAGCATAAACTAGATTAATGATATTCTTGGTGCAGAAGTAATGATGAATTAGTTAGAGATAAATAATGAAAATAAGGATGATTATGGAAAGAGCAATTTATGGTTTTGGATCATTAGCGTAAAGGATTGATTTGTTAGAAAGTTCGATATGAAAGATGTCGGTGGATTAAAAGTAATCCTATTAGGGAATCATTGGAATTCAGAAGTAGGGAGTTGGTGAATATTGATTACAAGATTGGACTAGTAAGAATTCGGAATACGTGAAGACATTGGTGGATTCAAAATGAATGTATATATATAAAGGGTTTGATCGGTGGATTAGCAAATTGATGCCACTCATTGTTTGGAGTCTTAGACGACCTTTAGTAAGAAAATTGTGTCTTTGGAGAATTAAGTCAATTATGGCATTTGGGGAAGTGAGTCAATTTGGTAATCGCCGTGGGAAGTTTTAGGTAGCAGTAATAACACTATGGTTTAATAATAACAATGCTACCAAAAGCGTTTTCTGGCAAATAAAACAACCCGAGCCTTTCCTTTGATAAGCCATGCATACTATATATTTGCATTCTGTGTATTGGCTCATGAGCACGGTGGTTAGTGTGCTCACACTCGCTCTCTTAACAAAATCCAGAATCAGGAATCAGATCACTACGCATCAGCAATACTTGGGTCTTGAAGGCAAAGAAGGTGAAGACGTCAAGGGCTAGGTCGCGAACCTCCAGTTGGCTGCATGTGGGCATGTCCTGAAGGTCCCACCTGTATGCTTCGTTCTTCCGCTGCTGCAATTTTCTGATTTCGGCCTAAACGGCCCATGAGTAAATTTACTATTTTATTTGTGCTTCCGCATGGTATGTATTTGATATTCATTTTCTGTAACTGTGAGCACTATCTACTGATCCAGGGAATAGTGCATTAAATCACAGGGGATTCCAGATATTAAAATCTGGGGCCCTACATTCCAGTTGTCGCTCGAGTGAAGATTTGAATACTTGGTAAAAAAGAAAAGGCTTCCATAATCATTCATCCCTTTATTGTTGGCAATAAACTTGAAGTAGAGGAACAAACTGCTCCATCGCAGATGAAATTCAATTACAATGTTAAATTACTTGAAGGATTATATGTCCCCAAATGCGCAGGGGTGCACACACTATCTGGAAAAATGATTACATATCCATCAGGAGTTGGAACACCCAACATGGTGACATGCTATTGTAACACCTCGCCCCTCCTCTGGGCCTAGAATGCTACTACTATTGCATATTTTTCCCATTTTCAACAAGTGCTAATAGTTTTAAAGCAAACATTGTTTTTTTATAATGAAGTGACTCAACATACATCATACCATTTTAAGCAACTACTCTAGATTACCAATAGTGTCTAAAACATACTAACAAAAATTGACACATGAAGTATTGCTAGTTTGTAAAATTATTTATGTACCACTCCCGCTCATGCACGACGCCGTTAACGATCACCTAAAAAACAAACAAAGCAACGGTGAGTCTCAAGACTCAGCAAGCACATAATAGACTAAAAAACAATACCATAAGCACAAGCAACAATAACACCATGTTCTTCCCACCTGTTTCAACATTAGCACATTAACATAAAACACGAACATACCATAACACAATCATTATCCACATATCTCGATATCACATCTCAATCACTCTTAATGCAATGCAATGCTCATGATCAAGTCTCATTCTCCATCTAAAGCTTATACCGATAAAGCGAAGGGCACACCCACCGATGTCACCCCCTACCTTCATCATGTGGAGGTGCCTACTAAAGTATGTCATTCCCTTCATTCTGTGGAGGTGCTCACAGAAGTAAGACTTTCTCAAGAGCATGCCAGATTAGCCAATAGCTTTACTCATAGCTATTGACTTTCTCATTGCCCTGAGTCATAATGCATATGTCATATCATGAATGCATTTCTCCATCATTTCACCATGTATCACATTTATCATCATCAACCAAGCAGCATCAAATAATGCAAATATCACATATTTCACAACAACTACCATCCACCGCCCTACCATGTACTTGCCTGTTTATTCTTAGGGATAATACGTTCATAGCTCCCCACCAGGACCTCCACCTGTACAAGCGTCAACCTGACTCAGTATATTATAGCGACACAAGCACTTATATGCACGTCATCGATTCTACGCGCAACACTCAACACCGGCATAAATGCATAAGGATGAGGATTTGATGCACACGTCGCAAAACCCCCTCTTTTTTCTTTTTCTTTTCTTTTCCTCCCCTTTTCTTTCTTTTGTTCTCTCTCTCTTTTTCTCACCTGGCCGGTCATTTCTCTTCTCAATCTCCCTCTTTCTCTCTTTCTTCAATTCGACCGAAAGGCCCCTCTCTTCCTCCTCTTATTTCTCTCTCCCCTCTCTCCCTCTTCACTTCAGTTTGGCCGAATGACCTCATCTTTTTCTTCCCATTTCTCCTCCTAGCTCCACTAGCCTCACTCAGATCTAACAGGGCAGTTTTGGCACCTACCGCCTCCTTATCGTCGGCGGCATCCCCATCACCTCCGACCACTCCGCCTCCCTTCAGCTCGTTGGCCACGGCTTGCAGCCGGCTAGGAGTCTCGGTGCCTTAGGTTGGGGTTCCCCGCCGCTGTCGACGCTGGCTTGGTTCTACCGGTGCCGCTACCCTTCCTCAAGCACCACCCATGGCCACAGTTGTTGACGTCATGGCTCGGCCTATGGCCATGGCCGAGCCCTAAGCGCCGCCGTCTCCAGGCTTCCCCTCGGTTGCTTTTGGCCATGGCTTTGGCCAAGGTAGCCTGAGCCGAGCCAATACACCTCTACTCTGCCACCAACCCAGAATGGTCCCCCCTTCCCCTTACTCTATGTTCTCATTTTAGCTTCTATTTTTGCTAGCTTTTATTCTTATGTGTACCCTGCCTTGGGGAAAGCCTAGGGTTACCACTGCAAATGGTATATGATCGAGAGGCATGCACTGGGGAGCATGTCATCTCTCTCATGGGCATGCAGTGTGGTCCACGGCTTGCCGCCGGTGGTGCAGTGGCCCTATTGTCCTGGTGCTTAGGTGCTGCCATGGGGTTGCAAGAGGGAAGAGAGGGTGGAGGGAAAGGGGCACACTTAATTTGGGGTTGATGATGGCAAGGAGCGTGGATGACGATGACAAAGGCCATGCTAGAGTTTGGTTGGGCTCCCTCTCTTGCTGTCATGGTTGGCCACGTCCTTACTCCACTCCTACATCTTCCCCTTCTTCCTTAGCTCCTCTCCTCCTAGCTCTCCCTTACTATCTCCATATGGTGGCTACGGGAGTGGATGGCTTCAGTGGGCTTTTTGGTGGAAGTGCTTGCATTCGATTGGCTTTGTGGCTTCGGCTGGGAGAAGGAATGTAGTGGTGCAATGGTTTCCTCCCTCCATTGTTGGCTTTGTTCCCTGGATGAACTCTTGGTTGAGGGAAGAAATTAGAATGCAATGTGTTGGTTGGGCTTATTAGTGAGGAGGCCATGGTTGGCATTGCCAATTATGCCATCCCCTACCCCCATTTTAGTCTTGGCTGGTTGTTTGCCTCAAGGGCATTTTGGTCCAAAGAGGCTCTACACTATGCTTTGGGGGTTTTTCTACTACGGTAGCTAAGTCGATAAAATATGGGCGTTGGCTAAACTTTTCTGCCGGGTAATGAAGCCCACAATTACGAGAGGCAGAATGGCCCCAGACAGTCTGGGAACCTCAATGAGCGCTAATTCATTCAGCATTTCTAAAGCTGAAGGGTCTGATGGCAAAACCCTTTTTCATTTCCTTTTTACTCTCCCTTGGATTGTTTTCATTTCCCGCTTTTCATCTCTTTTGTGTTCTACTGGTATTACATTCTACCCCCTTAACAGAATTCGACCCCAAATTTTGGCGTTCAACAATCCATAAGGAAGAATCAATAATAAACAAACTGCTCAAAAAATAACATTAACTCATGCTCGTAGAGAACAACTATGGATACTTCTCACGTATGCGAGACTCCAACTCCCATGTCACTTCTCACTTGAACTGATGTGTCCAAAGAACATTTACATACTTTATCGTTTTATGCCTCAACACTTTCTCTGATTCCTCCATAATCTGAATGGAACGGGACTCTAAGGTGAGGTCTTGTTTTATGGATACTGGTTCTAGTAGAATCTCATGCTCCGGATCTCGCATGTGCTTTCTTAACGTAGAAACATGGAACACATTATGCACTCCTCGCATGGATTCAGGGAGGTCCAAGCAATATGCCAACTTTCCAATTCGCGCCAGAATTGGAAATGGTCCAATCTACCTCAGGCTAAGCTTCCCTTCGGTACCAAATCGCATGATGCCTTTGCTAGGACATACTCTCAGGAGCACCTTATCCCCCACTTTAAATTCTAAGTCTCGCCTCCTAACATCCGTGTAGCTCTTTTGCCTACTCTGGGCAGCTAGCAAATTCTGTCTAATTTCCGCCACTTGTTCCATTATTTTGCCGGACCCAATCCAGGCCCAGAACGGTCTTCTCACCCCCGACATCCCAACAGAGTGACGATCTACACTTTCGCCCATACAAAACCTCAAATGGTGCTGCCGGAATACTAGAGTGGTAGCTGTTGTTGTAGTGAAACTCCGCGAGTGCCAAATAATCCTCTCAGCTACCTTTTCAAGACAAAATATAGGATCTCAACATATCCTCTACTGAATTTTTGTGCGTAGAGCACCTTGCAAGCTCTCCCAAAAATTGAAGACAAACTTGGCATCTCTGTCTAAAACTGTCATCTTGGGCACACCATGCAACTTTTCTATTTCTTGCACATAGATGGGTGCCCACTCACTCGTCGAGTTCATCGTACATATCGGGATGAAGTGCGTAGACTTATTGAATCGGTCCACCACTACCCAAATCGCATCCTTACCTCACTAGGTACGAGGTAAGCCGACTACGAAATCTATAGTAATATCATCCCATGGTCACTGAGGAATCTCCAAAGGCTGCAATAGCCCAGTGAGACGCTTGTGCTCGGCCTTCACTTGCTGGCAAACCTCGCAAGATGCCACATACTGAGCAACATTCAATTTCATTCTCTTCCACCAGAAGCTCTTTTTTAGATCGCGATACATCTTGGTCTCACCAGGATGTACCGTATACGGGGTACGATGAGCCTCTGTCAAAGTATCATCCTTGACTTGAGCCTTTTGTGGCATGCAAAGGCGGCCCTTAAACCGCAATGCACCTAATTCATCAAGGATGAAATCCCCATTTTCCCTTCAAGTCTTTTCCTCACTTGCTGAAGCAACCGATCATGCTGTTGTGACTCCCTCATTTTGGAATTGTCAATTCCAGCAACAGCTATGTCTTAGCCTATGTTGTACCAACATAACAATAGGAAATTTTCATCCGTTCAAAGTCAGCAATAGGACAACCTAGAGTGGAGGGTGTCATCTTGCAACTAAGTGCATCAGCAACCATATTTACTTTGCTCCAATGGTACTGAAGAACGAGATCATAGTTATTGATCAATTCCAGCCACCTCCTTTGCCTCAAATTCAACTCATTTTGAATGAAAATGTACTTGAGGCTCTTGTGGTCAGTGAAAATATTATAGGACTTTCCATACAAGTAATGCCTCCAAATCTTTAGAGCAAAAACCACTGTAGCAAGCTCTAAATTGTAAGGTAATTTTGCTCATGTTTCTTCAACTATTGCGAGGCGACATTGGCTTGGCAATAATTTAGAAGTCCTTTACAAAGCATCGATAATAACCAGCTAAACCAAGAAAACTTCTCACTTCCTTCACATTAGAGGGCCTCTTCCAGCCCACGACGGTGGAAATCTTGCTTGGATCTACTGAAATGCCTTCCTGGTTAATTACATGACCCAGGAAGCCCACTTCAAAAATCCAAAACTCGTACTTCTTTAACTTGGAAAAGAACTAATTCTCCCTCAAAGTATCAAGCATAAGCCTCAGATGACGCTCATGGTCTTCCTCCATCTTGGAATAAATTAGGATATCATCAATGAACACAACTACAAAGTCATCTAGATACTTGTGAAGCTTATTGTTCATCATCTCCATAGGCGTATTTGTCAGTCCAAAGGACATAACTTTAAACTCATAGTGCCCATATTTTGTGGAGAAAGTTGTCTTGTCAATATCTTATTCCCGTACTCAAATATGATTATACCTAGATTGTAGATCAATTTTAGAGAACACCTTGGCTTCCTTCAATTGGTCAGAGGAAAAGGATATTTGTTTTTAATTGTCATCTAATTGAGAGCACGATAGTCTATGCACATGCGACAACTCCCATCCTTCTTCTCAGTGAATAGGACAAGGGCTCCCTAAGGTGACATACTACGACGAATCAACCCCTTAGACTACAACTCATCCAATTGCTTCTTCAACTCCTCTTGGAAAGGTCGTGCCAAACGGTATGGGGACATAGGGATAGGTCGTGTGCTAGGAACAAGATCAATCCTAAACTCCACATCCCTTTCAGGTAGCATTTCTTGGAAGCTCTTCGGGGAACACATCGGGATATTCATGCATCACAGGAGTATCCTCAATGTGCAAAGGTGCACTTGGCTTCTTCGCAAGTGCTAGAAGTAACCTAGACTTCATTATTCATCGGCCAAGGAACATGATATGGGGAGGGCCCGATCTTCTCAGTGAGGAACCGTGGATAGTTGATGCGAAGTAGACGATGTCGCTAGTTGAACACTCGCGCCAATGCACGAACCCTCAACTCTTCAGAATACGCCCCAAACACATCGGATAATTGTTCGTCGTGAGACCACAAACGACGAACGCCAAGTCCCCAATTCCCAATGGAACGACGCTTGACCTTGAATTGTAGAACGAACAATGGATCGCCTAGTTCTCTCAAAGTCCTCGCATGAACTCTGGTGTTGAAAGAACAAGCAATAGCTATGTTTCAATCTTATGCATAAATTGGTCTACCTTACAATAGGGGTCTAACCCTCAATATATAGTTTTCTGTCCACCTCATGGCCGGCCAAGAGGTCCTAAATCAACTCCAACTCAACCCTACATGTATTTGGAAAGAAACTCACACAAAAGGAAAAACCTAAAATTAAGCCGTCATAATGTTTTGGTCATAACTTTTTATCCGTGATGGATTTAAAGGTGGGTCTAGATCTATTGCGTAGCCATTGAAATTATCTTTCCAACGAGTACAAGAACACCTGAATCGGACTCCGTTTGTGAAAGTTATGGCATTTTAGTAACTGCCTGTCAGGTTGTCCCGAACCGAATCCGAATTGAATTCTGAGTTGAATCCGACTTTGAATTGGATTGAGCACGTGGGAAGTCTGAATTTGGCTTGAAAATCTTATCAAAACTTGTAGTTTAAGTCCTTGAGCTTCTTCCCCTTTTGCTCTCCCATCAAACAGGTTTCTTTCCTCCTTGATCAACCGCATGGGCTGTTTGATTTTCTCCTTGCCAACTGCTTTGGCCTTCTTGTTCTTCATTGCTAGGCAGCAAATATGGGTATCCTCCTTCTTGTGCTCCTCTATTGCTTTGGCTCTGGCCTCCCTCTCGGTTCCAAAGACTTGAAGCTTGTCAAACCTGATAATGCACAACGTATTGTTTTTATGTAGTATCCAATTCTCACCGAAAACACAAAAAAACTTGTTAAGAAATAATTGCACCTGTTGTTTGAGAAGTGTAGATCTTTCTTTATAAACAACGTCATAAGTGCTAGGGATATCCTCATCATCCTTTCTTTCTTCAAAAAAAGTCGTCCTCGGCTTTTGATAGCCTGAAAATGTGCTACACAAAGAAAACAACGTATATTCATGGTATATGTATTTATCATTCAAACAACTTCCGTGTAGCGTATGATGATTTGCTAGACATGTACTAAACAAAGAGAACAACGTATATACGTAATATATGTATGAATCAATTGTTGTGTTATTCGCGTTGTTTTGCACAAAATAAGTAACACAACTGCAACCATAGGATGTATTTGATATATACATTGCGGTACCTTCATTCACATTATTATCACAAGTAATGCATGTTCGATAAACATAGAACTTGTCATCTACACCATAATCTCCAATCAAATTGAACGTATATGTGTAGGCATAAGGACGAACTAGTGATTTTAAACATGAAACTTCAGCAAGGTTTTCAATCACACTAGATAGCTCTTTAGTATCATCGAATATGATATAGTATAAAGAATCATCAAGAGATATTCTAGTAAGAACGTCTTTATGAGTAATCAATTCCACATTATGTAAATTGAGCGAAGAAATTTCAGAACATAGAATATTCAAAGGAACAATAGCGTTCTCACTCTTACGTACCTTTGCGTGATGCATATTCAATTCAACACCATTATTGTTACCTTTAACATCCTTCTTAGTTATTGTAGGTGTTGTAGGTATCAAACCGTCATGACAAAACCATGAGGCAGCAAGCACTCTATCCCCAACCGTGGTTATCTCCTCGTCTTTTACTTCCAACGATGTCGGTTGTTGAAAATTCAACTCCTCTTCTTTAATATCGACCTGCACAATATGAGAAACAACACTAGAAGTAGAGAGTAAATTGTTAATTTCAGCAATAGCCTCACTTTGGCTATCATCTACTTCCCTCTTTTCTATTGGTGTATCTCTCTCACACTCAATGGAGATGCTCTCCACTTCACATATGGTGAAATCACACAGCTCACTCTTTTTATCATTCTCATTCAATTTGGCTATGTGTCTCTCATTCTCACATGGGTTTGGATACATCGCATCCCCCAAAGATTGTGGGTCAGCAACGGAGTAATCACAAGTAACCACAATCTCTTCATGAAGCAATGGAGCAATACTACATGAAGCTAGGACCGAAGGGAAAATCTCATGCTTGGTCGCCTTCTCTTGTGTCACACAAGTGGACTTCAAACCTTGTCGCAGTCCTATCAACTTTTCCACTAGGGAACGCTTGTATTGGTAAGGTACAAAACGTGCACGAAAATGCTGCTTCATTTGCTCCCAGGTGACAATTGGCAATTCCTGGCTTTCCATATGTTTACGAACAAACCGCTCCCACCAATGTGTGGCATAATCAGCCAACCCATTGGACGCAAGTAAGAGCTTCCTCTCATTAGAATAATTGTGCATCCGAAATAGCGTATCAATTTCTAGCTCCCAATTGAGGTATTCTTCCACATCTATACTACCTAAAAATATAGGGATAGGAAATTTGGGCTTAGTGAAAAAATCCTTACGATGCACGTCGGGGTAGTTGAACATGGTGCGCAGCTCCAAGAAGTTGTTGTTGATGTCCGTACGTAGCTGCGTAACCTCCTCCCCAAGGTTGTTCAATTCATACCGAACGAACCCAAGCTCATCGCGCACACCATTATCACGATCCTGAAGTTGCTTTTGTAGCATCCTGCGCAATCGGGTGTACTCCATCCATGTAACCGATAGATCCTCCTAATGACCTGACATGGCAACAACTCACAAATAGCAAACGAGATTATATCCAGATTAGTAAAACAAAATAGCTCTCTCTCTACGTTCGCAACTCACTATCCTGAAAACAAGACAAACTTACCGTTCCAAAGTGAATCAAGGACGGCAAATCGACAAATGTGACAGCGAACGACCTCAACCCGGTAATGTATGAGCGTAACCAAGAGCAAGGGAGTACACAAACGGGTGTAGGTGGAGCTTGGACAGTTATGTGGATATCCTATGCAATCTGATATTTTCAAGGTATTGTAAAGCTAAGTAATGATCCAAGCTAGAGTATTTTGCCTATGTGCTGATCCAATAGGTTTAAGTGAAGTAAATGAATGCACACGCAAAGATAAATGTGACTTAATGCCAACAAAGGAATGAGCTAGCGAGAAGTAAACGAAAAGTGCGATGTAGCAAGCTCGTTTGGCACCAAGTACTAGGAGAGACGCTAGCCAAATGCAATTGAATATAGGAGAGCACAAGATTGCTCAAAGAAAAGGGCTACACAATTTGAAATATGGATGCGACGGTACTGTGACATCCTGAAAACTTAAAGGAACTGTATAATAAAATGTTGTAAAATATTCTGTAACGCATTAGGTTGAGTTGGGTTTTTGAAAGTATTTTTCTGAAGAATTTCGAGGAAGAACCCACCTGTTTAACTAATAGAGAATTCTAAATTTGAATTCGAATCTGAAAAGATGATCCATAGAGAAAACTTCAAAAGTTAACATAAGTAGGGCAAGCTTAGATATATATAAATGTATATATGTCTGTATATATGTACATATATGCATGCTTTTACACAAAGTAAATATATCTCCAATTATAAAAGAAAAGAGGAGAAAAAGAAAAAAAAAGGAGAAGTAGTCAGTTATAGGCCTAAGAATATTAAACGAAATAACCACTTTATGGGGAAATAATTTTCTTAAGCCCAAAAATATCTCTAGGGATTTCTGTGAAAATTCTAGAATTTTTGGTGGTAATTTAGTATTTTTCTGAATTATATTATGCCCTCTATCATTTCTGGAAATTCAAAATCAAAATAAAGCCCCAACCCCACCCCGGCAGACGCGTGGGATCGGATCGATCCGCCCACGCCGCCCGAGCCGCCCACCCTCTCCCTCGGGTTGACGTGCGTGCGGTCCCGGCGCCACGTCGCCGCCCGCGCCATCTCGGCGCGCCGCGGCGCCCACCGTGCCTCTCTCTCGACGACAGCGGGCCCGCTGTCGTGCCGTTTCCCCTTTCTTCCTCCTCCTCCGCGCCCGGACCCCCTCGGCCACGACTGTGGCGCGACCGCCTGCTGGAATCCCGCAGAGGGGCAGCGGCATGGGAAGGCCACGACGCCGCCCACGACACGCCACACCCGCCGCCACCATGCGTCGCCGGCAAGCCGCCCGCGTGGCGCCGCCCATGTCCCGCGCGGCGGGTCCGCCGTGGCCAGCCCACTCCGGTCGGCTATAAAAGCCGCGAATGCGCCCAAAAGGATCGCCGTGACACCCTCAACCTTTCCCCAGCGCGCAATTACCCCAAAAGCCACCCGAGCGCCGGTGAGCCTCTTTCTTCCCCAACTCCGGCCGTCGGCCCCTCCCCGTATCATGTGGTATTTTTTTTCAAGGTTTACTCGGTGAGAACTTCTTTTCCCGTAGTTAGATTTTTTTTCTGTCCTATCGTCCATTAAACCGAAAAATTGCAATACCAAAACCGTAGTTTAATCTGTTTATTTCTTGTGCGTTTTATTAAGTTTTCGTCCATTAGAGTTTTGTTTTAGTGCTGATCCGTGTGTTTCCTTTTGCGTTGCTTAATCGTTGTGTTCATATAAACCCTACAAAATTGCTGGTTGATTCCTCATTAGCAACAACAAAAAAAACGTCGTTTAGGGCCTCAAAACGTGCCCGCAAACCGAGAAAAATCTAAGTTTCTCAGAATTTGCTCAAAATTGACAGAAACTTTTTACAAGTGATTATAAGGTTCCCCGTGCAGACGGCATACTTTTTTTTGAGCTTCCAATCTAATTTTTTAGCAATCTTGTGCCCTCGTATATTCAGTTGCAATTGGCTAACGTCTCTCTTAGTACTTGGTGCAAAACGAGCTAGTTTCATCTCTGTTTCCGATTGATTCTCCCTAGCTCATTCCTTTGTTTGCATTAAGTCCCATTTATCATTGCGCGTTCATACACTTCGCTTAAACCAATTGGATCAGCACATAGGCAAGATACTCTAGCTTGGATCATTACTTAACTTTACAATACCTTGAATATCAGATTGCATAGGATATCCACATAACTGTCCAAGCTCCACCTTGTTGGTGATATGCCCTAGAGGCAACATGGAGATGTTGAATATATCACATACTATGTTTATGATACATTGCTTTGTTCCTTGAAATAGACATTATCATTATTGATCAATGAGTATGTGACTTATTCATGAGACTCTTAATGCCAAAATGTTGCTATTTGTAAATGATCCCTGATTATATTTCATATGAGGAACAAATATGATTCAAAGATCAGCATATGTATTGATTGATGATCATGTCTCATGGATCATGGTATGGAGATACCAAATCAATAATATGGACATGTGTTAGTGAACATATGTTGGATAGACCCGCCATGAGACACTGCAGAGATTCCAAGTGTCATCAGTTGGTCTCAAGTAGTGTTTATGTGGAATCCTTAGACTTGAGATCATCATGGTTCCCAAAGATGCGTAGTAGCTACTTTGGGACTACTAAACACTACTCCGTGAATCGGGTAGTCATAAAAGTAGTCTTTGGGTTTGCCATGAAACATGTAGTGGGATGTGAATGATCAAGATAGAATTTGCCCTCCTTATGGGAGAGATATCTGGGCCCCTCGATGTAATGGATTATGAAAGTGCATGGCCATGCCAAGGTGATTGAGGAGTCAATCACGAGTTTATAATCCATCACGAATCGAGAGAGTGATTGAGCTATTAAGAGGATGACACGTGTCTCGCCTTGAGCTTAATCTATATCGTGAGGCAAAGGATTAGTACATGAGAACATTACGAGTTCACCGATATGATCTTTACGTATACTTTGGGGTTAATATGTCTTGCTAGAGGCCGCTATTAATGTGGTGACCGAAAGGTGTTTCGGTCGCGACCAAGTATACGTGAACCTCTGTGGTCGCACACTTAACGGATTGGAACACTAATTCGAATGTGATTCGGATATGGGCTCAATTCGGATAGAGATCCGGATAGACTCCTATTGGGCCTCGGTCCACGAGGCCCAAGTGAGGAGGTCTATATATATGGAGGCGAGGGGTGAGGAACGCACCGATAATCCCGAGCTAATCCGTAGCCGCCACCTCCGAGCCAAACCCTAGCCGCTCATGAGTGCCGGTACACTCGCGATCGGCGTTCCACCGGACGTGTGGATACCGGTGGAGGCGCCGTTCGTTGCGGCGTTGATCGGCATCAACAACCTCTGATTGGATCTGCTCGTGGTGTGGTTGATCGCGTGGAGGAGACGATCGGTTCGGACGATCGACTACTTCCACTACTACTGACGCGCGTGGTTGGATCGGCTTCTCCAACTCTTCTTCGCTGCATTGCTGCAAGCGTCTAGTGGTAACGATCCATGATCCCTCCTTAAGCATGATGTTCTTGTGCGCGGTAGAAAATTTTGTTTTCGCTCTCGTAGCCTACTCGCGATCCTTTAGTGGTATCGAGCCATCTTGCTTAGTTTGCGATCCGGATCGGCGATATGTTGATATGCGGTTGTAATAGATTGGATCTATTACGGACTAGATCAATCGGTCATAAGGGGTTGGAATATGTATGAGTTGATAGCATCATGTGGCCAAAAGATTAGTTCGTGCTCCTTCTTTGATGTACGCGCGACTTGCCCCCACCTACCGGTAACACCATCGGGGCTAATCACAAGACAACAAGAGATTGAGCCAACAGATCGAGGTCTTGTGTTGCGGTCTCCTCAAGCATACCGATCGCGATGATTGATGTGATTGATCTAATGAAAATTGAGACATTTTGAATGGCTCGGATTTGGGTTGATTTGATCGACCCGATGAGATTTTCATAGCGATTTCATAGATGCGATCTATGTAATTCCGTGAGGTTTAATTGTATAACGACCTGCGTGTCGACTTGTGATGCTTGAGCTCCTCATGTAATTCATTTGCTACCTATTAGTTGTAATAGTTTAGTTCTTTGCTATGGAGGCTTCAAGCATGATGACAAAGAGGACAAGAAGTGTGGCGAAGAATATCACCGTGGAACCATGGCGATGGCGACCACTACGATACAAAATGCCATACCATTCACAGTATAATGTGATTATATGCATGTGATGTTTATTTCTTGTCATACTATTCTTTCATGCCATACCAACTAAGAGTTAGTTTTTCATGATAGAATAGCTTCTCTCAAGAAAAATTAAGAATTTGTTTTGATGCCCTTCCAATTGTCGCGCCTATAAGAATCATGATCATTGTTTGGTAGGTGCCAAAGCGAGTACCATCAACTATCTTGATCTAATAGGGTGGATGTCGGACATCCACATGCCTAGTATTGGTTTACTTGACAAGGCTATCAAATTAGATTTGGGCCTTGGGGCATGGTGTTGGGAGCCGGGCATTGGATGCCACCCAACAAACAAGAGTCACATAAGATGTGATTAGCAAGTGTTGCTTACTCACATCACTAAGTTTCTAGCAGTGATGCCAAAGCTCACTAGAACTTAGATGAACATGGATCTTGACCACTATATGTCGTTAGAGGGAAGACGATTACAAAACATATAGTGGGAGTATCTTTTGTTAAATTGTTTAATGGAAGATCAAACATGAACATAGTGCTAAACTTTGCATATTCTTTGTTGTAGATCATGTCAACTAATGCCGCATCCAGTTCTTTTAATTTGCGATCTATTCTTGAGAAAGAAAACTCAATGGAACGAACTTTTGGATTGGTATCGCAACCGAGAATTGTTCTCAAGCAAGAGCGCAAGGAGCATGTCCTTGAGTCTCCTTATCCCGATGACTTGCCTCGATAATGCTACCGTGGCTGCACGGAAAGCTTATGAGAAGCAAACGAATGATTACCTTGATGTGAGTCGTCTCATGCTTGCCACAATGTCCTCTCGAGCTTCGAAGCAATATGAGAACACAGATGCCTACAATATCATTGTGGGGTTGCGTGGTATGTTTGAGAACCAAGCAAGGGTGAGAGGTTCAACACTTCAAAGTCCTTGTTTGCGTGCAAGCTTGCGAAGGGAATCCGTCGACCCTCATGTGATTAAGATGATTGGCTACATTGAGAGTCCGGAAAGCTTGGTTTTCCCTTAGCCAAGAGTTGGCTCGATGTGATTCTTCATCACTCCCTCGAGCTTTGAGCCATTCATTCGAACTATCACATGAACAACATGGACAAGACCTTGGTCGAGTTGCATGGGATGCTAAAATCAGCCGAGGAAAGCATTAAGAAAAGCAGCCATCATGTGATGATGATGCAGAAAGGCAAGGGCAAGCCCTATGTAAAGAAAGGCGCGTCAAAAGAAAGTTAGCTCCCGATGAGATCGCGAGCGGTTCTAAGGCCAAGCAAGTCAAGAAGGGCCCTGCTCGATGCGATTGCTACCACAGAAGCAATCGTGACATTGAAAAGGGCGCCCAAAGTACTTGGAGGATCTTGAGAAAAGAAGGAAGTACGACTTCCGCTCCGGTATAAATGTTATAGAAATCAATCTTGCTACTTCATCTATCGATTCTTGGGTATTTGATACCGGATCGGTTGCTCACATTTGCAAATCGTTGCGGGGCTAAGAAGAAGTAGAAGTTTGAGGAGGAGCGAAGTGGATCTTCGCGTTGGCAATGGAGCAAAAGTTGTGCGGTGGTGTTGGCACCATGCCATTGTCTTTACCTTCGTGATTAGTTTTGGAATTGAATAATTGTTATTGTGTTCCATCTCTTTCCAAGAACATTATTTCGCTTCATGTTTACAAGCGAAGGTTATGACTTTAGATCCGTGAACAATGGTTGTTCTCTTTATTTCAAAGATATGTTCTATTGTCATACTCCATTGGTGAATGGGTTATATGTTCTTACTCTTGAAGAGTCATCGGTCTATAACATTAATACAAAGAGGCAACGATCGAATGATTTGAATCCCACGCTTATTTGGCACCGCCGCTAGGCCACATAAATGAGAAACGCATGGAGAAGCTCCATAGAGATGGTATTCGCACTCATTTGATTTTGAATCATTTGAGACATGCGAATCTTGTTTACTTGGCAAGATGACAAAAGCACCTTTCACCGGTCAAGGTGAACGGGCAAGTGACTTATTGGCACTCGTACATTCGATGTATGTGGACCAATGAGCTCAACGACCGAGGTGGTTTTCGATACTTCATAACTTTTACAGATGACTTTAGTAGATATGGATATATCTACCGATGAAGATAAGTCGAATCCTTTGAAAAGTTCAAAGAATTCCAAATGAAGTGCAAAATCATTTAGGCAAGACAACAAGTTTCTACGATCCGATCGTGGAGGCGAGTATTTGAGCCATGAGTTTGGTAATCATCTCAAGGATTGTGGAATTGTTCCACAATTGACTCCTTGGAACACCTCAATGGAATGGGTATCGAACGAGAAATCGCACCTTATTAGATATGGTGCGCCCATGATGAGCCACAGTGATCTTCCGTTGTCTTTTGGGGTACGCTCTTGAAACAAACCGCCACACACTAATGTAGTTCCATCAAAATCGTGAAAAGACACCATATGAGATGTGGACAGACAACGTCCTAGCTTGTCTTTTCTTAAGATTTGGGGATGTGAGACTTATGTAAAACATTTACAATCGATAAGCTCGGTCCTAAATCGATAAATGCTTCTTTATCGGGTATCCTAAGGAAACAAAAGGATATTACTTCTATAATCAAGAAGAAGGCAAAGTGTTTGTCGCATGGCATGGTGTCTTCTTAGAGAAAGAGTTTCTCTCAAGAAGGGATAGTGGGAGCATGGTGCAACTTGAAGAGATTCGAAAACACCAAAACGTTTCAGCTCCTACGTAACCACAACAGATGAACAAACTGTTGAAGAACCTGTTGTGGACACACCGCACCACGAGGTCGAGAGGTCACGTCGTGTACCGAGAGGTACATGTTCTTGACTACTCAACAACGGGATATATTGTTGTTAGACAACGATGAACCTAAGACCTATGAAGAAGCGATGGTGGGACCGGACTCGAGAAATGGCTTGAAGCCATGAGATTGAAATTGAATCCATGCACAAGAATCAAGTTTGGAACTTGGTTGATCCACCGATGGTGTTAAAACCATTGAGTGCAAATGGGTTTTCAAGAAAAGATAGACATAGATGGAAATGTTCACATCTATAAAGCGCGATTGGTGGCCAAAGGTTTCAAACAAATTCAAGGTGTTGATTATGATGAAACTTTTTCGCCCGTCGCAATGCTAAAGTCTATTCGGATCATTCTAGCGATTGTCGCTTATTTCGACTATGAAATATGGCAAATGGATGTCAAAACAGCTTTCCTTAATGGAAATCGAGTGAGGATGTGTACATGACACAGCCCACGTGGTTTGTCGATCCGCAATCGCCTAGAAAGATATGCAAGCGCAAAGATCCATTTATGGATTAAAGCGAGCATCTCGGAGTTGGAACATTCGCTTTGATGAAGTAATCAAAGGGTTTGGTTTCATCAAGAACGAAGAAGAGCCTTGTGTTTACAAAAGGCTAGTGGGAGCGCACTCGTGTTTACGGTCTTATATGTGGATGACATATTATTGATCGGAAATGACATTCCTATGTCGAATCATTAAGTCTTCATTGAAAAGTAGTTTCTCTATGAAAGACTTAGAGAGCGCGCATATATTCTGGGCATCAAGATCTATAGAGATAGATCAAAAGATCGATTGGATTAAGCCAAGATACGTACATTGACAAGGTGTTGAAAAGGTTCAACATGCGGATTCCAAGAAAGGCTTCCTACCTATGTCACATGGTATAAATCTTAGCAAGAATCGGTGTCCTAGTACACCGATGAGCGGATAAAATGAATGCGATTCCATATGCTTGACTATTGGATCCATTATGTATGCCATGCTTTGTACATCGCCCGGATGTCTCGTATGCTTTAAGTGCTACGAGTAGATACGATCGATCCGGTGAAAGTCATGGATTACCGTAAAGAACATCTTGAAGTACTTGAGAAGAACTAAAGATGTGTTCCTCGTCTATGGGGTGAGGAAGAGCTCGTTGTAAATGGTTACACCGATGCTAGCTTCCAAACCGACAAAGATGATTTTAGATCGCAATCGGGATTTGTGTTTCGCTCGAATGGCGGTGCGGTAAGTGGAAGAGTTCCAAGCAGGAGACAGTTGTTGATTCTACAATGAAGCCGAGTACATAGCGGCTTCAAGTCGCTAAAGAGGTCGTTTGGATCAAGAAATTTGTTTCTGAGCTTGGTGTGATGGCTAGTGCCTCCAGCCCAATGGACATCTACTGTGACAACAGTGGAGCCATTGCGCAAGCCAAGGAGCCTAGATCGCACCAGAAGTCCAAGCATATTCTACGGCGATTTCATCTCATCCGCGAGATTGTGGAGAGAGGCGATGTTAAGATATGCAAAGTACACACGGATTTGAACATTGCAGATCCGTTGACAAAGCCGCTTCCCACCAAAGCATGAGGCTCACACTAGGGCAATGGGTATTAGATACCTACATGGTTGACTCTAGTGCAAGTGGGAGACTTGGTGATATGCCCTAGAGGCAACATGGAGATGTTGAATATATCACATACTATGTTTATGATACATTGCTTTGTTCCTTGAAATAGACATTATCATTATTGATCAATGAGTATGTGACTTATTCATGAGACTCTTAATGCCAAAATGTTGCTATTTCTAAATGATCCCTGATTATATTTCATATGAGGAACAAATATGATTCAAAGATCAGCATATGTATTGATTGATGATCATGTCTCATGGATCATGGTATGGAGATACCAAATCAATAATATGGACATGTGTTAGTGAACATATGTTGGATAGACCCGCCATGAGACACCGCAGAGATTCCAAGTGTCATCGTTGGTCTCAAGTAGTGTTTATGTGGAATCCTTAGACTTGAGATCATCATGGTTCCCAAGATGCGTAGTAGCTACTTTGGGACTACTAAACACTACTCCGTGAATCGGGTAGTCATAAAAGTAGTCTTTGGGTTTGCCATGAAACATGTAGTGGGATGTGAATGATCAAGATAGAATTTGCCCTCCTTATGGGAGAGATATCTTCGTGTGAGACCATGTGGAGGTCACCCCATGGTTGTGATGAGTAATTGACTCTTGATCTAGAAAGATTGAGTTTGGTTTTTGAGGTTTGTGCTGACTTTGCAAAGTCGTAAGCCTTAAGAATTGTCGCCAGATCGCCACGCTCACGTTGTCCTTAGTTGGAACCGAGTGAGGCATTGAACGAGTGGTCGGAGGTCTCTTGGGAAGTTTACGACCACTGCGGCGGATCGAAGGCAGCTACGACCACGTTACGGCTTCCTCGACGCAGTCCGGGCGCAATCGAAGTCGGTCGGGCTGCGTGCGAGTGGTCGGAAGGCTATACGACCACGCCCGGAGATCTACGATCACGCCAGGCCTTCTCGACAAGTTTAGCCGTGGTCGAAAGTCTCGTGTGGAGCACGACCACGTTGGGTGTCATACGACCACGCTTGGTCGTGGACGAAACCCTTTCGAGTGCTGTACGACCACGTTGGTCGTGGTCGGAAGGTCATACGACCACGTTGTGGCATCCTCGGTGAAAATGGCGGTGGTCGGGTGTCGACGACCACATTGGAACCGGTCGGAAGTCGAAAACGTGTACGACCATTTTGGTCGTGGTCGGAGGTCATTCGAGAAGTATACGCCCACGCTGAGAGTTATCGGGATCCGGTAGGGGCGTTCGAGTACTTTGACCAAGGTCGGAAGGCTATACGACCACGCTGAGCAAAATCAAGAACCGGTAGGGTAGCGCACGACCACGCCAGGAGTCTACGGCCACGTTGGCCATGGTCGGAGGTCTCGTGGTCATTTACGACCACGTTGTGAAGTTTCGAGCGCTGGTCGTGATCGGTAGTCGGCTCGGTAAGTCGACCACGCCAGGCGCCAAGCTCGACCACGATTGTGACATTCGGCATCAACCACGCTGGCGCAGTTCGGTACTCGGTGGTTCGACCACGCCAGAGTACGACCACGTTGGGTACTCGTGAATCGACCACGTGTTGCGATCGGTGGCTCGGTATCGACCACATTGGGTGCTAGGGTCTTCGACCACGCTGAGTGGTCGCGCATCGACCACGTTAGCGCCGGGTTCGAACGTGGTCGGCAATCGTGGCTAGGGTTTACGACCACGCCAGCGATCGGTTGTTCGACCACGTTGTGGCGGTCGACCGACCACGTTGTCGGCAGAATGACCGTGGTCGGCCGAGTTCATTCAAACCGGTCGTATGGGTGCATTTGATGTCCGATTATGATGGGAATCGGTCGGTTGGGTTCTCGTGATGTTGTGGACCTTGTGGACTTATTGGTTCATCATTTTGACAGTCTTGTTGCAATCTATTTTCTGTTGGGCTCAAGTGTCTCGGTTGGTGCAACAGAGTGCTCAGATGAGGTCTAGACTTTGTGCGATAAAGTCATAGCGGCTAGTGATGGTCCTAGCTTGTGTCCGCATGGTCGAACGAGCTTTGAGATGATCGTGACGGCATCTTCGTGTGGTCAAGGTTGTTGAGAAGTCTTCTAGGACTTGACCACTTCATGAATTGAGTGTTCGGTGGTCGAGGGGATTTACGACCGTGTCTTTGTCTTTGTGATACTTGTGCCGAGTGATGGTCATGTGTATTGTGCGGTGCTATGTGATGGTTTGCTTGTCTTGTGGCTGCAGGACTTCGGAGCTATTTCATGGTGAGGCGTGGGAGGACCGGGACTAGGCACAGGAGGTGTTGAGGTCCAGACGGTCGGAGACGCCGAAGATGATCGAGGCTGGTGAGGTGGTTGCGAGCCGGGAGACTAGTAACCGGAGCTGGAGCTGCCAGAGCTGAGCACGACGGGCAACGACGTGGAGGACCAGGACTAGGCTCAGGGAGGAGCTGAGGTTCAGATGGTCAGGAGGTCGGTTGCAGTCGCGTGTGGCGAGATGGACCGGGACTAGACTTAGGAGAAGTCAAGTCCACCGGCCGGAGATCGGGCGTAGTCGGTCGTGGTCGATCGATCGGAAGGCGGCGCAGATTGTGGCGAGGCATGGACGGTTGGGACGAGACACGGGCTGTGTCGGGGTCCAGAACGACCGGGAGGTGCCGAAGACAACGAGGTTCGCTGTGGGCCGACAAAGATGGACAAGAAAGCGGTGGAGGAAGCTTCTCGAAGGCGGTGTGAGGGCATTTCGAGAAATGCCAAAGCGCAAAGGAATCCCTCCGTAAAGCACCGAGAAAAGAAGTGGATTCTGCTGGCGCTAACGGGCAAAGTGCGGTCTCATGGGATAGCGAGCAAAGCATTTGAGTTAGCGGGCAAAGTGAGTGGTAAAACCTGGTGTTAGGTGGGGTTTCTGGGTTATCCTCAGTGTGGACTAATGGATGGATCCATTAGGGTTAGTCTCGGTGTGAGGCTATAAAAGGGAGAGGGAGGCACGAGAATGTTTGAGTTGGTCGGCTAGGCCTTGGAGGCGCCGCCTCCCTCCCTTGGGAGTGTATCTGTGTGTGTGCTCTAGGGCTAGAGCTTGTCCTCCTGTGGGGAGTGGTTGCGAAACCTCCGTGTTATGATTTGAGAGGACTCATCTCTCGCACTTGTTAGAGTTTATATATGAGATGGGTCGTGTTTGTGATCCGGGTTGAGAGGTCGTTCTTGAGATGCTTTCATTGATTTATTTGCCATCTCTTCATTCTTAGTTCCTTCTGTATTTCCTTTGAGAGTTGGCTTTTATTTGATTTGCTCAGAACTAGGAATATGTCTCAAGGCTAGTTGGCAAGACCATTCCGAGAGCAAAGAACAAATCGAGAGAAATTGTTTCAGAACTACCGCTCAAGCTCTGCTTAGGATTTCGACTTTGTCGTTCTCTCCGACCGCTATAAGTCTTTGGAGATTCTTGGTAAATTCACTTCTAGAGATCTCATGCTTACTAGGTTTCAAGTTTCATGCGTTTTGGATCTCTCGAACAAAAGTTCTTCAAATTTTGCTTTGCGGTCGGCGCCCGACAACGAGTATTCATCGTTTTAGTTCTTACGACCATGGCAATTTCTGTCGTTGGCTGTTGCGGTCGTGCGTTTGCTTCGCATTTTCGGCTTCGGTCTGATTCTCTCGGATGTGGTTTCGACCACGCAAGATTTATCTGAAGTCGCCTTTCGCAGCTCTCATTTCTCTCGGCGAGAGGACTTTCGATCGCCGCTTTGATTTCCTCTCGCTGTTTTCAAGCAAGAGCTCGACCAGGCCCGACGCTTGACGCCTGCTCGGTTTCTACCACATCGGTAGTTCGACCACCGCTGGTCGGCGACCACGTGTGTTCGCCCGAGAACCGATAGCTATAGTCCGCTTGGCTCGATCGACCACGAGTTGGCGTTCGACCACGCAGAAAGTCAAATGAATACACAAGTGACTTTTCGACCGGTTCTCTTCTCGATTTCTTTGCTCTCGGTTAGCTGCAGCTATTCTCGATCTCTCGTTCCTCAAGAAGCAATCAATCTTCTTCTTCATAGCTCTTTAGCTATCGAGAAAAGATTAGGTTTAATTGTGGGAGAATTTTAAGGCACCATTCACCCCCTCCGGTTGCCGCTCGGTCCTTCAATTGGTATCAGAGCAAGGTTGGCTCTGTATTTGATCTTAACCGATCTGGAGCTTGGCAACTAGTAGGGAATCTTGTAAACTTTCCTTTGAATCTTATTAAGGTGTTTTTGCCAATGATGTCCTTTGCGACAAGAGGCTGTTTTCGGTTAGAGGGTGATGTTATTTACAAGAACCTGTGGTCGTAAAAAAAAAAAAAAAAAATTTCGTTTTAGTCACCGTACCGAGGACGGCACCGAGAGTAGTATTCGCCGACCTTGTGCTTTCCTTGACGCACGGCTCTCGGTACATTGGTCTGTCTTGATATACCCTGCTTCCCAACCAGACGGACGAGAGCTGAAAACAGAGGACAATCTTTAAACTCGTGCATTCTCATCTCTGGCCTATATTGTCTTACCTTCTGAGATGGTGAAAATACTTTGAGGAGAGTAGTGCGATGATACGAGCACTTCATCTTGAGTCCTTGTCACCTCTTTCATTTAAGAGGTGGATCTTTCCTTGAGCATAGTTCTATTGTTGATTGCACTTGTGCCTTTTTGATTAGTTGCTTCTGTTCTTGGCTAGTGCATTTCTTGTTGGCTCTTCTCAGTTGGTCCAAGGGACTTCTCTTCGAGCAAGAATGGTGCTTTGTCTTTTGGATCTTGTCTCGATTGTAGACGCTTGCACCATTGCTCATTTTGTGAGAAGGATGGACATCATCAGCTTCGTGGACTTGTTTCTTTTGTTGATCTTTGTCTACGTGCTGTCCTGAGGAAGGATTTCCGCCGTTTCTCAAATGGTGGACCTCGTTCACCTAAACGAGGTGCACGCGTCTGGCGAGGAGAAGTTATGAGTTACTTTGATGCTTTGGTTGGTTCCTTTCTTGGTGCTTTCAAGAAAGGTATTCACCGCTTTTCCAGTTGTGGGACTCGTTTCACTTGTCGAGTTGTCCATTTGCGTGCCTCGTGGATTGATCTTCTTGCTTGAACCATCCATTGCATCTTGTTTTCTTGCATACTTCTTTTGTGAGTGTGTCAAGTCTTGGGTTCCCAAGCACTTGTCATTTGTAGGTGTCTAGATGTTGCATGGAGAACATGGGATCGATTGGGTTTTAGTCTTCTGCTTCATCACGTGACTAGAACATTTGTTGGTTCTCCACTTCATGGCCTCCAAGAGGCATGTACCTTCACGTTTATGCCTCCACCTACTTTGTGAGCTACTCTATACCTTCATGCCCTTATACTCATGTTTGACCATATTGGCATGTTGTTCTTGTTCATGTGCTCACTTGTACCATCTTGGCATGTTTTCTCTCAATGCTTTCATGTCATGCCTTTATGTGTATGTCGCTAAGTATCCATGTACCTTGTTGTATTTGTTACATGCTTAAGCTTTGACTTGACTTCATGAGCTAAGTAGAATGTGTGCATTAGAAGTCAAGTATCATCATGACCTTGTGCTCTGTAGTATCTATCATGATTCACATCTTGCTCCTTATGTTCATTCATCATTATTTATACATGTTAGCATACTTTTCATGATGTTGATTTGCCATGTTGTATGTCTACATGATGTATGCATATGTATGGACAAGATGAGCTTGAGTATATCTTGGATAGTTTCTTTGTGTCATGATGGTGCGCTTATTCATGCCTTTGTATCTTTTTTATACATGCTTTTATCCATGCTAGCATATGCTTTTATGATTGTTCTCGTCATCCGCTATGTGTATGGTTGTGATTCATTGTGATGCTTGTATACTTTGATCTTATTCTTTGTTATGGCATGAAATAAATTGTATGACATCTTGGTAGCATTAGTACGTGCTTATGCTTAGATATCATGAGATTTGTGGTTAGGTCACAAGCTTCTTCTAGTATTGGGTGGCTCTAGGCTTGTCGTTCTAGATGCTTTTGATGAGGGCTAGATTGAGCTTGTGGCGGGTGCGTGTTCTCATGTGTTCTATGTCTTTAATACTAGTGATGCTCTTGTTGTTATCATTTGTCTCGAAGATGGTTCCATGTTGTATATCATTTACCCCAAGATTAGGACACCGATTGTTCCCCTATGATTAAACCGCGGGAGGGAGAGTGATACAGCTGTTTACGACCGCTCCCTGGTCATTACGACCACGTCGTAGGAACCACGACCATGGTTCGACCCTACCGAACTCGTGTTACGACTTCGCCCGTGACGCAATGACCGCACTCATTTACGACTACGACCAGACACCATTACGACTACCGCCAGACATGATCGCTACGACCATGGTCCGCACCATTACGCGTCTTCGATCACTTCATCTCGGTGCTCGACTCGGATACAACCGCGAACTCAGACTCGACTTTGAACACGAGAAGGACGCGACTACGACAACGTCCTGACTTGACTACGACCACGTTCTGGACGTGGAATTCGGCTACGACTACAGCTTAAACAACCGAGCAACTGCTACAAAGGTTGCTTCTCCCTTATGATTTTCAGTGCTCTGCTTCCCGCCACTTGGCTTTGCATAGTATATGTCTTCTAGTGGTAGGAAGGGTCTTTTTGGGCAGTAGGAACCGACTCTAGGTGATATTGTCTCATTCACACCTCTCATCCAAATGGTTCTCTAGGATTATTTACTACCTAGTTTGGGCTTTGGTTCTCTAGGATTCTCTTCTACCTAGGTTGAACTTTTTCTTGGCCACTAGAGTCTTTTGCATTGACATAGTGTGCTTTTGCCCGTGGTATGACGTTATAGACTAGAGACCATGAGGATAGGATGTGTTTGGGAATCACCTCCTTGAGCTAGAACCTTCTCTTTCTGGATTTTATGCCAAATTTCTTGGTTCTTCTCTTTTTGCCTTCTCTAGGGGAGTTGGATCCTTTCTGTCTATTCGGGCTATGTTTCAGGGGGAGTTCATCTCATGTGCATTCTTTTGTTCAATAGTGCGTAACATTCACATGAATGCCTGTACAGTCTTGGAGCCCTGAATATTATCCTTATGTGATATAATATCATGATTTATATCTTGCCATGTCTTGTGATAGCTTGATTTATCATGCCTTTCTATGTGTTGCTTAGCTCTTGCCATACTAGCTTAATTAAATGAGAACAACTTGAATCAAATCATGTCTTGTTCAATCTTATGAATAGTCTGGCTTTAGTGATCCTCTCTTGATTCGTGCCATGTCGAATAGGCTAAGTTGAGTCTTGAATCTGTTTTGAGGTTTAGATTGAGCTAAGTTAGTTCATTAGTGATGCATGAGTTAAGTCTTAACTCTTTGTTCATGAACTAATTCAAGTAAATGCAAAAAGATCTCTTTTGTGCGAAAAAACTGATCTCACCAATTCTTTCTCATGAGACAGCTTGCCATTGCACAAGGCATGAACTCGGGGAGTTTTGATGACCAAGATCATTTCCTTAAGCTTCTCGCTTGGAATGATCGCATAAGGCTTGAGGTCTAGCACATGGCTGAATAAAAAAGATGGTTGAAAACAACCATGTGATCTCTAAAGAAAAGTGCCAAATGTGCTAATTTTGCTCAGCTACAAGTATTCTACAAGTGGTATCCAAAGTACTACAAGTAGTAAATTACTTGTGATATCTAGTGCTTGAACAAAATGTCTCATTTTTGAACTTATAGCACTCTAAAATTGACTCAGCTATAGCTTCTTGATTCCGCTTAGAATATTGACATGGCTTGACTCACGTTTGGATACCTTCTTCTAGACTATACTCTTGAGTGACTCGACATGCTAATCAAACCATTTAATTTAAAGATCATAACTTATTTGGCTTGAGCTTGGCAATACATAGTTTGTTATGATCTAGATAGCATTGTCACCTTTTATGGCTTGATATAATTTTACGTGAAGTCACTTTCGATAATTTCATGGCTCCCTTTGCTTAAAATGAATTACTTGTAGTCACCCCATTTCATTCATGCTCTATGTTTCTTCCTTGCATCTTGATGACTTTATTGCCAAAAGGGGAGAAGGATAGAGAAAAGGCATTAAGGGTGCAAAGGCATTAAAATGGGAGAATGCATCAAGGGATGGGAGAAGGATAAAAGGCATTAAGGGGAGAATGCTTGGTCATCTTGCTATGACAATGGTCATGTGAGCATCCGCTTCTTGGACCATGAGCAAGATTGGACTTTTGTGTGATTTGGAGTTTCGTCGCTCCATTTCATTACGTGTCAACATGGTCTTGAGTCCCTTCTTTATTCTTTTAGACCATGTGTGACTTTTGCATCTCCTTCCTTTCTTTGTTCAAAACAAACTCTTCTTCATGCTTTTTACGTGTTTGTCAATATACTCATCAAGGGGAGATTGTGAGACCATGTGGAGGTCACCCCATGGTTGTGATGAGTAATTGACTCTTGATCTAGAAAGATTGAGTTTGGTTTTGAGGTTTGTCTTGACTTTGCAAAGTCGTAAGCCTTAAGAATTGTCGCCAGATCGCTTACGCTCACGTTGTCCTTAGTTGGAACCGAGTGAGGCATTGAACAGTGGTCTGAGGTCTCTTGGGAAGTTTACGACCACCGCCGTGATCGAAGGCGCTACGACCACGTTACGGCTTCCTCGACGAGTCCGGGCGCAATCGAAGTCGGTCGGCTGCGCACGAGTGGTCGGAAGGCTATACGACCACGCCCGGAGATCTACGATCACGTTGTGGCCTTCTCGACAAGTTTAGCCGTGGTCGAAAGTCTCGTGGAGCACGACCACGTTGGGTGTCATACGACCACGTTTGGTCGTGGACGAAACCCTTTCGAGTGCTGTACGACCACGTTGGTCGTGGTCGGAAGGTCATACGACCACGTTGTGGCATCCTCGGTGAAAATGGCAGTGGTCGGGTGTCGTACGACCACATTGGAACCGGTCGGAAGCCGAAAAACGTGTGTACGACCATTTTGGTCGTGGTCGGAGGTCATTCGAGAAGTATACGTCCACGTTGAGAGTTATCGGGATCCACCGGAGGCGTTCGAGTACTGACCAAGGTCGGAAGGCTATACGACCACGTTGAGCAAAATCAAGAACCAGCCGGGTAGCGTACGACCACGTTGTGGAGTCTACGGCTACGTTGGCCATGGTCGGAGGTCTCGTGGTCATTTACGACCACGTTGCCAGAAGTTTCGAGCGCTGGTCGTGATCGATGGTCGGCGCTCGGTAAGTCGACCACGTTGTGGCGCTCAAGCTCGACCACGATTGTGACATTCGGCATCAACCACGTTGGCGCAGTTCGGGTACTCAGTGGTTCGACCACGTTGTGAGTACGACCACGCCAGGGTACTCGGTGAATCGACCACGTGTTGCGATCGGTGGCTCGAGTATCGACCACGTTGGGTGCTAGGGTCTTCGACCACGTTGAGTGGTCAGTGCATCGACCACGTTAGCGCGGGTTCGAACGTGGTCGGCAGTCGTGGCTAGGGTTTACGACCACGTTGTGCGATCGGTTGTTCGACCACGTTGTGGCAGTCGAATTCGACCACGTTGTCGGCAGAATGACCGTGGTCGGCTGAGTTCATTCAAACCGGTCGTATGGGTGCATTTGATGTCCGATTATGATGGGAATCGGTCGGTTGGGTTTTGGTGATGTTGTGGACCTTGTGGACTTATTGGTTCATCATTTTGACAGTCTTGTTGCAATCTATTTTCTGTTGGGCTCAAGTGTCTCTGGTTGGTGCAACAGAGTGCTCGTATGAGGTCTAGACTTTGTGCGATAAAGTCATAGCGGCTAGTGATGGTCCTAGCTTGTGTCTGCATGGTCGTAACGAGCTTTGAGATGATCGTGACGGCATGCTGTGTGGTCGAAGGTTGTTGAGAAGTCTTCTAGGACTTCGACCACTTCATGAATTGAGTGTTCGGGTGGTCGTAGGGGATTTACGACCGTGTCTTTGTCTTGTGATACTTGTGCCGAGTGATGGTCATGTGTATTGTGCGGTGCTATGTGATGGTTTGCTTGTCTTGTGGCTGCAGGACTTGAGCTATTTCATGGTGAGTGGGAGGACCGGACTAGGCACGGGAGGTGTTGAGGTCGCACGGTCGGAGACGCCAAGATGATCGAGGTGGTGAGGTGGTTGCAGCCGGAGACTAGTAACCGGAGTCGAGGCGCCAGAGCTGAGCACGACGGGCAACGACGTGGAGGACCAGGACTAGGCTCAGGGAGGAGCTGAGGTTCAGATGGTCAGGAGGTCGGTTGCAGTCGCGTGTGGCGAGATGGACCGGGACTAGACTTAGGAGAAGTCGAAGTCCAGCCGGTCGGAGATGGCGTGGTCACCGTGGTCGGTCGATCGAAGGAAGGCGCGCAGATTGTGGCGAGGCATGGACGGTTGGGACGAGACACGGCCGTGTCGGGGTCCGAACGACCGGGAGGTGCCAAGACAACGAGGTTCGCCGGTGGGCGGCGGCATGGACAGACAAAGCGGTGGAGGAAGCTTCGGAAGGCGGTGTGAGGGCATTCGAGAAATGCCAAAGCGCAAAGGAAGCTGTCCCTCCGTAAAGCACCGAGAAAAGAAGTGGATTCTGCTGGCGCTAACGGGCAAAGTGCGGGTCTCATTGGGATAGCAGGCAAAGCATTTGAGTTAGCGGGCAAAGTGAGTGGTAAAACCCGGTGTTAGGTGGGGTTTACGGGTTATCCCCAGTGTGGACTAATGGATGGATCCATTAGGGTTAGTCTCGGGTGTGAGGCTATAAAAGGGAGAGGGGAGGCACGAGAATGTTTGAGTTGGTCGGCTAGGCCTTGGAGGCAGCCGCCTCTCCCTCCCTTGGGAGTGTATCTGTGTGTGTGCTCTAGGGCTAGAGCTTGTCCTCCCAGGGGGAGTGGTTGCAGAAACCTCCCGTGTTATGATTTGAGAGGACTCATCTCTGTACTTGTTAGAGTTTATATATGAGATGGGTCCGTGTTTGTGATCCGGGTTGAGAGGCTGTTCTTGAGATGCTTTCATTGATTTATTTGCCATCTCTTCATTCTTAGTTCCTTCTGTATTTCCTTTGAGAGTTGGCTTTTATTTGATTTGCTCAGAACTAGGAATATGTCTCAAGGCTAGTTGGCAAGACCATTCCGAGAGCAAAGAACAAATCGAGAGAAATTGTTTCAGTAAACTACCGCTCAAGCTCTCTGCTTAGGATTTCGACTTTCTTTGTTCTCTCGACCGTTATGAAGTCTTTGGAGATTCTTGGTAAATTCACTTCTAGAGATCTCATGCTTACTAGGTTTCAAGTTTCATGCGTTTTGGATCTCTCGAACAAAAGTTCTTCAAATTCTTGCTTTGCGGTCGTACCGACAACAACAGTATTCATCGTTTTAGTTCTTACGACCATGGCAATTTCTGTCGTTGGTACATTGCGGTCGATGTATTCTTGTTTCATTTTCGGCTTGATCGATTCTCTCGGATGTGGTTTCGACCACGGCGATTTATCTGAAGTCGACTTTCGACCGCAGCTCTCATTTCTCTCTGCGAGAGGACTTTTCTTGCTTTGATTTCCTCTCTGCTTGTTTTCAAGCGAAGAGCTCGACCAGGCCCGACGCTGACGCCTCGTTCGGTTTCTACCACATCGGTAGTTCGACCACTGTTGGTCGGCGACCACGTGTGTTCGCCCGCAGAACCGATAGCTATAGTCCGTTTGGCTCGATCGACCACGAGTTGGCGTTCGACCACGCAGAAAGTCAAATGAATACACAAGTGACTTTTCGACCGGTTCTCTTCTCGATTTCTTTGCTCTCGGTTAGCTGCGGTTATTCTCGATCTCTCGTTCCTCAAGAAGCAATCAATCTTCTTCTTCATAGCTCTTTAGCTATCGAGAAAAGATTAGGTTTAATTGTGGGAGAATTTTAAGGCACCATTCACCCCCCCCTCTGGTTGCCAGTTCGGTCCTTCACTCTGGGCCCCTCGATGTAATGGATTATGAAAGTGCATGGCCATGCCAAGGTGATTGAGGAGTCAATCACGAGTTTATAATCCATCACGGAATCGAGAGAGTGATTGAGCTATTAAGAGGATGACACGTGTCTCGCCTTGAGCTTAATCTATATCGTGAGGCAAAGGATTAGTACATGAGAACATTACGTGTTCACCGATATGATCTTTACGTATACTTTGGGGTTAATATGTCTTGCTAGAGGCCGCTATTAATGGGGTGACCGGAAAGGTGTTTCGGGTCGCGACCAAGTATCGTGAACCTCTGGTCGCACACTTAACGGGTTGGAACACTAATTCGAATGTGATTCGGATATGGGCTCAATTCGGATAGAGATCCGGATAGACTCCTATTGGGCCTCGGTCCACGAGGCCCAAGTGAGGAGGTCTATATATATGGAGGCGAGGGCCGAGGAACGCACCGATAATCCCGAGCTAATCCGTAGCCGCCACCTCCGAGCCAAACCCTAGCCGCCGCAAGTCTTTGGTACACTCGCGATCGGCGTTCCGGCCCGGACGTGTGGATACCGTGGAGGCGCTGCTCGTTGCGGCGTTGATCGGCATCAACAACCTCTGATTGGATCCGCTCGTGGTGTGGTTGATCGCGTGGAGGAGACGATCGGTTCGGGACGATCGACTACTTCCACTACTACTGACGCGTGGTTGGATCGGCTTCTCCAACTCTTCTTCACGCTTGCTGCTGCGTCTAGTGGTAACGATCCATGATCCTCCTTAAGCATGATGTTCTTGTGTGCGCGGTAGAAAAATTTTGTTTTCTGCTCTCGTAGCCTACTCGCGATCCTTTACACCTACACCCGTTTGTGTACCCCCTTCCTCTTGGTTACGTTCATAAATTACCAGGTTGAGGTCGTTCGCTGTCACAAATGTCGATTTACCGTCCTTGATTCACTTTGGAACGGTAAGCTTGTCTTGTTTTCAGGACAGTGGCTTGCAAGCTTAGAGAGAGCTTTCGTTTTACTAACCCGGATATAACCTCATTTCTTGTTTGTGAGTCATTTCCATGTCAGGTCACGAGGAGGATCCACCTAAATCAGAGGCGCCGGTTACGTGGGCGGAGAACACTCGGTTGCGCGAGATGCAAAAACAACTTCAGGATGGTGACAATGGCGTGCGCGATGAGCTCAGGGATGTTAAGACTGGACTAAACACCCTCGAGGAGGAGGTCACACAATTGCGTATGACCATCAACAATAACTTTCTGGAGCTGTGTGCCATGTTCGCACAACACAATCTACGTGGGGGTGCACCAGCTGATGACACAAGTTTGCACGGCCCTCCGATCGTTCTACACAATGAGACCGAGGAGGAGCGTGCTATTCGTGTGGATGAGGAGCGACGTCAGCGACAGATGCGTCACATGGCAGTGCCACCAAACGTCGGGATGGCAGCCGTGGCACGCCCTAAGGCACATGGGCCTGGCCGAGGCAATGGTGGCCAGGGTGGAGGTGCACCACTGGGTGGCCACGGAGGAGGTATGCATCATGCACCTCGTAGCTGGCCGACGCAATGATCGGCTGGATGACGATTTCCCCGTCGATGACTACGATGACCGACAGCGCCACCACCGCAACAACGTGCAGCGTCCTCGCCATGATGATACCTTGGATTGTGTCGCTAAGCCTAAATTTAAGCTTCCTATATTTTCAGGTGGTACAAATGTGGAACAATACCTCACTTGGGAGCTGAAAGTTGATAAGTTGTTTCGGATGAACAGCTATTCCAATGAGAAGAAGTTGTTGCTTGTGTCCAATGGCTTGGATGATTATGCCACACATTGGTGGGAGCAGTTCATCCGTAAGCGCATGGAGCGCCATGAGTTGCCGATTATCACTTGGGAGCAGATGAAGCAGCATTTGTGGGCATGCTTTGTACCTCGCCACTACAAGCGCTTACTATTTAGAAGTTAATAGGGCTGCGACAAGGTATGAAATCAATTGATGAATATCATAAGGAAATGGAGACTATCATGATTCATGCAGATGTCTGCGAGAACGAAGAACATACCATGGCGAGATTTCTAGCTGGCATGAATCATGCTGTCAAGCGCATTCTCAATCACCATCCCTATAATGATATGATTGAGTTGATGTACCAAGCACGTGAAGCCGAGCGACAAGTGATTGACGACGCACGGTTCACTGCCCGATCACGTTCTTGACCGGTCCGGGACGACCATATAACAACGACCACCAAACAAGGGCATTTAATTTTGGAAGCAATCGGCGATGCGATTCCGCAAGTAAGAAGCCAGAGAGTACACCATCACCGGTGCATCGACCTGTGGCGCCCGCTGCTTGTGCGACCTCATCTATGGGGTCGATAGGCCGTTCCCGTGACGTTATTTGCCACAAGTGCAAGTGTGTTGGCCATTTTCAGAGGGACTACCCAAATGACAGAACTATGCTTACCACAGAGGATGGCGGTTATATTTCGGCTAGCGATGATGAATCGCCTGATGCACAGGCAATCTTGCACACTGATGACATAGAACAATGTGAGTGCGATCCTGAGTTTCCTAACACTGAGCAATATTCCATTGTTTGCACGCCCAAGGTGCTTAGTGTGATGCCATCGCCATCACTCGAACAGCGGTGCAATTTGTTTCAGACTTGGGCAAAGCTTGATAAGGGTAAGGTGTGCAAAGTGATCATTGATGGCTGGAGTTGTCACAATTTGGCTAGCAAGGATATGTGTCATAAGTTGGGTTTGAAGTATTTGCCGCATCCGCGTCCTTATCATGTGCAATGGTTGAGCGACAAAGAGGAAGTGAAGGTGAACTATATGGTGCGTGTAACATTTTCTATTGAGAAGTACATCGATACTGTGGACTGCGATGTTGTGCCTATGACGGTATGTCACTTGCTCTTGGGACGGCCATGGCAATATGACCGTTCCGCTGTTCACGATGGGCGTACAAATCGCTACACATTTCGATGGAACAATATGGATGTCATCTTGAAGCCGCTTACACCGCAACAGATTGTCAATTCATCCATGCAGAAAATTGAGATGCACGTTGAGAGTGTGCAAGAGCGAGAGAACCATCTGAGTAGTAACAAGAAATGTGAGGGCGAAAAGAAGAATTTAGTGATGTTAGCCACCAAATCAGAGATGAGAGAATTCAGCGAGGATCCTAATTTGGTGCACGTTGTACTGTTGTACAAAGACACATTGCTTTTGACTAACAACTTAACTTCTCTTCCTAGTGGTGTTGTTCGTGTTTGCAGGATTTCAGCGACGTCTTTCCAGAGGAGGTACCAGCTGGGCTACTGCCAATTCGCGGGATAGAACATAAGATCGACTTGATTCCAGAAGCGTCGTTGCCAAACCGACCACCGTACCGCACCAATCCTGAGAAAACAAAGGAAATTCAGAAACAAGTACAAGAGTTTCCCTCCAATGGGTATGTACGTGAAAGTTTAAGCCCTTATGTTGTTCCTGTTATTTTAGTTCCTAAGAAAGATGGTTCATGGCGTATGTGCGTAGATTGTCGAGCGATTAATAATATCACAATTTGATATCGTCATCCTATACCTCGCTTAGATGATATGCTAGACGAATTGAGTGGTGCTCTTATTTTCTCTAAGATAGATTTGCATAGTGGTTACCATCAAATTAGAATGCATGAAGGGGATGAGTGGAAAACAACCTTTAAAATGAAATTTGGGTTGTACGAGTGGTTAGTCATGCCTTTGGTTTAACTAATGCACCTAGTACATTCATGCGCTTAATGAATCATGTTTTAAGGCATTTGATTGGTAAATTTGTGGTTATCTACTTTGATGATATTCTGATTTACAGCCGCACTGAATCTGAACACATAGACCATCTTAGACAAGTTCTACAGGTTTTGCGTGAGGCTAGGTTATTTGGTAACTTAGAGAAGTGCACGTTTTGCAAAGATCGTGTCATCTTTTTGGGTTATGTTGTTTTTGCACAGGGAGTTGAAGTAGATGATCTAAAATTGAAGTGATTAAAAATTGGTCAACTCTTGTGAACGTAAGTCAGATAAGGAGCTTTCATGGTCTCGCTGGTTTTTATCGGCATTTTGTGAAGGATTTTAGCACCATCGCTGCCCCTTTGAATGAACTTACTAAAAAGGGTGTTGAATTTGTGTGGGGGGTAGCGCAAGAAAATACTTTTGCTGAACTTAAGAAACGCTTGACTGAAGCACCGTTGCTTGTTTTACCTGATTTCACTTAAAATTTTGAAATTAAGTGTGATGCTAGTGGATTAAGTATTGGCGGTGTTTTAATGCAAGCGGGTAGACCGGTAGCTTATTTTAGTGAGAAACTGAATGGTGCTCAATTGAATTATCCGGTCTGTGACAAAGAGCTTTATGCGTTAGTGCGTGCGTTAGAAACTTGGCAACACTATTTATAGCCTAAAGAGTTTATTTTTCATTCTGATCATGAGGCATTGAAGTATTTAAAGAGCCTAGCAAACCTGAACCGTAGACATGCCAAATGGGTCGAATTCATTGAGTTGTTTCCTTACATTGTGAAATATAAGAAGGGAAAGGAAAATATGGTAACTGATGCTCTTTCTAGGAAAAGTGTACTTTTAACTCAATTAGGAGTGCACGTTCCTGGTTTAGCAAGTTTGCGTGATTTATATGCTCATGAACATGAATTTTCTGTTCCTTATGCACATTGCAAAGAGGGAAAAGGCTAAGATAAATTTCACATCCATGATGGGTTTTTATTTCGCACTAACAAATTATGCGTTCCAAAATCCTCCGTGCGTTTGCTATTACTGCAGGAATCACATGCAGGTGGATTGATGGGACATTTTGGACGTGAGAAGACGTTGTCTATGTTGAGCGATCACTTTTATTGGCCTAAGATGAGGCGAGATGTGGAGAGGTATGTGAAGTGATGCATTACTTGCCACAAAGCGAAATCGAAGTTGAATCCACACGGTTTGTATACCCCTTTACATGTTCCCAATGCCCTTTGGGAGGATATTAGTATGGATTTTATTTTAGGACGGCCTAGAACTAAGAGGGGGAGTGATTCTATTTTTGTCGTTGTGGATCGTTTTTCGAAGATGGTACACTTTATTCCGTGCCACAAGAGCGACAATGCGTCGCATATTGCTGACTTGTTTTTCAGGGAGATCGTGAGGCTGCATGGCGTGCCACGTATTGATGACGACATGACTTCTTTGGATATACACAACACATCTCCACTTGATATTCAAGGACCAATCACTAGAGCTCGCGCCCGACAATTGAATTTACAGGTGAGCTCGTTCCTAAGTACTTCTTTTTGTTCATTTCAGAATCGATTACTACCTAATGATTTAATTATGATTACGAACCATGGAGAGGATCAGGAAGTACTTGGGGAAGGGCTACGAGGCGCACGAGTCCAGCAAGGGTGGTCGAATCATGTTGGATGTTCAACTCAAGCCGACTTCGAATCCAATTCGGAGTCCAGGACTAGGCCGCACTAAAATGGACACCCAGATCGCATCCGGACTCCGTTTTGGACGTTCCACATATGTATGGAAAGCTGAGAAGATAACATTTCCAATGGATCTGGTCTCATATTAAAATTCCTTCTGAGTCAACGGGAATCATCAAAACAAGTGGACGTTCAGAATCTGTCAGGGTGCTACGACACCGTCTTTTGGGCCGTTCGGCTTTGTATCGTGTTGGAGTCCATTAAGGACGCGTCCAGGGGTTTTGCACGCCCCTTACTCCTTTATATACAGCCACCACCCCCACCATTAGGGTTGGGTTTTGCTTAGATTAAATCTGTCTTTGAACAGTTTCGCCGTTCATCGGTTTGTGAGACCGCAACTTTCGAGTGCTAAATCAATGCATCTGCAATTCAGTTGTGATCTTCCTTGTTCTTGCTTGTGTTCTTCGATTCGCAGGCGAGGAATATCCTTCTTGGCAAGGTCAACCGGGCTGCGCACGGTTGATAACCTGAGGAGACGTGGTGCTACGATTGCGGGGTTCGGGACGTGTTGTTCGGAAGCCGGATCGATTTGTGTCGTGCCTCCACCAAATCGAACATATCTAGAACCTGTTGGAAGATCGGGACCCCGTTCCCATCAAGTGGTAATCAGAGCTTCAGGTGTTCCTCCAGGTTCGAGTTTACCCCATCTTGTTGTTTTCGATTTCATCCCAGAGTCCAAGAAAAAGCCCTTAAAAAAATTGTAGTCATAGGTTGTTTCCTGTCCTAGATCTCGTTTAGCCTTTTGCACAATTTGATTCCAGAGTCCATAGTGTTGAGTTTGTGTCCTTAGTCGAGTTGTGTTGCTGGTTTAGATCGTGTTTTTTTTCTGGGGTTGTCTTGCTTCCGCTACCTTTCATACAAACCCTAGTCGGATTGTCTTGCTTCCGCTACCTTTCATACAAACCCTAGCCGTCAATTTTTGTTTTCCCACCCATATCCCACCCTCTGTTTGAGTCATCCATCGTGTCTCGTGATCGCCCAGCACCATCCCCCACGTTTCCCCGAGCTTCCGGCCCCAATTTTCACCAATTGCTTCTACCCGATCGTAGTTTCGGCCACCACAAAAACCATAACTCGGAGGCGAATTTATTTTCCCCAAATTCGGCCTGGAAAGTTGAGTACTCGAGCTCCGAAATTTCATCACCGAATTTTTCGCACATTCATCATTTTCTGTATGCCACACCTTACATCAGATTGAGGTGAAACTTTGTGTGATTCCTATTCACGTACTACGCTATGAAAAAATAAAAAAATAAGAAGAAAAAGAAATTTTCGCACCTAGGATAGTGTCATGAAAGTGCTATCTGTGGCAAAAAAACCGTGTGAACACGCTTTAGGTGTGAGCTTCAATTGTTTTGTGCTTATCTTGAGTTAAGTTCTCATTGCTCGCCATCTTTTTTTTTGTCTTTGCTTTACTATTACATTCTTGACTCCTTGTTCATCATATCATACTGTTATAGGACACATTTAGACCGACAACTAGGACCGATGCTTTGGACATTTATTCAACATTACTATCTGTTATTGATTTGTGTTCCACTAATATAATTGGCCTGCCAAGCTCCATATACCTACTTCCGGATAGCACAGTTTTGACCCTTGCAATCGCCGGATCACACTCTCCAGGTATCCTTTGCCTTGCTTTGGTAAGAACACTTGTAAGAGCTTGGTAAGTCACTTCCTTTGCGGGTTCCCACTGCCCTTCCTTTGTAGTTGATAGGGATAATCCTTTTATTTTCCCTGTGTTTCCACTAACCATGGCAGGAGACAAAGAGGACGGGACACCGGTCGATTTCAACGAGTGTGTTAGTCGCGGCCAGCTACAAGCTGCGCTCGACAAACAAAACGCTTCACTCACTGATCTCGGCGCGAGATTAGACACCATTGTCGCCGCCATTACCCAGTTGAACACCACGGAAGGCATTGAGCGAGTGGAGCGGCGGATGGCTGACCTCACTGGTCGGATGGACACATTGGAGGCACGCCTACCACATGTCAATGACGGCCATCATCGTGATGAAGCCACAGAGTATGATGCATATGGCAACATTGATCGGCGGGCGACACAAGATGCACGACTACGTCGTCGTCTTCAGCAAAACCGACATGGTATGGGAGGTAATAACCAGAACCGTCATGGTAATGATGACCCTTTTGCTAAAGTCAAGTTTACCATTCTATCTTTTACGGTCTTTATGATGCTGAAATATATCTTGATTGGGAGATGACGGTGAAGCGAAGTTTAACTCTCACTTAGTTCCTGAGCAACATAGAGTTAGAAAGCTACTAGTGAGTTTAAGGACTTTGCTATTATCGGTGGAGCGAACTAAGTACCATGCGCTACAACCCGATACATGGGAGCGGTTAAAAGAAGCTATGCGTGTCGTTTTGTTCCTCCCTCATATAAACTTGAATTGAGAAAAAATTGCAGCGCTTAGAACAAGGTGATAGTTACATTCAAGACTATTATCTTTGAGCTTCAAAAGGGTATGGTGCGTTGTGGGGTTGTTGAGGACACGGAGGATAAGATTTGTCGTTTCTACGGGGTTCTGGCGTGAAATTCGGGACATTGTTGATTATAAAGAATTTACTACTGTCAACCAGTTGCTCCACCTTGCTATGCTTGCAGAAAAAGAATTGCAGGGACGCACAGAATCAGCTAAGGCACGCACCGGACAGCCCTTCTACAGGCCGCGAACGACTACATCGACGGGACTGCTGTAATATCCTGAAAACTTAGAGGAACTGTATAATAAAATGTTGTAAAATATTCTGTAGCACATTATGTTGAGTTGGGTTTGTGAAAGTATTTTTCTGAAGAACTTCGTGGAAGAACCCAGCTGTTTAACTAATGGAGAATTCTAAATTTGAATTCGAATCTGAAAAGATGATCCAACTTCAAAAGTTAACATAAATAGGTTTTCAAGGAACCAAAGACATATTTAAAATTTAGAAGTAGAAGTGGCAGGAATGCCTGATGAAAGCTTTTAGAAATAAGTAGGGCAAGCTTAGATATATATAAATGTGTATATGTATGTATATATGTATATATATGCATGCTTTTACACAAAGTAAATATATCTCCAATTATAAAAGAAAAGAGGAGAAAATAAAAGGAAAAGGAGAAGTAGTCAGTTATAGGCCTAAGAATATTAAATGAAATAACCACTTTGTGGGGAAATAATTTTCTTAAGCCCAAAAATGTCTCTAGGGATTTCTGTGAAAATTCTAGAATTTTTGGTGGTAATTTAGTATTTTTCCGAATTATATTATGCCCTCTGTCATTTCTGGAAATTCAAAATCAAAATAAAGCCCCAACCCCCACCCCCGGCCGACGCGTGGACGGACTGGATCCGCCCACGTCGCCCCCGGAGCCGCCCACCCTCTCCCTCGGGTTGACGCGTGCAGTCCGGCGCCACGTCGCCACCGCGCGCCATCTCGACCGCCCGCGGACGCCTCCACCGCGCCTCTCTCGGCCGACAGCGGGCCCGCTGTCGTGGCCGTTTCCCTTTCTTCCTCCTCCTCAGCGCCGCGCCCGGACCCCCTCCGCCACGACTGGCGCGACCGCGCTGCGGGAATCTCAAGAGGGGCGGCATGGGAAGGCCACGACGCCGCCCACGACCGCCACACACCCGGCCGCCGCGATCGCCGCCAGCATCTTGCGCGTGGCGGCCGCCCATGTCATGGCGGGTCCGCCGTGGCTGACCCACTCCGATCGGCTATAAAGCGCAGATCGCCCAAAAGGATCGCCGTGACACCTCAACATTTCCCCAAGCACTGCCCCAAAAGCCACCCGGCGCGGTGAGCTTCTTTCTTCCCCAACTCGGCCGTCGGCCCTCGCGCAATTCCATCGATCCACGCGGTGGGAGCTCGATTCCTTGCTCCCACACCATCTCCGTGCGATCGCCAAGTTTCTCCGGCATCTCCCGAGCTCGCCGACGACCGTAGCTCGCCGGCGTCGTAAGCCCTCCCGAGCCACCGCTGCGGTCATCGCCGACCCACCTCCGGTGACCCCGACCCTCCTCGTCGTCCCCATCGGCATCGCCACAGCCCAAAGATCGTGTTCACCACTCCCAGAACCTCGGTGAACCTCCCTCGTTGGCGGGCGACCGCCACCGCACGGCCTCGGACCGCCCTGCTCCACCCCCTTAAGAGGTAAAGCACCCCTTAAGGGGTGAGATCTGTTGCTAGCCGGTGGCTAGCGGCGCCACCTCTTCCACGATTCCCTCGGTGCGTTCGAGCCCCGCTCACGCAATACCGAGGTTGAACCTTTCTTTTATTTTCCCGCTAATGTGGGCCCCACATGTCGTTGCCTGCGATGTCCGCGTATCCGGGCCCCCTTTGTCGAGGCCTGTGTAGCTGAGCGGCCGAGCCTTGCCGCTGCCGGCCCTTTGTCGAGGGCAGCAGGCGGCGGCGTCATCTGCCACCGGGTCCCATGTGTCGGCCTTGAAGTCGATCACCGACAGTGCCCTATCTGTCAATTTATTAATTTTGAGATTTAATTAAACCAAAAGCATTCAAATGTGTATAACTTGCTCATTTTAACTCCAAATTTAATGAAACCAATTTCTAAATTCATCTAAAATCAAGGGCTACCTAATGGAACCAGAACCAATATTTTTGAAGCTTGTTCAAATTTTTATTGTGTTATTTGATTGTTCTGATGATTTTTATCTAAATTTTCGCGTATATAAAACGTAGCTTTCGAGGCCCAAGAAGAGGAAGCTGTCGCTGCTATAGACTCCAACACCCCGAACCGCGACCTTTGCATCCAAGGCAAGTCAATACTTTGATCATGTTGAACCTACTTTTCGGCAAATTACTTTTGTTTAAATTATCAAATTGCATGCTATCATTTTATATGCAAATACATGTTAATTTAAGATCATAGTTATATGACCATATTTTCCTTGACTAATATTACACCCTCCTGGAATACTTGATTATGTGAACCTTGTCACCCTAGCAAAAGTATAATAGTAATCTTTTGAAAATAAGTCCGTAATTATATGCCATGCTTAGCATTGCTTAGATATTCATGGGCGTGAGAACGCCCAAGCATCACTTTCAAACATGTGAGAATTTGGTTGGGCAGTCATTGTGATGATGACTGGCGTATGTTGGTATGAATATTTTATGTTCCCAAAAATCCTACTTGCTTAATTATCTGGGCGGATGGTTGGAGGGTGTGAGTGTTGAATGGTGCCGTGATAGCACAGATTTGTGATAAAGTGGTGCCGTGATAGCACAAGGGGATCGTGGTAGAACCGCCCAGATAACCATTAAGGACTGAATCTTGTGATAACCTCCCGCGGTACAACAAGTACAACCACATCTTTGGCAAAGTGTGGCGGGGCTAACTAATTTGCATTGACTTAGTAAGAGTTGCGTCGGTGTGAATACGGGCGGGTAGAGGATGGCCACATCCTCCGACGTGATGGCGCAAGAGGGGGCTTCTGGAAGGGTGGTCGTACCCGGAGGAAGTGGAAACCTTAGCGGTCGTAACTCTGCTAGGAAAATGCATCGTAAAAGCTCTGTGATAGTCTACTCAACCGCATGGCTAAGGAATCGTGTGGGGCAATGAGCAGATCTATCTCATGTGGGTAAAGTGTACACACTCTGCAGAGTCGAAAACTATTCGAATAGCCGTGCCCACGGTCAAGGGCGGACATGGGAACTTAACTAGATATAGTTACATTTCAAAAACCTTGTGGATGGGAATGGAGCAGTGGAGGCGAGAAAGGCCCTTATTTGAATTGTCTGGGTGTCATCCCGGTGGTAAAATACGGTTATAACGCGAAGGCATGGTATGAGGAGCGAGACCATGTAAATGGTGGATGGTCTCTGATTCGATAGAAATAAATGTATATGTCATTGAGTATCATGTTTAAAATCCAACTGGCTAGGTTCTAGGGAATTTTAAGTATCATAGTTCAAAAGCACATTTCTGCAAACAAAAATAACCTGAGCTTTCCCTTGTTGAAAGCCTTGCATACTACCTACTGCATTCTGTGTATTGACTCGCTGAGCACGGTGGTTAGTGTGCTCACTCTCGCAATACCAACAATCCAGATTCGGGAGCTCAAGATCCTTATGCCTATGAGGAAGCACCTGCTACGGATGGAGGAGACCGCGCCGAGAATTAAGACGAATAATCCATGCTTAGAACCTTAGGCATCTAGACTAAGGTGTGGTTTCATCCAGATATTACTAGAGCCCTAGTAATATTTGTATGGCCACTTTTGCCCTTAGTCTTTGCTTGTGGTTTACAGGCCTACTTTGTATCACTTCCGCTGTTGGTCTTTTGTAATGTAAATATTTGGCCTGCCCGGCCTTACTGTAACAACTGCGCCTTTGTGAAGGCCTAACTTCACCTATGTTATGTAATAATATTATGGTTTGTTGTGAATTCAGCGCTGTATGAAATGATTCAGCAATGTATATGTGTGCATTATCTCGATCCGTGGAATAATGCGATGAGCACTGCAGATTACGGATTGAAAAATCCGGTGCAGCGGAGTGGTATCGAGCATCTGTTGTAGGGTAAAAACCTTAGGTGGTCGTTAGCGTTTAGGCTTGCGTCTATTGAAAAATGTATAAAATGAATTTCTCAAAAATATAAGCGTAATATTTCTTCCCGCATCCTTCCTAGCTCTACTCTGTTCTTCCTTTCAGTTGATATTTTGAAAATTACTAACGATATTATTTAATTACAGATGGCAGGAGCTGCAGACGTGGGACACTGGGACTTTTTCGCTCACGGAGTGCGTGAGGGAGAGTTTGCGGATATACTTCGCAAAGTACTCCACTACTTGGGCTACAAGGCGCGCCCATCTACCGCGGACGAGAGGACCGGGATGGGAGGAGCGAGTCTGGTTGGTGGAGATCTTCATCTACCCCACGCGAGGGAGACCGGTCTCACGTGTTTGAGACTACCCCGGAGGGCTTTGGTGGCAGCGGACTACAGACGCCGCCCGTCGCGCGCGCCCGACTTTGCGACATCCACGCGACGCGGTGTTAGAGTCTCCTTTACCTACCACCCATCTGCGGACGAGCACGCCCGGTGCAGCGGGACTGGGGTGGCAGAGTTGGAGGGCGACCGAGGCTTACACACGGTGGACCTCACTCGGGCCATGGGTGCAGCCCATGTGGTGGCTCAGAGGAGATCACCGCGCCGGGGCGCCTCCACGCACGCCACATCGAGGTGGACTCCTTGCGAGCGGCTCGCCCGGTCGCAGTGAGCCTTGGCGAGGCCAAAGCGAGGCGGCCGCTTGCCGCCCAGCAGACACCTACACCGACCCCAGTTCGGCACCTCCGCCTGGGTTAGGGGACTTCGCTGCACGGCTCACAAAGACGCAAGGCGTGCGGCCCCAGACCCAGTCCGCTCACGCCGAGGAGAGGCTCGCCGCGGCCGTTCACGCTCTCACTCCGACAACCGACCGTCGAGTTTAGTGGTAGCGGTCCGCTCGGTGCACGGATTACACCCCTCCGGCCCGGTGTGGGTGGCGTGGAGGAGTAGGTAGTCGAGGTTCGATAAGTACCGCGCTTGCTAGAGTTTGGCTAGTATTAGCAAGCATAGACCCCGTCTCACTAGTAACAGCTTATGCCAGTGTCTTAGTCTCGTGTATGTATAATAATGATCGCTAAGGGATTGTATGTTTGTGAAGCCCGGCATGGCTTGTGAAGCCATAAAAGGGACGGCTATGTGATGTACTATCTATGCTTAATGAAAACGGCCTTGTGTTAATTTGCTGTTGCTTGATGTTTGTATTTGGTTCTTTAGTGTGTTGGTCTTGGGTTATTAACTTTTATGGGGGAGGTTAGAATGAGGGTCTAAAAGAATGCTGAAATATCTGCAGATGGCCAGCCATAGAGTTACCTGAGCACAAGCTGGTGCAAACCCGGACATGCAGGCAGAAGTAGAGGCCCGCCAAGAGACGCAGCACGTGGGAAGAGGTAGAGGCCCAAGTCAAGGGGTGAATCTCCCACCCCCACCGGCTAACCCATCCATGGCGCAAGTAATGGCGCGACAAGCATAAATACTTCAAGCTATCTCACGCCAATGAGACCCACACGGTGTTCACGCCTCGACTGGGCGACTTCATGGGACCCGGCCTTACCTTGGCCGGGCGAGATGAGCCCCTAAGCGGAAGATTGGTTCGGGACACAGAAAGGAAGCTTCGTCTGGCCAAGTCTGCAGAAGATGACCAAGTGCTTTTTGCTACCCATCAACTCCAAGGGGCCGCGGCTGCCTGGTGGGAGAATTACCTGGCCACCAAAGGATATGAGGATACCCCCACCGGAGCTAGCACAACAACTATAACTTGGACAGAATTCAAGGCGGCCTTTAAGGCCAATTTCGTCCCAACTGGAGTAATGCGAATAAAGAAGAATGAGTTCAGAACTTTGAAGCGAGGTGACTGTCGGTCAATGAGTATCTCACCAAGTTTAATCGGTGGCCGTTCGCCCCAAGGATGTGGCCGATGAAGAGGAGAAAATTGACCGGTTCTTGATGGGATGAATGAAGAACTCCGTGTGCGACTCATCACGCAGACTTCCCAGCTTTCACCGGTGGTGAATAAGGCATTGGTCTGGAAAATGAGAAGAAGAACACGGAGACTAGTCGCAAAGCAGGCGGTGGTTCGGCGACCGCAAGGAAGATTCATCGAGATTCTTCAACAATTCCCCTTCTGCGGGACAGCCCGTCTCGAGCCCAAACCCAACACTCATACGGTGGTAGCGTTCGAGACTCCTCGCCCCTCGGGCGGCACGGCAGGAACAAACACTACGACCTCCTTCAACTACTTCAACTGTGGAGAGAAGGGGCATTACGCCTATCGCTGCCCTCAACGGCAGACCACTCCGGTGAAATTCAATTTGGGTACCACCCCAGCTCGAGGCCAAGCTTCAGCACCCAGCAGAGGGAATCAGGCTCCTCAATCCAACAGGGCTGCATCAACTCCAAATCGAGGAAGGATTAATCATGTCATTGCGGAAGAAGCTGAGGAGGCTGCTGGAGTCTTACTGGGTACGTTCTCTGTCAAGACAATACCAGCATGTGTCCTTTTTGATTCTGGGGCGTCGCATTCATTTATAGACAAAAGGGTATGTGGATAAACTTAGGCTGCCTGTCCACCTGTTGAAGAAGGCATTGGTGCTTAGTTCACCCGCAGGAATGATTAAAGCCACCTTAGTGTGTCCAGGGGTAGAAATTGTCATGGAACGATTTATATTCCTAGCTGATTTAGTCGTGCTAACCTCCCAGACCTTGGATATTATACTAGGGATGGATTGGTTAGCTAGACACCAAGGAATATTAGATTGTGCCTTGAGGCAAGTTAAGTTGACCAAGTGCCCAGGGCTGACCATTGTGGTAAAGGTGGACCGACCGTATAGATGGGGCCGAGAAATATACTATTGTGAAGATGTACCGCTGGAAGGAATGATGGTGGTACAAGACTATACTGAAGTCTTCCCCGAGGAACTGCCCGGTATGCCACCAAGTAGAGATCTCGAGTTTTTCATCAACTTGAGCTTTGTGTCGCCCCTATCTCCAAGAGACCATACAGGATGACCGTAGATGAGCTAGAAGAATTGAAGAAGCAACTTCATGAGCTACAGGACAAGGGCTTTATCAGGCCGAGTTCCTCACCTTGGGGATCCCCGGTAATCTTTGTAAAGAAGAAGGATGGCACCGCAAGGATGTGTGTAGACTATCGGGCTTTAAATGAAGTAACCATCAAGAATAAGTACCCACTGCCTAGGATCGATGAACTATTTGATCGACTTGGGGAGCCACGGTATTCTCAAGATTGATTTAAGGTCGGGTTATCACCTGGCGAAGATTAGTAGGAAGACATCCCGAACCGCCTTCACTACTAGATATGGGCTATCTGAGTTCTGATTATGTCTTTTGGGTTGACCAATGCCCCTGCCTATTTCATGAATCTCATGAACAAGGTCTTCATGGATTACCTGGATAAGTTTGTGGTAGTGTTCATCAATGATATTCTCATCTACTCCAAAACCGCAGACGAGCATGCCGAGCATCTACGTTTGGTACTAGCAAGGCTGAAGGAACATCAGCTCTATGCCAAATTCAGCAAGTGTGAGTTCTGGTTACAGGATATCAGCTTCCTAGGGCATATTGTGTCTACAAAAGGGGTGTCTGTGGACCCTTAAAATTCTGCGATAACGGAATGGCGCACCTACCTCGATCATCGAGGTGAGGAGCTTTCTTGGATTAGCGAGGATACTACAGGCGGTTCATTGAGGGGTTCTCCCGAATTGCCCGACCGATGACTCAGTTGCTCAAGAAAGAGCAGGCATTTGGCTGGACCAAGGCATGCGAAGATAGTTTTCAAGAATTGAAAAAGAGATTGACTACCACCCAGTCTTTGGTTACGCCTGATGCGTCGGGACTTTGAAGTGTACTGTGATGCGTCACATCAAGGGCTTGGGGGTGTGCTCATGCAAGGAGGCAAGGTTGTGGCGTATGCATACATGCAGCTTCGCCCTCATGAAGCCAACTACCCAACCCATGACTTGGAGTTAGCTTCCGTAGTACATGCCCTGAAGATATGGAGGCACTATCTCATTGGCAATCATTGTGATATCTACACAGACCACAAGAGCCTCAAGTACTTCTTCACCCAGTCGCACCTTAATTTGAGGCAAAGGAGGTGGCTAGAGCTGATTAAAGATTGTGACATGAGTGTCCACTACCACCCTGGAAAAGCTAACGTAGTGGCAGACGCTCTGAGTCGGAAGGCCTACTGCAATAACCTTATGGTTCAGGAACACCAACCTGAACTATATAAAGAGCTGACAACCCTGAACCTAGGGATTGTAGAAGAAGGAGCCCTAACCGCCCTGGAAGATCAAACAAGTATTGAAGAAATGATAGAAGTTGCACAGAAAGGAGACCCAACTGTTTTGAAGTTGAAGAAATCGATGGAGGAAGGGAAGGCCCCTAAAATGAATCTGGATCATCAAGGAATTCTAAAGTACGAAAATCGTACTTTCGTACCCCCCAAAAGGACCTTAGGGATCTAATGCTTCGGAAAGCGCACAACTCCGCGTATTCCCTTCATCCTGGGAGTACTAAGATATACCAAGACATGAAGCAATACTACTGGTTGCCAGGTATGAAAAGGGACATTGCTGAGCACATCGCTTTCTTTGTGATGTCCGCCGAGAGTAAAGGTGAGCACCAAAGGCGGCGGGACTACTCTGACCTCTGCAAATACCCAATGGAAATGGGAGGAAATTGTCATGGACTTCATCACCGGATTCCCGCCAACGAAGTCAGGCTGTGACTTAGTCTGGGTCATCGTTGATAGATTAACCAAGGTTGCCTACTTCATTCCCGTCAAAACAACGTACAAGGGAGATAGGTTAGCTGAGCTGTACATGTCCCGCATTGTGTGCCTGCATGGCATACCAAAGCGAATTGTTTCCGATCGAGGTTCCCAATTTACCTCTCATTTTTGGGCAAGTCTGCATGAAGCTCTGGGTACCCATTTAGATTTCAGCACTGCCTACCATCCCCAGACCGACGGACAAACAGAAAGAGTGAATCAAATACTAGAAGATATGCTCCGGGCATGTGCACTAGACTTCTCGAAGGAATGGGATAAATGTCGCCTATGCCGAGTTTGCCTACAACAACGACTAGCAATCCGACTTGAAGATGTCCCCTTGAGCTTTATCTGCAGAAAATGTCGGACCCCACTCCATTGGTTCGAGGTGGGAGAAAACTATGTGTTTGGTCCCGAAACTCTGAGGCAGGCAGAAGAAAAAGTTCGTCTGATTAGAGATCGGTTACTGGCAGCCCAATCCAGGCAGAAGAGCTACGCTGATAAAAGAAGAAGGCCCCTAAGTTTTGAAGTTGGAGATCACGTCTACTTGAAGGTGTCGCCCTTGCGTGGAGTCAAGAGATTTAAGGTCAAAGGCAAGCTCACCCCGCGTTACGTTGGGCCGTTCCCTATTGTAGCCAAGAAGGGAGAGGTTGCCTATCAGCTAACCTTGCCCCCAAACATGTCTGAAGTACACAATGTCTTCCATGTGTCCCAGCTGAAGAAGTGCTTGCGAGTGCCGGAAGACCAGGCCCCGTTAGAAGCGATCAAGCTCGAGAAGGACTTAACCTACAAAGAACGTCCCATCAAAATTTTGGACACAGTGGAAAAGAGAACCAGGACCCAATCCATTCGCTTGTGCAGAGTGCAGTGGAGTCACCATTCCAAGGAAGAAGCCACTTGGGAACGTGAAGATCAGCTGCGCAGAGATTACCCTGCTTTATTTTCTAGCTAAGCCAAATCTCGGGGTCGAGATTCTTTTAAGGGGGGTAGGTTTGTAACATCCTGAAAACTTAGAGGAACTGTATAATAAAATGTTGTAAAATATTCTGTAGCACATTATGTTGAGTTGGGTTTGTGAAAGTATTTTTCTGAAGAACTTCGTGGAAGAACCCACCTGTTTAACTAATGGAGAATTCTAAATTTGAATTCGAATCTAAAAAGACGATCCATAAAGAAAACTTCAAAAGTTAACATAAATAGGTTTTCAAGGAACCAAAGACAGATTTAAAATTTAGAAGTAGAAGTGGCAGGAATGCCTGATGAAAGCTTTTAGAAATAAGTAGGGCAAGCTTAGATATATATATAAATGTGTATATGTATGTATATATGTATATATATGCATGCTTTTACACAAAGTAAATATATCTCCAATTATAAAAGAAAAGAGGAGAAAAATAAAAAGGAAAAAGGAGAAGTAGTCAGTTATAGGCCTAAGAATATTAAATGAAATAACCACTTTGTGGGAAAATAATTTTCTTAAGCCCAAAAATGTCTCTGGGGATTTCTGTGAAAATTCTAGAATTTTTGGTGGTAATTTAGTATTTTTCCGAATTATATTATACCCTCTGTCATTTCTGGAAATTCAAAATCAAAATAAAGCCCCAACCCCCACCCCCGGCCGACGCGTGGACGGACTGGATCCGCCCACGTCGCCCCCGGAGCCGCCCACCCTCTCCCTCGGGTTGACGCGCGTGCGGTCCCGAAGGCGCCACGTCGCCACCGCGCGCCATCTCGGCCGCCCGCGCGGACGCCTCCACCCGCGCCTCTCTCTCGCTGACAAGCGGGCCCGCTGTCGTGCCGTTTCCCTTTCTTCCTCCTCCTCTGGCCGCCGGACCCCTCCGCCACGACACAGCGCGAGCTCTGCGGGAATCCCGAGAGGGGCGGCATGGGAAGGCCACGACGCCGCCCACGACCCGCCACACCCCGGTAGCTGCGATGGCGGCCGGCAGCCGCCGCCTTGTGTAGCGACCCATGTCCGCCGTGGCTGACCCACTCCGGTCGGCTATAAAAGCCGTAGATGCGCCCAAAAGGATCGCCGTGACACCCTCAACATTTCCCCAGCGCGCAATTGCCCCAAAAGCCACCCGAGTGCGGTGAGCTTCTTTCTTCCCAACTCGGCCGTCGCCCTTGCGGCAATTCCATCGATCCACGCCGGGAGCTCGATTCCTTGCTCCCACACCATCTCCGAGCGATCGCCAAGTTTCTCCGGCATCTCCCGAGCTCGTGACGACCGTAGCTCGCCGGGCAGTAAGCCTCCCCGAGCCGCTGCTGCTCGTCGCCGACCCACCTCCGGTGACCCCGACCCTCCTCGTCATCGCCATCGGCCGCGCGGGCCCAAAGATCGCATTTCACCACTCCCGAACCTCGTGAACCTCCCTCGCCCGCGACGGCCACCGCCTCCCGGCCTCGGACCGCCCTGCCCACCCCCTTAAGAGGTAAAGCACCCCTTAAGGGGTGAGATCTGTTGCTAGCCGGTGGCTAGCGGCGCGCCTCTTCCCCGGTTCCCTCGGCGTTCGAGCCCCGCTCACGCAGCGCTGAGGTTGAGCCTTTCTTTTATCTTCCGTGACGGTGGGCCCCACTGTCGGCCGATCTGACGTATCCGTGCTGCCGCCTGTCCCTTTGTCGGGGCAGCGTGAGAAGGTGAGCCGCCGCCGGCCCGGCTGTCGAGTACACGCTGGGCGGCGTCTTGCCGCCGCCACCGGGTCCCACGTGTCGAATTTATTAATTTTGAGATTTAATTAAACCGAAAGCATTCAAATGTGTATAACTTGCTCATTTTAACTCCAAATTTAATGAAACCAATTTCTAAATTCATCTAAAATCAAGGGCTACCTAATGGAACCAGAACCAATATTTTTGAAGCTTGTTCAAATTTTTATTGTGTTATTTGATTGTTGTGATGATTTTTATCTAAATTTTCGCGTATATAAAACGTAGCTTTCGAGGCCCAAGAAGAGGAAGCTGCCGCTGCTATAGACTCCAACACCCCGAACCCCGACCTTTGCATCCAAGGTGAGTCAATACTTTGATCATGTTGAACCTACTTTTCGGCAAATTAATTTTGTTTAAATTATCAAATTGCATGCTATCATTTTATATGCAAATACATGTTAATTTAAGATCCTAGTTATATGACCATGTTTTCCTTGACTAATATTACACCCTCCTGGAGTACTTGATTATGTGAACCTTGTCACCCTAGCAAAAGTATAGTAGTAATCTTTTGAAAATAAGTCCGTAATTATATGCCATGCTTAGCATTGCTTAGATATTCATGGTCGTGAGAACGCCCAAGCATCACTTTCAAACATGTGAGAATTTGGTTGGGCAGTCATTGTGATGATGACTGGCGTATGTTGGTATGAATATTTTATGTTCCCAAAAATCCTACTTGCTTAATTATCTGGGCGGATGGTTGGAGGGTGTGAGTGTTGAATGGTGCCGTGATAGCACAGATTTGTGATAAAGTGGTGCCGTGATAGCACAAGGGGATCGTGGTAGAACCGCCCAGATAACCATTAAGGACTGAATCTTGTGATGACCTCCCACGGTACAACAAGTACAACCACATGCTGGCAAAGTGTAGGCAGGGCTAACTAATTTGCATTGACTTAGTAAGAGTTGCGTCGGTGTGAACATGGGCGGGTAGAGGATGGCCACATCCTCCGACGTGATGGCGCAAGAGGGGGCTTCTGGAAGGGTGGTCGTACCCGGAGGAAGTGAAAACCTTAGCGGTTGTAACTCTGCTAGGAAAATGCATCGTAAAAGCTCTGTGATAGTCTACTCAACCGCATGCTAAGGAATCGTGTGGGGTAATGAGCAGATCTATCTCATGTGGGTAAAGTGTACACACTCTGCAGAGTCGAAAACTATTCGAATAGCCGTGCCCACGGTCAAGGGCGGACATGGGAACTTAACTAGATATAGTTCTGTTTCAAAAACCTTGTGGATGGGAATGGAACAGTGGAGGGCAGAGAAAGGCCCTTATTTGAATTGTCCTGGGTGTCATCCCAGTGGTAAAGTAAGCGGTTATAACGCTGAAGGCATGGTATGAGGAGCAGAGACCATGTAAATGGTGGATGGTCTCTGATTCGATAGAAATAAATGTATATGTCATTGAGTATCATGTTTAAAATCCAACTGGCTAGGTTCTAGGGAATTTTAAGTATCATAGTTCAAAAGGGCATTTCTGCAAACAAAAATAACCTGAGCCTTCCCTTGTTGAAAGGCTTGCATACTACCTACTGCATTCTGTGTATTGACTCACTGAGCACGGTGGTTAGTGTGCTCACTCTCGCAATACCAACAATCCAGATTCGGGAGCTCAAGATCCTTATGCCATGAGGAAGCACCTGCTACGGATGGAGGAGACCGCGCCGAGAATTAAGACGAATAATCCGCGCTTAGAACCTTAGGCATCTAGACTAAGGTGTGGTTTCATCCAGATATTACTAGAGCCCTAGTAATATTTGTATGACCACTTTTCCCCTCAGTCTTTGCTTGTGGTTTACAGGCCTACTTTGTATCACTTCCGCTGTTTGACTTTTGTAATGTAAATATTTGGCCTGCCCGGCCTTACTGTAACAACTGCGCCTTTGTGAAGGCCTAACTTCACCTATGTTATGTAATAATATTATGGTTTGTTGTGAATTCAGCGCTGTATGAAATGATTGACAATGTATCGTGTGCATTATCTCGATCCGGGAATAATGCGGTAAGCACTGACAGATTACGGATTGAAAAATCCGGTCGACAACCGCCCAAGTCTTCTTGAGTTTCGTTCGCTCCACCACCGTGAACAAGATGGGCGGCGCCAAAAGCCACCTTCCACGACACGCCTTGCGATTCTACAAAACATTCTTTGCGGGGTCCGGCTAAGAGTTCTTCTTCCGTGGCTTCAGCGGGCCACTCCTCCGGCATTCGATGCCACCGCTGTCATGGACTTGGTCATGTGCGGAAGAATTGCCCTAGCCAGCGGGCATACATCGCCACGAAGATGGAGGCTACATCGATGCCGGATGTCGAGGAGGATGATGATGTTGCTGCGCCTCGGACGACAATGGCGGTGGTGATGGCGACCTGCGTCCTTGGTGGGCGTCCACGACGCCTACGGAGCATCATTGTGTGGCGTCCTCAAGACGCAGGTACAACAACCGATAAACTTCAACGCCATAATTTGTTTCAGACCTTCTTTGCAATCAAGAACCGGTGCACATGTCATCATTGATGGAGGAAGTTGCAACAACTTGGTGAGTTCGATTTGGTCAAGAAGCTTGGCTTGACCACGCGACCGCATCCACATCCATACCATATTCAATGGTTAAATGACTGGAAAAGCTAAGGTAACGCAAACATGCCGAGTCCATTTTCCATTGGTGCTTATGTTGATCATGTTGATTGTGATGTGGTTCCCATGCAAGCATGCTCTCTTTTATTGGGTCGACCTTGGGAATTTGATAATGATGCTTTACACCATGGTAGTAGTAACACATACACTTTTATGCATAAGGGAAAGAAAGTTACTTTCGCCTTTGATCCCGGTGAGATTATAGAGGCCGATAGGGCGAGAGTGCTACGCTAATGATCCAAAGGAACATGATAAATCTGAAAAATAGCAAGTACTCCATTTGAAAAATCTGTTATGCTTGCCACAAAATCAGACCTTCTGCAATTGATGATGTTAATGATACATGCTATGCTTTTATGTGCAAAGATGCTTTATTTTCTCTTGATAATATGCTTTGCACTTTGCATGTTCCTGTCACTAACCTTTTGCAGGAGTTTATGGATGTTTTCCCTGATGAGATACCTCCAGGACTTCCACCCATTCGAGGGATTGAGCACCAGTTGATTTGATCCATGGGCGAGCTTGCCAAACCGTCGGCGTCTGGGACCAATCCAGAAGAGACTAAGGAGATTCAGCGCCAAGTCCAAGACCTTTTGGACCGTGAGTACGTCACGTGAGAGTCTTAGTCCTTGTCTTGTTCTGTTCTTTTGGTTCCCAAAAAGATGGTTCTTGGCGTATGTGTGTAGATTGTAGAGACATTAACAACATTACTATACAGTATCGTCATCCTATTCCTAGGCTAGACAACATGCTTGATGAGTTGTGTGGTGCTATAATTTTCACAAAGATTGACTTGCGTAGTGGATACCACCAAATAAGAATGAAACTTGGCGATGAATGGAAAACTGCTTTTAAAACTAAGTTCGGCTTGTATGAGCGTTTAGTCATGCCTTTTGGTTTAACTAATGCACCTAGCACTTTCATGAGATTAATGAGCGAGGTTTCGTCCTTTCATTGGCAAATTTGTGGTCGTTTACTTTGATGATATCTTGATTTATAGCAAGTCCATGGATGAACATTCGACTCACTTACGTCTTGTTTTTAATGCTTTGGGAGATGCACGTTTGTTTGGTAACCTTGAGAAGTGCACCTTTGCACGGATCGAGTCTCTTTCTTGGCTATGTTGTGACTCCACAGGGAATTGAGGTTGATAGAGCCAAGGTGGAGGCGATATGGAGTTGGCCCACGCCCATGACAGTCTCCCAAGTGCGGAGTTTTCTTGGCCTTGCATGATTTTATCGCCGCTTTGTCAAAGAATTCAGCACCATTGCGACACCGTTGATTGAGTTGACAAAGAAGGGAGTTGTGTTCCATTGGGGGCCATCACAAGAGGAGTCCTTTAATCTTTTGAAGGACAAGCTTACGCACGCACCATTGCTCCAACTTCCGGATTTTGGTAAGACTTTTGAACTCGAATGTGATGCTAGCGGAATTGGTATTGGTGGTGTTTTGATGCAAGAAGGCAAACCTGTTGCCTACTTTAGCGAAAAATTGAATGGTCCTGTTCTTAATTACTCCACGTATGATAAAGAATTGTATGCTCTTGTTCATTCTTTAGAGACATGCAACACTATTTATGGCCTAAAGAATTTGTCATTCATTCCGATCATGAATCACTTAAGCATATTCGTAGTCAAACCAATTTTAATCGTAGACATGCTAAGTGGGTTGAATTTATTGAATCTTTTCCTTATGTCATTAAATACAAGAAAGGGAAGGATAATGTGATTGCTGATGCTTTGTCTCGACGCTATACTATGTTGTCTCAACTTGATTGTCGTATTTTTGGTCTTGAAACTATTAAAGAGCAATATGCTTTTGATGCTGATTTTAAGGATGTGTTGTTGCATTGTAAAGAGGGTCAAGCATGGAATAAATTCGTGATCAATGATGGATTTTTGTTTAGAGCTAACCGCCTATGCATTCCAGTTGGATCCGTTCGTCTTTTGTTGTTGCAGGAGGCGCATGGAGGCGGTTTGATGGGACATTTTGGTGCTAAGAAGGCGGAGGACGTTCGACCACAAACTTCTTTTGGCCAAAGATGAGGCGAGATGTTGAGCGGTTTGTGGCTCATTGCACTACATGTCAAAAGCAAAGTCTCGCTTGAATCCACATGGTTTATATATGCCACTTCCTGTTCCTTCTATTCCGTGGGCAGATATTTCTATGGACTTTATTTTAGGGTTGCCCAGGACTAAGAGGGGGAGGGATAGCATTTTTGTTGTTGTGGATCGTTTTTCTAAGATGGCTCACTTTATACCATGTCATAAAACCAATGATGCCGTTCATATTGCTGACCTCTTTTTCAAAGAGATAGTTCGTTTGCATGGTATGCCTTCTACTATTGTTTCAGATCGTGATGCCAAGTTCTTGAGTCACTTATGGCGTACTCTATAGAACAAGTTGGGTACAAAGTTGTTGTTCTCTACCACGTGTCACCCACAAACTGATGGCCAAACCGAGGTGGTGAACCGCACATTGTCTACCATGTTGAGAGCTATTTTGAAGAACAATTTGAAGCTATGGGAAGAGTGTTTGCCGCATGTTGAGTTCGCATATAATCGAGCGGAACACTCCACCACCAAGGTAAGTCCTTTTCAGGTAGTGTATGGATTCAATCCCGTGCCCTATTGATATTTTACCTTTGCCTACTAGTGAGAGAGTTCATAATGATGCTAAGGAGCGTGCTGATTTTATTATCAAAATGCATGAGACTACTAAGGCAAACATTGAAAAGATGAATGAAAATATAGGATTCTTGGTAGTAAAGGTAGAAAGGAAGTTAAACTTGAACCGGGTGATTTTGTTTGGTTGCACTTGCGAAAGGATAGATTTCCTGAGTTAAGAAAGTCAAAATTGATGCCTAGAGCTACTGGTCCTTTTAAGATAGTTGAGAAGATAAATGATAATGCATATAAACTTGAGTTACCTCCCGAGTTTGGGGTTAGTCCCACCTTTAACATTTCGATTTGAAGCCATACTTGGGAGAAGAAGATGAGGTGAGTTGAGGACAACTCCGCTTCAAGAGGGGAGGATGATGATGACATCACTTCTTTGGATATACACAACACTCCTCCACTTGATATTCAAGGACCAATCACTAGAGCTCACGCCCGACAATTGAATTTCTGAGATGAGCTCGTTCCTAAGTACTTCTTTTTGTTCATTTGAGAATCGATTACTACCTAATAATTTAATTATGATTAGGAACCATGGAGAGGATCGGGAAGTACTTGGGAAGGGCTACAAGCGCACAAGTCCAGCAAGGGTGGTCGAATCATGTTGGATGTTCAACTCAAGCCGACTTGAATCCAATTCGAGTCCAGACCGACCGCACTAAAGCGGACACCGAGAATCGGGACTCCGTTTGGACGTTCCACATATGTATGGAAAGCGAGAAGATAACCTTTCTAATGGATCGGTATCATATAAAATTCCTTACGAGTCAACAAGAATCGTCGAAACAAGTGGACGTTCGAGAATCGGCGGTCTTTGCGACACCGTCTTTTGGGCCGTTCGGCTTTGTATCGTGTTGGAGTCCATTATGGGCGCGTCCGTGGGTTTTGCACACCCTTACTCCTTTATATCAGATGCCACCCCACCATTAGGGTTGGGTTTTGCTTAGATTAAATCTGTCTTTGAATAGTTTCATTGTTCATCGGTTTGTGAGACCCCAACTTCGAGTGCTAAATCAATACATCCGCAATTCAGTTGTGATCTTCCTTGTTCTTACTTGTGTTCTTGATTCGCAGCGAGGAATAGCCTTCTTGGCGAGGTCAACCGGCTGCGCGGTTGATAACCCGAGGAGACGTGGTGCTGCGATTGCGGGGTTCGGGACGTGTTGTTCGGAAGCCGGATCGATTTGTGTCGCGCCTCCACCAAATCGAACATATCCAGAACCTGTTGAAAGATCAGGACCCCGTTCCCATCACGTACTATTGTGTCGGATCGCGACGTGAAGTTCATGAGCTACTTCTGGAAGACACTTTGGGGGTGGCGGGGACGAAGTTGTTATTCGGACAACTTGTCATCCCTAAAGCGATGGTCAAGCAGGTGGTGAACCGCACACTTCGATGCTACTCGGACCATGATCAAGAACAATGCTGCGAGTGGGAGGATTGTTTGGCGCACGTGGAATTCGCTTATAATCGAGCCGTGCATTCCACTACGCAGATGTGTCCATTTGAGGTAGTTTATGGTTTCAAGCCCTTTACGCCGCTTGATTTGTTGCCGCTTCCTAGTCAACACCACACTCATATGGAGGCGTCCAAGCGAGCTGAATATGTGAAGAAATTGCATCTCAAGATAAAAGAAGCGATAGAGCGCAAGGTCAAGTACTATGCTGAGAAGGCGAACAAGAAAAGGAAGAAAATGGTTTTTCAACCAGGTGATTTGGTTTGGGTACACTACCGCAAGGATCATTTTCCAGAACATCGCAAGTTTAAGTTACTACCGCGCGGTGATGGGCCTTTCAAGGTTCTTGCGAAGATCAACGACAATGCATACAAGATAGAGCTTTTCGGCGATGACTATGGCGTGAGCTCTACGTTCAATGTCGTTGATTTATCACCTTTCTTTGGTGGTGATGATCCAGCGTCAAGGACGACGCCTTTTCAAGAGGGGGAGGATGATAAGGGTACCCTAACACTTATACATCTTCTCCTATTGGTGGTCATGCACATACTGATGAGGACATCTCCATTACATATACATCTTCCACTCCAAGCATGCATGACAATAACCAAGAACCAGAGGGCCCAATGACGAGGGCAAGATCCAAGCATTTAAACAAACAGGTGTTTTTGTTCCTTAAGGAGTTTTCTTTAATTGATAATGAACTTGGAATACTACCTCGTACTAGTATTTTATGTATTCTTAGGTATGATTCATATGAAGACTTGGGAGAGCAAAAGATAGGAGTCCAAGGACTTAAACTACAAATTTTGGATAAGATTTTTAAGCCAAATTCGGACTTCCCACGTGCTCAATCCAATTCAAACTCGGATTCAACTTAGGATTCAATTCGGATTCGGTTCGGGACAGCCTGACAGACAGTTACTAAAAAGGCTATAACTTTCACAAACGGAGTCCGATTCAGGTGTTCTTGTACTCGTTGGAAAGATAATTTCAAGGGATACGCAATGGATCTGGTGAAAAATCATGGGTAAAAATTTATGACTGAAATAAATGATGGGTGAAAATATAGTTTCCTTTTTGTGAGAGTTCGTATCCAAAACCATATAGGGATGAGTTGTACTTGGTTTGGGGACCATATGGACGTCCCAAGGGGATATATAAGCCTTGTATTGGCAGCCTTTAGGGCACACTAATTTTATGCATAAGATTGAAACATAGCTATTGCTTGTTCTTTCAACACCATAGTTCATACGAGGACTTTGAGAGAGAACTAGGCGATCCATTGTTCGTTCTGTAATTCAAGGTCAAGCCGTCGTTCCATTGGGAATTGGGGACTTGGCGTTCGTTGTTTGTGGTCTTGCAACGAACAATTATCCGGTGTATTTTGGGCGTATTCCGAAGAGTTGAGGGTCCGTGCATTGGCGCGAGTGTTCAACTAGCGACATAGTCTACTTCGCATCAACTATCAGTGGTTCCTCACTGAGAAGATCGGGACCCCTCCCCGTATCACAGTGAGTAGACTTCGGGTGGTGCCAAGGTGGTGAGAGCCACGACTGTCTACTGTGGTGGCACTGGAAATGGAGGTGGTGTTGCATGCTAGAAAGGTGGTGTCGATGCAGGATGCCAGTAATACTTGATGGGTGGCGCCTAGGAAAGAGGAGGCTATGGCACAGAGGCAGCCACCAACATCTGGATTGACCCCTGAGGTAGAGTGTTTGATGAAGACGTAGGTACTGACTCCCACTTGATGATGCTAGTGGGATTCTGTCAACAAATCACCATCTTGTGGACAGCTTGGCCACAATGTCGACACTTCCCCTACTAGGAACATTCAGTGGCACGGTGCCTATCACTGCACTTGAAATAGATCATGCCCTGCCCTAGGATAGGATGATAGGCTAGGATCACAAATGAAGAACAAGGTGCTGAAGAAGATGACCTCGAAGACTTGGACAAATGAGGGGACGCTGGCCCTACTTGGACTTCTTAGGAGCGGACCACTGAGTTGACACACCCCTTCAGTGAAACTCCTCTTTTAGTCACCACCAGAAGCACTCGGACCACCAGAGGGTTGCAGCTCTTTAATGACCTTCATCTCCATCTCCATCCCTCTGGCCTGCTCTACCACAGATCTAAAGTCACGTGGTGCAGTTGCTCCCATAACATGCTGGAACTCAGGGTTGAGCCCTCGGCGGAACCTTTTGGCCTTCTCAAGGTCATTGCTTGTGGCCAATGGTGCGAAACAGATTAGGTTGTTGAACCCCTCCTCGTACTCAGCTACGGTCATCTTTTCCAGCACGAAGGTCAACAAAGCGATCTCCATGCTCTCCACGAAAGAATCTGGGTAATACTTCACCTTGAACTGCTCGGTGAAGATTTCCTAGGTAGTAGGACCATGGGTAGGGGTCTTGGGTGAAAGAACCCCTTCCCACCAGATGTCCACTTGACCGTTCAACTGAAAATCCACATAGCAAGCTTTCAACTGAGAGCTCATCTCTGAGACTTCAAATTGCCTTCCCATGTAGCGCAACCAATCCATAGCTTGGACTAGTGTACCTGTCCCATCAAAGGTGTCTAATCGCAAGGCCAACCACTCCTTAAGGCCCATTCTTGCCTCCGGTACGACCAGAATGAAAATAGGGGCAGCAATGGGTACGGCTGTAGCAGCGGCTGTCGGCGCTTGTCGGCAAAGCACATGGACCTCTTCCACAAACTCTTGCAACAAGGCTGAAGACCTTGCCGGATCTCTACCTACAAACTACTCAGCAAAAGCAATCTTGGCATCAGGTCTTCCTACTGAACCTCGAGCGGTGGCTCCGCTTGGTCACGACCGCGTCCTCTACCTCTCGGCATCTCTGTTCACGACAGATAACCATTCACACGATCAGCCCACAGTGTAGGATCGGATATGGCAACAGAGGGGGGTGAATGGTGCCTTTTTAAAAGTTTGCCCCCAAAGTATTCGAAAAGATCTTATCTCTCCGATAGCTATAAAAGTTATGAAGAAGATGATTTAAGCTCTCTGGAAACCAAGCACAATTTTTGAGAAACTGAAATGACTTGGTACCTCGAAAACCAACTTGTCCAAAGATTAAAAATGTTTTAGTCTTGACAAAAACTCTTTTGAAGAATGGACTCAAAAGAGCTTCACTGGAGAGCAAATAAAAGGACACAAGACTACTAAGACTGAGAGCTAACAACTTGTAGACTAAAGCTCCTACCGAAAACTAGAAACTGCAGAGGGGTTGAACTTGCAGCCAAACCGACAAATGAACGAATTTCTGGCAGAGAGAGAGCAATGTTAGTCGGCTGATTTCTGCATTTCGTTCAGACAAAATACTGCAGCAAAATACAGTAGCAAAAGGCAAAGAAGGGCAGCCGAACTGATATTGCAGACCAACAGATTTCTGCCGAAATTGAATAGAGAACAATCCAGTTAAAATAGCACTGAAAACTGAAACTAGCAGTAGCTTTCTCGGCTGTAAACTACAGCAATTTTCTGCTGAAAATAGACTAGACAGCAAACTACAGAGAGGTTAAGATAAAAACTAACTAAAGCCAAAAATGGAGTGACTGCACTGATCAAAAGACTGTAAATAATCACGTGTTGCAGATTAATAGGACTAGTAACAGAGAAAAGAAAGCACCCACCAAAACCTGAAGGTAAATAGTGAAGCAGCAGCCCAAAGTGACAAAAAGAAAGGAGTCTAAAAGACACTAATTACTGGCCAAAACTGAACTGGACTGCAGGAACTAAACAAAAGAAAAAGGAACTGCACAGGATCTGAAAATAGAGCACAGGGGTTGCAGCCGATTGCTGTTTTGCAGACTGAAAAGCAGATAGAAGGCAAAGACTGCAACTCTTTGCTGCCAAAAACTAAGTAGAGCCCTGCTGCCGAAAATGATAAACAGTGAATACTACAGAAGAGGCTGATTCCAGAGAACTTAAAAATGCTACGATTCTTTTATCACCAAAGGATCAAGACCTTATTCTAAATAAGATTGAGACTTCAGGGTCAACAAACTGTAAACAAAGAGTAGGGAAAATGAAATCTGGACAGAATTCTGAATTGATTGTCATCCTTCAAACTTTGCTTATGAGACCTTGTAATATGTCAAGAAATGATCTAAGGACCAAAGATCTCATATTTCTAGCATCATTCAGTTAACACAATCAAGGGGACTCAATTCCCCTGACATTAAACCCTAGGAAATTGAGAGCAGAGCAAGTGCAGCCGTGGAGAAAATAGATGCAAACTGTACAAAAATCTCTTCTCTTGGGACAAAGCTGACCAAGATGGTCTGGTGATCTTATCCCAGTTCAGAGAAAAACATTTTACATTTCAACAAACAAGAATCACTCAAAAACCACAAGGACTGAGAATAACAGAGAACCAGCCAACACAGAAGAGCTCGAGAAGGGAGACTCAAACTCAATCCATTGCATCCTCCATCTTACAAAGGAAACACCACACACAAGAGGAGGATCTGTCTCTACAACTCACAGCATAAGAGGAAATAACAAGAGGAATGATTACAAGACTCTCAATGCATCCTCTCCCTCTCAATCCTCAAAAACACCAAGAGCCTCACATGCTTCTTGGGAGGAACACCACACACACAAGGGGATGAATGAACTCCAAAATCATGAAGGGGTATGCAGCCTCCAACACCTATTTATAACACTTGGCTAACGGGTCTCCAACCCGTTACGCCGGCTAAACCCTAACGGAGCCGTCTCCCGCTTGTGCAGCCTTGCGAATTTATCGATTCGCCCCTCCTGCACCTTCCGGAAGCTTCCGCGCTCCTTGCCGTCCACGACTCGCAACCACCTCGAGTTCACGCCGTCTTCGACACATCCCGACCGTTCTGACCTCAACGCCACCTGCGTCTAGTCCGGTCACCTCGTGTCTCGCCACGACTCCGCCTCGACGTCTTGCAGCCAACAGAGACAAGAAACACATCAAATAGCACCGCTCGATACATGTAAGCATAAAATCAACAAACCTGTCGAATCAATAGAATAAGCGTCCTAATCCTTTTGACCAGGTTTGACCAAGTCCGACCGAGCCCGTTGCACCACGCAACGACATGGTCCGAACCAACCAACTCAAACTCGACTTCCCTAAGCCGATGTCAATTATTCATCATACACATGGGATGACCTCACATGGTCTCTCACACAAACATCTACCTCAATAGTATAAATCAACAACGAGCTAGCGAAACGTAAATGCAATGCAAGATTCATTCCCCATCCTATTGTGCACTAGAGTGTGTCAAATTTAATTTTAATTATTAAGCCTAAGTCAAATTTTTAGTTGAATAAAGTAAGCTAAGTTGTCAAATTTCTTTACCATGGACCTAACGCCAACTCTGATACCAACTGAAACACCTCACCCCTCCTCTGGGCCTGGAATGCTACCACTATTGCATATTTTTACCATTTTCAACAAGTGCTAATAGTTTTAAGCAAACACTTTTGTATAATGCAGTGACTCAACATACATCATACCATTTTAAGCAACTACTCTAGCATACTAGTAGAGTCTAAAACATACTAACAAAAGTTTACACATGAAGTACTGCTGGTACATGAAATTATTCATGTACTACTCCCGCCCGTGCACGACGCTGTCAATGATCATCTAAAAAACAAAGCAAGTGTGAGTCTGGAGACTCAGCAAGCACATAATAGACCGATAAACACTACCATAAGCACAAGCAACAATAACACCATGTCCTTCCCACCTGTTTCAACATTAACATAAACAGAACATACCATAACACGATCATTCTCCATATATCTCGATATCACATCTCAATCACTCTTAATGCAATGCAATGCAATGCTCATAATCAAGTCTCATTCTCTATCTGTAACTTATACCGGTACAGCAAAGGGCACACACGTCGATGTCACCCTCTACCTCTATCCCGTGGAGGTGCCTACCGAAGTGGTCTTTCCCTCCATCCCGTGGAGGTGCCCACCAAAGTAGGACTTTCTCAAGAGCACGCCAGATTAGTCAATAGCTTTACTCATAACTATTGATTTTTCTCATCGCCCTGACTCATAATGCATATGTCATGTCATGAATGCACTTCTCCATCATTTCACCATGTATCACATTTATCATCATCAACCAAGTAGCATCAAATAATGTAAGTATCATATATTTCACAACAACTATCGTCTACCACCCTACCATATATTTTTGCCTATTTATTCTTGGGGACGATGCGTGGACGGTTCCCCACCAGGACCTCCACCTGTACAAGCGTTAACCCAACTCAGTATAGTATAGCGACACAAGCACTTACACACATGTCATCGATTCTACGCGCAACACTCAACATTGGCATAAACATGTAAGGATGAGGATTCGATGCGCATGTCGCAAAAACCCCTCTTTTTTCTTTCTTTTTCCTTCCCTTTTCTTTCTTTTCTTCTCTCTCTTTTCCTCACCTGGCTGGCCTTTTCTTTTCTCTCTCTCCCTCTTTCTCTCTTTCTTCAATTCGGCCGAAAGGCCCCTCTCTTCCTCCTCTTATTTCTCTCTCTCCCCCTTTCTTTCTCTTCACTTTAGTTTGGCCGAATGGCCTCATCTTTTTCTCCCCATTTCTCCTCCAAACTCCATCCGGTTCTCTCTCTAAGATCTAGAGGTGCATCTGACCTTCGGGTCGGTGGCCATCAACCCGCCGGCCACTGGCCCGTTGACTGCTTGCGTTCTGCCGCCTCCCCCTCCCTCTTACTCTTGGCTCCTCACATGGTTCCCCCTCAGGTCTGGCCAGGCAGCTCCGGCCCCTGCTGCCTCCTTGTACTCGACGGCCTTCCCATCACCTCCGACCACTCCACCTCCCTTCAGCTCACTGGCCACGATTAGTAGCCGGCTGGGAGTCTCGGTGCCTTAGTTTGGGGTTCCCCGCCACTGTCGATGTCGACTCAGTTTTACTGGCACCGCTACACTTCGTCAAGCGCTGCCCCTGGCTCCAGGTGCTGATGTCATGGCTCAGCCTAAGACCATGGCCGAGCCCCAAGCGCTGCCGTCTCCAAGCTTCCCTTGAGTTGCTTTTGGCCAAGGCAGCCCGAGCCTCGCCAGTACACCTCTACTCCGCCACCAGCCCGGATGGTCCCCCTTCCCCTTACTCTTATGTCCTCATCTTAGCTTCTATTTTTGCTTGCTTTTATTTTATGTGTGCCCTGTCTTGGGGAAAGCCTATGGTTACCGCCACGATGGTACATGATTGGGAGGCGTGTACCGGGGAGCATGTCCTTTCTCATGGGCACACGATGATGTCCACGGCTTGCCACCAATGGCGCAGCAGCCCTATTGGCCTGGTGCTTAGGTGCCACCATGTGGTTGCAAGAGGGAAGAAAGGGTGGAGGGAAAGTGGGCACACTTGATGTGGGGTTAAGGATGGCAAGGAGTGTGGACAATGATGATGAAGGTCGCGTTGCGGTTCGATTGGGCCCCCTCTCTTGCTATCATGGTCGGCCACGTCCTTCATCTTCCCCTTTTGCTTTAGCTCCTCTCCTCCTGGCTCTCCCTTACTATCTCTACGTGGTGGCCGTGGGAGTGGATGGCTTCAGTGGGTTTTTTGGTGGATGAGCTTGCATTTGGTTGGCTTTGTGGCTTCTGCTGGGAGAAGGTAATGCAGTGGTGTAATGGTTTCCTCCCTCCTTTTGTTGGCTTTGCTCTCTGGATGAACTCGCGGTTGAGGGAAGAAATTAGAATGACAATGTACTAGTTGGGCTTATAAAGTGAGGCCATGGCTGGCCTCCTTCCCTCTTGTACTGTACATTGCCAATTATGCCCTCCTACTCCCATTTCAGTCTTAGCTGGCTATTTGCCTCAAGGGCATTTTGGTCCAAACAGGCTCTGCATTGTGCTTTGGGGCTTTTTCTACTGCTTCAAATATGAATGTCTAATCAAAAACGGTACTCATCAAGGTATGATTAGCACAATTCATATACATCATCTCATAAATACTGTAATTCATGGCATAGAAACATGAATAACAAACATTCACTACAATTTACTGTTCTACCACGCACTTGCCTGTTAACCTGGCGGACGGTACGTGCACGGCACCAGACTCGAACCGCCACCTGAACAAGCATTAACTATTTTCAATTCATTGATAATGCAATACATTCATATACGAGCAAATGACATTGCTCAAACGTCCAATCCGACATAATCAAATCCTATACCACCGGGCAACCTCATTGTCCCGATGCTTAACTAGTCTGTAAAATTAGCGATTTCATCATTTATACTCACCGATCAAAATCTACACGCTTAATCCCACTTTAATCGATCACACTATTGAACCTCAATTTATTCCCCTCCTCTCTCTCCTGCCACGGATCGACCATATCAACAGTGGCAGTACCGATTTCGTCGTTCAGGCATTCATATTAATAAACGATATCTAACTGATCACATGCATCAATTCTAATTATCGATATATTAACTTATGTCTGGCTCAGTAAAATAAGCAGGGAGAAGGGTTTTCGAGGCGTTACCCTGGCCCCAAATGATTGGATCAGGGCACTATCTTCCTTTCCTTGGCCGGATATGACGGATCTAGCGGTGGGTCACACTTTTCTTTTCCTCTCTTCTCTTTCCTTTCTCCCATTCTTTTCTTTTTTTCTTCTTCTAGCCGGCGCTTCCTTTTCTTCTCTTCACGCCCAACCGCTCTCCTGGCCTTCTCTTTCTTTTTCCTCACTCGGCCCCTCCCTTCTTCCTTTCTTTCTCCCGTCGGCCAACTCCTCCCGTCGTCTCCTCACGGCTGGTGCCTCCCGCGACTTCCTCCTCCTCCCTCACCGCCCAGCTCCTCCTTGCCTTCCCCTCACGGCTAGCCCCCAGCTCACTCCTTGCCCCTTGTGCACGGCGGCGGGCGAGAGGAGGCGGCGGCGGCTTCTGAGGCGGGAGGAGGCGGCGAGCAGCGGTGAGCTACGGGGAAGGTGGGATGCAGCCGGGGAGCAACGGCGCCAAGCGGCAGCAGGAGGCGGCGGTGCGGCGGCTGGTCGATGACGGCGCCGCGAGGGGCGACGAGCAACGGCGCCGGCTGGCGGCGGCGGCGCCGACGAGTGGGCGGCGGCGGCAGCGGCATGAAGCGGGAGCGGCCGCAGCAGTGCGCGCGGGAGAGAAGCGAAAATGGCCTTTGCTTTCTCCTCCACCTGGCTCTTCCTCTCTTTATAGGGCTACGGGATGTGCTAGGCTGGGCCGGGCCGACCCAGGTATTACATCCCAGACGGTCGAGAACCTCAATGAGCACTAATTCGTTCGGCATTTCTAAAGCCAAAGAGTCTGACGGCAAAATCCTTTTTTATTTCCTTTTTATTCTCCCTTGAATTGTTTTCATTCTCCGCTTTTCATCTATTTTGCGTTCTACTAGTATTACAGCTACAATTTAGCTTGTCATGAACGGCATCCCCTACCAGCGCCATAGGCGTCGGCAGCAGTCAGACGCGGTAGTTAGTGTCCCAGATGCGGCACAGTAAAAGCCTTAGGCTGTGTTCATAATTTCCCTTTTGGGTTAAGACATTGTTGGATAAGATAAAGTTTGCAATTGTTAGGGGTGGCCTCATCTCTATACGAGCGCCCGCATGTATTAGAGAGAATCAATAAGAAAAGTTACAACCTATCTACCTTGTGTTTCCTCTCTTCCCTATCCCATGCTTCTTCCCTAACCCTGCCGCTTCCTTCCCCTGCGCCTTCCCTTCTTCCTAGTAAGGTTTTAAAAATCGGTAACATACTCGACAGGTCACTCTTCTAGTTATGATTATACGGCATAATTGACCTATTTACGTAATAACAAGTCCAATTATACGGCATAACCAGATAACCGGTAGACACACCCGTTATTTGTGTATGAGCGAGTATACGAACTAGGAGACGTGTTGTTAGAACACCGCTTCCTAGCGATACACCATGGCTCCTGGCCGACAATATCGGCCGAAGCCTCCTGTTGACCACGACTACAACCTGCGTTCCGGGACAGGGCGTGACATTAACGAACTACGATTTGCAGCAGGAACCCTCTGGTAGTTGAATTGTACGAGAAATATCAAAAAAACCGCCTTGTACAGTCAACTTCAGAAAGTTTATCAGCAGCGAACCTACCTGCTACGCCTGCAATTAGAAGTGTGCCATCTCAGCAGACTTCGATCATGCTAACAATAGGGCATCACATAACTGAAAATAGCGCTAGATAAATTTCTCAAAACTATCACACTCAAAATTATCACAAAACTACACGTTTCTAACCGCCACCCGAAAGAACAACAGTGGATGTTTCCTCTTTTTTTTGGTAGGGAATGTGCACTCCTGCATCTGTGCTGAACTGTTTTAACTACGTAGTTAGCTACATAGCCACATTAAAAGATGAGGTGAAATTACAGTTACATTAGCACCACCATGACAACATTATTGACGTACTACTAGAAGCAACAGAAACCTTGTACCAGTCAGATCGTACAACAAATATGCCTCCAGGAAACCTGGTTTCCTGCTAGGCTGCTATGCCTGCAAGTACAGGAACGCTGCCTGGATCCAAATTCCAACTCTCATCTCAACGAATAACTTCGATCATGCTAACAATGAAGCTAAAATGACAGAAAGTTCATGAGGTGTGACAGTCTGGAGAAAGCAAAAGATTTAATTCCAAATATCGAAATATTCTTGTGGAAACTTGAATGACATTAACAATTTCACGCAGAGTTGTTAAAGTAATGAAATCAACCGATAAGTGATAATTATTGTCATTTCTGTCTGAACGGTACTTGTGGACAGTCATTTTTCAATTGTATTTACCGCAGTCTTGCACATCTTCAGTTCAGCAAGTATGTAATACTACTAGCCAACCAACCGGGCAAGCATCAGACAACCAAAAATAAAAAAAAAGAAAAGATTGAATTGACCAAATCATATGTAATATAATCTTTAATATATAGTACAGGTTTTTTATCTTCTATACAGTACAAATTGGTTAAACTGTTGGACAGAAGCTGCATCAGACAAGGAGAAGCAAAAAGGTTTATGTCTCTTCATTAAATCATGAAATAGAAAGTTATAGGCCTGTGAATGATTGCCGCATGCCATCCGGTGGACAAGTCAACTATTTGACCAAAGGAAAATCATAACTCACTAAACATTATGAAGGAATATTGGACTATCATATTATTACTTAATCTGTTGACTTGTATGTGAAAGTACTATAAAGTGAACATGTAAAATCACCAAGTACAGATTTCGTGCAAATCAATCATTAACTTTTCTATTACGTAGAAGAGTCACTCCAACGGTTCTCATTTCAATATGCCCATGGCTTTCTTAAAATAAGTACTTGCAAACAGTAATGCAATTAGTTCAATCAACACCAATATAAAAATTTGGGTTAAATTTCGCCCATAGTCATCTTACTATTTCAATAAAGAAGCCAAAAATTATAGGTAAAGACACTCAAAATATCGGCATTTTGTATGAAAGATACTCAAAATAAATTAACCATTTCCCCATCAATTTTATATTTCCTATCATAATCAACAAGGCACGCATGAACTCAAAATCCATTTGCCATGATCAGCACAAGAACTGGAAAAAGACTTGCACTATGAGAATCTTAACATTCTAATGTGGGGAGTAGAGTAATATCATAAATGTGCCGAAAGCCAATTTAAAAAATAAGGAACATATTGAAATAATTTGTCTGTCCAATTGCAAGCGTCCTACATAGCCTCACAGATCCCTTGCCCCTGAATATAGGCTATACACATTGTCCTCAGAGGTGAATGCAGGATTTCCAGTGATGCTACTCAGTGCTCACTAGAAGCCAGGCATTGGTCTCGTGATAGCTATAGGTGGGACCTGGAGGAAACAAGATTATGAAGTTGTTTGAAAAACTACATTCACTTTGAATTTGGACTGACAACCAACCAGTTCCTATCTTCCTGACAATTCCTTTATGTTTGCATCGGTGGTTGTGACTTGTGAGAGCTCTCAAAATAATTACCAATAAATACAGCTTCCTCATAATTTGAAAGAAATTTTTTGTCATTTGTAGGTTGTGGACTTGTGGTTGGACTCAATTTGTATGAGCCACTTGTGGGAGGGAGCAGATCACAGTAGTGGCCATGGTGTAATGCATTATTTAAGTTCCAGAATACAGACCACCACCACTGAGAATAAAATTTCAAACTTAAATTGCATATAAGTAGACCGGTCTGTTTACCACTGGGATACCGATCAATCTGCTTTTAGGCTACAAGTTGGAGGACAATCCGAACCCAAGGAATTAGGATTAGTGGTGGGATTATTTGATGGTTACAATTCACATAATATTACTAATAGACCTGAAAGAAGAACTGCAAGCATGCAGTTCGTGTACTATGTAAATGGGTGCTGAAAACTGAAGACAGACATTGCACTCACATTATTTGTAGCATCCTGCAAGTTTGTCAATAGAACATGCAAATCTTGTTTTAGGTCATAAATCTTAATAACTTGGCAAAACCATCTTTCACTACTCTGGTACAACAAAATCTTGTGTCGTATCTTTAATCCATTAACTGTAACAAGACAGAGTTCTCAGCAAGTGAGAAGCACTACTCTGGCAAAATTTAGAATGTGTCACCAAAAGAACTTTAACCATACAAACAAAACGGGGGCAAAAAATGCACCTCATGGTGGCATCACACTGCATACGGTACCTAGACTTCAGATGGTGTTTTTGCATCGATGGACAGAGCGTGCAACCCGCTCTTGAGCTCATTCTGCAGGAGATCATACACAGCCCTGTGCCTCTTCAGCACGCTCTTCCCCTCAAACTCCTTCGACACCACCCACACATTGAAATGTGTCTCCCCATTGCTCCCTGCCACCCCAGCATGCCCCTTGTGGAGGTGTGATATGTCCTCAATCTCCAGCTCCACCGGCGAAAGCCCCCTCTCCAAACTCTCTCTTATCCTCTCCTTCCTCCCACCCCCAAGCCCGCCATTTCCTTCCACCACAGCAGGTGGCACCTCCTCCAATTGTTCCTCCGCACGCCTCCCCACCTCTGAATTCCCCTCTACTTGCGCACCAAAAGCCGCGAACTCAGGCTCTTTCTTCTCCACGGCACGCGGTTCAGCAACCTCTTGGACCAATTCTTGGCTGCCAGTCCCCGTCTCGTGCTCACTCGCTACGTCGCCACCGGCGGCAATCTCCAGCGCCTTGCGCTTCATGAGGTTGAGCATGTTGAGCAGCCCGCTGTTCCTGGAGGGCGAGAGGCTCTGCCTGATCCCGAGCAACTCAATGAAGTCCAACGGCACCATCGCGACGTCCCTGGCGGGCGCGCCGGAGAGCCCGAGCACGAGCAGCGCGGCGAGTCCTTTGGTGAGCTGCGCGTCGGAGTCGGCCTGGAACCTGACGCAGCCCGGCGCGTCCTCCTCCGGCGCGGCATGGACCCAGACCTGGGAGACGCAGCCCCGGACGCGGTTGGCGTCGGTCTTGAGCGCCGGTTCCATGGGCGGCAGCCGGGCGGCGTAGGCGAGGAGCTGCTTGTAGCGGGCACGCGCGTCGGGCACGGACTGGAAGAGCCCCACGATGTCGCGGAGCGCAGGGGGGAGCTGCGCCGGGTCGACGGAGCCGGAGGGGGTGGATGCGGAGGAGGACGTGGAGGGGGTCGGGGAGGCGGCGGACCTGGCGGTGAGGCGCTGGAAGGAGACGGGAGAGGAGAGGATAAGGAGGTGGGGCTTGGAGAGGAGGGGTTTGGGGGGTTTGGAGAGGAGGCGGAGGGACGCCGACGATGAGGCGGTGGCGGCGGACGCCATGGAGGAGGTGGTTGGTGGATTTGGGGTCAGGTTTTCTTCGGTGTTTTGGAAAATGAGAGGGTTTTGTTTTGTTTCGTTTTTTCTTGGAGATGGCTGGCTCTCTTCTGGGATGTTCTGGTGAAACGGTGATGTCCTCTTGATCAATGGATGGACCGTCTCACTTCTGGGCGACAGCCCATGCCCACGACAGCAGTTTTTGGCGAATTTTGCCAAGGCAAAAATCCATAGACACCCTTTATTCAAGTTACGTGATTTTTCAATTTATCCCTATATTTAATTATTTGTTGCATTTTTCTCTATAAGTTAAGTTGGCATACAAATATCCTCATAGCTGCATGTAATTATCTTTTGCGGGTGTTTCAGTGGTGCCAATACTTGTTTCAACTTTCAATTATGCTAATACTTATTTCAATTATTCGTGTGATTTCGATATTTGCAATATACCATTTCATTATCAATGATTCAATGCCGAAATCGTATCGAATCTCTCAAATCATTGAAACAGGTGTCCAAGAAAATTAAAGTAATGAGAAAATAGTTTGAGCATGACTTAGGTGCATTTGCAAGACAACTTAACTTATGCGTAGCAAAGTAAACGATAATGACATATGGTGGTAAATTAAAAAAATGGGTGACTTGTGAGGGTGTTTCTGGATTTTTTTTTCCCTTTTCAAATTAGTCTCCTTTTTCAGAAGAATTTATTTAACTTCGGCTAATTGAATTATAAAATCGAGTACTTAAACCCTTGATCTTGTAAGGCAGATATGGTTTCAGCGGGAGGGAGATGGGTAGCAAATCTTAAAATACCAACTAATGAAGTGCCTAACCTTCAATTTATCTTGAATTATTAGGAAATTCTTTTGGAATATCAGTAGCTACATGCAATTTATGAGCCAATGTCAAACATAAATTACAAGCTGCATATATTCGAGATAGACCAACTCTTATGCTTATCCCTCTGTTCCCAATAATTAATAATAATAGGAAGCGAGGAGAGAGCAATCTCTCCAATATAACAGGCATTACATGATGCAGCAGCCTGGCACGTCATATGCCGGTGGTGCGAAGAACTGCAAATCGGCAGTGACCGACTTAGGATTTCCAAGATATGTGTTTGAAGCTATAAATTTTTTGTTCAATAGAAGACATAAAGATCCACGACAAGATAAATTAAAGTATAAATTATTCATAGTAGAGACTGTATCTCAAATAATATAGAGAAATTACAAAATAATTAAGAAAATTACAATCTAACTCAACGATATTTCATGGCTTAGAAGGGAGATATGATATCATCATACTTATAAGAAAAATTCTCACTTAAGAAAGATAACCAAATAATCATTTAAGTATTGCTCTCCTATTCTATTTCTTAGCTTATTCTTGACATAATTCATTGAAGAAAAGACTCTCTCAACACATGCAATTAGGGGTGAAAACTGATCGGATAGTTTCCGACAGATCTGAATGAAAACGGATACGGATTGTGTCGGATCGGATTTTCTTCGGATAATTCACGGATCGGATACGAATACGGATTTTTTTTGTCGGATACGGATACGAATACAGTAGGCCTGATATCCGGTGAATACGGATACGAATACGGATTATCCAGATAATACGAAAACTGATATCCGAAATTTCAGCCCAACATTGCCCAGCCCAAGTCAACCTCTCTCATCTCTCCTGCCATCAGCCCACTAGCCCAACCAAGGCATAAGCATCCATTACCATTAGGCATTAGGTTCCTTAGTCATATTAAATTAGAAACACCACTAGCAAATATTTATATTTATTAAAAAATAAATTTAATATTGTCGGTGGATTAAAATTTATACCGATTAATTGATGTACTCCTGTTTAAGTCATTTTAATGCAAATTTAAATACTTAATTAATTTATTAATGACATGTAAATGGTAGAAATACATTAAGAATTATTTAGGATTTTAGCAAAAAAATAATTATCATTTGAAGATTTAAAATCTGTACAACGGTATGACTATTGTGGATAAAAATACTAATGTTTGTTTAGATTTCACGAATGTTTTAATAAGATAAACTATTTATGTGTTTTCATTGATTTTGGATGTATAGTTTAAGGGGTTTTTCATGTTCCGATAAATATTCGTGAACGTATTCGTTTCGATTCGTATTCGCTCCGTATCTGTATTCGATATTATTCATATTTGTATTCGTATCCGAGGTATCCGTATTCGTATCCGTATCCGAGAAAAAAAATATGAAAACAAATATGGTAGAGACATTATCCGTCCATATTCGATCCGTTTGCATCCCTACTTGCAATTGTTATGGAAAGAATTAGCACCAATTTGATAAGCTTGTAAATAATTTGATAATGGAGGTTCTTCTATGTTTGAACAAGTATAATGGAAAGCTCTGCAATATTTGTTACTTTTCTAAACCTTTCATCTGTTCGCATATCAACAATAAAGTGTGTGAGTTGAAAGGAAAGATACATCAATTATGTGCTTAAGAAATCTTTAGATAAAATTAGCAAGCCTAACCAAGTTGTCCTTATCATAAGTTGCGAATGAATCAGTGGGATTAAATGATGTCATGCAAAAAAATAAATCTGTGTTTACCTCATCAAATCTGTCATTAAGTTCTCGAAGTCGCAAGTCAATGATAATTAAGAACATTTCAACATGAAAGCGATGAAGATTATTGAATTTTTTGAAGAACCTCTTGGACCTAGCAACCAATTTATAGAGACCATCCATATTAGCAACTTTGATGACATGCTTCACACAAAAGGAAGTGACATCTTTAAGAAAAGTTTTCCATCCATCATCCTCACGCAATAACTGCAATTGAGTCTTTGTCAAATAAATGAGATCAATAGCATTAACAATATCTTGATCTTTCTTTTGCAAAGCATTGCTTAAGTCATCTGTGTAGCCAAATATAGTCAATAATAATTATGCCAAGAAAACAAACTCAAATGAGTCCAACATAGTTTGAGCTAGTATAGCCTCCATGCTTAAAGAGTGGCGTCGATGTTTTAGAATCGATCTTACGAAATGATTTGTTTGAGTTCTAGGGAACTTTTAAAGACCTAGTTACAATCACGCAGAGAGAAAACACAGAGATTTTTATACAGGTTTGGGCCTTCTGCTGTGAGAATAACAACCCAACTTCCTATGTGGATATTGATCAAATAAAATAATTATAATGGAGAAAATAATACGAAAAATCCTGCTCTACTGCTACTCTCCCTTTTGTATGTCCCGGATCCTCCCTTGTTCTCCCTGTTGTCCATCTTTATATAGTTTGCACGATGGCAGTAGTTTATCCTCACCAAGAGACGCCTTAACATTTCGAGTGATAACCGTTCAACGAGGTTATTAGTGACATGATAACTCACTCATCGTGCGGCGGTTTCTGCTAGGGTGAAGTTATGTGCACTAATTCCAGATAATAAATACTTATGCTAAATGCCTTGTCAAACAGGCCCATGATGTAATAGGTAGTCATAGACAGGTTAGTTGGAGTTTAGCTTAGTCGTAGGAGGATCTATTACCACAAGGTGGTCGTAGGATAACCTACGACTATACTATGGTTGTAGGAGAACTTACGACTATTAGGTGATCATAGGAAAGGCTTGCGACCAAGAAGTGGTTGTCGTAGAATGACTTACGACTAAAGAATTGTTGTAAAAGAACCTACAACTAGGAGATTGTCATAGAAGAGCTTACGACTAAGGATTGGTGGTAGAAGAGCTTATGACTAAGGGGTGGTGGTAGAAGATCTTACGACTACCTGTGAAATCTCTCTCTTATAAATAAGGGGTATACTCAAGGAGTATAATGACACAAGAATATTATTTATAAACAAATAATATTTGAGGATTGGTTATATCCTCGTCAAGTGGTCTTCTCCAATCTTTATAAGAACTTGTCGGATAGAAGTATATAAAGAAATGACATGCATGATAGTTTTATAATGAGATCGCCAATGAGTGTCAACCGGCCTACCCAATCCCATCTCTTGATTCAATTCACGGCCAGTTTCAATGTTACCCAATTCTAATTCTGAGAGACCATGTAGAGGTCATCCCGTGTGTATGATGAGTAATTGACATCGGTTTAGGAAAGTCGAATTTGAGTTGGTTGGTTCGGACCAAGACGTTGCGTGGTATAACGGGCTCGGTCGGATATGGTCAAACTTAGTCGTATGGGATTAGAATGCATATTCTGATGACTCGACAGGTTTGGACTCTATTATGCTTACATGTATCGAGCAGTGCTATTTGATGTGTTTCTTGTCTGTGTTGGCTGCAGGACATCGAGGCGGAGTCGTGGCGAGACACGGGGTGACCGGACTAGACGCAGGTGGTGTTGAGGTCAGAACGGTCGAGATGTGTCAAAGACGGCGTGAACTCGAGGTGGTTGCGAGTCGTGGACGACAAGGAGCACGGAAGCTTCCCGGAAAGTGCAGGAGGGGCGAAATGGTGATTTCGCGAGGCTGCACAAGTGGGAGCGGGATCCGTTCGCGTTTAGCAAGCGTAACGAGTTGGAGACCCGTTAGTCAAAGGCTATAAATAGGTATGAGGGGCTGCATACCCCCTCATAGCTTTGGGAGAGAGTTAGGGTTTGCTAGAGTCAAAAGAAGCTTTGAGAGGTTGTTTTGGCTTTAGGCTTTAGTTGGTAAGAGTTGGTGAGTGGGACAGAGAGTGTTTTCTTTGATGTGTTCCTGAGTACTCCTCTCTGTATTGTTGCCTCCCAAGAAACATGTGGAGTTCTTGGTGTTCTTGAGGATTGAGAGGGAGAGGATGGTTGGAGAACTCATGTAATCATTCCTCTGAATATCTATGCGTATCGGGACGCCTTGTAATCCTTGTTTTGGTTTGAAATGAAGTCTCTGAAGTTTATTTCTTCTGTTCGTCTCTGTTTTCCTTCGATGTCTCTTTTGAGTGATTTTTGAGTTTTTGCGTTTTGAGTTCTTTCTTGTTGAAGAGTAGTAAAATGGGTTGCTCTGTGATGGGATCGTATGTCTAGACCCTTTGGTCAGCTAATTCCAAGAACAAATCAATTTTAATCTCAGATTTCATCTCTCAGCTTCCTCTGTTCATACTTTTGGTTTCTAGGGTTTTGATGAACTTCTTGATTCCCTTGAGGAAAAAGTCTGAGATTTTTGCTGGCATGACATTAGATTATTGCTAACTTAATTGCAAAATCTCATGTGCAAAGAACTTGTGAATCTTGAGTAATTCGGGTTTGTGTGCCCCTCTCTGTTTTCCAGTTGCGAAAAGTACTCACTGCAGTCCTTAAACTTTTCGGCCAGCAGCAGCATTCAAGAGTAGCCTGCTTTTAGCCTTTGCTATTTTTTGTTGCAATCAGCCCTTTCTTCTCTGATCCACTGCAGTCAAGCCGGTTGTGTATGCCTGCATTGAATCCTGCTGAGATTGCAAGTTCTCTTCTTCCTGTTCTTTTCAGTTTTCGGCAGCAGGGTGAGCATTTCATTTCAGTTTCCTGTTTTCTCTCCCTGTTAGTTGTATCTTCTTGATTTCTAGTGCAAACTGGTATTCAGTTTAAAATATAGACCGAATGACCTGAAAAGAACAAACCTTCTTGTGTCTTTTTTTACTGTCTTTCGGCTGCCTTTCAGTAATTACTGTGCAGCTTGGTTCAGTTTTCAGAAGAGGCAGTCAGCGGGTTGCAAGTTTCTCTCGGCTGTGAACTGTAGCTTCCAATTTTTTTAGTTGAAACTTCTGCTGTCCATTCTCGGTCAGCAACTTCTGTAATTGCTGTGCCCCAATTTTCAGACTGCAGCTCTTCAGATTTGCAGTGGCTGCTACAGTTCTAGCATGCTAGAGACTGTTTTCAGTTTTTACTGCCGACAGGTTGCAACTGCAGCAATTTCTTTCTCTGCCCTATTTTCAGAAGACAAGCGCTCGGCAGTACTTTTAGTTTTCAGGCTGATTTCTTTTCTGATCTTTCTGGTTTTGGGTTCCCTGTTTTGATTCTCGGTTGAAGCTCAGTCTGCAGTTTGCTTTGTCAAAATCTGCATTTACAGTGTTTCTGTTTTTAGCTGCAGCTCAAGTAATGTCAGCCCCCTTTTTCAGTTTATCTCGGCTGCAGTTTTAGTTTTCCACTGATTTTTATCCTCTCGGTCAGCTGTCATGTGTATGCAGTCTTCTCTGTTCAGTGTCTATTATCTGCCCTGTTTTCATCAGTCGAACTGAATTCATTTTGCTGTTATGAGTGCAGTCGGACAGGCCTCAAAAACTTCCTTCGGCTGTAGCTTTTCATGCTGTCCTTTGGCTGTAGCTTTTCATGCTGTTTACGGTGGCTGCATTTAGTGCAGAACTACTAGTGAGGCTTTTGTTGGTCATTTGTTCTCTGTTTTGTCTTCTCTGACCAAACCAATTTCATTCTGTGCTGTGCAGATTTCAGTCATCAAACTCATTTCAGTGCCAGTGACTTCTCTTCCTTTTTGGCTACAGTTTTCTTGTCTTCCCGTTAGTCTAAAGTATGTCTAGCAATCTGATTCTTGCAGTCAGTTTTCGGTAAAAACTATCCTTTAATTTACAATATGTTGGTGCAATCTATTGCTTTGTTTTTGCCTCTTCTATGAGAATCTTTGGTCAATCGGTCAAATTGTTTTAGGCTTCCAGTGAGCAAACAACTTCTATCTTCATAGCTGCTATAGCTATCGGAGAAGAAGATATTGTCGATACTTGGGGGAAATTTTTGAAGGCACCATTCACCCCCCTCTGTTGCCATTTCCGATCCTACAAATTCTTCTACAACCCATTGAGCTTGAGCTACTCAAAGCATTTGTATATTTTTAAAGACATACCAAGAACATTCAATAAATATGTTAGTTGCTGACAGAATAAAAAACAATCACCATTCTCCTTAGCAATAGTAACAAGTGTCAACTGAAATTGATGGGCAAAGCAATGAACATAATAAGCAGAAGGAGACTCATCCATAATTAGTTTCTTTAGACCATTAACTTGAACCTTCTTGTTACTAGCTGCATCATAACCCTATCCACGGACCATAGTCAAGCTCAATGAATGCTCTATTTGCAAAGACTCAATTGCATTTTTAAGTGTCAAAGTGGTAGTGTTCCCAACATGAAACTACATCGAGAAACCTCTCAACTACCCTTTCTTATTTATCAACATAACGCAACAAAGAACCAATTATTCTTATTAGTACACATCACTAGATTCATCGACAATGTTGCAAAATATTAATCACCAAGATCATCCATGATAAGCCTAATAGTTTCCTTGGCACAAGAGTTGATGAGGTCTTTCTGTATCTTATGACAAGTCATTCTACTATTACTTGGAGCATTTTTTAAAACCACCTTATTAACTTCGAAATTTTCTACTAGCCAATTCAAAAGCTCAAGAAAATTTCCTTTATTTTGTGAGTCTTTGCTTTCATCATGCCCACGACAAGTCAATCCTTGATGCAAAAGAAACCTCAAACACTTAAATGAGCAGGTCAAGTGAGATTTATCCATATCCTTCTGTTGTTTGGAGTTTGCAGCAAAAGACTCTTCAATTGATGCTTTAGGTTTAATGAAGTAATCATATTTCTCTTGAGTTTCATTGTGGGCACTATTAATACCACCAACATGCTTGTCAAATCTATCTTTATGGTTCCAATTTCTAAATCCTCCATTCACAAAATTATCTCCCCCCGCCTAATTAGTTTTATCCTTAAACAAGTAAGAAATAAAGCAAAAAGCAGCATCTCATTCCACACTATACTCAAGCCAGTTATATTGGTCAAACCAACTAGGTAAAAAGTGATGCATATCTCCAATTTGTCTTTTTGGAAACTCATGTGTCCGCGGTTGACATGGCCCCAATGCAATGTATCCACTTCTCATTGCATCTTGTTCGTTGACATCATAGATTGTAATAGGAGTCCTCTTTCTAGGATCATGCGCAAGCAAATCCACATCATAAATAGCTTCATCATTCATTTCATCATTATCTATGATTAGAGATAATGGGGAGTCTACCTCATGTTCCATGCTTGTGCCTACCTAAGGTTCTGTGCTTGGTATATCACTCCCATTGTGTTCGTGCACTACCAATTGCAGCTCATTGGAATGAGCATTCATTTGATTCTAAGTTGGCTTTCAATAGAAAATAGTTTTGGCGTCGAGGTGGAAGATACCTTTGGTGTCTTTCTGGCTCTCTCTCACATGGATTTCAAATCATCAAGATTCTTCATTTTCAACAATCTGAACATATGTAGCAACAAAGGAAACATATACTTTAGAGTTCATTCTAGCAAGTAGCGACAACCAACAAAAGTCTACATTGACCTATCATAGTTCAATAGTTCATTCTAGCCTTAAAGTGCAGATTGTGCATTATCTAATTGGCTACTTTGGACTGGAACCATAGCCATCCCCCCAATCGGCCAATCCCTAGAACCCTTCCTTAATTCCTTAATCCTTATAGTCATTAGTCAATAGTCATGAGTCATGAACTGATGAACATTGAACAACACTACAAGTCTACAACATAACAATAGAATATGACTATATGTGAGAGAATTTTCACAAGAAATTGAGAAAAGAACTATATGCCATATGCAAACAATGAAGCAATCAAGCATACTAACTTGAACTCCCTGAACGCAAATCTAAAGTGTGAAGACTGAAATCTAAAATTACAAATCAATGCCGGCTGCCTTGCTCTTGCTGGCTACCAACCTGGCCCCAGGCCCGTGGCCCGCGGTTTTGCTCCGCCTTTCGTTGGCTTGCTGCACTGCTGCTGGCTGTTGCCGCCTGTCAGGCGCTAGCTACCACCATGCTCCGTGCTACACCTAGACGTTAGGCCGTGGTTGGGCTGGCTGTTGGAAGTTGATGGCGCTATGTTGCATGGCAACGCCCAGTGCCCACACTTGCGACCGGCCACACAAAGCCAATAACCAAGCTGTGAAGACATGAAGCTGAATGCCTGAACCCTAGCCGTGGCCTCCTAATGCCCTGTTGGAGTGGGGTGTGTCGTCTGGTGTGGTGACTCTAGTGTAGTGCTGTGGACTACTAGACTGGACCATGTGGTGGCTGATTCATGGGCCAAAATCTACGACCTGTGGGCCAAGTGCCCAGCTAGCCTGGCGTGGATCACGCCTGGGCCAGCGGCGATTCCGGTCACGGGAGGCTTGAGAGACGGGGTTCAGCTGCACTGTAGTATGATCAATCTAAGAATAAGTATACAAAAGCATATACATGTGTAATATACCCAATATAAATTATATTTTTTGTCAAAAAATTTGGGCATTTCAACTGAACACCCATGAACTCAATGGGGTCCGTCCCTGCACCTCGGTCTTGTCCACCTCTTCATCTCTGTTCTTCCCACTGATCGGCAAAATCATAGAACTGTTCACATAAATAATATTATAGCTATTTTTTTTTTCAAATTTAGCATTTGGATATCTGTTTTTTACAAATCTAACCCTCTACTTGGACATACTAATACTTGCTGAGCCACAGTAGCTTGGTAGGCACCTACTGAGCTCCCCTAGCTTGGGAGGTCGCCCTGGCCGCAAATAATTAGTGTGTATGCTTAAGTAGTGTTAATCATATTTAATTAGTAGTAATTGTATTTTAATTAGTGCTAATCATGAGCTTTAATTAGCACTAGTCATGAGCCATTAATTACCACTGCATTTGGGGGGCTCAGCAGCTCCTGCTCTTAAGCTCCCCTAGTTTGGTAGGAACCAATTGAGCTCGGATACTATCGGATGTCTTGATATCATGCTTAAGAAGGGCTAAATTATAAAATCGGATGTCTTGATATCAATTTTGAAAAAAGTAGTTATAGGGCTATTTATATGAATAGTTGTGAAATCGTGTCAATCTCAATGTATCCGTTTTGCTTCCTTAGCGCTTCGACTAGCTTGATTGGGTCCATGTCATCGCCGCGATCCTATCGTCCCATCAATCTCTATAGATGAAATCCCTGTAAATATCACAAATGTTACATAAGCATTCAGAAAGGAAAACATTGGTCATAAACAAGGTTCTAGTATTTTTCTTTTGGAAATGTGGCTCTTGTAGTTGTTAGAGGGGAGAACGAACTGGAAAGGTTAAGAGTTATGTGGGTGAAACAATGGAGATGAAGTACGGTTTGAAGTAAGCAAGTATATATACACGTAGTTTTCAATGTAGAAAAAAGGCACATGCTACCAAAGCTTGTTGCGCACTAGAGAAAAAAAGTATAGGGTTACGAGACGTTCTTTTATGTTACGGTTTATTAGTTTAATAAATAGTGATTACTAAAAAAATTAAAATAAAAGTCGATTGAAAACCAAAAAAATGGGGTATACAATTGCATAATAGATACTATAAGGCACTCCCAATAGCCATTTTAGCTTATGCCACGTCAACTTTTTGGTGAGGGGGAAGAGAGATGAAACTTGTTACATGTGTGTAAGTTTCAAACATTTCTAGAAAACCAAGAAAATAGTAATGCCTAGATAATAGGTGGGCTCTTTTAAGGTTATGGCTGCTACAGTAACTACTTTTGAAATGAAGTGCCTTTTTAAGATGGAATCTACAAATCGATTATAGTAAGTACTTCATGACTTCATTTATATCGGCCAAAATCGCATGCGAGTATCCTTTCTTCGTACTCTTTCTTGTGAACAGCTAGACTTCAAAAATTTAAACCAAAAAACATAATACACATTCTAAAAGAACCCACTCAATGCATTGGGAAGCTTGCTACTAATTTTGTAGACATGTGGCAGGCATGTGTCAACAGTTCTATTGCGAAAACTTCACTGTGACCATAGTTAAAACCGGACCGGACCACCGATTAAACTGAAAAACAAGAACCAGAGACTACATTGGCTCGGTTTGCTTCAAAGACCATCTATGCAATTGAATCGGAAAAAACTCATGACACTATTACTTCTCGTTCGGCAATACGATCACGGGTAAAATGGGAAACTATAACGGGTGGCTTGTTGGCATGTTTTTAGGGTTACCTTTAACTGTTTCACTTCATAGCCGCCTCTCTTACAGTCCAAGTCCAATCAAACTCAAAGCCTTCTTGCATTGATGGCGACGGCGGTGATTTAGTGACTTCGGTAGGGATTCTTCATCACAGAGCAACGGATCAGCTCATTAACACCAGAGCAAGGTTGTGGGCTCATGAGACGGCAGGAGTTTAACGGCACCGGCTGGGTGTCGACGTGCCGACGTGGTGTCGTGAAGTCATGGCCATGGGAGGGTCTGGCCTTCAGTGGCGGCAACTTGACATTTGACACCGACACCACTACTACTGTACACTCACTGATCTAGGGTGCTTTTCTTATTTGATTACTTATTTGTGATTTGTAGTTTGTTGTTCGTAGGCTTGTACAATAGATTCAAGTTGAATTGTTAGTGGAATAATAGTGTAATACAAAACAAATAGCGGCATGGATAAGGAAGTCAAGATGTATGCACTGATGGCTTCTTTTTACACATAGGCACATAGCAATGGATTCTTTAGAAACTCCACCAACTGGTCAGTCCTCAACACCTAGTGAACAATCATCACAAACAAGGTCTAGAGGGAAGACTGACAAAGCATGGAAACATTGTGCATGGATTATTGATTAGAATAGAAAAAAGAAGAGTAAGACGTTGGCAAGTTCTTCATCCCTAGGACTAATCCAGGGCATCAACCTACATTAAAAAGTGTTCTTCAAGGACAGGCAATGAAAGATAAAGTTGATTTGTGTGTGCCAAAAATGGTTATTGATGCATCTATTCCTTTTAATGCTATTACTTTCAATTGTTACTAGCCTATGTTTGATGCAGTGTGCTCCTTTGGTGCTGGTTACAAAAGGCCAAGTTTTTACGATTTGTGTGGTCCTTTGCTAGTGATAATGTTGAAGAAACTAAGATGTTTATTGAAGGGTTCCACAAAGCATGTAAGGAAACTGGTTGTACTGTTATGGTTGATGGATGGACTAATAGGTAGAAGAGGACCCTTATTAATTTCTTGGTAGACTGTCCTAAAGGTATAATCTTTATAAAGTCAGTTGGTGCCACTAATAGTTCTCAAACTAGTGATTTTCTATTCAGATTATTTAAAGATGTTGTAAATTTTGTTGGATCAGAAAATGTTGTTCACTTTGTAACTGATAATGCCTCTAATATGTTTCTACTGGGAAATAATTAGAAGATGAGTTTCTTTTAGTGGTCTCAATCTGAGAGACCATGTGGAGGTCATCCCGTGTGTATGATGAGTAATTGACATCGGTTTAGGAAAGTTGAGTTTGAGTTGGTTGGTTCGGACCTTGACGTTGCGTGGTGCAATCGAGCTCGGTCGGACTTGGTCAAACCTGGTCAAAGTGATTAGGATGCATATTCTGATGATTCGACAGGTTTGGACTCTATTATGCTTACAAGTATCGTGCGGTGCTATGTGAGTTTGCTTGTCTTTGTGACTTCAGGACTTCGAAGCTAGGTCGTGGTGAGACGTGGGAGGACCGGGACTAGGCACAAGAGGTGTTGAGGTCCGGATGGTCGGAGACGTCAAAGATGATCGAGGCTGCTGAGGTGGTTGCGAGCCGGAAGACGAGGAACCGGAGCTGAAGCTACCAGAGGTGGACACGACAGGCGACGGCGAGGAGGATCGGGACTAGGCTCAGGGAGGAGTCGAGGTCCAGACGGTCAGGGTGCCGGTTGCAGTTGTGCGAGTAGGAAGCTTCCGGGAAGGAGCGTGAGGGCATCGGAAAATTGACTCGAGCTCATGAAGCGGATTTGGTTGGCGCTAATGGATAAAGCGCAGAGTTGTTGAGAGATAATGGATAAAGCAAAGAGGAAACCCATTAGTGGAAGACTATAAATAGAGAGGTTGTTCTCTAGAGCCACTTGAGAATTTTTGTGCATTTGCTCTCCATTTGTGTGTGTTCCCCCCAAGAAGCATGAAGAGCTCTTGGTGTTCTTGAGGATTGAGAGGGAGAGGATGGATTGAGAGCCTTGTAATCATTCCTTGTTCTAATGTTCATGCGTATGGGGATTCCTCTGTAATCGTTAGATTTGGAATGGAAATCTGAAATTCTTCTCCCATGATTTCTTGATTTTTAGTTTCTGTCTCGTTCTCTGTTTCTTCTCTCGTGACATGAGTTTATGGTGATTTAGAAGTTTTGTGCAATCGTTTCTTGAAAGCTCTATGATAGAAAAGATCCTTGGTCTTATGGCCATTCCATTTTCTAGAGCTTTTGGAAGATTCAACTTCTCCTGTGAAATCTGAATTCTTCGTTACCTCTTCCCTGCTCGTGCAAAGTCTAGGGTTTCATGTCAGAGGAGAGTTGGTTTTCTTGTTTCCCTTCATAGATTGCCACGAGATTTGTTTGGGAAAATCCTGAGTTAATTTCTAAGTTGATTGTAAAGTTTCATGAGCAATAGATCAAAGATTGGCAAGCAATCTGAATTTCAGTCTCTTCCCATGACTATTTTCAGATTTTTGGCTAAACATCTTAAATTCTTGATCTTTTGATGAGTTCTCTTGTCACCTAAGGTCTCTCTGCAATTTAGATTGAAGAATTTACTTTTTGGGCTGAAAAGAATAGCAGTTGTTCATCAAATTTCCTTATCTTTCGGCTGCTCTAAGTTCTTACTGTTCACTGCAGATTTCTGTGTCACAATCTGCAGATTGCAGTTTGGTTTGTGAAAACAGAATTGAAAAATCTGCATGTTGTTTTTCTTTTTCAGACAGTGCTCTTTGTTTGGTTGCAGTTTTCGGCCAGCAGCTGCAGAACTTTGGTTTGCCCCTTTCCCTTTTTAAAGTCTGCAGCAGTCAATGCAGTCCCAGTTTTCGGCCAGCCCTGCTCTCAGACAAAAAACTTTCAGTTTCAGCTGCAAACCACAGCCGAGAGCAGTTATCTCTTTTGCAGATTTTCAGTCTATGTTGGGTGCATTTTTGGACTGCACCTAGTGTCTCTTTTCACTGCAGATTTCAATCTTGACTGAGTTTACAGTTTTCTGTTTTATAGTTTATCATCCCTTCTGCTGTTTCGACTCAAAAACTACAGCTAGTCCGGCTCAAGCATTGCAGACTTTTGCATGTGTAATATCTAGTCTGCTTCCTGAGACGCTTCAATTCTCTGTTGTTGGCTGTGTTCCCAGCTTAGTCCATCTGTTTTCCGACTGCCTTCTCTGCTGTTTCCTTGCTGCAGTATTTAACCGATTCAGTCTTTCAGCAGCAGAGCAGTAGTTACTGTTTTAGTCTGTTTTCAATTAGCAGTCTTCAGTTTTTCCGCCAGGGTCTGCTCTTGTTTGTTACTCACATTTTGCTCTTCTGTATCGAGATTGTTTTAGGTGTCCAGTGAGTTTAAGTCTCCTTTCTTCATAGCTTCTATAGCTATCGGAGAAAAAGAGTTTGTGGATACTTGAGGGACGGATTCAAACTTGAAGGCACCATTCACCCCCCCTCTGTTGCCATTTCCGATCCTACACAATCCTAAAGAACTACCACTTGGAGGTCCTTTGGTTATCCTTAGTAAGAAATAGTCTTATCTCTGAATCACTTTGGCAGTTTGGCTTATGAACCTTGTTCTCTTGTTGGTTTGCTATGGCTTTGAGTTTGTATTCTATTTATACTTTGTTGCCTTGATGGCTTGGCTAGTACTTGTTGTCCTGTTTCTGTTGTTTGACACAGTTTTTGTGAACAAATTACAAAAGTTGCTTAGTTCGTTGCTGTGTGCATGATATTTGGATTCTGGACTGCATTCATTTTATATTTATATATTTACCACTTTTTTCTTGTTTGACTGATGCCATCTGCAGACAGTGATGTGTGTAGTACTACTAGTACCAATGAAGTAATACATGTATGGGTTCACTAGTTCTTGTCAGTTGTCACATTATTATTGTATTAACTTTTGCATTACTGTGCTTGCATCTATGATTTGTAGCAATATTTGTTGGATCGCAAGTCAAGGATGATTTTAATGTGTCCAGCAAAAGGTCTCAAACAATCACCAAGATCATAGCAAAAGGACATGACGATCGACGGCATCACGACTCACGAGGATCCAACTAGTTCAAGCAAGGTTATTACGGTACTCAGTACCCCTCAACATCAGAGTATGTATGCATCGGCATCACTTTCTGAACATAATAACACCCACTTATCTATCGACAACATCTAGGTAATGTACATTTTTAGAAAGCTACATATATAGATTTGGTGGATATCTTACCTCATCGTATATCATTATGTAGGAGGCCACGCCGTGCATCCTCAGAATCAAGATTGTTGGCTCTATTCCCATTGACGCTGGATGGGGTTGGCGTATCCATGCCTGCTAGGAACGTTGGTGCATGGTGCCCAACTAGGGATCGGTTTCGTGAAGGTCCAGGTGGACTGGGTAAATGATGTTTTCAGGGCCATCCCACTAGAGAGGCCCCCAAATAGAGAAATCATGACACTAAGGGATGTCGTCCACACATTCATCTAGTGTCTCAAGAGGGATATCACTCTGGACCCTTCTGTGCCGTTGTCTCCACACAACCATGCCTATCAAACAGAACGCTCTATGACTCCACCTCAAGTTCCTCTTCAGAAGGCCAGTGCATTGGCTCTCGTGAAGAAGACCAAATCGAAGAAGATTAAGGCACTTCTCAGAGAATGAAACTTCATACTCAGAGTGTCATTGGCCCCCGAGACACAATTACCCAGTTGGACTAGTTTGCAAAACATTGCATACCTGGTACGTAAAGAGGTCTAACATAAAGCTAAACTGGCATAGTGGATTCACCGTGAGATACACGGAGGCACATTTTCTCCATGACTCGAGCTACTTCATCGTGACCTTTAAAGACTTATTCTTACTATTCAACCTCAAAGAACTCGATGCCTCACATCTACGATACTGGACACTGTAAGTATATTATACAATAAAGTTCTACATTAACGTAGCAACGATAAATGTCATAACTCATTGTTTATGTATAGATCCATGATTCAACAAGTCCGGCAACGGCGAGAACCGGTGGGTTTCCTCGACCCACACTTGGTCTCTGAGTAATCCATCAACGAAAATGGATCCGTCATCCAAGATTACATAACGAGGGGATTGCTTGCTCACAATAACAAGGACTACATCATGTCACCCTTCAACTCAGGGTAAGTGCTTCACTAGTTGCGAAACAAATTTCATTTGTACTTTACACGCAACATGAACTTATGATTAATCACTATAGCGATATACATGACTAGGGGTCACTGATTTTGATTGTGATTGTACCAAAGTGAAGCAACATAATATACCTTGATTTTCTACTTAGGAGCAACCACGACTTCACCCATGTACAACAAACAATTGATAGGTAAAATCATTTTCTCAATACATAACTCTATTATAGTCTTCCCTTCATTTGCAATGGCCGAGGCTAACTTTTTGGAATCACGTAGGTCGTTCAGCGCTTACGTTGCCCAGGACACAAGGAATTTAGCACCACACTACAACACAGGACGCGATTTTCAGTACCCGCTACAACACAACAATCATATATCACACTTCATTATAATGAAATACATATGTATGCAATTCTATTTTTGTAGTGCCACCAGCAGCAATAGGGCAACGTATGTGGTTCTACTTTTTGCCGCCATATAGAGGAAATCATGGACGCTAAGACGAATGATCCAGAGGTTTTTCAACCTACTAATAATTGTTTTATGATTATAATTATACATATGTATGTATGTATATGCTAATGATTTAACATTACATCTAGTGACAGCACGTGGAATTCAACAAAAGTGCAATCGATCTTGACAAACTCGCTGAAATTCAAGAAAAGCTTTCCCAATTCTTGATAGTGGAGGTCATAAATAAGATTGGAGAGTTCTACTCCATTGATGATTACATGTTGAAACATTTGATACAATTGTAATCACTCAATTGTGCTTGATCAAATAATTTATTCAAATATACATCATTTCGTTGAGATCTGTGTAATGATTAGTGTGCTATATCTGTGATCTATTTGCTTATTTTCAGAGGGCATGCCTAGCATTTCTTGAGGCTAGCCAAAAAATAGGAAATAATATAGGTATTTAAATAGCTATCACAGATGGTTTTTAGTATTAGTTGTCTCTGATATCTAAGATATCACACACGGCTTTATCTGAGAACCGTCTGTGATATATGATATATCATAAATGATTTTGGTATTAGCCATCTATGATACTTGATATATCATAGATGTTTTTTCCTAAAAAATCATATGTGATACTTGATATATCACAGATGACTATATTAAAGAACCATATGTGATACTTGATATATCACGGACGGTTTTTTTGAAAAATCGTTAATATTGTAATTATTACAGATGATTTGAGAGCCGTCTATGATAAACACCTATTATCATAGACACATAAATTTAGACACTTCAGAAACCATCTGTGATGGCGATTTTGAACCGTCTATGATGAACCTTTTTGTATTAGTGTGAGTACGTCTTTGTGAACAAAATTACAAAAGTTGCTTAGTTCATTGCTGTGTTTATGATATTTGGATTCTGGACTGCATTAATTTTATATTTATATATTTACCACTTTTTTCTTGTTTGATTGCTGTAGTCTGCAGACCGCGACGAGGTGTAGTACTATTAGTACCAATGAAGTAATACATGTATGGATTCACTAGTTCTTGTCAGTTGTCACATTATTATTTTGTATTAACTTTTGCATTACTGAGCTTGCATCTGTGATTTGCAGCAATATTTGTTGGATCGCAAGTCAAGGATGATTTTAATTTGTCCAGCAAAAGGTTCTCAAATAATCACCAAGATCACAATAAAAGGACATGAGGATCGACAGCATCACAACTCACGAGGATCCAACTAGTTCAAGAAAGGTTAAACTAAAAGTAAGATATATGAAGACTTTATGATAGGTAGATTTAGATGGCACCATATTGTGCTCTACAATAATGTGTTATTCACTTGTTCTCTGTCTCTTTCACTAAAATGTTTTTATTTCGTAAAAGAGGAAAATGTCAGACTTAGGTCCCCAATGGAGCAAGAATGAGCTTATGCGCTTTTATGAAGCCTATCGGTGACATGGAAAAAAACTAGAAAAAGGCTTGGTTTTCAATTTTCCGTTTGTCTTTGGTTTTCCGTCTTTCCTAAGTATCTTTTGAGGCATAATGAGAAATGTGATTGTTGACTCTTTGTAGCTTGTAGGTCAACGAAGCAGTGGGTGGCAAATCATCTGACATGGTATTAATCTGAAGGTTCATGTTTCAATGAATATTGAATATCTGGTTCTAGTATATAGTTCAGCTTCCAGTCATGTTTCACACTATGATCTTTTTTTTAGATTGACATGGTTCAATCTGATAAGCCCCCTTAAAGTATTTATGGATTAGCATTTCTTGTTGTAGACTTTCTTATCTCTTCCAGAACGCGAAGGAACTGCGCCATGGGATTTATTGCATTGGTGACTGGTCATCACAATGCCGTGGTAAGCTTATGAGAATTTACTTGTGTTGAATGTTCGGTTGATTGTTTAGTTCTAGTTCTGCCTTTTTGGACATGTCAAACTATAGAGTGCAGTGCAACTGTAGAGTGACTGTAGACTCACAAAGTCACAATATATACGAACCAGTGGTTCAACTAGTGAACTACTGAACCGGCGAACCGATGTTTGCACCGATTCAATTTTCAGTCCGATTAAAATAACTATGATGGCTGCTTAGCTAGCTAACATTGCCATCTTGCATCTCGTGCACCTTAGTTTTTTCAAGGCAAACATGACCCAAAGGCCATTAGCTCTGGATTAATACGAGAGATGCAGTACAACCACCCAGAGGGTTACAAAGGGACCCTGAGAGGTTAAGAAATTACAAAACAGTACTTGAAACTCTAAAAAAGGACTAAAAAGAACATAAAAACTACATATAAGTTCTTGAGCTGGTCGTGGTGACATCGACGTTGAGGAAGAAGCTTCAGTCTTATTCCATGTGTAGTTTGAGTCGATCGCGCGAGTAGGGAGTTGTGCACGTGGGCATAAAATCCAAGGCTGATCGATCGGCCATGTTAAGGGAGAAGTCAGGGTTTGTTGCTGCACAAGAACTAGGGAGAAGAGCTGTTGTCCGTGAGAAGTACCGTGAAAGATCGGACCAAACTCACATACAAATTAGAGTCCTGTATTTTATGCCTTATCAGATGGTTTTAGAGCTTTTGTTGATCGAGATATGTGCTGATTTTGAGATTCTTGTGTGGTTGATATATTTCCCGTAGAACATGGTCAAAGCGGAGACGAGTGTGCAAGATAGCGTTCATGGTGATGAGGAGAGCCTCATTCGGACCCTAAATTTATAATTTGAAACTCTCTATGATTTTATTGTACTATTCTCTAGATCAATAGATAATACTCACAGATACATTACTGAACATCAAATACATATCTTACGGAAGCATAACTAATACAATAATAAGCTTACACATGGGCCGATCAGGCCAAAACTATTAAAGAGCAGCAGCGAGAATGAAAACTTTACACTGGTGACACTCTTTCTTTTTCTTACATACTGAATGATAGTAATTGAGCAACAATGAGTATAAAGATACTCAGCAAGCCAAAACATATAATGTAATAATAATAAATGCAAGGCTAACAAGGGAGGTTTGATGTTATTTTATTTGTAGAAAGCCAAAAGTAGAATAAGTGTCTGAGACTTAGCATTTTAAGTAAACTATATTTTAAAGAATGTAAGAGTATGTAATAATAATAGTACTTTAGGTTCCACCCACCTGTTATAGAGTATGGTTTCATCCACCATATGATTTTTTGATTCTTGGATTCTATCCATCCATTATAATCATTAGGTTCTATCCACCCAGGAGAAATAAATACTCAAGGTTCACCCATCTTTTGTATTTTTCATCTTAACCACAAAGATCATTTTGTAAATAGATGCTAACTCGAGTAGTTCCCATACCCGCCCTTGACCGTGGGAACAGTTGTGCAGATCAAGAAGATCACCACAAAATGTTTACAATGCATCTTTCCAATGAGGCTACATCCGCTAAGGTTTTCATCTACTATGGGTTTCTATCTACCCGCTCCGGAGGCCCCTCTTGCACCGCACGGAGGCTTCTATCCAGCAACTCGTCCTGTGTTAGCACTAGGTCAATACAAATTAATTGGCCAGGTTATACCTATTATAGACTTATGGTTGCACTATTTACCTTGCGATGTCATTATAAGATTCAGTTCTTAGGGTTATCTGGATGGTTTTTCTACAAACCACACTCACATGCTCCCACCGCAGCATCTCCTCTTACCATTCCCCTAGATATTGAAGTAAGTTTAGAGTTTTAAGATTCTAAAATATCCTTTCTAGTTCAAATATCAGTCACTTCCTAACCAAGTTTTTATGTTTAAAATGATGTCAGGGCAAATTAATGCCCACATGTATATATGCAAGGCCAAGTGTGGCACTTAGATACAAACTTATCAACTAGTATGTATGTATGTATGTATGTATGTATGTATGTATGTATGGTCCTTGTCTACATGAAGTGCTACGTGCGTGTGCGCGGTCTAAGCAGTTCCATTATGAGATTTATCGTAAGAACAAAGAACCATTTGTAATGTTAGAATATTAAATACCTGACTAAATCTTCTTGTGGTAGCACAACTACGTACTATCTAAGGTGTAGAGGTGAACCATTCTTCCGGGGACCTTTTTTTTTTTTGCTTTACACTCCATCTGGCAGTAAAAGAGGATAATGGCCACCACCAAGGTGGATCATGTAAAATTAATTGCTCAAGATTTCGTGAAAGTTCTGAAAACTGTTATGGAAATCAGAAACAAAAGGCAACGAACACCATTTTCAGATTCTATGACAAAATCAACAGCTTAGATGCCGATGATTTAGAATAATACATATTTGTCATTGCCTTCTTCCTTTCCATGTTGCCTTTTTGCTGAACCCCTTCCCACCCTTGCCGTGCACAAACGAGTTGGAGTAGTACTGGTGGTCTTGGTTCTTCGAGTAGGGAAAGGGGGTTAATAAGGGGCGAGAGGTGGGGAGGAGAATGGTACCTGCCGTTTGATGCGGAGAGAATGGACATGTGAGATCGGGATCCTGGGGGATGGAATTGCATTTCTAGACCCTTTGGTCATCTAATTCCAAGAGCAATTTGATTAATTTGCAAGAATCACATTTTGAGTTTTTCTTGTTCATCTTCTAGGGTTTTGCTCCAAATCTTGTTTCCCTCTTTGAGATGGCTTGATTCTTGACTTGCAGAGTCCAGTGGTTATTGTTAACATATCTGCAAAGTCTCTTGGCCAAAGGATCAAAGAATCGTTGGAAATTTGGATTTTTGGGTCGTGCTGTCTGAACTTTCAGTTCAGCTCTCGGGTTGCCTGGAACAGGGGAGCGGTCAGACCGGCCCTTCCATGGCGGTTAGACCGATCTTCTGCCGGCGGTCAGACCGGCATTCGGGAAGCGGTCAGATCGGCACCTGCCGAGCAGTCGAACCGCCCAAGCGGTCAGAGCGGCGATTTGCCTGCGGTCGGACCGGCTTTCAGGCAGCGGTCTGACCGGCTCATGTGGAGCGGTCTGACCGGGCTTCTTTGAGCAGCCTATTTCTGTTTTGCTGTTTTTGATAGATTTGTTTTTCGTGCCTTCTTCTTGAGTACTCCAGGTTCCAGAGAGCTGTCTTGAACTCCTTCTTAGCTTTTAGTAGCTACTGTTGAGGAGTTCCATTAAGTGGAACCTAAGAAGGGAAAGTTTTTAAAGTCGATATTCACCCCCCCTCTGTCGCCATTCGGTCCTTCAATTCGTATCCATATTTGAGAATATTCGTATTCGCATTCGTATTCGAGAATATTCGTATTCGCATTCGTATTCGAGAATATTCGTATTCGTATTCGTATTCGAGAATATTCGTATTCGTATTCGCATTCGCATTCGTATTCGAATACATCCGTATTCGTATTTATATTCATATTCGTATTCGTATTGCCGCCGGGCACCGGCTCGCCAATCGCCAATTCACCATGGCGCGAATGACACGCCAAGGTGGGAGTCACGCGCGGCCGCGCGGGAGTCACGAGTCACGACTCAGTACTCACGAGTCATTTACTCATTCGGTCAACCGAGACACCGAGTGCCGAGTGGCGAGTCTGGGCCAGCCAAGCGTCCGAGACCGAGCGTGAGTCTGGGCGTGGCAAGTTGGCGACTGCCTGGCGACGTGAGTGGCGAGTACTGAGTGTCCGAGTGGCGACGCTGGCAAGTGAGAGCGAACTCAACGAAGTAGCATGTCTCTATCACAGCGTCAAGAGCCAAGAGCAGAAGAGGAAGAGCCCAGACCTCAACTAGTACACTCCTCATTTCGCTCAACTAGTGCTTAAGACTCAAGACTAACTCCTCCACTCCTCATTTCCAGATTTCCTCAACTAGTACTCAATACTCAAGAGCCAAGACCTCAAGTCCTTAATACAGTCCGGTCGGCGACTGCTTCTACCTGCTGCCATTTCGGTGGCTGGCGGCTGCTGCCATTTGTCAAGTCGGATGCGTGCATTACTAAACTATAAAACGCCTGAATTCCAGAATCTGAGATCATTACAGAACGAGGTGATGTTTACAGTTTTGGTCGATGGATACAATTACTACCGTGTAGGCTACATATGCGAATAAACAATGGTGCCAGAAATATGAATTGTGGAAATCATATTTTGAGAAAATTTGAAATGTCAAATTTTGAATTTAAAACTGCTAATCGGAAAAACCGATCGATTACAACATTCGTAGGAGGATATTCGTATTCGACCGAATTAAGCATATATCCGATTCGAATTCGTATTCGTTACGACATTCGATTCGTATTCGTATTCGAGAATATTCGAATTCGTATCCGTATCTGTTTTAAAAAATATGAATTCGTATTCGTATTTGAGACTCTTCAACCGTATCCGATCCGTTTCCACCCCTGCTTTGAGGCACGGATGAGTTATGGAGTGGTGGAGCGTAGGGCTGCATGAGTTGGCTACGACCGCTCTGAACCAAGGCGATTATTCAAAATTTTGATAAAAAAGGAAGGAGAAATGAAGACATGACACCAAGAAAAACATCTTTTAATCTCAGTATAATATTACTATCATTAGAACTGTGTAACATATGTATAGTCGATTGCGCTTTATCACTCTCACAGAAGTGTCTGTTTTTCTCTTCCAGTGCTTCCATGCCAACTCCAGCATACCAAGCTTAGTTATCCCCAGATCTTCATGAGAAGTTTTTCAGCAGTTCAACATCTCAAATTCTTGACGATCAGCAGATCCATGGTGTGATCTACATGAGGCAGCAATCTGACGGCTGCCTGGGCTCGTCGATGTACACAGGATACGGAGGATACGTCGTCACAATCTTGGGCCAGGTATCCTCTTTCTTCTTCTCCTCCTTCTGGTCGACCGTCGTGACCGTGACTATGTCGGCGCGCCGCCTCATCCGCTTCCTCAGCACCGTGGTCAGCTCCACGGCGTCGATGCCGACGCCGACTACCTCAACCTTTTCATCCCCTTTGACCTCGACGGACAAGACTCCTGCATTGGAAAGCGATCGAGTCGCCTAATGTTAGTTGATGTTTACTCCACAGGAGCTAATTAATAGCAGCTTATTTGGGCGATGTTGCCTCAAGCAACATGCACCCATATTATATTCTTCTATAATTTTTGTAGTTTGCAAGTTGAGTAACATGAGAAACAAAATAAGTAAGATGATATATAGCCAGAAGGATGTGTTTACAGTATTACCACAATGTTTAACAATTAGTTGCATAACTTTGGACTGCTTCTCCTTGTTCTCCATGTCCACCCTTATCACCACCTTTTGCTATATAGCCACATGAAAAATAAATAAATAAATAAATAAATAAATAAATAAATAAATAAATTATCACGAAATGTTTAATTGTCTTTTTAGCTCCATACATAAACTAAGGAAAGGTTAGGCGAGAACTAGGAGTAGATGTTTTGATTTTTTTTTCGTTATGCTTGTGGAGCTAGCTAGGACGAGCCTCAGAGATGCCGCGCGCGGCTAAGGTTTAGGCTCACCGGTTAGCTAGGTTTAGTGGTTCACGGAGGACTCGACTGTATATAGAGTGTATTAGACCGAGAGATCGATGCGAGTTAGGTTTTGGAGTGGCGACGGGGTAGACCAGATGGCCACGACGCCGTCGGCCGCGGTTCGCCAGAGGTGGCAGTGAGTGGTCGGTGAAGCTTCCACGACGCCGTCGGCCGTTCGCCAGAGGTGGTGGAAACACGACGGACGGTGAAGCTGCATATATGGTAGGCGGACCTACGAGGTGCAGGTTGCGCGCGGCATTGGAGGCAGACGTCCGAGGCAGCTTGATATTAATTAGTTTTGGAATCAAGGATGAAGCACGTACGCCCGTACCTTGGCCATCTTAATTACTCTGCGGGCAGCCACAACACACCCACAAGTACCGTTCCTGCCGCCAAGCAAGCGGAGGGTACGTCCTGATAATGTGCGAGTACGTATATATGCTGGTCACTGAATGGCACTGCACTTATAGACTTGTTTCCCTTTGGTTGGAAGACTTGCCAAATCAACGCAAACGACTTGAAGACATAGACTTGCTAACCAATCGTGATTTTACATGGGCTTTATTGATTAGAGCGTCAAACACGGCGTTTTCTTTGGCTTGGTCGTAACCGCGTACGACGTCCTAAGGTCCTGCGTCCATTTTAGCTTTAGCTTATTATTTTCTACTATAATAATTAGCTTGTAAAAAAATAAGAGAAAAAAGAAAAGGCAAATAAACCTAAAAAAGCTAAAAAATTAGAAAACGACGAAATTAAAAAGCTAGAAGCTAAAAGCTTGGCCTATTCTTTTGGCTATAGCTTATAACTTTTGGATAATTCGTAAGAGAAATCACGGAGTAACAGAAACTCACATGCGATTTTAGCTGATATAAATAAAATCCTTGAAGTGTATACTAAATCAACTTATAGATCTTGTCTTGAAAAGACACTTCATCCGTTTGAAAACTAGTTACTATATAAAAATAAAAAAATAATTTTTAAAAGCTAAAAAGAACAGATTCTAGACTTGAAATCCATGGGAGCACAGCCTGGTCATGTTTAAATGGCAATCATTAAAACATCCAACAACAACAATAGTCACTTACATGTGGGCCTAACATTATTGAATTTACTGCCCTCCAAAGGTGGTAGAGAAATTCTCTGCGTGCTAGCAGATAGATCTGACTCACACTTAGAACATTCAGGAACGTTTTTTTTTGTCAATTAATTTATGAGTGAGTTCTTCTCAGTTGCAGCTGATAGTTTATGACTATGTATAATAACTTTTAGTCCTAATATAAGTGTTTGTGCGAACTAATTGAATACTGATAAATCATTTTAAAAAGACTATCTCGATATACTATTTTAAAAATATGATAAAAATAATTTTATTTATTTATTTAAGAGAAATCATAAACTAAAAAAAAACCTACGTGAATCCATTTGTGACACTACTAATGCACTGGTAAGGTAATTAAGTACAGTCCATTCCAGTCATTATCAAATGCTGTACACCAATCACCATTAATTATGCTGTACACCAATCACCATTAATTTCTACGCGAGGAACGATCGAAAGCTTGTCGGAGACGTGGCCCTGCAAGAATTATCAATCACGCAGGCGTCCATTTCAGAGACCGGACCAGGACCCGGGTTTGTTTGATTACACACTCCCAAGCGTTCCGAGGAATCAACGTCATAGTTAGATTTTAATATTCGCCCAAATGGAGTGTATCAAACGCACGAGGCGTCCATTCAAGAGGACCTGTCCTTTTCAGTTTTTTAGTTTTTAAAAACTGTTTTTTAATTTTTCTATAGTAATTAAACGGAGTATCATTTTAAGATAGAATCTACTAGTTAATTGTAGTATATACTACACTAACTTTATTTATATCGGCAAAAATCACACGTGAGTTTCTATTACTCTGTAATCTCAGCCAAAAGGCATAAGATTTAGTAAAAAAGAACAGACCCAAAGACCGGACGAGGACTTGGATTTGTTTGATTACACTCCCAAAAGTATAAGCGCCTACGAAAGAGTGATTTTTTTATACTCTGATTTATGACTTATGATTTTAATTTTTAAATTCTGACTGTTCGTAAGAGGCAGTATGTTAAGAAAAATAGTTGTACACGATTTTAACTAATACAGCGAACTTAGTATATTTTTTACTATAATTTTTTTATTGACCTCGCCTTGAAAAAACGTACCGTTTAAAAGCCAATTAATGTAGCATAAGCCATAAGCCACAACTCGAAAGTCCAAACGAACATAGCCAAAGTCTCCTTAGATGTCGGCCACCGAGGAATCATCACCGTAGGTAGATTTTAATATTCACCCAAGTGGAGTATTTGGAAACCAATCCTCTTAATGTGCATTTGGTTTGTGAAATTCTCCAAAGATGCCTAAAAATACTTCAAAAATTCTATAAGATTACCTTGTTTGGTAAAATAACTAGTAATGTGAATCAAGAATCCAAAATTACCTTGAAAACTAAATTACCATAATTTTTAGAAATCACTTTCCCATAAAAAATGATGCCTATCTTGACTTACTAAGAGAAATAAATCTTCGCTATTGCACCATTATCATTTGTTTTTATTTCTCATAGTCAAATTTTGAACTTTCACAATTCAAAAATCCAAATTTAAAAATATTTTTTACAAAACATGAATTTTGAAACCAAAATATCAAAAGTTGAATCCTGAATTTCATAATCTTAAATTCAAGCAATTTACATTTCAAAATTCAAATTTTCAAGTTTGGATTTTGAAATTCCATTTTTAAAATTTAAATCTTAAAATCTAAAATTTTGAATTCTGGATTTTAAAAATTCAAGTTCGAAAAATTTAAATTTTATAAATTCAAATATTTTAAAGTTCCATACTCAAATTTTAAAATTAAAAATATCAAAAATCCAAAATTTGAACTTTTGAATCATAAGAATTGAAATTTTGAATGTTACATTTTTAAATTGAGAGAATTTAAATTATAAAATTCAAATTTTATTTTTTAATCTAAATTTGGAAATGTTAATCTCCAAGGTTTGAAGTTTAAAATGATGTAATTTAACTTTGTGGACTTGTTGATTCGAGTTATGAAATATTTGAACTATTTTAAAGACCGTTTTGTAATTTCTTTTAAACCAACCAAACATTGGAATCTCATGTTTTAGGTAATGTGTTATCTATAATCAGATTGAGAGGAATATTAGATTACATGGGAATGTGAAATTATGCATACAAAATGCACTCGTAATGTATTACTGTAATCGGACTAAGGAGAATATTAGATTACAACGGAATGTGAAATTATGCATACCAAACGCACTCTTAGGGAGCAGCCGGTCTTGGCTCCACCGGTTCCTTGTACTTTAACTAAATTGATACACACCAAATTCCAAACAGGACTCTTAGGATATAAATATAAAAGTGAAGCTTATCTATTATGTACACTATAAAATTATTGGAATGGCGAAGATCACCTGATTGCTCTCTCATCTCTTTGTCTATTGCTCATCTACTTTTGGTATTGCTAATTGGTGTGTGCTTGTTCATGTTCAAGTTGCAATTTTTGATTGTATGGATCGCTCGCTCGATAACATTAGTTTCTTAACAGTATCAAACTCCTACCCCCATTGACTAGCTTGTGTGGCTAAGACATTCTCCAATAAAGATCTATAAGGGCACCCTAATGGGTTGTATCTAAGGTTGTATGTAGGAGGAGAGAGAGTTGTTATCCTCACCATAATTGAGGTTTTAGAGAAAACCATTACAACGCATGGTATGTATAGGTTGTGTCTAAAGGGTCCCACAAGATCATAATTATTGCATGCATTGTGAGGTAGATGGACCCCACAAATAAGTTTTTTTAGATCCAACATTATCCCTAATGTATATCTATTTGTATCTAATTGTCTTGGTTTACTCAAAAGAGCCATATCTTGGATGAGATACAGCTTTCATCTCTCTCATCTTTAATTCCCCCTCCATGTCATATAATATCATAGGCAGCATGCCTTAATATGGCTAATGTAGGAGTATTGGGAGTGCCTTAATATACTCACTCTGTTCAAGAATATATATAGTTTCCGACATCAACAAGATTTTCAACATGTAACTTTGACCACAACTTTTTACATGAATATGATCATTATAACATCCCGAATTCCAGGGAGTGTAAAAATGAGAAAACATTTTGGATTCCTACTATTTTCTTGGTTTTTATTGGAGTTTCTTTGGAAAAGTAATTTGCAAACACAAATTTTCAAAAAGAAATGTACATGGAAAGAATTCAAATTGAAAATCAAAACTGAATTTGAAAAGATGATCCTAAATTGGCTAAGTAGAAATTACAGTGAAAGAAATTCAAAAGCTCACAAATATATTCATGGCACTAGAAATAAAGTTTTGAACATGCTCTTGAATTTATTTAAATCAAAACAATGCATAATACACATAACAATAGCATTCCAAGATTTTTTGAGAACATTTCAAGGCAGATAAAATTCTAAAAGATTTACACAATAATTTGCACTATATCAGGAGAATCCACAAAAAAATTATAATTTTTAAATCTAATCTAGTGCATCTAAAAATTTCTCAAACTCTCGGCACATCTTAACTCAACTAATTTCTTGACTTGTTCAGGCCCTAGCTGGAACCGAGCCATCATCTTTATCTCTGGCTAGAAGCACCACCACTAGCCATTATCTCTCTCCAGTAAGGCTTTGGCCAATTCCTTGCTCTCCGAGCATCTCCACCACCTAAGTAAGCTAACCGATCATGCTTTTGACTTGTCTTCCACCGCAGTTGGCCATCTCCATGTACGTCGTCACCTCTGCTCCTCGCCGTCCAGCCATCCTAGAGCATCCCCAATGCCACCAACCCCCTCAGTAGACTCCTAGTAGCCCCTAGATGCTCATGCGCTCATTTAATTTGGAAATTCCTCACCGTAGCATGTCTTCATCGTAGCCATTCATAGTGCCGCCGCTTGAGCATAGTGCCGACGAAGCCTCGGTGACCATAGGTCCTCCTGCCCACCCTATAATATTCCCTAGCCTCACTAAAGTGAACGCCATCACCTATTTGACCTCCCTTGCACTCTCTCAGCCATGCTATAGTTCACCAGAGCACCACCGGCCGCCTCCTCTCACTGGCACACAGCCACCACCATCCAGTATTCTAGCTGTTGTCATTGCCCAGAGGTGCACAAAGATGTAGTTGTTCTATATTGACCATGCTAACGCCAGGTCGTAGCTTCCCATGCCACTAGAGAGCTCACTGGAGCTCTGCCTCCGCTCGGCCCTCCTCATCTCTCTCTAATAGTTGGCCAGGCCTACAGGACAGTTAGTTTAGTGCTAATGACACTTTAAAATCTACTATGTATATGACATGTGAGCCTAGGCTAAATAGTTAATTGGAATTATATTTAAAACTATGTTTAAAGACTATGAGTATGAATGTGGGACTCCCATGTAGATAAGGTTTTAAATATGAGAGTATGACAGGTAGAACCCACCTGTCAGAATGTTAATTAGCTTTAATAACATATTTGAACCTAATGAGTCTATGACAAGTGGGCCCGGTCAAAATCATCTAAGAAATTTTAATTAAACCAAAACTAAAATATGAGTCATAGACACATGGAAACCACAAGGTAAAAAAAACTAATTTAAACTTGTGAAGCTGATATGCAAGGCCCACCTACTAGTTAATTTGGAAATTTATAAAACCCTAATAGATGAACCCCACATGTCAGTCCAATAACACCATAAATCCAAGTTTTCCATTATAAAGAAATATACAAATTAAAATCGAAATTCATGCACATTGCCATTTCTCATTTTCTTAGTACTTTTCAAACCAAATAAAATTCAAATGGCCATAACTTTTGCATATGAACTCCAAATTAAGTGATTTTTATCTCTAAATTTTTCTAAAATCATGTTCTATCCAAATATGTAAAAATATTTAGATATTTTCTTTGTTTAAATTTGTTTAGCTCTTATTTGTGTATATTTGGATTTTATCGAATAGACACCGTCTCGCCGGACAATTTCGAGAACGCTTCCGAACCATTGTTTGATTAACAAGAGTAAGGTAAATACCCTCTTTGAACATATTGATCCTAATATTTCAATTATCATGTAGTGTTTTCAAAACTAATTATGCATGCGTGTATGTTTAATTAAAATTGCTATACTGTGGATAACGGTGGTTATATTCGCTTATATGCATTGAACCTTCTTGCAAATTTGATATGCTTACTATTGTGATATTTAGGACATGGTTTAGACAGCAGCTAATGTCATTTTGGGTATATCACATTGAGTATATGATCTAGATGCTTAGCCACGCAATAGTTTTCGCTAAGTTTAATCATTCGGAAAAATTTATGTATGGACATGGAAAGTTTGAAATGTTGGACCAGAGGAGGAATCTCTATTAGTTTGGTATAAAATAAAATAAAAAACCTAGATTTAGATACGAGAGAGTTATACTATGAATTGCCATATGTGCGAAGGTATCTCGTATGTAGGTAGAGGGAGATTCTTACTAGGTCAATTAAGGACAGAACACTATTGCCGTATATCTAAGTCACACTGTACAGCCACATATGCTATATGGGCTCTGGCTTTAGCTAATTAAGTTATCTAGATCTAATCTTGCATTGTGGTAAGCAAAAGTTGTGAGGACATTCTAAGAAGGTTTGCTCATAGGGGCTACCTTTACCAAGGGTTAGAACCAAAGCATACTAATACAATGATGACTATCTACTTAGGGGACGGACTTAAGTGATGGTCCTTATTTGGGGGATGGATATAAGTGAGGGTTCCAATGCTCACTTGGGGACGGACATAAGTGTGGTTCAACACTCATCGGGCTAATGCAAGGTTAGGACTAAATGATGTAAAGGTTATATGATAATCACTTTCGCCATACGCCCAAGGAAGCATATAATTACCGATAGTATATTTGATTATCTCATGTGAGTAAAGTTGTACAATCTCTCAAGAGTATTAAAAACTTTTTAAATAGCCATGCTCGTAGTCATGAACATGCTTGGATGCAGCCACAGTGGGTGTAGCTTTTATTTTCTAAAAATGTTTTGTTGGAAAAGTTGGGATGGCATGTATGTGTCGCTTGTGCCATGCCCATAGGCGGGATTTGTCCAATGGTCGCAGCTAAGGAGGGATGAGAATGAAAGTGATTTACTATTATTAAATATTATTTCATCATATGTTAACTGCTCTTTACAATTCCGTTGCAAATTACTACTTATCGATATTGCAAATGAAACTTGCTTGATACTGAAAATAACTTATAGCATAGAGCCTTACTAATTGTTAGCCTTGTATTTACATATATACTAGCTGAATGCCCGTACGTTGTTATGGATTTTAAAAATTTTAGAACATATTTGTATGCGTGTTCTAAAAAATTTTACCACCCGTTAGTTTCAGAACATATAGTATGATAAAATTTTAAAATCCGTAGCAACGAGCATTCAGCTAGTACAAAATTAAGCACTGGATGAAAAATACAGCATGTACTCTACAATGCAGTCTAGATAAAATCCACCTTGACCACTAAATCACGGAAAGAAAAGATATTTTGATGGGAAGGTGGGAAGATTCGGTACAGATCTTTTGGGGCCATATGACAGTGCTACCTTTTGTGAGAAGGGGTGGGAGAAGCCGGACCAACCACCAACTCCTTATTTTATAATAGTAAAGATATATATATATATATGTATATATATATATATATATATATATATATATATATATATATATATATATATATATATATATATATATATATATATATATATATATATATATATATATATATATATATATATATATATATATATGTGTGTGTGTGTGTGTATATATATATATATATATATATATATATATATATATATATATATATATATATATATATATATATATATATATATATATATATATATATATATATATGCGATACACTACAAGGCTTGTTGAGTACATAATATATTCAACCTTGCTTAAATAATTGTTGTTCAGGGAATGAGGAAGATAACATGCCAAATGATGCGTACTTTGCCCCCAGCACCAAAGAATTCGACGATGGGTCTTTGTAGGGCCTAACTCTAGTCAGTTGTCTATGGGCTATGATGGTATACCACTAGACTCTTTTGCATACTTACTTGCTTTCCACTGTATTTTACTCTTGATACTTATATTTATTTGGATGATCGGCCCTATGTGGTAAACTTTAATTATGCATTGCTTATATTGCCCCGTTGTTGTAAATTAATTATATGTGATGTGTATGGATGTGATCTCAATGTTGTGAATGCGTGTACTAGCCACTGATCATAGGACTAGTATGGAAACACATATGGTGATTTTGGGTATTCAACGCTCGAGATCCCCATAATCATAAAACAATATAAAAATTTTACATTATGAAATTATTTTTCATGACTAATGTAATAATACCATTTCTATAAGATCAGTCTAAATAGTTTTTATATATTAGTAGTTAAAGTTAATAAAGTTTGCTGCACAATTTCAAAAAAACCATAGCATAGTCTAGTTGTGAGGTATCTTTCTCAATCTCTCATTGATGACTAATTTTGATTTCCAGCAACCACAAGTTGGGTGTGTTATTTGTATGGATTTTCCACTATGATTTTCTAGATTTAAACTCTTGTAGCTATTTTTTTTAAGAGAATTCTAAAGTAAATATACCTGTAATGATAGACTAGAAGGTTCTTGATATATTTTGTGAGTGAAGTTTCGGATATGGCCACATGGCAACAATTAATCTCATGATCATGTAACCATATAAATAGGATGCACGTAGTTGCGCCGCGCTCCAACCAAACTTCTTCCTTCATGCAACGCCTCTCTCCCTCTGCCGCCCTCGTTTGAAAATTAATTTCCAATCCTAGATGTTTTCCATCCTAGTCTCATAATTAGTGGCTAGCACATATATATTACAACATTGCATAATATCCATACACGAATAAATAACACATAATTTTAAGTAGTTGAATATAGGCCATCATGACCAAATTTTACACAATGTGGTCAACCGGCCAAATGCATACACATAAAAATGCTTGCAATGGAATAACCGTTAAGAGATAACGGGCGCTTGTGGTTTGCCTCATTCCCAATACTTTGGAATACGATGTCATCACACCGAATCTTGCAGGGTGAAAGAAACCAATTCTTTGGGTCTTCATCTTCTCCCAGTAATAATGTTCAACAAGCAAAGGTGAGTATAAAATATACTCCACAAGACATACATCAAATGCTATTAGCTACATGTTTGACTTGCCAAGAAAGGCTATTCTATCTTGGTTTATTACTCAAAGCAAATTTCACATTTACAATACAAATAGTAGATTGCAAAAGATATTGTAAAGCAATATATAAGTAAATATGAAATTATGATAGCTCAAAGTAATAGCAAGTAATAATAAAATTGCATAGTGCAGGTGACCATCACCTACACTGACAAAGATGGCACTTGCCACCAAAATCTCATCATGGATAACATATATGGGAATAAATGGCTTTCCTTCGCCCAACTATTTATAACATGGAATCCCATAATCCATGAACAACAAAATCTAACCAAATATGATAACACCAAGTGATGTTCATGGCTGGGGACATGACTATTCGAATAGATTGAGGTCTCACTCTACAGATGATGTACACCTTTACCCATTGGAGATAATCATCTTAATATGTTGTCCAATACATGCTTCCATAGGTATGTGACTAAGTGATTATCATGAGGCCTTTACAATACGTTATCCCAATCCATTATCACCCGTTAAGGTTTCACTGTTGAGGGGTTATATCCATCTAGTCAGAAACTCCCTCTTGCACCATGTGGGGATAAAATTGTCTCCATTCGACACCCACATTCAACCAGATGGCAAAACCAAAGTAGAGACATTGCAAATTATTTAGGTAAGTCCATCCATATTGAAACATGTGGTTGTACCAAATACTTAGATCAATGGCACTAAAGTTCAATTCTTAATGACTTGCGCGAGACTACCACTGACCGCAATCTCGTTCAAACCACACTGGCCTCTACAAACTACTCGCCCAAGTCTAAATCATTTTTCATTTTTATTTTTCTATCAAATTAACTTAGGGGTACTCCTCTATCCAAAATGTGCCATAAAGTTTTCCCAAACATAATTGTTCTAGACATTTGTCTTGTCAATTTGTATAGAATTTGCAACGAGCATACCTAAGCATTTGCTACATAAATAAAATAAATCCCCCTAAAATACATCCTGACAGGTGGGTAAATATTTCTAATGTGACAATGGTAGTAGCATTCAAGTCTAAGGAATATTTCATTACAATATAGTATATAACTAATTTTCTAAGCTTAAATATAGTGATTTACTGAAAGTAAGTATGCAAAAATAAGTGTAATGAAAACAACATAACATTTGAACATATAGAGCAACATGAGCAAGGAGTTTTGCTTGCCTTGCTTGATGAACACTTCTTGTGTTGGATCAACTTTTACTCACTTCTGGTACGTCGATTCCTAACGAGAGAAAGCGTACAACACAAATAAATATCAAATAAATTCTCATAGATACCAAAATTTACAAAAAAAAATGGTACTAGAAGAAATAGCATGATTTTATACAAATTTAGAAACAAGAGTCGTGTCAATTGGAGTCTGTGCGAGGGAGAATGAGCTATCAAAATTTTTGCTAAGAGGGAAAATCCTAAAAATTGAGAGAGAAAATATTGTGCTAGCTTCGATATTTTATTTTATTTTATTTTGTAATTTTCTTTCGAAAGAAAAATCTGGATTATTACATTATTAGGCTGACAGGTGGGGTCAGATCTATACGACCGAGTTCATGGACTTGTCTACTAATTAAATGGTAGATCCCACGTATCAGTGACTCATTGTTTAAATATAAACATGTTTAATTAAATAGTTTGGGCCCACATATTGTTGACTACTTAACGCTAAGGGAGTCAATTAAGTTAATCTAACATCTAATGACCTTATTAACGCTAATCTAAATGTTAATCTTGTGGGACTCACCAGAAACAGAGCACAACGGAGGGAGGCCATTACCGAGCTCCTTGTGAGCTCGCCGGCGGCGGCTTGAGCGGCGACGGGGGCATGGGCATGCTAGAAATGGGGAGAGGGGCCTAAGGTGAGTCCACTAGCGGCCCTGACGGCTGGAGAGGTGGTCAGAGGTTGCTGTATGGCGGCGTTGAGTGGCAGAGTGGCTCGTGGGAGTGAAAGGAAGTAGGAACTGGGCTTCGGAATAGAACTAGGAAGTCACTGCGAAGCTACAGGAGGTGGCACAGGAACGTAGGTCATTGGAGTGGCGTCGTCGACGTTGTTTTGCAGCAGCACCATGCACGGCCATGGCAGCGATAGGGGAAACTAGCAAAGCGAGCTCGAATAGATAGTACACAAGCAATGGCGCAGCGGCGAAGATGCTTCGTGTTGTACTATATGCAGTATAAGCATAATTATTAATTTAATTCCAATAATAAATATAATAGTTCAAACATGATAAACATGGCATAAAAATAACTTAACCAGCATATTAACATATGAATCATTTAAGTCATTGCAGATTAAACATATGCCCAATTTACATGTCATGTAATAATTCATAATTAGCATAACCTCAAGAGAATATGTGAAATGAGATGCTAACCTTAATAACATAATGAAGGATCGAAATGGAGACAGAGGGGGGTGAATGTCGTCTTTAAAAAACTTTCCCCCCCCAGAGGTTCTCAAGGGTTCTACTTAATGAAACTCCTCGACAATAGCTATGGAAAGCTAAAGATGGGGTTCAAGAGACCTCTCTGGAACCTTGAGCCCCCAAAGAAAAGGCACAGCAGTAAAGAAAATAAAATCTACCAAAAGCAACAAAAATTTCAGGCTGCTTCAGAGGAAGCCGGTCAGACCGCTATAGACGAGCCGGTCAGACCGCTATAGACGAGCCGGTCAGACCGCTTCATGACCGCCGGTTTGACCGCCGTTGTGAGGCCGGTCTGACCCCTCGGTACACGCCGGTCTGACCGCCATGGGCTCACCGGTCAGACCGCCAACATGGGTCCGGTCAGACCGCTCCCCTGTTCCAAGCAGCCCGACAGCAAAACTGAAACTTCAAACAGCGAAAACCAAAACCCAAATTCCCGATGATTCTTTGATCCTTTGGCCAAGAAACTTTGCAGATATGTTGGTAATACCCTCAGGGCTCTGCAAGTCAAGAATCAAGCCATCTCAAAGAGGGAATCAATATTTGGGGTAAAACCCTAAGGGATGAACAAGAAGGGCTCAAAATGTGATTCTTGCAAATTGATCAAATTGCTCTTGGAATTAGATGACCAAAGGGTCTAGAAATGCAATTCCATCCCTGAGCAACCCATTTTGCCACTCAAACGCAAGAATCAACAAAGAAACGAAAATCTCAAGAATCAAGCCTAGAAAGCATCGTAGCAAAAAGATAACCGAGAAGAAACTTCAGATTTTCATTTCAAAGGACGGATTACAAGGAGTCCCGATACGCATGTACATTAGAACAAGAAGAAATAATACAAGACTCTCAATCCATCCTCACCCTCTTCATCCTTAAGATCACCAAGAACCACACATGTTCTTAGGAGGAACACACACACACTTGGTGGAGGGGCTGAATGAGGGAGGCACCCCTTGCTGCCCTCTTCTAGTCTCCAACCACTAAAGCTTAAAGCAAAGGCCTCCAAAGGCTCTTTGACTAAAGCAAACCCTAATCCTTTTCCAAGTGCATGAAGGGCACGCAGCCCTTCATCTCGCTATTTATAGCCTCGCTAACGGGTCTCCCACCCACGCAGCTAAACCCGAACAGAGCCCACTCCCACTTGTGCACCGCGAAATGACCATTTCGCCTCCCGCACCTTCCGGAAGCTTCCGCGCTCCTTGTCGTCCAAGCCTCGCAACCACATCGAATCTCCGCCGTCTTCGACACATCCAACCGTTCTGACCTCAGCGCCACCTGCGCCTAGTCCGGTCCACCGTGTCTCGCCACGACTCCGCCTCGACGCCCCGCACCAACACGCATAAGAAACACATCAAATAGCACCGCTCAATACATGAAAGCGTAATAGCATAAATGAAACCTCATTAAGTCAAAACCTGTCAAATCAACAGAATAAACATCCTAATCCTATTGACCAGGCTTGACCAAGTCCGACCGAGCCCGTTGCACCCTGCAACGACATGGTCCGAACCAACCAACCCAAATTCGACTTCCCCAAGCCGATGTCAATTACTCATCATACACATGGGTTGACCTCACATGGTCTCTCAATCTCCCCCTTGATGAGTATATTGACAAACACCGAAAAAGCATATGAAGTTGAGTTTGAAGCGTCCAACATGGTCCAAAGAAGGAAATGAAGGTAATGACCATGTCGACAGAAGGAGCAAAAAAAGAACAAGTTTTCCTCAGAGCTCCCAAAGTGGCTTTTTCTACCACTAACCTCCCCCTTTTGGCAATAAACGCATCAAGAATGCAAGAAGAAGAAAAAATCATGAAAATGGATAAAATGGCTGAAGTTTGTTTATTCTAAGCATTTTAGAGCCATGAGAATTATCCAAAATGACCATATGAGTTTACATCAAGCTATAACTCAATAAGAAGCTATCTAGATCATGACAAGATATGTATATGCTAGCTAAACCAAAGAGATGACAATCTGAAATATAGTGCAATTTGTGAACAAATTAAGTCATCAAGGAGCAAAGTCTAGCTAGAGACATCCAAGAATAGTGCAAGCCATGTCAATAAGCTAAGCGGAACCAAGAAGCTAATATTGAGTCCAAATTGAGTGCTATTATGCTCAAGAATAAAACATTGGTTCAAGTACTTGGTTCTTTTGCGATTTAAGCAAATTGAGCACAAATAACATATTTTTCTTTTGAAATTTATGGTCATTTTCAACTAGATTTGTTGTTAAGTCTTGTGCTAGATCTCAAGCCTTATGCAATCATTCCAAGCGAGAAGCTTAAGGAAATGATCTTGGTCATCCAAAACTCCCCCTGAGTTCATGCGTAGTGCAATGGCAAGCCGTCTCATGAGAAAGAATTGGTGAGATCAGTTTTTCGCACAAAAGAGATCTTTTTGCTTTTGAAATGATTGTATAAGCCTATGCATTATCAAGAGACTAAAAATAGCTCAATCTAAGGCTCAATGAAGATTCAACGCTCAACTCAGCCTATTTGACATGGCAAAGATCATAAAAGGATAACTCAAGAAAGACTAGTCTCAAGTGCTAACTTAACAAATTTTAGTTCAAGTTGTGCAAGTTAGGTTAACTTATCATGGCGAAAGCTAGTCTACACATATGAAATCATGATAAATGTAGCAAATAAGCACAAATCATGGCAAGATGTAAAGCATTTCAAGCATGTCATAAATGGATAATAATCAAGCCTCCATGTAGTTAAATTACAATGCAGAATGATATGCAGAAAATCGAGCTCCCCCTTAACATGAGATGCAACTTTTAGTTCAAGTGGAGTTATGTCAAAATTAAGCTCCAGAAGTTCCCAATTGAACTCTCCCTGAACCAAAGCAATAAAAACGAGAAGCTGGCAAAGAAAATCCCACAGGGCAGTCCTTAAAGCATAGATAAGACATAGAGGATACTATGGCTCAGACGGACTCTCATCTACCCCATATGACTCCAGGACTATCAGCTGACGGGAAAACACACACTAGAGAGCAAACACGTACCCTGTCTACCCGAGGGTGGCCCAACCCTCGCTAGAGCCTACAAGAAGTGAGTGAGCTTGACCTAGTGAGATAAGAAGCAGCTAATATACATCATCCTGAAAGCACAAGATAAGAGTAAGAAGTCTAAACAACTCGGCAAAAGAACCACTCTAACCTATGCTAGAAGGACTAAAACCCAATGCACCCGAATGCAAATGCAAGCAGATAGGAGTAAGAGCATAATTAATAACGTAAAGCAGTAAAGCACAAGCTTCCCATCACAACAGTCCATAAGGACAAACCACCCCAAGCTCTCCCCGCAGAGCTGAAAACCTATAGCTATCCAAAGGCTTGGTGAAAATGTCAGCCAACTGGTGGTCACTCTCTACAAACTGGAGCACGATGTCACCCTTCTCTACATGGTCTCTAAGGAAGTGATAGCGAATATCAATATGCTTGGTCCGAGAATGCTGCACTGGATTCTTAGCAATGTTAATTGTAGAAGTGTTATCACAAAAGAGTGGAACAATGTCTATAGCTAACCCAAAGTCCCGCAAGGTCGACGCCATCCAAAGTACCTGACTGCAGCAACTGGAGGCAGCAACGTACTCGGCCTCTGCGGTGGACTGTGCAACACCGGACTGCTTCCTAGAGGACCAGGAAACGAGAGAAGTGCCAACGAATTGGCACGTGCCCGAAGTGCTCTTCCTATCTATCATACAGCCAGCAAAGTCTGCATCCGAATAGGCTCTCAAGGAAAGACAAGAAGAGGAAGAGTACCAGATACCATAGTCGATGGTAGCTCGAAGGTACCGAAAGATGCGCTTCACCACCTGGCGGTGAGATACGCGAGGAGAAGCTCGAAACTCGCACAAAGATGCATGAGAAGTGTATGTCCGGTCTCGAGGCAGTGAGGTACAAGAGGGAGCCAATCATGCTGCGAAACTCCTTCTGATCAACTGGCTCGCCATCCTCATCTGGGTCAAGAGAGGCTGTAGAAGCCATCGGGGTTGACATAGGCTTACCATCACTCATATCGAAGCATCTCAAGAGGTCACGAGTGTACTTGCCTTGATGCAAGAAGGTACCCTCCCGAGTCTGCTTGATTTGGAAGCCAAGGAAGAATGTCAACTCACCCATCATGCTCATCTCAAACTCGGTGCTCATGACATCCGAGAACTGTGAAACTACAGCATGAGAAGAGCCGCCAAAGATAATATCATCGACATAAATCTGGACGAGCAGAAAATCGGTACCATGCCTATTAATGAACAAGGTCTTGTCCACCTTACCCATCTCAAAACCATGACTCAACAAATAGGACTTAAGCCTCTCATATCAAGCTCTAGGAGCTTGCTTAAGTCCCTACAACGCTTTGGAAAGCTTGTAGACATGGTTTGGGTATTTGGGGTTCTCGAAACCTGGAGGCTGTCTCACATAAACTTCTTCCTCAATAAACCCATTGAGGAAGGCGCTCTTGACATCCATCTGGTAAAGCTTGAAACCCTTAGAAGCTGCGAAGGCAAGCAGGATTCTAATGGCCTCAAGTCTAGCTACAGGGGCGAAAGTCTCCTCAAAGTCGAGACTCTCAACCTGAGAGAAGCCCTGAACTACCAGTCTAGCCTTGTTTCGAATGACTAACTCCTCCTCATTCTGCTTGTTCTTGAACACCCACTTGGTCCCAATGATATTGTGACCTCGAGGGGGCTCAACAAGCAACTAGACCTTGTTTCTCTCGAAATTTTCTAATTCCTCATGCATGGCATTTACCCAAGACTCATCAGATAAAACATGACAAATGTCCTTGGGCTCAAATGAGGCAACGAAAGCAGAGTGGAGACAGAAAAGTGACATGCCAGACTTTGAGCGTGTGACTCGCTCAAAGAGGTCTCCAATCATCTGCTCAGAAGGATGAGCTTTCTGGATATGTCTAGGAGGTCCAGGATGAGATGAAGAAGTGGCCTCTACCTCGTGAGCTGACGGGGTAGGAACAGAGCCACTAGCTCTAGAGGAAACAGAAGGCATGGGCTGATCACCTCGAGGTGCGGTGGAGGACGGCACCTCAAGGGGTGGATGGGGGACTGGATCTGGTAGATAGCTCTCGTCTCCATCGTCCTCATCATCCACAAAGATGGTCTCGGACTGCTCTAAAGAACCTGAGATATCAGGCCAAGTCCCTGGACTGGCCTCGTCGAAGGTCACCTCACAGATTTCTACCATTTTGCTAGACTCGCAGTTCCAGACCCTATAAGCCCACGAAGAAGTCGAGTATCCTAGAAAGATCCTGTCACAAGAGCGTGACTCGAACTTGTCTAGGTTCCCAGACTTCAAGATAAAGCACTTGCAGCCAAACACATGAAAATGAGAGACGCTGGGCTTTCGCCCATATCTCAGCTCATAAGAAGTGCGGTGCAATTGTGCCCTAAGAAAAACTCTGTTTAAAACATGGCACGCGGTGGCTATAGCCTTAGCCCAAAACTTCCGCGGTGTAGAGTATTCATCGAGCATCGTCCTGGCCATCTCGACCAAGGTACGGTTCTTCCTCTCCACGACGCCATTCTGCTATGGGACATGCGGAGAAGAGAACTGGTGCTCTACACCTGTCTCATCGCAGAAACTCTCAAAGTAGGAATTATTGAACTCCGTGCCATTGTCGCTGCGGATCGCTCGTAAGGCACCCGGAAGCTCAACAGAAAGCTTACTGAAAAGACCTCGGAAATGTGTAAACGTCTCATCCTTCGAGGCTAAGAAAAATACCCAAGAATATCTCGAGAAGTCATCGACCACGACAAGAACATACCACTTCCTCCCGCCGACCGCACTCGATTTGGTCCAACCGTGTCCATATGGAGCAACTGTCCTGCATCGGTCATAGTAACGTGGACCGGAGGATGAGAAGCGGCAACCATCTTGCCGTGCGGCAAGGAGCACAAACTAGATCTTTGACCATCTTGAGTTTCGCAAACCACGAATGAGGTCGTGGCGCTAACTCGGGTCAAATGATCAAAACCAATATGACCAAGTCTCCTATGCCAGAAGGAAAGGTCACGGGACTCAGAAGCAACCAAACAACGGAGAGGATCACCGAAGACTCGAAAAATCAGCACGAAGATCCTCCCAAAACGAGAAATCCGCAAACCGTACTACACCAAGAATCAAGAATTTTGCAATTGTTTTCTTAAAACTCACCTCAAAGTCGTCATCGAAGTCGAGAAACGGAAAGTAAATTATGTTGCGACTTACTAACCAAGGCAACATCTCTCAAAATAAATGAATCATTAATGCGACTGCACCTTTGGCGAAGACGCGCCTGAAAAAGCATCTCCAAGGTGATCGCCTCATCACCGAGCACGGCAAGGAAGAAAACCAACGAGAATCTCCGGTCATGTGTCGTGAACACCCGGAGTCTACGAGCCAAACCTTTCCCTTCCCTGCCCGGCGAACCTGAGTCAAACAGAGTAAAGTCTCGATGGGGTAAATCAAGAGTGATTTTGGCACCCAATATCGAGTAACACGTCGAGCGATGAAGTAGTCAAGCACGATCGACCTCTATCTACCCTACGCTCTCTGTCACCCAAAGAAGCAGAAGGTCTGTGTGTAGACACAGTCGCTGTCGGGTCCGACTGCTATGGGCAAGCGAGTCAGAACACCGACAACACGCTGATCACGCCGCGGGTAGCTATCTCGATGGAAACGATATCTACCCTCAGGACGGCGAAAGTCACGACCAGGAGCAGCATGAGGACGAAAACTAGAAAACTCAGAAGAACCGAGTCCTCGATGCTGTCCAACTCCACCAACAGTAGCAAGCCTAGACCTCATGTTGGTCTTAGGTGCACTCAAGGTCTGGGGCTGACCCTGAATATGCCTAAGAGAGTCAACACGGTCTCTACGCGCGATCCTGACAGAAGGTGCAATGATACTTCGCTTTCTGAGAAGCAGAAGTAGCATGATGGGGCTTCGCATCATGAGGTGCAAGAAGTAGTCTCAACAGTAGATGAAGGAAAAACAATCCTAGTCATTTCTAGTTCAGCAATTCTCCACCTTAAGAATATCTAGCTCAGAGGTCACACTATCATAGGAAGTCCTTAGCTTCTCCATATCACCAATCAAAGAAGGGCATGTGTCACATTCGTTACAATCTAGCTACTTCCTTCTCTAACTCAGTACACCTAGCCTTAGCTCTAGCATGAAATCCACCTAGCTTAAGAAAAGCATGATTGAGCTGGTCATAGGTGGGGCATACCGTCCGAGTCGAGTACTCGCCGTCGCTCGATTCGCCCTCGAGGGCCATGAAGCACATGCCGGAGAAGTCGTCGCCGCTCTTGGGGTCTTGATCACCCGTCCCGTCGTCGTCACTCCATCCCTCCACCTCGCTGAGGTCAAGATCGTCAAACGCGGAGAGGACGCGGTGGAAAAGCTTCTTGGCCTTCCTGAAGTGAATCGGCAGAAACGACAGAAGCCGCACTGGGATCGGTGACTAGAGCCATCGACTGTGACTTCGACTTACGAGAGACAATGTCGATCTCGTGCGTCTTGAGGCGCGAGTACAGCGCGTCAAGCGTCAAAGTCGAGAGGTCGGTGGTGTCCTTGATGGCAGTCACCTTCATCTCCCAAACACGCAGATCGAGTGCAGTGAGTATCTGACGAGCGTTATCCGAGTCGGAGTACGTGAGACCGACGGCTCGGAGGTTAATCAAGATCTTCTGAAAACGCGCAAAGCACTCATCAAGGGACTCGCCAGCGAGCATTTCAAACTTGTTGTAATCTCGCTTGAACTGGTCCTGTCGCACCGTCTTTATTTGGGTTGTGCCCTCATGGTAAGCATCGAGTGTCGCCCAAATATCAAAGGCGGACGAAAGATGAGATATGCGGTCAAACTCAGTACGACTCAGGACCTGGATTATGATGTTCCTTGCCTTAGCGTTCGCCTCAACATCATGCATGTTTCCAGCGTTGATGTTTTCATCGGCAGGAACAACAAATCGGACCTTCACCTTCCGCCAGATGGCATACCCTTGAGCCTGAATGTATGTCTCCATTCGGCTCTTCCAGAAGGGGTAATCAATGCCATCGAAAATGGGCGGCTTGGTCGAGTACTTATCCGTCGCCATGGCTCTTGAGACCGGTTAAGATCTATGAGGAAGAGCTAACCGGCTCTGATACCAATTGAAGGACCGAAATGGCGACAGAGGGGGGGTGAATGTCGTCTTTAAAAAACTTTCCCCCTCAGAGGTTCTCAAGGGTTCTACTTAATGAAACTCCTCGATAATAGCTATGGAAAGCTAAAGATGAAGTTCAAGAGACCTCTCTGGAACCTTGAGCCCCCAAAGAAAAGGCACAGCAGTAAAGAAAATAAAATCTACCAAAAGCAACAAAAATTTCAGGCTGCTTCAGAGGAAGCCGGTCAGACCGTTATAGACGAGCCGGTCAGACCGCTTCATGACCGCCGGCTCGACCGCTGCCAGAGGCCGGCCCGACCGCCAAGACACATCGGTCTGACCGCCATGGGCCCACCGGTCAGACGGCCAACATGGGTCCGGTCAGACCGCTCCCTTGTTCCAGGCAGTCCGACAGCAAAACTGAAACTTCAAACAGCGAAAACCAAAACCCAAATTCCCGATGATTCTTTGATCCTTTGGCCAAGAAACTTTGCAGATATGTTGGTAATACCCTCAGGGCTCTGCAAGTCAAGAATCAAGCCATCTCAAAGAGGGAATCAATATTTGGGGTAAAACCCTAAGGGATGAACAAGAAGGGCTCAAAATGTGATTCTTGCAAATTGATCAAATTGCTCTTGGAATTAGATGACCAAAGGGTCTAGAAATGCAATTCCATCCCTGAGCAACCCATTTTGCCACTCAAACGCAAGAATCAACAAAGAAACGAAAATCTCAAGAATCAAGCCTAGAAAGCATCGTAGCAAAAAGATAACCGAGAAGAAACTTCAGATTTTCATTTCAAAGGAAGGATTACAAGGAGTCCCGATACGCATGTACATTAGAACAAGAAGAAATGATACAAGACTCTCAATCCATCCTCACCCTCACCATCCTCAAGATCACCAAGAACCACACTTGTTCTTGGGAGGAACACACACACACTTGGTGGAGGGGCTGAATGAGGGAGGCACCCCTTGCTGCCCTCTTCTAGTCTCCAACCACTAAAGCTTAAAGCAAAAGGCCTCTCCAAAGGCTCTTTTGACTAAAGCAAACCATAATCCTTTTCCAAGTGCATGAAGGGGTACGCAGCCCTTCATCTGCTATTTATAGCCCTGGCTAACGGGTCTCCCACCCGTTACGCCGGCTAAACCCGAACGGAGCCCGCTCCCACTTGTGCAGCCTCGCGAAATGACCATTTCGCCCCTCCTACACCTTCCGGGAAGCTTCCGCGCTCCTTGTCGTCCAAGCCTCGCAACCACATCGAATCTCCGCCATCTTCGACACATCCAACCGTTCTGACCTCAGCTACACCTGTGCCTAGTCCGGTCCACCGTGTTTCGCCACGACTCCGCCTCGACGTCCTGCAGCCAACACAGACAAGAAACACATCAAATAGCACCGCTCGATACATGAAAGCGTAATAGCATAAATGAAACCTCATTAAGTCAAAACCTGTCAAATCAACAGAATAAACATCCTAATCCTATTGACCAGGCTGGACCAAGTCCGACCGAGCCCGTTGCACCCTGCAACGATATGGTCCGAACCAACCAACCCAAACTCGACTTCCCCAAGCCGATGTCAATTACTCATCATACACATAGGTTGACCTCACATGGTCTCTCACATAACATGTATGACATTCTTTAACATATGTTCAACAGATTGAATAAATTTTAGAGCTCTCAGAAGGCTAGTTGCACAAGATATATTCTTGGCCCTCTCCGCCATGACAAATTCACTCATTGATTATATATGACAGTTGTAGATCAAATCTTTGAGCAAAATTAAATCTAGTCAGTAAAATCTTTACAAACCAAGAAAAAAATTGACCGGACAAGGTCTTGAACATTTCGTAAAATCAGCCTCTCAAACATTCACAGTGAATGTCACTGATTCAACAGGTTTAAGCATTCGGCAAGGATCAAGAATGGTCAAGGCACTGTAACCAAACAAAGGTCAAGACCGCCGTAACCGACAGAGATCAATCACAGCATGTACAACAAGATCACTGATAGTGATAAAAGATAGCAGCAGATTTAAACGAATGCTCAAGACCAATCTACCATCACATCCATATATAATCTCATATTTGTCTTATTTCATCACAGAGCAAAATTTCACAGAATCAATCTTTGCAATTTCCCACTAAATAGACTTCACAGAAATATGAATTCTATTGCCAAATTGCAAAGGAGTAAGAACCAGTTTACTTACAGTAGTGGTGATACTCAAAATCACCGTGAAGAAATCACGACCGGGCAAGGCACGCACACGGCGCTGATCCAGAAAACCTAGCACCCTCGTATACCGCAGCGGAAGAGGAATGAGGTAGACGGAGATACAATTCCCCTCCAGTCACGGGAAGCCGACACCGGAGTCGAGGATCAGAGGTGATGCCGCACAAGACCACCGAGCGCTCCGGCCAAAAGCACACGAGAATAACTAGAGAAGGTCACAAATCTCTCACAAATCAACACAAACCCGAGCCAAATCGATTTCTAGGGTTATTCCAATCTTTCTTTCGGCCGAATCAAAGAACGACTCAAGGAAACCGTACAAAATCAAAACCCTAGATCACCGATTTGAACTCCTTGGCCGACGGCCACCACAGAAAACTCGGCCGACGACTTTTGGGACTTGGAATCAATGAACTACACTGAGAGATTTTTGATCGGAGAGGACTAGACTCACTTTTGCATATCTCCACCAAAGAGAGAGGGCGCGGCTTAAAAGGGAAGCGGAGATGACGTTGACAGGCTGCTGCCACGGCTGGCGCCGAAGCACCCGAGCTAGTAGCGCCTCCATCGCCGTCGTCGCCGCCGCAAGACGCGGTCGCCCCGGAAGACGCGGTCGCCGCTCGCGAGAAGCCAAACCGTCACGGAGTTACGCCCGGGAGGAGACAAGTCTCCTCCTCATTATATCCGCTGGCCCATCGGCGTGTGGGCCCCTCACTTACACGTGGGCCCCACCTGTCATTCTCTCTTTCTTTTCTTTTCCCATTTTATTTCTTTTTCAATTGGGAAATTACTGAAATGCCCTTGAGTTACAACAGTCCCCACCAATTTACTAATGAAAAGGTGTTGAAAAGTCTTGTTTGATACACAGCTGTTCGACAATGGGTACCTTGCGGGTTTGAACCCAAAGCCTAGCAACAAGGACTACGAGTCTGCACAGACAAAGGAGGACTCTGCCTTGATCCAATGCCTTGGTGTGAGAACTTTTGCTCAAGTCACATTCTGTACTGGGCGGCTTGCCCTTTCCCTCTCGGGTTGGGACGTTCCGGTCATGTCCTCGTATCTAGCTCATGAGTGCTTAAGAAAAGTATACTCTTATCTTCCTTTGATTGCGACCTCACAATCACACTCACATAGGTGAACCCTTCTAGGAGTCCTGTAGGACGACTCCATAAGTCATATATAGACCTCGAGTTCATTAAGACCAATGCTCAACCTTCCATACAGAAAGAGCACTGCAGCTAATAGGACCCGTTAGTTGTGCTCTCTAATTTTACACAGTTTGTTGTCCTAGAGCCTAGTTCACGGGATCTCCGATCTCCTAGGATAGGTTACTACCGATGTGAACCTTCATACGGGTATAAGCCCCATTCCCTGAGATGCTGCAAGGATGACCTTTTGAGCCAATCCTTTGGTGAAAGGATCTGCCAAGTTTCTTTCAAACTGGATGTATTCTACAGAAATAACACCCGTCTCTCTGGCATGTCTTACCGACTTAAGTCATCTCTTTATGTGTTTTGAGGACTTCATATTGTCCTTTCTACTCTTCGCCTTAACCAGAACGGTTTGGTTATGCAGTAGATTAATATAGCTGGAATAGGTTTTTCCAGCACAGGCATGTCAGAAAGGAGTTCTCGAATCCATTCTACCTCTACAGCCGCTGAATCAAGTGCAACTAACTCAGCCTCCATGGTGGACCATGTAAGGATAGTCTGTTTTGAAGACTTCCATGAAACAGCCCCACCTGCTAGAGTGAATACATAACCACTCGTAGCCTTCATGTCATCCGAGTCACTGATCCAGATTGAATCACTGAATCCTTCCATGACTGCCGGATGACCAGAGTAGTGTATTCCCAATTTAGAGGTTCCCTTCAAATATCTTAGTACTTTTTCTAGTGCTACCCAATGATCATCTCCTGGATTGGACGTATAACGACTCAATCTGCAAACAGCATATGAGATGTCTGGCCTCGTTGCACTAGTTAAGTACATCAGGGATCCTATAATTTGAGAATATCTAAGTTGATCCTTCCCATGCCCAGTGTTCTTATGCAGCTTTGCATTTGGATCAAAGGGTGTGGATACCGCTTTGATCCATAAATCCAAATCTGGTTAGGACTTTATCCACATAATGGGATTGTGAAAGAGTAATCTCATTCTCACCCTTTATAAGCTTGATGTTTAGAATAACATCAGCTTCACCCAGGTCTTTCATATCAAAGTTCTGGGAAAGGAAAGACTTCGTATTATTGATCACATCCATGTTGGCCCAAAAAGCAATATGTCATCTACATAAAGATATAGAATGACACCTTCGCCTCCACTAAACCGATAGTAGATACATTTATCGGCTTCGTTTACACAAAAGCCGACCGACGTCATCGTACTATCAAATTTCTCATGCCATTGCTTAGGAGCTTGCTTTAGACCATACAGGGATTTAATCAATCGACATACTTTCTTTTCTTGCCCTTCAACCACAAATCCTTCAGGCTGTTGCATGTAAATCTCCTCATCCAACTCTCTGTTTAGGAAAGCGGTCTTTACGTCCATCTGATGTACTAGGAGCTTATATGCGGCAGCTAGTGCTAAAAGCACTCGAATTGTGGGTAGACGAGCCACAGGAGAGTATGTGTCAAAGTAGTCTTCTCCTTCTTTTTGCGTGAAACCCTTAGCCACCAAGCGGGCCTTGTACTTTTCAATAGTACCATCAGGTCTACGCTTTCTTTTAAAGATCCATTTGCAGCCTACTTGCTTACAACCAGGCGGGAGATCTGAAATTTCACAAGTTCCGTTAGCTATGATGGAATTCATCTCGCTACAGACTGCTTCCTTCCAGTAATCCACATCCGAAGATGCGTATGCCTCTGAAAGGGTTCGTGGTTCATCATCCACGACATAGGTGACAAAGTCATCACCAAGTGACTTTTCGGTTCTCTGTCTCTTACTCCTCAACTCCAAATCTGAAGTAGTGTTTTCCACATTAGGAAGAATAGGGAGATCATCTAAACCAGAATGGTCACTAGCTTCCTTTGGTCTCATAGGAAACACTTGCTGAAAGAATGTCGCATCACGAGATTCCATCACTATATTTGTAGTGATGTCACTCACCTCGGATTTGACCACCAAGAATCTATAAGTTGTGCTGTGATTAGCATATCGTAGAAAGACACAATCAACGGTCTTAGGACCAATCTTCCTTTTCTTCGGAAATGGTACATGCACCTTTGCAAGGCATCCCCAAGTCCGAAGAAATGATAAGTTGGGTTTTCTCCCTTTCCATCCTTCATAGGGTGTTTCTTCCTGATTGCGAGGTGGAACCCTGTTCAGGATATAATTAGCTGTGAGAACTGCCTCACCCCACCAATAGTCCGGCATACCTGAACTCTGAAGCATAGCGTTAACCAAGTCGCAAAGAGTTCGGTTCTTCCTTTCGGCTATTCCATTCGATTGGGGTGAGTATGGTGGAGTAACTTCATGAATTATTCCACTTTCTTCACAGAATTGGGAGAACTCATGTGAAACGTATTCACCACCTCGGTCCGATCTTAACCGTTTGATTTTCTTTTCTAGTTGATTTTCATCTTTAGCTTTGTAGATTTTAAAGTGTTCAAGTGCTTCATCTTTCGACTTAAGTAGATAGATATAACAATACTTAGTCGTATCATCTATGAGAGTTAAGAAGTATCGTTTGCCACCTTTAGTTAATATTCCATTCATCTCACAAATATCAGAATGTATTAGTTCAAGTGGAGAAGTGCTTCGCCCTTCGACGCTATGAAAAGGTTTTCGGGGCTGCTTAGCTTGCACACACACTTCACATTTTGAACCTTTCTCATAATTATAACTTGGAATTAAACTCATTTTACTGAACCGCATAATGGCTTCAAAATTTACATGACACAACCTTAAATGCCAAATATCATGAACTTTATTGCAATGGGAAACATTATAAATATTTACATTATTCAAATCAAGAGTTGATAAGCGGAACATGCCCACAAAATTACCAAATTTGGTCAAGATGACCTTATTGGACTCAAATACAAGCTTTATTCCTTGCCTACATAACATTGACCCGCTAAGGAGGTTGCGAGTCATCGCAGGCACATACAGCACGTCTTTCAGGATGAGTATCTTGCCCGAAGTGAGCTTCAGGCAAACCTGTCCAATCCCACGCATCGCTGCGGCGCTCATGCCCATTAGACGGATCCACCACCTTCACCCTGAAATGAAGAGAAACAAGATCGATCAGCACATATATGTCTAGTAGCACCTATATCAATCCACCAATCAATAGATGGACTTGTCATAAAGGCCATAGGTACGTACTCTTCCGAGCTGGTACTAGCCAGTGCGACATGAACCTCAGCCTTTCGGCTCTTGTGCTGACCTGGAGATGGACCCCTGCCCTTCCGATTGCGGCAATGATTGGCCTTATGGCCAGCCTCTCCGCAAACAAAGCAGACAATGTCATCCTTTTTCTTCTTCATTTTCTTTGGTTGGAGTTTGAATTGAGGCTGACTCCTGAATTTGGGTTTCCCAGAGCCTCCAGCATTCTTAACTTGAACTTGATGAGCCTGGACTTGAGCCTTCCCTGCACCGTCACTGGCCCTAGCACGTTCTTCGACATTTATAGCTGCTGACAACTCTTTGAGTGTCAAGCGCTCCTTCATATGTCGTCGTGCAGTCACAAAGTCACGCCATGATGGCGGTAACTTGGCCAGGATGACGTTTACTTGAAACTTCTCGGCGGTGGCGCAATCATCGACACAAGTCACGTACATGGAGTTGAAGCTCGTGGAGCTGCTCCATCACCGACCGCCCCTCTACCATCTTGTAGTTCAAGTAAGTGGCTGTAGTAAAGGACTCATTTCCATTATCTCCTTCAGAGTATTTCTCTTTGAGCTCATCCCAAATTTGTTTGGCATTAGTGAAGTTGACATAGACGTCAAACAAGCGATTAGACAGGATGGCCAACAAACAGGCTAAGACTGCATTATTAGCATCTTCCCATCTCATCGTTTCAGGGATCTCCAGCGGAAACATCGGCAGATTTGAAATGACCCAGAAGAGCTTAAGGTCAGTCAACCAAAGTTTTGCCTTCGCCTGCCAGCGCTTGAAATTGACTCCGTCAAACACTTCAGGCTTTACGACATCAGATGAGGAAGCCATTTCTTCAAATATAGGTTTTCTGGATTGTTGTACTATATGCGGTATAAGCATAATTATTAATTTAATTCCAATAATAAATATAATAGTCCAAGCATGATAAACATGGCATAGAAATGACTTAACCAGCATATTAACATATGAACCATTTAAGTCATTGCAGATTAAACATATGCCCAATTTACATGTCATGTAATAATTCATAATTAGCATAACCTCAAGAGAATATGTGAAATGAGATGCTAACCTTAATAACATAACATGTATGACATTCTTTAACATATGTTCAACAGATTGAATAAATTTTAGAGCTCTCAGAAGGCTAGTTGCACAAGATATATTCTTGGCCCTCTCCGCCATGACAAATTCACTCATTGATAATATATGACAGTTGTAGATCAAATCTTTGAGCAAAATTAAATCTAGCTGCTGTAAAATCTTTACAAACCAAGAAAACAGCTCACTGGACAGTGCTGAACATTTCAGAAAATCAGCCTCTCAAACATTCATAGTGAATGTCACTGATTCAACAGGTTTTAACATTCGGCAAGGATCAGCAATGGCCGAAGCAGACCAGAACCAAACAAAGGTCAGCACTGCCCAGATATGACAGAGATCAATCACAACATGTAAAACAAGATCACTGATAGTGATAAAAGATAGCAGCAGATTTAAACGAATGCTCAAGACCAATCTACCATCACATCCATATATAATCTCATATTTGTCTTATTTCATCATAGAGCAAAATTTCACAGAATCAATCTTTGCAGTTTCCCACTAAATAGACTTCACAAAAATATGAATTCTATTGCCAAATTGCAAAGGAGTAAGAACCAGTTTACTTACAGTAGTGGTGATACTCAAAATCACCGTGAAGAAATCACAACCGGGCAAGGCACGCACACGGCGCTGATCCAGAAAACCTAGCACCCTCGTATGCCGCAGCGGAAGAGGAATGAGGTAGACGGAGATACAATGCCCCTCCAGTCATGGGAAGCCGACACCGGAGTCGAGGATCAGAGGTGATGCCGCACAAGACCACCGAGCGCTCCGGCCAAGAGCACACGAGAACAACCAGAGAAGGTCACAAATCAACACAAACCCGAGCCAAATCGATTTCTAGGGTTATTCCAATCTTTCCTTTCGGCCGAATCAAAGAACGACTCAAGAAAACCGTACAAAATCAAAACCCTAGATCACCGATTCGAACTCCTTGGCCAACGGCCACCACAGAAAACTCGGCCGACGACGTTTGGGACATGGAATCAATGAACTACACCGAGAGATTTTTGATCGGAGAGGAGTAGACTCACTTTTGCATATCTCCACCAAAGAGAGAGGGCGCGGCTTAAAAGGGAAGCGGAGATGACGCTGACGGGCTGCTGCCACGGCTGGCGCCGAAGCACCCGAGCCAGTGGCGCCTCCATCGCCGTCGTCGCCGCCGCAAGACGCGGTCGCCCGAAGTCTCCTCCCCTCATTATAAACGCCAGCCCACTGACAGGTGGGCCCCTCACTTACACGTGGGCCCCACTTGTCATTCTCTCTTTCTTTTCTTTTTTTATTTTATTTCTTTTTCAATTGAAAAATTACCGAAATGCCCTTGAGTTACAACACTTCGGACAGCGGCAAACCACGGTGAAGTAGACGGGAAAGGAAGCGTACGTAGCATGAGCATCAATAGATATTGAGGATGGTTAAATGACCATGCGCATCGAAGAAGCTCGCTGGAGAGGAAGTAATTTTAATGGTGGCGGCGACTGTGGTCGAGGAAGACGAAGTCAAATCGACAATTCGCTACACGAAGGTCCAAACTAACTTGGGATTTATTTATCATTGGGAGAAACGGTGCAGAATGACGCAATCAAAATTGTGAGAAGATTATCGGGGTGAAGGAAACACGGGCAGCTGTGGAGGGTCGCGTCCGCCAGAGCTAAGGACTAGAGTTAAGAGTTGGGTTGTGTCGTACCATCATAAATCAGATTTATCGTGCTTTGCGCTGCTTTGTGTCGTGCTGGCTCGGTCCAGTTATCTCACCGTGCCGTACCGTGCTGGTCCGCATCGTCCCCGGCCAAGCCCAAGCACAACCCAAAGTCCGTTGTACCAGCGTTCGTGCCATGCTAGCCCAAACCCAGCCCGAAGTAACTATACGCGAAGGCGGCGGCGACGGTCGTCATCTTCCTTTCTCTCGTACCCGCCTCATTAAAAACTGGTTGAAATTGAATTAATTACGTAAAAACATGGGCACGCAATGACGTAAATATTTGGGAAAAAAGTGAAATTTCTTTGATATCTAGGTCGTTCATGCGTTTGAGGTTAGCATACGCCTGTACGATTTCGGGATCCTCCAGTTGATGCTTTTGCCGCTCTTTGGCTAATTCCCAATCTTTGACGCATGTGATTGCCTCCACCATCCTAGGAATAAGGGATGACCTTCTCTCTTCAACTATTCTCCCTACCGTACTGAACGTCTCTTCTGAAGAGACGGTGGATACTAACACCAGAAGAACATCTCGTGCGAAATGTGACAGTACAGAAAATATCTGTTTGTTGTTCTTCCACCACTCGAGCAAGTCTATTTTGCCTCCACCAGTAAGATCAGGATCAATATTTGCAAAATCATGCTTCAAATAGTGGTTCAACTCCAAGACAGAATTCCACTTGGAGGCCGCCTGAGACTGACAGGACGAAGAAGTAGACTTCCCCTTTAGCTCCTTCCACAAGTGTGATGTCAAGCTTGTCTTTCCAAGTTGCATCTGCTGTGAGGCCTCCAATCTTCCGCTGTTGTTAAACTTATCATGATACATACAGAAAACACAAAAAAACTACTCTTTGACATGTGCGAAAGTTTATGAATAATCAAGGCCAATGCATTCACTTATTCCCTCCATACCAATCTGTAAACCTGCCAACTTTTTTGTAGGATCGAAAATAATAGCAAAGCAATACAAGTGTGACATAGAACCAAAATATTTAATAAATTTTTCTTCCATTGCTACGATGGCATGGCCTAAAAGAGAATCGTCCTTAGATTTGGCAATTTTGTCTGCAATTAATCAAATAAACTTTATAACTAAGCAAGAGGTAGGATAATAAACACTAAATAAAACATTTGTTGCTTTATAAAAAGGTCTTAAAAACTCTCAAAAACAACTAGCAATCTGCCAATCTGAATTAGTAATAACCAATTCATTATTTGAGAGTTGGCATTGACAAAAATGAATATGACATGTTCGTAACCTTGTATATTCTTTAACATAATATATGTTAAGTTCCATCTCACCTTCATGTCAAGACCAAATTTTCTTGGCTCTTTCCCATTAGCTGCATAATACTCCGCGAACCTGGCTACCACTTGTGGAGAACTTATGAGGTAACGAATAGCATCACAGATATTGTTCAGATATAGACCAATTACTTGCATACCATCTTAAACAACAAGATTCAAAATATGGCATACCAGTTCTTTAACCTCTACCAGTTCCTTTTGATACATCCGTAAAATATCGGATGTAGTAGTTCTCCTAGTAACATGTTAGTACTGTGGACAAAAGCCGCGTTGGATCATTCTTTCGAATGCGCGACTTTCACCTATCCTAATTGGTTGATCTTCTGAAACAATATATCTAGCAATTTCCTTACGAGTCGAAAGCGGGTTGTATATCCAAGTACTTACAGAACCATCGACGTCGAAGTTTAGCTGTGTTTGTACTCTCCCCCTAGGCCCTATGCCGCCATCTTGCGTAAGCATGCTTTGTAGTGCTGGTTCAAGTGCCCTATCACTACAGCTGTACAAGCTCTTAATTTAGCATTGCAATAATTACAAGTTGTGATATCTAATGTTTCACCCTCTCGGATTTCCTGGCTCCAGGTCATGTACTTCCAGCAATTCACCCTTCGTCCAAACCTACCAATGTTGGTGTCCGTGGACGGGGTTGAGAATTCTGTTGTCCCCGTTAGCTCTGGACCATCCTAGTACTCCTCGTAGCCCTCTGTACCGTCCATATGACGGTCATCCATACCGTAGTCTCCCATGCTCGGCGAGAGTAGACGAGCATCAATGGGAGTCAGAGCTGGAGGAGGACTAGGGGAGCAACGGCGGGAGCTTACACTAAGTCGCCTTGCTGTCCTTTTTGAGCTTTGACTCCTCTACATACTGCTTAAGAGCTCCTTGGTACTACGACTTCTTGGTAACATGGTGGATGGATGGTGATTAGTTAATAAATAAGAAATACAAATGCAGTAAATGTGTTTGTGAAATGAGAAGTAAGAAATTAATAAATAAAGAGTACAATTGCAGCAAATGTGCTTATGAAATGAGAAGTAAGAAATGAATAAATGAGTAGCACAAATGCAGGAAATGAGCTTGTGAAATGAGAAGAAATGAGAAGGCTCTGTGAAGAAATGGTAGAGCGGAGTGGAAGGCTCTGTGAAGAAACAGTAGAGCGGAGTGGATTTATATAGATCAGAATCCGAATGTTGTCTCCACATTCCATACGTTATGTGACCATTTTAAGTGACCGTTGTCAATCAGCTGTCAATACAAAAGAATCAGCAAGCTTTCTCAGCTTCCAACGGCTCCTACTAACCTACTTACCTTTTTTTCCCATCCGGCCGTCCTCAGCTCCTTTTTCCCCCGTCAGGCCATCCTCTTCCTCCTTTTTCCCCTCGTCCCACCACTTCCACGCTGCCATGTGGCCACGCTGGCCTGGTCGCCCGCTCCTACCCGTGACGCATCAAATCCCCTGCCCCGAGCCGAGCTCCCCCCTCTCCCTCGATTCCTCCTCCCACACCCCAAGGTCCAACTCCCGCGGCGACACCCGCCGCCTCCTCCTCCCACGCCTGCCGCCTCCTCCTCCCCACCTCCCGGCCACTCCTCCTTCCCCACCTCCCTCGCTACCGCCTCCCCACCTAGCCCGCCACCGCCTCCCTTCTCCCCGACATCCCCACCACCTTCTCCTCCTCGCCGCCTCTTCCCCGACCTCCCCGCCGCCTCCCTCCTCACCGCCTCCCTCCTCCTCCGCCGCCTCCCTCCTCCCCCGAGTGATGGCGATGACGACCTTGATTACTTTGAGAGCAAGCCACCAGCGGCAGATGGCCGGGTAGCAACTGGGGCGCCGACGATGGCTCGCTCTTTGAGCCACTGTCGCTAGGCTTCTTCGCGTGGGATGCCACCCTCGGCTCTGGCTACACCACTCCTCATCCTAGGCGGTGCGGCTGTCATCCACTCGTTCGAGCTCCGATGACCTCCTTCCCCTCTACTCTCTCTCTGGTGTCTGCTCTGTGATGTTGATGGGTTGTGGTTGTGGGAAATCTGGGGATGGCCGTGAGAGATGTCGACAGGAGGGGGGACTAGGGGAGCCGAGGAGGCGAGGTAGAGGCTGAGACGGCCCGGCCGCTAGCGCCGGCATGTCCGCTGTGCCACCCGTGCCCGCCGTGCTCCCTGTGCCTGCCGGCCCGAGCATGGCACGATTCGCCGTGCCGTGCCGTGCCGCCCAATGGGCCGGTTTTCCAGGCCTGGCCCGGCCCAAAGTTCGTGCCATGCCCGGCACGACCCACCATGTGTCGGGTCGGGCCGTGCTGGTCGTGCTTCAGCTGGCCCAAAAAAGCATAGCCCAACTTTCACCTCTACTATGGACGACGATAGCGTTCCGGGCACTTCAGTAGACAAAATGGATTGGCAAGTAACAAAATGGAGATGGCATAGAGAAATGGATTTTGATTTACTAGAATTAGCAAACGAATCCCACAAATTCCAGAAAAATTCACACATTCACTGTTATTTAGAACTAAATTAAATTATTTTTTAGGTTGTGGTAAAGTTTTATTTATTTTTGCAAATTCATTTAGAGCAGAAAAAATTTAAGAAAAAGCTTAAAATTTTCAAAAAAGCTCTAGACAATTAATAAAATTTCAAAAAGACTGATTTAAATATTAAAAACAAATTTTGAAAATTGAGATGTTAGACAAGCCCATCTTCATTCCCTCCAACGTCCGCTTCAACTGCCGCCCTAGCCCCACTGGCCCGTCTCCCCTACGGCTCCTGGTATCGCCCCTAGTGCCTTCACTGCCCGCCGCACTTCCACTGCTAGTACCGGCCGCCACCTCCCGAGGCCGATAATGCCTTGCCGCACCTCCACTACTCCTTACCCACTGCAATCACATCCTCATGCGGCCCATCACCTCGACAAACCCTACTCCTTACCCACTGCAATTACATCCTCATGCCGCCCATCACCTCGACAAACCCATGGCTGACGATGTCACCATTGTCCCGCTGCCATCATTGTCCACCGTTGGACCACCACCCACCCCACTCCCTCTATTGCCCGGGGTCTTACTGAATCTCTTCCTAATCCTGGTGAACACTAACTCTAACCTTAACCCCTCACCACCGGTGCAAACGCAGTTGAGGCACGAGGTAGAAGGTTGTAGCCAATGTGCTAGACCTGCGCGCAAACATTTCCCTTGTTTAAGGTTGCCATCCCTATTTTCACTACATGGCATGCCGCACATGCGAAACATAATGTTTGCTCTAGCAGCGTCTAGTGTGCTAGCTAGTTGACGTTTCCCAGTGCCTACTACAACATGTGTGCAATGTTGTACAACAGATTATGGCTGGATTCTTTTTCACTTATACCTTATAGCTTATGCTATAGTAACTAACTTTTAAATGGTATGTTTTTAAGATAAGGGTCAACAGAAAAATTATAATAAAAAGTATACTGAGTTCGACTGTATCGACCAAAATCGCATACGACTATTTTTCTTTACGTACTGCCTCTCGTAAATAATCACAATTCAAAAATTTAAATTATAAGTAATAAATTATAACTAAAAAGAACTCACCTATGATCATCCCGTGTCCCAGTGCATGCTAATCATAATGATCCGACAACACTAACACATGCAGTACAGACGTCATTTTGTCGTACTCAATATCCTTTGTTGATCAACCGTACGTAACACTCGACACGGCCACTGCTCCCCTCACGAGTACAACCGCTAGGCTACAACTTATGGTAGAAAAAATTGTAAATGACCACCATAAAAAGTTTTCTAGAAAGCAATGTAGTCTAATCACTAGGGAAAACTAATTATAAAACATATTTAATAAAATAAAAAATCATTTATATGAAAGTAATTTAGATAAATGATTAAACATATTCGATTTGTACAATATAAATTTATAAATGAATATCATTTTTCCAACAATCTTATAAATTAAACCTATGAAGCTTTTACGTCTTTGTTAAGCCATTTGTGTGCACGTAGGAGCAACATGACACTACTACAGAAAAGATCATCACAGACGGTTCAAAAATGTCACCACAGACGGTTTTGTGAGCCGTCTGAACTTATGGGTCAGTAATAATACGAGGTCATCACAGACGGCTTTCGAACCGTCTGTGGTGCAACTATCACAGACGTATTCCCTTCTACTCCTAAACCTATTTCTGTTTATTGGCTAGCCTCAGGAAATGCTAGTCATGCCCTCTGAAACAAGCAGATCAATATGTATATGTATAGATCCAATTCACATCTCAATTCATTTAACAAACATAAAACATCCATTTTTATTAAGATTAGAGTCTACCATTACAATATCCCAAAACAACGAATATGTTACACAACAAGAACAGAGAAAAAGCAAAGATCCTCTATGCCTTCTCGCCCCTGATGCAACGTATGAGTTGGATGCCTTTGACGGCCACCATTGTCGGCGTTGATTGAGCGTCTGCACGGTTGTCACGAACTAGTTGCTTCTGCGGTGTCTTACTCCCATATAATTGTGTGTCGTCTGCTTCATGCGGGCTATTATGGTAAGGGTGAAGGAGGAGGAGGAGGAGAGCAAGGAGGAGGAGAACAGCAAGGAGGAGGACCGCAAGGAGAAGGAGAACAGTAAGGAGGCTAGGTTTTGGTTATATTTATAGGGGAGGGAGAGGTGGGAGTGCGAAAATTTTTGGCGCGGGAACGGAGAGGTGGAGCTACGATCTGTGGGGTGAGGGTTGGTGGATTTCTATTGGCTAGGATTGGGTTGAAGAGGATCGACGGGTCCAGCGGTCAGATTATCACAGATGGTTGGTAGCTAGAACCGTCTGTGATGAATGAATATCACAGACGGTTCTATATACGAACCGTTTGTGAATTGGAACACAAAATTTTATATACCGATGCAATATAAACAACTAGCCTAAAAAGATAAAATAGCAAAGTTTTATATGACTTATATATACTCATTTGAAGGGTTTTGATAAGATCTACAACTTTTCAGTTGAAGCAAAATCCAAATTCCGAAGGGAAGACCAAGAAAAAGGGAAAAATCAGAAACCAAAAATTTGCGATGCAGGTTTAGGTCCAAAGATGGCCGATTTTAGGGGTCTTGGAGGGCGACAGACCTAAGTTGGTTGTTGTTTTGGATCGGGCTCGTCGTTAGCTTTCCAACGAGTACAAAAACGTCGAAAACGGACACTGTATGCAAAAATTATGCCCGTTTTACTCAAAGTGTCTCAAAATTGAATCCTACTCGGGCTCAGACGGAAGATTATGAAATTTTAGGGGATTGCAAGGCGGGAAACATATCACAGACGATTTTTAATACGAACAGTATGTGATAATGAATCACAAAGGGTTTTTTGATAAAAAACCGTCTGTGATTCATTATGACAGACGGTTTTTAATAAAAAACCGTATGTGATAATTCTGAGTTAGCACAGACGGTTTTTAATACAAACCATCTGTGATATCGGTTTATCACGCAGCGATTTTAATAAAAATCGCCTGCGTGATAATTCCGATTATCACGATGCGGATACTAAAATATCACAGACGGTTCATCGGTAAGAGCCGTCTGTGATACTCGTTTTCTCCGATGTCATGAACATAGACGGTGTCCAAATTAAAACCGTCTGTGTTAGTGTTGGTCACAGACGGTTTTGTCAAACCGTCTATGATTTGGCATCTAGTATTAGGTTTTCTGTAGTAATGTGACATGCTTTGATCATAGGCTGCATATTCATCCAAATCGAGTGGTGTCTATATGTGTCTCTGGTTTCAACTTTGGTCTGGGCCTGTTCTTTTTGGCTGCGGCTTATGGTTTTTGGCTGAAAATTTTGAATTTTGGCTGTTTATGGTACAGATTACGGACAGACCAATACTCACTTACAATTTTGGCTGGTACAGATGTTAGGTTTTTAACGTGTACTATGTTTAACTTGTAGATCCCGTTTTGAGAAAATACTCTGTTTGAAAGTTAGGTACTGTACCAAAAATCAAAAGCTAGCCGGCTTATAACTTGCCAAACAGGCCGATTATGTTGTGCTGGGAAGTTGTTATCTGGCTTTGGATTTTTGTAGGAGTTGTCAGCTCCTGCTTTCTTTCGTTGTTTTCGTGGAAAATAGGATGCGTTCTTGGAGTTGTTTTTGGTGGCTGTGTCCCACGATGTGGTATCTAGATGTGACCTTTCTTTCCTGTTTTATACTTTTCACATCACATGTGATATTATGTAACCGGACTTAACTAATTTTACCTCCTTAATGGATGAAAAGAAAACACAAACTCTCTAGTCACCACTGTTCCTCGCGTCTGTTCAGAAACAGTTACCCGTGTGCCAACCTGATTGATCACATGTGATGGGCCTGGCACAAACAACCAACAAAATGCTACTCGTTCTAGCCGAGGACATTTAGTCGCAGTGCTATCAGGCTGGCAATGGCAACGGATACTTAAAAGAGACCTCATAAATACAATTGTGGCAAAGCGAGACCTGATTCAGTAGATCCGTATCAAGGCAGACTTGCTAATATTTATAGTCGCGCACTCATAATCACAGGAGAGGAGACTCACAGAAAAGAGAGAGAACGCCTACTCCATTGTGGTAAATACCACACAATCATCTTGGGCAGAACATCTTTATCCTCCGGCACTGGTAGCCAGATTGCTCTCGCTACCTCTTCTCTTCTCTATCTCTCTTTCTCTCTCTCCCCTTAGCTTTGCACTCAAGAAAAACCATGCCCCATAGTGGAGGCTCACTTGGATGTTTTCCTTTCTGTGGAGAAGACAGAGTCCGTCAGACTTGTCATCCTCATGGGAACAAGACAAGGAGCTGGAAGTCAGCCGCGCTAGTCTCGTCCTGCTAGATCCGAGCTAGCTGGTGATGGGGTGATTTGTACCACTATTACAGAAAGGCTAATACTAGACGGCTAATCACAGACGGTTTAACTGGCAACCGTCTGTGATATTTTCATAGACGGTTATTAACATGAACCGTCTGTGATAATTGAGACATCACAGACGGTTTTTAATAACCGCTCAGGAACTTCGCTGACGGTTCTTAATACGAACCGCCTATACCATCGAGATAACACGACGGGTCTGTTAAGAACCGTCAGGAAAGTTCCTGACGGTTATTAACACAAACCGTGCGTGAAAAGACAGATAATACGACGGTTCCCGCAAGAACCGTCGTAATATCCATGTCGGTGAGCAGCCGACCGAGATACCCGACTTCTTCGGTGACCGACTATCCTTCGCTTTTTCCATTTTCTTCGGAGAAGTGGGAAGATGCTTCTTCCCACTTCTCGAAGGAACATCTTCCCACTTCTCCGAAGGAGTGGGAAGACGCAGAAGGATAGTCGGTCACCGAAGAAGTCGGGTATCTCGGTCTACCGCTCACCAAGAACTGAAATGTCTTTTTTAACTTTGTAGGTGGGACCCACATGTCGATGATTTAATAGAAATAGCTCGACCTCGGCGCTGCGTGAGCGGGGCTCGAACGCGCCGAGGGAGCAGGGGGAGACAGAGATCGTGGCGATAGCCGTGTGGTTCACTCGGTGTTGCTTACTCTATAAGGGTAATAATCCCTTTGAGATATCTCGATGGCGGGGTTGAACTATCACGCACGGTTGTTACTTATGAACCGTCTATGATACTTAGTATCCCGGCATCCGTGTAGGTGGGACCCACATGTCAGCGACAGATTTAATAGAAATATATAGCTCGACCTCAGGCGCTGCGTGAGCGGGGGCTCGAACGCGCGCCGAGGGAGCAGGGGAGACAGAGATCACCGATAGCCGTGTGGTTCCCTCGGTGTTGCTTACTCTATAAGGGTAATAATCTCCTTTGAGATATCTCGATGGCGGGTTGAACTATCACGCACGGTTGTTACTTATGAACCGTGCTGCGATAATAATATCACAGACGGTTTGTAATAAAAACCGTCGTGATAATCTGATTATCACGCACGGTTTTTATTACAAACCGTCATCATAGTAACAACCAATCAAATTCATACGAGACAGGGAATCACAAAATAAAAGGCAAATATATTAATTTCAATTTTATGCAAATTTATTACAAATGTCGCAGAGATAAAGAGATTGCCAGGATTTTATCTTCCGGGCTTCGGACGCTTCTTCTTCGAATTTGGGACATGGAGGAGCGCCCGCTGAGTTCTCGAACGCCGTTAAGATCGTCCTTGTCCTCTGGCACTTCGTCCTCCGGCATTGGCAAATGATCATTAGCGTACGTCATAAGCTCGTAGAGGATAGCATGATAAGATTCCTCAGAATCTGCCGTTTCTGCTTGGGCGGCAATGCTATCCATCTGTCTCTCCATTGCCACAAATGCTTCCTCCGCTTTGTGCACATTGTAGAGAAGAACGAGGGTAAGCGGTTTCCCTTTCCGAGCGAAAGAAGACAACACCTCCGTCGACGGCGGATGATGAGGTCCAGCTGACGGATGGAAGCGAGTCGAGGGAGGAGAGCAGGGCGTGAGCGGAGGAGCTGCTCTAGACGTGGATTGTTGGTCACCGTGTCGATTACAGGCGAACAACTCGGTGTGGATAGATGAGAGGAAGGAGATGAGCAGCAGAATACTAGAATCCATATTGGCGGAGTGTGATGAAGGAGATGAAGGAGAGGAGCGGAGGAGCTGCTTGAGATCAGGAAGGAGAGATGATGCTAGTAAGAACAGTACGTGATCACAAGAACAGCTAGCAAAGATGAGAGTGTACGTACGTAGAAGACCCTGGCGCGCATATTTAACCTTCAAAGAGACGGTTCAGATACTAAAGAGACGCTCAGATAACGAAGGAGATACGTTACGAAACAAGAGATACGTTACGGTTATCGCAGACGGTTTTAATAAACAACCGTCTGCGTGAAAAGTCGGTTATCGCAGACGGTTTTAATAAACAACCGTGCGTAGAAGTCTGGTTATCACGCACGGTTGTTTATTAATAACCGTCTGCGATAATTCTTTCCTGACGGGTTTTAATATAAAACCGTCTGTGAATGATCATAGACGGTTTGCAATAAAAACCCGTCGGTGATAATGCCACGAAGCATTTAATGCTGCTCAGGCCGCCTCGTCTTCATTTCGATCCAGATCTGTAGCCACTGCTGCGCACTCGAGCCTAGGCGATTTGAGGCCAGTTATTTTGGTGGGAAGAGGCAGAGATTGAGCTTTGAAGATTCATTCAATTCATACTTTCTATTTGGTGGGCTAGCTCTAGATCGATATGGTTAGTAAGATAATTTATTTTTCTTTAATTGCATTACAATTTAGATTTAAGTAATTGGTGAGTGTTATTGAAGATGGTTAATTTGTAAAATTGTTGGTTATATAATAGCTGTTGTGTTTATAATATGATTTGAGCTAGCAAATTAAACCTCAATATAATACATGTGGCCGGTATATATGTAGTAGTAATTAGTTAAGGTATTTTTAATACCGAGTTGTTATGTATGTACGTAACGAGGACCAAGTCGGATGTATGCCATGAGCCGTGTGAGTGAAGAGTATATTAATGGCGTGTCGCTTTTACAAGAGCCGCCGAGGAGGATATGTTGAATAAGGGGTGGAATATATGTCTCGTCCATGCTACCGATTGCGAGAATTTAAAGATGTTTAAGAACCGAGGGCAAATTGAAGCGCACTTGATTCGGAGGGGTTTCAAAAGGGTTATACGTGTTGGACGGTCATGGCGAAGTGAATGATCATATGTCACGGATGACATCGCCGGTGAAGTGAAGGATATGTCACGGATGACATCACGGTGAAGTGAATGACATGGCGCGGATGATGTCGATTGTGGTTCGGATACGGATAGGTTGCACGATGACAACTGATCGGATGCTTAGCGATGTAGAAGAGAATTATGATGAGAGAGTATGTTAAATTCGTGGCTTGATGGAGGACTCTGAGAAACCTTTGTTCACGTGTTGCGTGTCAAAGTACACGAGGTTGTCACCGTGCTTGAACTGTTGAAATTAAAGGCAAGCAACAGTTGGTCCGACAAAAGTTTCACGCTATTCTTGGGTCTTTTAGCGGACATGCTTCCGAGGGAAATGAGTTGCCTAAAACCACGATAAAGCCAAGAAGGTCCTTTGTCCATTGGGAATTGAAGTAGAAAGAATACATGCATGTCCGAACGATCGTATCCTGCACTGTAAAGAGTATGAAAACATGCATGTATGTCCGTGTGCAACGCATCCCGATACAAACGTAACAATCAATCGATGACGGCGAGGGAACAGAGGTGAAGAAAGGACCTCTGGTAAGGTGGCATGGTATTTTCCTATAATTCCCGCTTGAAAAGGTTTTTGCAAATCCAAAGGAGGCAAAATTGCTGCGTTGGCACTGAGGAGCGCAAGAAAGATGGAATGCTAAGACACCTTGTCGATTCCGCCCAATGGAGAAACATCGATAGGAGTTTTGCGGACTTGATGCGAGTAACCAAGGAATATAAGGTTGGATCGAGTACGATGGAATGAATCCTTTCGGTAGCATGAGCACCGACATAGCACATGGCCCGTGACTCTGCATCTATAACCTTCCTCCTTGGTTGTGTATGAAGCGAAAGTATATTTTGTCGTCGATACTTATCCAAGGGCCAAAGCAACACAGGAATGATATTGATGTGTACCTAGCACCATTGGTGGAAGATCTAAAAGTACTATGGAACGAAGGGTGCGGTATGGGATGCGTACAAACGAGAGAACTTCACCTTGCGCTCTTTATTGTTCTCGCACCATAATCGAGACCGACCGTGGGCCCCACTGCCGAGCGACATATCACGACGGTTCTAAATTAATAACCGTCTATGATATATATTATTACGACGGTTATTCGCTTATAACCGTCCGTGATAATCTCCTTATATAACCCCACGCGCCCGACTAGGGTTAGTCGCTCTAGCGATCCCGATCGAGCCCATCGCCCCCGCCGCCGCCGCCGTGCCTCCGACCCGCCGCCGCCGCCGTGCCTCCGACCCGTCGCCGCCGTCCTTTCGCTGCCGCCGCCGTCCTCCTTCCTCGGCCCGTCGGCGCCGCCGTCCTTTCGCCGCTGCCGCCGTCCTCCCGCCTCGGCCCCGCCGCCGCTGAACCCCGTCGCCGCCCACCTCCTCATTGCCCTCTGCTACTTCTACTCCCTTCGGTTGAATCCATTCCCCATCTCCGTATCGCTCACTTCACTTCACTTCACCGTTGTTGCTCTATGATGATTAAAATCTTATCCGAGATTGGAGGATTTAATCTTTGAGCTCTAATTATCGTCACTTGTTGTCTTTTGATTCATGCTCATATCATGCAACTATTGTTAATCGTGAGCTTTGAAGAATATATTATCGTCACTTGTTGTCTTTTAATTATCGTCACTTGTTGTCTTTAAATTATCATCACTTGTTGTCTTTTAATTATCGTCACTTGTGTCTTTTGATTCTCGCTCATTGGCGAATGCACACATGTGCATGATATATTATCTAATTTGAAAGTGACAAGGTTAAGAGCTTATATAATTATAGAGGAATTATATTTATGCTTATATCGCAAATTTTTTATCCTAATAGACCCACAAATTGTCGAATAGCAACATGTCATCCGCGCATTCTTCAACATCATCGCGGGGCGCCCGCTCCAAAATCAAGACGCCAAGGAAGAGGGCTATCAAAGAAGCACGAGGGACGATTTACCATCACACAAGTCGATGTATCTGGGGTCCTCTCTTTCCTCCCAAAGCGAAGCGCACGGAGAAGAACGATCGAATAGTTGCACGACAACGAATTGAAATCACATTCGATTCGTGGAAGAGCGTGCTCGCGACTCGGAAACGTGAGTCGGTGATGAAATTTTGGCATCGTTCGAGATCCCAGAAGAACACCAAGACGCCGTGCAACGACAAGCCTTGCTAGGGGCATGCAAAGCATGGAAGAACTTCAAGAGCACGCTTGTCAAGGACTACGTGGAGAAGGACGAAACACCCTTTCAAAAATACCCATTCACGGAACCACAATGGGAAGAGTTCAAGCGATGAAGACAACCAAGAGTTCAAAAGTACAAGTGCGGCGCACAAGGCCCTCCAGCAAAAACACACACCCCACGGACTTGGCATACTGGGTATGCGGGTAAAATCCGATGGAGGAGGGAGGACGAACAGGCACTGGGGACATCGCCCGCCATTTGCCAATATCCCGGATGACCGCTCGAAATTGGATTAGAGCAAGGTCATCTACAACGACATCGGGATGTCTCCTTCGAAACCCCGAGACCGACAAGTGTCTCGGTAGCTTGGTAAGATATCGATCGAACTACGTAGCTTGTAATTACTCCACAACTTCGTGCAGTGAAATGACATGTCGTGCTCTTGCGAAGCGTTGATTGTTGAATCTTCCTGTGGGTCATTCCATGGAACAAGGAGAAAGATATACTCTCATGCCCCGGGAAACAAGGAGCACCCGGTCGTCACGAGAGGCCTTGGGCTTTACGTTCCATGGAAACATGAGCCAAGATGACCAAATGTATCGGCGTCAGAAGAGAAACAAAGCCGAGCGTGACGCACGGCCGAGAAGAGCTCAAGGCTACTCTAAGAGAGGAGATAATGGGTGATCCGGTGATAAAATCGAGAGATGAGGTGCGGAAGCAGACGGAAAATCAGCAGCCGCCCCGCTCCTATGCTAGCTAGCCCGCACAACCATCCGAGTAGTTGCGCGTCCAATCCGACGCAAACCGAGGCCGATTTTCGTGGACGACATCCTCGGTAATAATTATTATCTCTCGAATGCTTGCTCCATTGATAGGCCTATTCGATGAGCTAATTCAGATCGTTATGTAGGAGCCTACGGTGCGTGCTCCAAGTGAGATATGCCTCCGTTCCCTTGTACGCTTGGGGCCGGGCATATCGATCAGTATCGGGGCCGTGGTGCACGGTCAAGCTTTAGCGCCAGCTTCATAAAAGTTCATGTGGATGGTGTGCATGTTAATTTTGAGGTCGTCCCGCCACCAAGCCGCCCAACGACGAGATCGTGGCTCTAGGGCGTGCCATTGGAACATTCATCCAAATGGCCTAAAAGCGACATCTCCACGAGGCTTCTTCACCGGTGGCGTGACCGGATCTCTGCACCGGTGCCATCTCCACCGCAAGACTTGTCTCCACCACCGCTAGCTGCACCGGTGCTATCTCCACAGTGCTCTTCTCGCCAGAGCAACTTGCCCCGCTGCTACCTTTAAAGTCGACTACCGTAAAGTCGACCCACAGCCGAGGCAGCAAGGGCAGCAAGGGCAGCAAGGGCAAAGCACAGAAGACCAATGATGATATTGGCCCGCACTCGCCATTGGCCCGTAAATTCGTGCTTGGCAGCCGTTGCTCGAGAAAAGGGCCTCCAACACCTACCAATTAGTTGCCAGCAATTGCACAAGTGGTACATGGAACAGTCCAATAAGCCAGAGGGCGAACGGAGATCAGGTATCACTGTCAAATTCGCGTTGGAGCATTTCCATCACAATTTTCAAGACGGTGTCTTCGTGGTCGCCTTCGAGGACTTATTCGATCTTTTCACGCTCAACGCTCTCGACGTCTCACTCATTCGATGCTGGACGCTGTAAGTGTGCACAATCACAGTCTCCGTTCATGTCATACCGATAAATGCCATATATATATAATTTGTTGCTTTCGTGTGTGTATATGTAGACACATGTGGACTAAAGCTAGAACATCCCAGTCATCATCGGTTGGTTTCTTGGACCCACACATGGTCGCCAAGTATACCATCGACGAGGATATGTCCGTCGTCGAGAGGTACATTGCATCAGGGCTGCGGGCTCAACACAATAAGGATTATATACTTATGCCCTACAATCAAAACTTTCATTGGATTTTAATAGTCATTGTACCAAAATGGAACAAGGTATATTACCTTGATTCCTTAAGTAAGAATAAAATGGACTTCACAGTTGTCGCCCAAGTAATCGATAGGTAAGTTTATTTTCTCCATACATACCTATATTGTACTCTTTCTTTCATTCCGATTGACTAAGGTTAACTTTTTTGAATCACGTAGGGCGTTCGCGATGTACGTTGAAATGGGGGGTGTCTCGAAGCAAGGGCCAAAGGCACGAGACATACTCGAGATTTTAAGGTATTCGCTATTACACATTAATTAATCCTATGCAGTGATTCATTAATGCCTCTTGAATTATTGCTCATTCTATTTTTAAAGTGCCACCGGCAGCCACGGGCAACACATGTGGATTCTATGTTTGCCACCATACGGACCTACTCCTCGATTCCTCGAGGATCACCAATTCAAGGTTTATCAATCTTTCCATATTTACTTCATACTTATCACGTTACATATATACGTACATTCATATCCCTATCCACAGTGCGTACATCCCGTCAACTGCATTGGAACAGCCCGATATTTCACGAATTCGAGGAGAGTTGGCGTACTTTTTGGTGGCTCAAGTCATAAAGTCAGAAGGACAGTTCCACTGTGCACCATGAATTTTATTGCATTGTAATGCGATGTAATGGATATTTTATTTCAATTCAATTGATTCATTTGCGAAGTGGATACTTTATGTTTGTGAATGAAATGTGATGTGTATTGGATGTTTATGGATGCCTTATATACTTGTTCATCTGCTTGTTTCAGAGGGCATGGCTAGCATTTCCTGAGGCTAGCCAATAAATAGGAATAGATTTAGGGTAGAAGGAATATCACGACGGTTTTAACTAAAAGCGTGCATGATATCGATAATCACTGAGCGGTTTTAGTTAAAACCGTGCGTGATTTTGAGCTATCACGACGGTTGAAAACCGTGCGTGATGACCTCGTATTATCATCGACCCATAAATTCAGACGGTTCGCAAAACCGTCTGTGATGACGTTTTTGAACCGTCTGTGATGACCTGCCCTGTAGTAGTGTACGCATCCTCCTCTAATGCTTATCTCAAATATTTATACTAGATAAGTTGGGCTGTTACAACAGTTATTTGTGAATATTGCAACACAAGATATCAAATGTTGCAGATGTTTTGATGGTTATTTTGTTGTTGCAACAATGTTCAATTTTAGTTGCAATAGATTCTTGTATTCATTGCCCCATAGTTCAAATTTGTTGTACATTTTTGTTGTTAATTTTTGTGTTTGTTGCATCTGAAAGAAATATTTGTTGCAAACTTAGGAACTAATTATTGTGCTTCTGGGATTTTTTTATTGCACTGGATCTCATCCTCGTCCATTCACCCACCAAGCATATACCTCTCAATCCTTATTCTTCATGTCCTAGCTTCTCCCCCTCTGGTGGCTCATCAGTCTTGATGGCTGGAGCTAGCTGCCATCGTAACTATGCTCCTCCTACTCTTCCCTCTCTAGACCGACAAGGATAGGATGTCACAGCAGTCGATGGTAGGAGGCGTGAGGCGGCGCGGTCGCTTATGCAGCCTCTTTCTCCTCCCAACGTTACCCTCATCGAACAAACGGGTTGGAGGAGTGGGATCCAACGGTTGATAGATGGGCTCTAAGTGAGAACCAATGGTGGAAAGGCGCTTATGATGGAAATGCTCCCATTATACATCAGATTTCTAGTTGTTGCTTTTTAGTAGTACGATGCACTAAACTACATGTGCGCCAAAAATGAGTAAGATATAGCCAGGGCACATAGAAAAAACAACATATCTGTCTATCTCTGTACTAATTAGAAATTCGAACATATCATGGAATTGGAAAGAACGACGACCATTGGAAGTATCATATCCACTTACGTACAAGACACAAAAGGCAAAAATCTAAATATTAATCCTAACTAGACACTGATAAAAAAAATATGTTAGAAATGTGGGCAATATTTTAATTCTAGATTTTACTAGGAGTCAAATATCGCAAATAACTAACAAAAGGCAAATCATTGTACTTCAAAATATATACAGAAACATAATTTAAATAAGTTGATCAGTTACACGAACGACTTACTGTTGGGTCTAATGAAGAACAGAAAGTGGCGCAGACTAGATGCAGTGCAGAACATAGATGAAGAAGCGAAGTGAGCGATCATGCAGATGTGCACTGCTAGAAACTTTATTGCCCCCCTGTGCAGGTCTTCATGGCAGCAACGGTTCAGAGATACTGCTCCCCTTCTTCATGGTGCATACCAGGAAGAAGAGTCGACGATGTTCAGATGGTGTAACACAACAACACAGATTTGCAAGAGGAAGAAAAAGAAATAGAGGAGGCAGTGATGCTAGGCACTATGCTCTGGACATCTCCAGACATATATATTGAAGCAAATTGTGAACTGACATTATTAATCAGTCATTTACATACTAGTAACTGACACATTTTACTAGCCATTTACCTACTGGTAACTGCCTATTATCAACACCCAATAAAGTCTCAAATTCAAACATTTGAATCTCATTCAAACAGAAAGATGCACGGTTCAACAAAAAAATAAGGTGGACTTGGTCAACCAAGTGGCACACACATTATGGCTCGATTGCACGTCACAAGTCATGTGATTTTCCACATGAAAATACATGAATACGCATGTGCGTGTGCATGTGTGTGTTTAACCAAAGCCCTTAAGCTATCCCCATCCATGTGTCACATGTTTCAAGTAATGGCAAGGACTTCACCTTATAAATTAATCTCCTCCACTATGCCTTAGCAATATGATACTAAACCATGCATACTTTAGAATTATTGGAAATAAGCCTTATTCATTGGGCTTATTTCTAACAATTCCCACCAATTCCAAAGCAACTAGAAAAATGTCAGAGATATTGTGCTGAGCTACTGTTAATATACTAGTTTTTTAGTGTAAGTCATGTACGCGTTAAACTTATATCTAGATTGATAAGATTCATCGTCTCACTGTTGATGAATGGACTATACCTTGAATTCACAGCTTTTCGTGATCAAACTTTACTTGAAATCTCAACTGATACTAGGATACCAATGAACCATGTCTGAATAGAGTACAATATGGTCATGCTCCCTTATCTACTCATAAGCTTTCTAGAGAATGTCCTATTCTCATGAACTGCGACCACACAGTTAGACTCAAGTAGGTATATTTTTTCTAGGTATCCTACATGCTAATATCTTTGTTATTTGAATAACAGAATACATTAAGGCTTTATGGCAATCCATACAGTCGAGAATACTTTATCTATTAGGACACGGGTACAATAAATATGTACTCTATTGCTCAACATCAACTTGTTTCTTTCATTGCTTAAGTCACGGGATCTCTAATTAAGAAGGTATGGGTTGACATTGTGATGTAACTCAAATGAGCCTCATTCCCATGTCTATAGATGTAATAGAAATCGCTTTCTATGCTAACCCTTTGTGAAATGGTCTGCCAAATTTTTCTTAGTGCAAATATAATTCATTGCAATCACTCCGGAGTTTCTTAGTTTTCTAACAGATTTAAGCCTACGCTTCAATGTCTAGAGGACTTCATATTATCCATAATAATTGTGACTTTAACTAATAGTGTGATTATCACAGTACATCGGGATAGCTGGTATTGGTTTCTGAGAGACCATGTGAGGGTCATCCCATTGTGAGTGATGAGTAATTGACATCTGTTTTCAAAAGTCGAGTTTGAGTAGGTTTGTTCGGACCACGGCGTTGCGTGGCGTAACGGGCTCGGTCGGACTTGGTCGAACCTGGTCGTATGTGTTTAGGTTGCATATTCTGATGACTCGACAGGTTTGATCTCTGTTTTACGCTTTCATGTATCGAGCGGTGCTATTTGACGTGTTTCTTGTCTGTGTGGCTGCAGGACGTCGAGGCGGAGTCGTGGCGAGACACGAGGTGACCGGACTAGGCGCAGATGGCGCTGAGGTCAGAACGGTCGAGATGTGTCGAAGACGACATGGACTCGAGGTGGTTGCGAGGCGTGCGAGACAAGGAGCTTGAGCTTCTGAGGAAGGTGCGGGAGGGGCGAATCGGTAAGTCGCAAGGCTGCACAAGCGGAGACGGCTCCGTTAGGGTTTAGCCGGCGTAACGGGTTGGAGACCCGTTAGCCAAGGGCTATAAATAGAGGTGAGGAGCTGCATACCCCTTAGGACACTTGAGAGAGGGTTTTTGTGCATTTGCTCTCTATTTTGTGTGTGTTCCTCCCAAGAAGCATGTGAGGCTCTTGGTGTTCTTGAGGATTGAGAGGGAGAGGATGGATTGAGAGTCTTTTAATTACTCCTCTTGTTCTAATATTCATGCGTATGAGGACTTCTTTGTAATTTTTGGATGGAATGAAATCTAAAGTTTCTTTTCTCTTCTTGTCTATGATTTGAGTCCAGTAGCTGTGTAGAGTTTGTATGGTGTTCTTGGATTGCATGAGATTGGCTGTAAGATGAACCGTGTGTAAATATTCATGTTTGCTCATCATGCTTTGAGTTGTTCTTCTGTGATTTGCTATGACCTCTAGTTATTTTCCTGGACTATGTTCTCTTTTTCTCAGTATTGATGTCAAGAAATCATATGTTGAGTCAATCTGAGTTCTTGTATCTCTCTTTTGGTTAAACTATTCCCAAGAGCTCATGAGGAAATAGAACTTATGTTCTGCAATTTCTCTCTTACTGCATGATTTCCTCATTTCGGCAAGAACTTCATTTTGGCTGTTGGGTTCTTTTTGTCCAGCATTGCAAAACCGAATATTGTTCTCCTCTCTGGTCTGCACTTCATTCTCTTGTCCAGTTTTCAATTCTTTGCTTGTTTCAGCTAGTAGCTCTGTCCATCTGCTGAATTCTCGGTTCTTAGCGAGGATCAAAAATCAGTTCGGTTCTTGCATCAAACAACAGTTCAGCCTTAGCAGCAAGAACCAGTTTGTTTTCTCCTCAGTTTCTTGTTTTGTTGAGTCTCTTTTTCTTGCCGGATTTCATCTTCTGTGTTAGACTGCTCAGAACCGCTTCCTACCGAGTCCCATCCTCACGGTTTCAGTCAATGGGGTTCAGGGTGTCCTCAGTTCTCTCGGTTCTTTAGCTGCTGCTCTTGTTTCTTGTTTCACTTTTCGGCAGCAGGTGTGGTAGCACTGTGACAGCAGGTTTTAGTCAGTAAAGCTCTTGTGTTCTTCAGTTTACTGCCACGCTCTTTCTTTTTGCTTTTCCTTTTTCCCTTCAGTTTTGCTTTGTTTCTTCCATTAGCTTTTACCATTTTCTCTATTGGTTTAGAGTGAAAAGAACTTACTGTTTCCTCCTTTTTCTTTTGCTGGCCGTTTGCCAAAGTGTAGTTTTATTTTCAGTTCTGCAGTTCCTGTTGTCTTCTCGCCAATTGCAGTAGTTGCTGTTTTCAATCACCTTTGGTCTGCAGTCTTTTTTTTCCCTGAGTTCAATTTGATTTTCTGGTTAAAATCATTGTTAAGAAGACCTGAAAAGAGCAGCAAAGTTTCACAAATTTCTTAGCTCACGGTTGTGACTAGTATTCACTTTTTTGTCCAAACTTCATTTGCTTTGCAGTCTACGCTAGATCAAAGATACTAAATCATTTGGAAAATCAAACTTCTTCAGTTACAAACAGATTTCTTTGGTTTGGCAACTGAAGAAAATGTCCGATTGCAAACAGTCTCTGTCTTGAGCTGCAGCACTCCATTTCCCTGGTTTACTGGTGTACTCACTGTACCGAAAATTCTTCATTCTCTGATTTTTAGATTTGCTGTCTTCGGCAGAGTATGATTTCAGTGTGTTTGTAGTGCAGCAAATTTCAGTGAGGTTCTCTCGGCTGTGCATCACGTAGTTTTGGTCCGCATGTTTTTGCATCTTTTGTGAGGCTCTCCGGCCAATCGGCAAAACTAATTTTCTTGCTTCATAGCTTTTATAGCTATCGGAGAGGAAAGACGTGGTGATCAGTCGGGGCAATTTAAAAAGGCACCATTCACCCCCCCCTCTGTTGCCATTTCCGGTCCTACAGTTTCTCAACCCAATGGTAAGTCCAACGGAAGCTCTCTCAGCCATTAAGCCTCAATAGTGGCTGTGTCAAGTGCTACATGTTCTGCTTCCATTGTTGACCTCATCAATATGGTCTGTTTGTAAGACCTCCATAAAACTACAGCACCAGCTAAAGTAAACACACAGCTACATGTAGCCTTGATCTCATCCGAATCAGAGATCCAATTGGAGTCACTATATCCTTTTAATACAAAAGGGTATCTAGTATACTGAATTTCAAAAGATGTTGTACTTCTCAAGTAACGCAACACTCTTTTAAGTGCCTCCCAATAATAATCTCCTAGGTTAGATGTAAACTAACTTAATTTATGCACAACAAATGAAAAGGTCAGGTTTTGTGGCACCAGCTAAATGCATGAGTGATCTAATAATTTGCGAATATCTCAATTGATCTTTTCCTAACACCTGGTTCTTTCGTAACTTAATGCTCACATCATAGGGCGTTGGAGAATTTTTGCAATTTTCAAAGCCGAACTGGTTCAATATTTTCTCAACATAATGAGATTGGTTCAAAGTGATACCCATCCTTGTTCTTGATTAATTTAATCTTCAGAATGACATTTGCCTCTCCCAAGACTTTCATATCAAAGCATCGAGATAAGAAATATTTGACCTCATTAATTACAACAGTGCTTTGTTCCAAATATAAGTACGTCATACACATACAGATACAAGATCACTCCTTGACCTCCACCATAATGATAATATACACATTTATCAGCTTCATTCATAACTTATTTTAAGCCATACAAGGATCTCAATAATTTGCACACCTTGTTTTTCTATCCAGAAATAACAAAACTATCCGGTTGATTCATATAGATTTCTTCCTCCAATCCTCCATTAAGAAAATTTGTCTTCACGTCTATTTAATGGACATGTAGACCATAGAAAAATGCTAACGTAAGGAGCACTCTGATATCGATTAGTCTGATGATAAGAGAATAGGTATTAAAGAAATCTTCTCCCTCTTTCTAGGTGTAACTCTTGGCCACAAGTCTTGCCTTGTACTTTTCAATAGTATCATCATGCCTTAGATTTTTAAAGATCCACATACATCCTACAGGTTTGCACCCGATAGGATGACAAGCGATCTTCCAAGTCCCATTGGCTATGATAGAGTCCATCTCACAATAGACTACCTCTTTTAATACTCAACATCAAAAGATGCATGTCTCTAAAAGAGTCTTTAGTACATTATCCATGAGGTATACAATAAAGTCGTCAACAAGAGTTTTCTCAACCCTTTGTCTTTTCCTCCTGCGAGGAGCCTCTACGACTAGATTATTATCCTTCTTAGGGATATCACATATTGGTTCAGAAATGGTGGAAAGTTCAGAAGTTTGATTATTCATACTGTCTATATTTTCAGTTTGAAGATTTTCAGTTCGTGAAGTACTGTTTGCAGTTCTCATAGGAAAAATATCCTCAAAGAATGAAGCATCTCTATACTTAATTATTGTGTTAGCAATAATCTCAAGAGTTTCTGATTTCACTACTAGAAATCTATAGGTCATGCTATTGTGAGCATATCCTAGAAAACACAATCAACTGTTTTAGGCCCAATTTCTCTCTTTTTTCTGCAATGATATATTGACCTTTGCCAAAACATCTCCAAGTGCATAGAAAATTGACATTAGGTTTTCTTCTCTTCCATCCCTCATATGGAGTAATCTCACTCTTTTTAGTGATTACTCTATTTAGGATGAAAGTTGCTGTCAATATAGCTTTGCCCCCACCATGCCTTAGGCATAACGACACTCTCTAACATGGCATTAACCAAGACTGTTAGTGTCCGGTTTTTCCTCTCAGCTACTCTTATTGATTGGAGAGAATATGGTGGTGTAATTCCGTGGACTATTTTATGTCCAGAATAGCATTGGTAGAATTCACGAGAGATGTATTCTACATCGGTCTTATAAGTCTTAAAGTAGTTTAAAGCTTTATTCCATAGTGTGTTGCATCATCAATAAAAGATAGAAAATATATTTTGCCTCCTTTTGTCAAAAATCTATTTATTTCACATAAATCCGAATGAACAAGATTTAATAGTACTAAGTTATTTTCATCCTCTAATCCCTTGAAGGGTTTTCGATGTTGCTTTGCTTGCACACGTGACTGGCACTTTGATCTTTTGATGATTTCACATTCTAGAATTAAATATAATCTAGACATTTTAGCAATACTATCAAAACCATTATGACAGAAATGAGAATGCCTAATATTAGCCTCACATTTATTTAAACTGTTGCAATATTCAGATTATAACAAGAATCTAAAGTACTTAGGAAAAATAAGTCTCTGCTTTCATAGCCTTTACCAACAAAGTTTCCAAACTTAGACATTACAACTTTATTGGACTCAAAGACTTGCTTATAACCATCCCTGCAGAAGAGAGAACCACTAATGATGTTCTTGTTTATTGTAGGAGCATGCTGCATGTTCTTCAAGTGGATAATCTTCTCTGAAGTAAGCTTCAGATCCACCATGCCAACACAAAGAACAGAAGCATGCGACTCATTTTCTATTAGGATGGAGGAAGCCCCTCCTGCCAGGTAAGAAAAAATAAGGAAATATCAGAACATACATGAACATTGGCACCGGTATAAACCTACCAATCGGTGGATTGATATGCTAAAAAGACAACAGAAGAATTACCATACCCTCCTAAAGTCGAGACCTCACCTACGATCATGTTGACAGCCTTTTTCTTTGGCTACTCACCATCTCTGCTCCTGCGGAAGCAACAGTCCTTTATCATATGACTATCTTTTCCGTATACAAAGCAGGTGATGTCTCTCAAGTCCTTTTTCTCAGTTTTCTTCTTCTTAAAGCTAGTTGTCTTGTTCAATTTGTTGAATTTGTACTTCTTTCCAGCTGTGCTTTTCTCCATGACATCGGCATTGTTCTGGCTAGAAGTAATGGATGCATCTTTTACTCTGGTCTTTTCTTCCGCATCGAAGGCAGCAATGAAATGGTCTCATACAACTACACTAGGATCTACAACCACTCGTCCAAGTCCAAAAATTATTTTTAATTTTATTTATTAACTAAAATAATAGAGGTATCTCCTCTAGACCAGTATACAAGTATTTCCCTTTCTACACAATTTTAACAAATTTCTACGACCTAAACAAACTATTACCGTTGAGAATGGCTATGCATAAGCTAATTTGATTCATGTAAAATTCCACAAATTTTCTTATTAATAGTGGATAGCAATACTAAGGTGAAAATAATGAGGATAACAATTTATAAAGGTAGGATCTAGGCAACAATTGGATATAGCTACCATCCTTACCAACATAGCAATTTTACCGAAATTACACACATGCATAATACTTTTAAAACTCAACATAGTAAAAATTTGAGTTCAACATGGTCAAAGGGGTGTTTGCCTTGCATGTTGAACTATTGGTCTTGCTCTAGATCAACTTCAGAGATTTCCAGAACGTTAGTTTCTAATCGATAAAAGCCAATAACACAAATAAGAGCCAAATAAATTCAAATAGATAGAAAATACAAATATTTTTTAGATTATGAAATTTCATTGTTTAAAAAAAAGAAATAAGTTTCACTCAATTTGGAATTCATATGCAAAAGTTATGAGCATTTAAATTTGGTTAGATTGGAAAAACCAAGAAAAGAAAACGAAAAACACAGTGCATGAATCGTTGAATTAATTTCTATATTTCTTTCTAAATAAAAAATCTAGATTTATTGTGTCATCAACTGATAGGTTGGGTTCGGTCAGAAGGGGTGTCCTACATGTCAGCGACTCATATTTTAAAACTAGTTTAAATTAGAAAGCTTGATTAATTAATCTACCAATCCTACATGTTAGTGACTCATTAGTCCTAACCAGGTTTACTTAGCGCTAATCTAATCTTAACTAGAGGGCCCACATGTCAGTGAGACTGGCACATGGGAGCTCAATGGCGGTCATGATTGAGCTCGACGGCGGTAGAAGGTAGGCGGTACGGGCTCGAACATGGGCAAAATCGAACGGTCTGTTCGATTGAAGCCACGGGCAATGACAGTGATGAAAGAGATGGTCCAACACTGCATCTTGATGGCAAAAGGCGGTAAGTCCATGGAGGCGCACGATGACATCTGTGAAAAGGGCCACGTCTTGACTAGAGGCTAGGTGCATTGGACTCAGGGGGTTAAGGTGATGCTACATGCATTGCCATAGGGACCAATGGTCACCGGAGTTACACTGATGACATGTGGCCATGGCGATGCCATGGGTAGCTATGGTGAAGTCCAGGCAAATGAAGCTAAGCTTAAAATGATAGTTATTAGAACCTCACCGAGGGGGTTGGCGACAATGGAGAATAGCCGAAGCTAGTGGAGCAATGGTGGGTAGGGGCGGTGACCATGGTCTCATGGTGCCAATGTGCTATGGCAGGGAAGAAGCTCCAAATGGTGTGCATTAGCTTCCATGCAAGCACAAGATGCTAGTAATAGAAGGAATTGGTCGAAGGCTCACTGGAGTAGCTGGAACTAGTGGAAATGGTGACGGCAATCAAAACAGGGGAAAACGGACTATCTCGATGGCTCGCTATAGGAGCAAGAAAATTAAGCTAGGGGTAAGCACAAGTGGGTGATGGAACACGAAGTGTCATGAATGGATTGGAAACAAACTCACCAAAGTGATGGGAACACAGTGGCTTGGAGTTAGAGATGGCAATGGGTACCCGAAACCCGATACCCGGTGGGTTTTTACTCTATTAGGGCATGGGTCTGGGTCAATTTCCTAACCCATGGGTCTCATAATGGGCAAAAAACCCAACCCATCGGGTCTGCCGGGTTCGGGTACGTTCCTATAGTACCCAAACCCGTAAACCCATGGGTAATATAAACCCGATCCATAGGAGTTATAAACCCAGGCTCCGACCTCCGTGCAAACCATTGACCTATTAGTCAAGTACAAAGAGCAGTTGATGTCTCTTCTTTTGGTTTTAACTGAGTTATGAACTGTGAACTTGTAATGATATACTATACCAGTGAACTATGAACTGGTAATTGATGGAGTGAACTAGTGATGTGCATTGTGAATTTGTCGTTGCTTGTTTCATGCATAGTAGCATATAAATTGAACTTATTGTTGACTTGCTAAGCACTGCACTGCTCGCAATCTGCAATTGTTGTCGAACGCAGGCGACCGTGGTACCCGTTACCCAGTGGGCATGGGTGCAGGCAAAATCTACACCGTCATGGGCATGGGTTTTTTAGTGGGCACGCCCAACTTTCATGGGCACGGGTTTGGGATAGCAAAACCCAGCGGGTTTATGCCCGTTGCCATCTCTACTTGGAGTGGTGTGTGCTCCGGAGATGAAGGTGACAATAGCCACGTAGCTTCCCACGACTTCCACTGCAAAAGCATGTATGGCATTGTGTAGGACCGAAATGGCAACAGAGGGGGGTGAATGGTGCCATTAAAATTCTCAAATAAGATTCAACCCTATCTTTCTCCAATAGCTAAAGAGCTATGAAGAGGAAGATTGGTTGTTCACGAAAAAACTCAGAGAGAACAGAGAAATCTTGATTTTAAAACTGAGAGGAAAAGAGTCAAAAGATTGTGGTCGTATGCTGAGAGCTGTGGTCGTAGCGACACGGGCGTGGTCGTTCTGACGGTGACGCTAAGACGAAAAAGAATGAAGCAATGTGTGGTCGTATACAACGCGGTCGGCAACCAAAAGTGCCGTGGTCAAAACTGCTAGCAGTGGCAGCGCACGACCGTGTCCGTCTGCACAGCGAGACCAAACCGAAAACCGCGACGACCAGCGTCTGTGGTCGTAAGACCAAACACGAGAAGAAGAGCAGCCGTACAACTGTGGAACTCGTCGTGGTCGTAAAGACGAAAACAGAGGATCGGCGCACGCACGACCACCAAAACGAGATTTCAAAGAACTTTTGCCACAAAGACCCTAAGCTCATGAAACTTGAATTCTAGCAAGAGCATGAACTCTAAAAGTGAATTTACCAAGAAAATCAGAAGTCTTTGCTATGGATAGAAAGAACGTTACGATCGAACTCGAGCGGAGGAAGCAACGAGGCGATCGACTGCAAGAACCAGACTGCAAATAACTTTCGATTAAGAAATCGTCTGGCCATGAAACTTTGTGCGCATATTGCTCAAGACCTCAAGAAGCTATTCCAATCTTGAAATGAAATCTTAACAACCAGATTGAAACCTTTTGCGATTTGATCGAGAACGCACAAGAAAGAGTTCATAAACCTATGTCGTTGATTAGAACTACTCGTGGGTCAAAGCTAGCCAACTTATCTTGTAGCACAATCCCACATGTCACTGCGATTCAAAACAATCAACGAAATCAAGCCAAGAACAAGAGAGAAGATCAAATAGAGAAATCGCAATTAAAACATCCAAGCAATAGACGGAGAACACAACTCAGATAGAGGCAGTGAGATGAATGATTGCATTCATGAAAGTTTCAACATCCACTCCTCTCGGGAGGATAAGCTCTACCCTAGAGCTACACACACAGATAAACTCCCAAGGGAGGGAGAGGCGGCTGCCTCCAAGGCCCAGCCGTCCAACTCTCTCAGAACACTTGCCTCCCCTCTCCCTTTTATAGCCTCAAACCTGAGACTAACCCTAATGGATCCATCCATTAGTCCATACTGGGGATAACCCGAAAACCCCACCTAACACCGGGTTTTAAGACTCACTTTGCCCGCTAACTCAAATGCTTTGCCTGCTATCCCAACAGATCCGCACTTTGCCCGTTAGCGCCAACAGAATCCACTTCTTTTCTCAGGTGATTTACGGAGGACAGCTTCCCTTGCGCTTTGGCATTTCTCCAAAATGCCCTCACACCGCCTTCCGTCCATGCTTGCAACCACCTCGCAAGACTAGGTCTCCTTCGGCTTCCCACAGTCGCTCGGACCCCAACACCACCGTGTCTCGTCCCGACCATCCTAGCCTCACTGGACCTATCTCCGACCCATTGCATCGACTCGGTTCCTCATCAGCCACCTTGAGCTCCAGTCTTCTTTGGCTTCACCCAGTCATTCTGGATCTCAACATCTCCCATGTCTAGTCCCGACCATTCCAAGCCTCACCAAGACTTGTCTCCAAAATCATCTGGTCCCTCGACTCCTCCAGAGTCTAGTCTCGATCCGTTTCGTCGCACACGACCGCACCCGACATCGACCGCCCGGACCTCCGACTCCTCCCCGAGCCTAGTCCCGATCCACCTCGCGCTGCCGTCGTGTCCACCTTCGGCAGCTCCAGCTCCGGTTCCTCGTCTCCCGGCTCACAACCACCTCACCAGCCTCGATCATCTTCGGCTTCTCCGACCGTCGGACCTCAACACCTCCCGTGCCTAGTCCGGTCCTCCCACGCCTCACCATGAAATAGCTCCGAAGTCCTGCAGCCACACAGACAAGCAAACCGTCACATAGCACCGCTCAAAACAAGTAGACCATCATTCGGCACAATCAACACGATCCCAGTACACAAATGCAGCTGGTCGTAAACCACATACGACCACTCGAATGCACAATTCAAGAAGTGGTCGAAGCCCTCGAAGACTTCCCAGCTGCCTTCTACTACACATCATGTTGTCACGACCACCTCAAAGTCGTTACGACCATGCAGACACATGCCACAACCATCACTAGCCGCTATGACTTTATCGCACAAAGTCTAGACCTCATACGAGCACTCTGTTGCACCAACCAGAGACACTCGAGCCCAACAGAAAATAGATTGCAACAAGACCTGTCAAAATGATGAACCAATAAGTCCACAAGGTCCATGACAACCGCAGGAACCCATACGACCAAACCCCAGCGTAATCGGACATCACACGAGCCCACACGACCGGTTTGATTGAACTCAGCCGACCACGGTCAATTTGTTGACTACGTGGTCGAAATCAACCGCCACAACGTGGTCGAGCGCCCGATCGCTGGCGTGATCGAATACCGAAGCGCCGACTGCCGACCACGGCCAATGTGGTCGTAGACTCACAACGTGGTCGTAAATGGCCCTCGCGGCCTCCAACCACGATCAACGTGGTCGTATAGCCTTCCGACCACGACCAACGTGGTCGTACGCCACCCGGCTGTCACCCGACAGTGCTCAACGTGGTCGTATGTCTTCGGCGGGGTCCCGATTCGAGGCAACGTGGTCGAAGACGCCACAACGTGGTCGTAAACGACCTGAGAGAATTCCGATCACTGCCAAACTGGTCGTACGCATGTTTTCCGGCTTCTGACTGGTTCCAATGTGGTCGTACGACACCGATCACTGCCATTTTCACCGAGGATGCTGCAACGTGGTCGTATGACCTTCCGACCACGACCAACGTGGTCGTACAGCACTCGAAAGGGTTTCGACCACGACCAAACGTGGTCGTATGGCACCCAACGTGGTCGTGCTCCACCCGAGACTTTCGACCACGGCTAAACTTGTCGAGAAGGCCTGGCGTGATCGTAGATCTCCACGGCGTGGTCGTATAGCCTTTCGACCACTCGTACGCAGCCCGACTGACTTCCGATTGCGCCCAGACTCGTCGAGGAAGCCGTAACGTGGTCGTAGCTGCCTTCGATCACGGCCAGAGTGGTCGTAAACTTCCCAGGAGACATCCGACCACTAGTTCAATGCCTCACTCGGTTCCAACTAAGGACAACGTAGACGTAAGCAGTCTGCTGACCATTCTTAAGACTTACGAGCCAGCTCAAACGTCAAAAACCAAACTCAATCTCTCTAAACCAAGAGTCAATTACTCATCACAACCATTGGTGACCTCCACATGGTCTCACAATCTCCCCCTTGATGAGTATATTGACAAACACAGAAAAAACATGAAGAAGAGTTTGTTTTTGAACAAAGAAAGGAAGGAGATGCAAAAGCCACACATGGTCTAAAAGAATAAAGAAGGGACTCAAGACCATGTTGACACAGAATGAAATGGAGCAGACAGAGAAACTCCAAATCACACAAAAAGTCCAATCTTGCTCATGGTCCAAGAAGCAGATGCTCACATGACCATTGTCATAGCAAGATGACCAAGCATTCTCCCCCTTAATGCCTTTTATCCTTCTCCCATCCCTTGATGCATTCTCCCATTTTAATGCCTTTTGCACCCCTTAATGCCTTTTTCTCTATCCTTCTCCCCTTTTTGGCAATAAAGTCATCAAGATGCAAGGAAGAAACATAGAGCATGAATGAAATGGGGTGACTACAATTAATTCATTTTAAGCAAAGGGAGCCATGAAATTATCGAAAGTGACTTCACAGAAAATTATATCAAGCCATAAAAGGTGACAATGCTATCTAGATCATAACAAACTATGTATTGCCAAGCTCAAGCCAAATAAGTTATGATCTTTAAATTAAATGGTTTGATTAGCATGTCGAGTCACTCAAGATTATAGTCTAGAAGAAGGTATCCAAACGTGAGTCAAGCCATGTCAATATTCTAAGTGGAACCACGAAGCTATAGTTGAGTCAATTTTAGAGTGCTATAAGTTCAAAAATGAGACATTTTGTTCAAGCACTAGATATCACAAGCAATTCACTACTTGTAGTACTTTGGATACCACTTGTAGCTGAGCAAAATTAGCACATTTGGCACTTTTCATAAATTAATGGTTGGCTCCAACCATTTTTCACAAAGATTTATTTTCTTAGCCATGTGCTAGATCTCAAGCCTTATGCGATCACTCCAAGCAATAAGCTTAAAGAGGTGATCTTGGTCATCCAAAACTCCCCCTGAGTTCATGCCAAGTGCAATGGCAAGCTGTCTCATGAGAAAGAATTGGTGAGATCGGTTTTTCGCACAAAGAGATCTTTTGCATTTACTTGAATTAGTTCATGAACAAAGAGTTAAAACTCATGCATCACTAATGAACTAACTTAGCTCAATCTAAACCTCAAAACAGATTCAAGACTCAACTTAGCCTATTCGACATGGCCTGAATCAAGAGAGGATCACTAAAGCCAGACTATTCATAAGATTGAACAAGACATGATTTGATTCAAGTTGTTCACATTTAATTAAGCTAGTATGGCAAGAGCTAAGCAACACATAGAAGGGCATGATAAATCAAGCTATCAAAAGATATGGCAAGATATAAAGCATGATATCATGTCACATAAAGATAATATTCAGCGCTCGAAAGACTGTACAGACATTTATGTGAATGGTATGCACTATTGGACAAAAGACTGCACACGAGATGAACTCCCCGAAAAATAACCGAATAGATAGAAAGGGTCCAACTCCCCTAGAGAAAGCAACTTGAGAAGAACCACAAAATTTGGCACAAAATTCAGAAAGAGGAGGTTCTGGCTCAAGGAGGTGATTCCCAAACACACTCTATCCTCATGGTCTCTAGTCTATAACCTCATACCACGGAGCAGAAGCACACTAAGTCAATGCAAAAGACTCTAGTGGCCAAGAAAAAGTCCAATCTAGGAGAAGAGAATCCTAGAGAACCAAAACCCAAACTAGGTAGTAAATAATCCTAGAGACAATATCACCTAGAGTCGGTTCCTATCTAACCAATCGGACTCTTCCTTCCACTAGAACAGATAAACAAAGCATAGCCAAGTGGAGGGAAGCAAAACACTAAAGATCACAAGGGAGCAAACCTTTGTCCCAGTCGCTTGGCATGTAGTCGTGATCGTAGATGATTCTGGGGTCACAGTCATATCCGAGTCCAGACCGCGGTGGAGTGATCGAAGTCGTGTCTTGGTCTGGACCATGGTCGTAGTCATGTCTGAGGATCGGTTGTAGTCGAGTCCGGATCGTGATCGTGGTTGAGTCCGGCTCATGGTCATGTATGTGTACAACTCATGATCGTAGGCCAATTTGGGGTGGTCGAACACAAAACCAGGTCGTGGTGGTAGTTGCATCCTGGTCGTCATGTCCGTGGTCGTGGTTGCTACGACGTGATCGTAATGACCAAAGGAGCGGTCGTAAAGCTATACCAGTCTTCCCCTCGCACACAGCCTGCAGTTTAAGCATAGAGGAACAGCTGGTGTCCTAGTACTGGGGTAAATAATATACAGCATGGAACCGTACTAAGACAGATGACAACAACAATAGCATTACTAGTACTAATGACATAGAATACATGAGAACACACACCCACACAAGCTCAATCTAGCCCTCATCAAAAGCATCTAGAACAGCAAGCCTAGAGCCACCAAATACTAGAAGGAGCTTGTGACCTAACCACAGATCTCATGATATCTAAGCATAAGCACAAACTAACGCTACCAAGATGTCATACAGTTTATTTCATGCCATAACAGCAATAAGATCAAAGTATACAAGCATCACAATGAATCACAACCATACACATAGCAGGTGACAGGAACAGTCACAGAAGCATATGCTAGCATGGATAAAAGCATGTATACTAGAAAAGATACAAAGGCATGAATAAACGCACCATCATGACACAGAGAAACTATCCAAAATATACTCAAGCTCATACTGTCCATACATATGCATACATCATGTAGACATACAACATGGCAAATCAACATCATGAAAAGTATGCTAACATGTATAAATAATGGTGAATGAACATAAGGAGCAAGATGTGAACCATGATAGATACTACAGAGCACAAGGTCATGATGATACTTGACTTCTAATGCACCCATTCTACTTAGCTCATGAAGTCAAGTCAAAGCTTAAGCATCTAACAAATACAACAAGGTATATGGATACTTAAGCAACATACACATAAAGGCATGACATGAAAGCATTGAGAGAAAAATATGCCAGTATGGTACATGTGAGCACATGAACAAGCACAACATGCCAATATGGTCAAACATGAGTATAAGGGCATGAGGGTATAGAGTAGCTCACAAAGTAGGTGGAGACGCCAAACGTGAAGGTACATACCTCTTGGAGGCCATGAGTGGAGAACCAATAAATATTCTAGTCACGTGATGAAGCAGAAGACTAAAATCCATTCGATCCCATGTTCTCCATCCAACGTCTGGACACCTACAAAAGACAAGAACAAAGTGCCCAAGTCTTGGATCCCAAGGGGTTAGTAAGCAAATGCTTGAGACCCCAAGACCTGACACACGGCCACTCAGCAGAAAAAGAGTGGTCGTTACGTACTACGACTGCGGTCGAGAAGAAATGAGCGTGGTCGTAGCACGAGAGGCATAGTCTTGAACGACTACAGCCGAGAGATGTGATCGTTGGTCATTACAACCACGACTGGGAATTGCAGGTGTGGTCGTAAGTCAGTTATGACCACGGCAATCGAGCAAGCAAAGACGCCGTAACCAGCGATCGTGATCGTAGGGACTTTCGACCACGGTAACAAGCGGAAGTGTCCGCCCGGCAGCATGGTCGTATGCAGCTACGACTATGTCGAGAAGTCAAGTTGTGGTCGTAATGCATTACGACTACAACGACGACACAGCAGAGGAACTCAGCTTTACTACACTCTAGCAAGCTCACACTCCTCTACACATGTACAGTGAGTCAAAGTTTTAATTTCTCATTTGCAGATTTTAACATTCAAGTAGAGAAATTAAATTTTCACCGTCTACAGAGAAAGACTCACAATCTACACATGAGAAATGAGATTTCAACCTAGCAAGAACAATCTAGCAATTTATAATCTAGGCACCTCACAATATCCCGAAGAGCAAGTATATTCATCTTGGACAAGGCCAAGGTCATAATAAGTTTTTACCTTGCTCATGATAAGTCGACGCTCGTCCTTATCATTATCATCCGTGTGTTCTCCAAGGCTTTCTCCTTCCTGGTACTTGATTAACCAAAGGACAAGAATGTACCACAAAGCTTACACTTGTGGTTTCTTGCAAATAAAATCATCCTCTAGCCGAAATCAAGCCACTTGTCGCAAAGGACATCATTGGCAAAACACCCCAATAAGATTCAAAGGAAAGTTTACAAGATTCCCTACTAGTTGCCAAGCTCCAGATCGGTTAAGATCAGATACAGAGCCAACCTTGCTCTGATACCAATTGTAGGACCGAAATGGCAATAGAGGGGGGGTGAATGGTGCCATTAAAATTCTCAAATAAGATTCAACCCTATCTTTCTCCAATAGCTAAAGAGCTATGAAGAGGAAGATTGGTTGTTCACGGAAAAACTCAGAGAGAACAGAGAAATCTTGATTTTAAAACTGAGAGGAAAAGAGTCAAAAGACTGTGGTCGTATGCTGAGAGCTGTGGTCGTAGCGACACGGGCGTGGTCGTTACTGACGGTGTTGCTAAGACGAAAAGAACGAAACATTGTGGACGTACACAACGCGGTCGGCAACCAAAAGTGCCGTGGTCAAAACTGCTAGCAGTGGCAGCGCACGACCGTGTCCGTCTGCACAGCGAGACCAAACCGAAAACCGCGACGACCAGCGTCTGTGGTCGTAAGACCGAACACGAGAAGAAGAGCAGCCATACGACTGTGGAACTCGTCGTGGTCGTAAAGACAAAAACAGAGGATCGGCGCACGCACGACCACCAAAACGAGATTTCAAAGAACTTTTACCACAAAGACCCTAAGCTCATGAAACTTGAATTCTAGCAAGAGCATGAACTCTAAAAGTGAATTTACCAAGAAAATCAGAAGTCTTTGCTATGGATAGAAAGAACGTTACGATCGAACTCAGAACAGAGGAAGCAGCGAGGCGATCGACTGCAAGAACCAGACTGCAAATAACTTTCGATTAAGAAATCGTCTGGCCATGAAACTTTGTGCGCATATTGCTCAAGACCTCAAGAAGCTATTCCAATCTTGAAATGAAATCTTAACAACCAGATTGAAACCTTTTGCGATTTGATCGAGAACGCACAAGAAAGAGTTCATAAACCTATGTCGTTGATTAGAACTACTCGTGGGTCAAAGCTAGCCAACTTATCTTGTAGCACAATCCCACATGTCACTGCGATTCAAAACAATCAACGAAATCAAGCCAAGAACAAGAGAGAAGATCAAATAGAGAAATCGCAATTAAAACATCCAAGCAATAGACGGAGAACACAACTCAGATAGAGGCAGTGAGATGAATGATTGCATTCATGAAAGTTTCAACATCCACTCCTCTCGGGAGGACAAGCTCTACCCTAGAGCTACACACAGATAAACTCCCAAGGGAGGGAGAGGCGGCTGCCTCCAAGGCCCAGCCGTCCAACTCTCTCAGAACACTTGCCTCCCCTCTCCCTTTTATAGCCTCACACCTGAGACTAACCCTAATGGATCCATCCATTAGTCCATACTGGGGATAACCCGAAAACCCCACCTAACACCGGGTTTTAAGACTCACTTTGCCCGCTAACTCAAATGCTTTGCCTGCTATCCCAACAGATCCGCACTTTGCCCGTTAGCGCCAACAGAATCCACTTCTTTTCTCAGGTGATTTACCAGAGGGACAGCTTCCCTTGCAGCTTTGGCATTTCTCCAAAATACCCTCACACTGCCTTCCTGTCCATGCTTGCAACCACCTCGCAAGACTAGGTCTCCTTCGGCTTCCCCCGGTCGTTCTGGACCCCAACACCACCGTGTCTCATCCCGACCATCCTAGCCTCACTGGACCTATCTCCGACCCATTTGCATCGGCCCGGTTCCTCATCGACCACCTTGAGCTCCAGTCTTCTTTGGCTTCACCCACTGCTCGGACCTCAACATCTCCCATGTCTAGTCCCGACCATTCCAAGCCTCACCAAGACTTGTCTCCAAAATCATCTGGTCCCTCGACTCCTCCGAGTCTAGTCTCGATCCGTTTAAATCGACACGACCGCACCCGCATCTGGCCGTCGGACCTCCGACTCCTCCACGAGCCTAGTCCCGATCCACCTCGCGCCGCCGTCGTGTCCACCTTGGCAGCTCCAGCCCGGTTCCTCGTCTCCGGCTCACAACCACCTCACCACCTCGATCATCTTGGCTTCTCCGACCGTCGGACCTCAACACCTCCCGTGCCTAGTCCCGGTCCTCCCACGCCTCACCATGAAATAGCTCAAGTCCTCTGACCACACGGACAAGCAAACCGTCACATAGCACCGCTCAAAACAAGTAGACCATCATTCGGCACAATCAACACGATCCCAGTACACAAATGCGGTGGTCGTAAACCACATACGACCACTCGAATGCACAATTCAAGAAGTGGTGAAGCCCTCAAGACTTCCGGCTGCCTTCTACTACACATCATGTCGTCACGACCACCTCAAAGTCGTTACGACCATGCAGACACATGCCACAACCATCACTAGCCGCTATGACTTTATCGCACAAAGTCTAGACCTCATACGAGCACTCTGTTGCACCAACCAGAGACACTCGAGCCCAACAGAAAATAGATTGCAACAAGACCTGTCAAAATGATGAACCAATAAGTCCACAAGGTCCATGACAACCGCAGGAACCCATACGACCAAACCCCAGCGTAATCGGACATCACACAAGCCCATACGACCGGTTTGAATGAACTCAGTCGACCACGGTCAATCTGTTGACTACGTGGTCAAAATCAACCGCCACAACGTGGTCGAGCGCTCCCGATCGCACAACGTGATCGAATACCCGAGCGCCGACTGCCGACCACGGCCAATGTGGTCGTAGACTCACAACGTGGTCGTAAATGGCCCTGGCGGCCTCCAACCACGATCAACGTGGTCGTATAGCCTTCCGACCACGACCAACGTGGTCGTACGCCACCCGGCTGTCACCCGACAGTGCTCAACGTGGTCGTATGTCTTCGGCGGGGTCCCGATTGGCGGCAACGTGGTCGAAGACGCCACAACATGGTCGTAAACGACCTGAGAGACTTCCGATCACTGCCAAACTGGTCGTACGCATGTTTTCCGGCTTCTGACTGGTTCCAATGTGGTCGTACGACACCCGATCACTGCCATTTTCACCGAGGATGCTGGAACGTGGTCGTATGACCTTCCGACCACGACCAACGTGGTTGTACAGCACTCGAAAGGGTTTCGACCACGACCAAACGTGGTCGTATGGCACCCAACGTGGTCGTGCTCCACCCGAGAGACTTTCGACCACGGCTAAACTTGTCGAGAAGGCCTGGCGTGATCGTAGATCTCCACAGCGTGGTCGTATAGCCTTCCGACCACTCGTACGCAGCCCGACTGACTTCCGATTGCGCCCAGACTCATGGAGGAAGCCGTAACGTGGTCGTAGCTGCCTTCGATCACGGCCAGAGTGGTCGTAAACTTCCCAGGAGACATCCGACCACTCGTTCAATGCCTCACTCGGTTCCAACTAAGGACAACGTAGACGTAAGCAGTCTGCTGACCATTCTTAAGACTTACGAGCCAGCTCAAACGTCAAAAACCAAACTCAATCTCTCTAAACCAAGAGTCAATTACTCATCACAACCATTGGTGACCTCCACATGGTCTCACACATTGGTAAGAGTAGAGCTCAAGGAGAAATATGACGCACGTGTCGAGCAAGGAAGCTTACTAAGGCAGCAATGGCATGGTGGCATGCTCGCCGACACCATTCCCGGCAAGCCTTAAGGCTTCGAACTCCGATTCTTGGAGGGGAAGCCAAAAATGGCGAGCTGAAGGAGATGACGTGGGTGGCTTGACTTAAATAGGAAGGAGAAAGACGAGAGTGGCTCCCTATTTCTTGCGAGTATGGCATGATGGGCGAGTGCTTGGTCTCTCTCTCTCTCTCGCTCAGCCTGCAAGGCAAGCCAAGGTGGCAAAGCAGACATTGCGATGGGACGGGTTGGGCATGCAGCCAAAGAGCGTCTAAGGTCACCGATGTTCGATCAGAATGGGTGGATTCGGTCGGGGGCATCAGTGACACAGGCACATCATGTACTCGCATGGCGATCGGCACTCATGGGAGGTGGTGAAATGAGGTGGGCGACGGTGATAGCGTCGCAAGCACGGTGATCCACTGGGCAGCGACGCAGCTGAGGAGAGCGAGCGCTAGCGTGTCCCTACGCTAGCGAACACACACAGACACATGAGCAAAGGGGAGGGAAAGAGGTGGAGAACGACCTCTAACAAGTAGGACCTGGGCCCACTAGTCAGCAACAGGGAAAGATCGACGGAGAGGAGGTGAGTTCAGAAGAAGACGCTTTCGCGCAAAGGAAACAATAAAAGGAGAGTGCAGAAGGTGGCTTTGGGCTGGCGCTGGCACGTGGGCCGAAAATAGGATGGAATAGGTGTGAGCTAGGCTAGGGCAGAAATATTTGGCTCACTAAGGGTTTTTGGAATTTTAATCCTTTTCAAAATTAATTAATTCCATAAATCAAGTTACAAATTTTAAAATTAGCAAACCAACTCCAAAAATTATGAAACTTTTTGGAGTGGTTCCTTGGAACTAACTAGCACCTAACAAAATTATTTCCAAGATTTTATATGCTTTTAGTTTTTTGAAATTCTTTTAGGTACTAATTAAAAAGAAAATGATTTTTATAATTAGAAAAAATTCAAGAAAAAGTCATAAGTGCATAAATTTAATGTTTCAAACACAGCTAATAGAGGAATTAAGTTTTTTAGGCTGTTACAACTCTTTTTTTCTAATTTGAGCTCTTATAACTGGAGTCCTCAAATGGATGGCTAGATCTTTTTGGTTAACGTGGGAGCTTCTTTGGAGTACCTAATTAGTATAGGTATAGAATGCTAAATATTACAACTACCAGTGTACCAGAACTAGCAATCCGCTATAGCATGTCTCGGTGGAGATGGCGGTGGCTATGCCACACGGATTACTTTTTGACTTGCCAAACATAATTTGACATATTTCCATACTATATTTTGGATTTTGGCCAACTAAAACTAGTTTCCTAACATCAAAAATAGCAATATGATGCCTTATGTGTTGCTTATTACATTTTCATTAAACTTTAAAATTAAAATTTCAAAGAATTCTTGCAAATTGAAACCTTAAAATTTCTAACATAAGAATTGCAGTACCGATTGACTTTCAAAATATCGGTTTCACACTTTTAATGCTTGAAATATATATTTGATATATTTAAACTAAAGAATTTAAGTGTCGAGCATTAAAATTTGAAAATATATTTTGTTTTTCTATAAAATTGAAATTCAAATTTCATGGAATATTCCAAATTTTGCTATTCTATGTTATTTTTCACACAAATAGGTTCAAAATAGAGTTTCGTGTATTCATTTTCATATTGAATATGAAAATATATTATAAAATTATGATATTTTAAATAAAATTTTAATAGGTGAAAGAACGTGGTAGGAAACAATTACTTGGGATATTTATATTAGTTTTATGTCAGCAATTCTTACACAACAGGCTTAGTGTGTAGCTTTATTAAAGCCAAGAGAAATAGTTTTATTTGTTTTATAATAGTTTGTCCAAGGCCATCATATGCATAGACCAAGAAGATACATGATATATGAAATAGTTAATGATATTGGATCATAGTTCTATTAAATGACAATACTACAATTGCTCAACACTCTTCTACAGCATTAAGGTAGGGTAAAGAGTGAAAATATTGCAATCACAATACTCTGATTTTCCTCAATGTACAATCATTGTGAAACAAACCTTCCAAGAAAAATGGACAAATATTGAAAAACAAAGGAAGTGTTAAATTTCATGATCACATAACATTTCTACAGATGATCAATAGCATTTTGAATTTACATAAAAATGATAGAAAGGGTAGAAAAATCGGTAGCCCGTGCAAGTGCACTGATTGATGCCTAGTTTTTTTAGGTTTGTGTGGGATATGGGGCTAGAAAATGTAACCTCAACCACCACATAAGTGCTTTGTGCTTTACAACAACGATACATATTATCCTTTTTTTTTGTAGTGTTTAGTGGCTAGGCAAAAAATGAATCATGTTTGTAGCATAATCATCAATGTATTATGTACCCCCTCTGTTTCCAAATATTTGCCACTTTTGATTTTTTTTTTCGGTATCCAAGTTACACTAACACATTCTAAATTGATATGGAAGTATAATATTATAAAAATATTTCTTACAACAAATCTAACACTGTCTTTTTCATATGATCAATCTAAATATTTAGAAAAATATTATTGATTTAAGATTACGAATTTTGTATCATGTCAGCCGCATGCAAATGAAACCCTTTGGGATTGTGGTTCAAGAAAAAAAAGTAACGTTTTTCTACTTTGTAAAAATAATTGAGAGGGGTATTTTTTTAAGGATAGAGATAGTTTTGATGTGGAACATCATTTCATAGAGTGAAGACACAAGCTCCGCAAATCACTCTGCATCTCTGCTGCACGGCCTGCGCATCGACTCTTTGCACAGAAAGAAGCAAGTTCAGAAACATGAATTCAATCTGGTTTGCTCAGCTTTGATCCATCAAATAGCAGATCACTTCCACGAGCAAAGGTGATGAAAAATATGAACTCTTCCGCACTCCCCTCACAGTAATAAACACGCAAACACAAATAATGTACAAAATGTTTCTTATTTCTCCCTCTTCCTCAAATAAACACTACTGCTTGTTCAAAAAAAAAAGTATTAACAAAGTACTGCTGCTACTGCTGCTGCAGTTTGCACTTGGATCATCATCATTTTGTACTTAGCTTTTGCAACACCTCTTCGTTTATTCCTTCCTTCCAAGAACTCTACTCTGAAACCACCTTTGCTGATCAAACGTCTACATACTGCACACCTAGCCAGCATATCTTGGATCATATTGACTTGATCAATTCAGGCCATCTTGCCATGCACTCAAGTCTTAATTTCAATATTTTTGCCAACTTTTAACCTTCATAATCTCTTTCAGGCTTTTACATTATACTGCAACCAGGATCCTGTTCTTGCTGCTGGTAAGCAGGGTAGGGGTAGACAGGGTAGGACGGCACGGCGTTGTACTGCTGGTAGGCAGGGTACGAAATTGGCGCCACTGCATGCTGATGGTAGCCGCTGTCCTTGCCATACTTGCCGCCGTCCTTGCCATCCTTGCCGCCGAAGCTCATGCCGCCACTGCCACCTCCGGCGCCACCATAGCCGTAGCCGTACTTCTTGTCGTCGCCGGACGACACAGTGAGCAACTCGGCGTAGCCCAGGCTGCGCCGGAGCATCGTCGTCAGCGCGATCGGGTCAACGCCGTCGCCCACGACGATGATCTTGTCACCCTCCATCGTCGCGGATGTCACACCTGAAGAATTCAGCACCTCCTTGTCAGAAAACTTCACAAGCAGCAGTATATAAGGCAAAAAAAGTTGAGATATTTTTTTACCTGTCATGCCAACAGCAGCCTTGAAGGCCTTCCTCCTCTTCCTCTCATCATCCAGTGGCAACCTGAGAACAATCTTTTGCTGCAACAAGAAACCAAACAAAAAAAAAAGAACACATTCAGAAACACAAATCAAGCAAGACCGAACACTCATTGTACAAGATGAGCTCTTAGGAGCAAGATGAGCTTAGCAACCAACCTTAACCATCTTGCTTGCACGAAATCTCTCACAAGCTCTTAGCTTTCTTGGCTTGACAGTGCAGCTCTCGGAGAGTGGCTTGTGCAATTGATAATGCAAGATGAGCTACCTCTTACGAGCAAGGAGATATTATGACCTTATTTATAGGCAGGCAAAGAGAGAGACAGACAGGGGAAGCAGCAAAGAAGGCTCTAGAGAGATAAAAAGCTAGCCAAATGGAGCAACCAATCAATCATCAAACGATGTACGGCTGAAGTTCCTGGACGTACGTTCAACATGGAGCGAGTGGCTGGTAGTGTCCGGTCGGTGATAGTGTGGCAGAAGTTTCCACGCATTTGAGTAGTGTGTTTGAACACAACACATGTCAAGTCACGCACACAGTTCTCTCTAAGCTGACAACTACGTAGCCCCTCCGATCACAAGTACATGCAGCTTTAAAATATATATAGTTAAATGTTCAAAATTTTAAGTGCTAATGACTTCCAAATATTTATATTGCATACATAAAAATCATACGTATAGATCTGTCTTAAAAAGTACTTTTATAATATTATAACTTTATTGAGTTTTATAAATATATTACTTAGCAATTGAGTTTGGCGAGAGAGACTTATGAAAATTTGGCTCTTGGCTGCTAAAAAAGGCTTTTGCATAGTGATTAGTGACAAATGTGTGTGGGGGCGGTCGAGTGACAGGCTTGTTTTATTGTTTATTATTTGGCTGGTGTGTGCTGTTTGTCAGTGATAGATTTGCACCCATCTCACATTCAGAGCGACTGAAAGTCTCTGAAAAGACATGTGCGTGAAAAAAACCAACGTTTGAGATTGAAGGTTGCGAGAAACTAAAGCACCTGGAGCTTCACTTTCGGCGCAACCTTGACCATATACCATATTTCCATCCAAATTTACACGCTAGAAGAGACAAGAGTTTTGCTGTCAAAACTGAAGGTGGATGACCAAAAAAAAAAAGTTTGAACGTACACCCCATAACCAACCGAAAGGAAAATGGCATACTTCTACTACGACTATGGTGTTTCCTTGATTTTCAAATTATCCGTTGTCAGCTCAAAATTCGGACTATAGAGAAATACAAAATTTTTACAAAAAAAATTCTTCACTTGGGTACAAGTTAATTAAATTGTTTACTGTCGAAGGTTGCTTAATTTACAAGATGATGCTTACTTAGGATCTAATAGATTAGTGTCTTTTTTGCATGGTAATAGATTAGTAGTGATATCCCTAGATCAGCAATAAAAATAAGTTCACTTTATAACGTTGCTTAGTGTGTAAACGAATTGGAAAAAACAATAGCGCCATGTCCCTGTGATAATGTGCTCGATTGCTTTGTTCCAGCTGTCGCATATTCTTAACAATTTTTTTTTGAGTTATTGTTGACTAAAGATGAAAAAATTAGGGATGTTTAGATATTATCTGGATGTTTTCTTCCTAACAATCATACAGATATAAGACCGTTGGATTAGAGATCCAACGATCCCTTTTTTAGAGAAGAGAATATTTTTTTTGAAGGAGGTGAGAGAGAATTTATGGCCGTTGAATCTCTAATCCAATGATCATAAATCTGGATAATAGTTAAAAAAAGTATCCAGGTGATATTTATCAACACCCGAAAAAATTATACAGCACATTTTTCACTGCCCGATGACAAGAATTTGTGACTGGGGATTTTTTTTCCTTCTGTAAATAGCATGTAGGGATTGGCTACATAATTCTGGCGTCTTACCTTGCAGCATTTTTCTTTCGCTTCATGTTTGCTAGATCCATACTTCGCTGTATTTCCAGCGAGAAACTTCTTTCAGTTTTGTACTTGACAAACTTGTTATTGCATATACGAAAGCTCCTGCCAATTCAACAGGGAACAGAAGTGCCATTTTGCTACCCTATTTTGTTGCTTGAGCTTAAGAGCATGTTCTTTTCCTCCAAAGTTAATGATTTTTGACTTTTGCTACAGTACCTAACTTTCAAACAGAATATTTTCTTAAGACGGGGTCTACAAATTAAACGATCTACACGTTAAAAGCCCAACATCTATATCAGCCAAAATTATAAATGAATATCTGTCTCTTCATAATCTATATCATAAACAATTAAAATTCAAAATTTTCAATTAAAAATCATAAACTACAGCCACACTCTAACAAGCAGTGTTTTTTGTCGTCAAGTTAGCATCAAAATCAGGCAGTAGTTGTCCACACCATGATTAATTTGCCTCTTGTCTTTTCCAGCCGGCCTAGCCTGATGCTAGCCTGCATATTTGGCGCGGCCACGTTGGTCGCGTCAGAAAGATGGGAAGACCACAAACGCCACCATGGTCTCATATTTTCCGTCAGCCACAGGAACGGGCGACAGACGACGGCCAACAACGTGCATTTATCTCTTGGCACGGGCTAGCCTAGCCGCGCAATTAAGAGCTACCATCCATTTAAATTTATAAGACATATTTTTTTAATATATAGATTAGAAAGATATTAAAAATAATTAATTTATCTTTAGTTATTATCTCTATGTACTATATTCAATATATACATATAGAGAACATAAAGTAAAGCTAGATATTTATTAGGAGTATAAAAGAAATCTCATACTAATTTTACATTGGAATATAAAATAACCTTATAACTTCTGGCTTCTAGTTCACTATTCCTTGATTTCGTTTTTTTGGTTTTTTTATCGTTTTTGTCTTTTTTTATTCATTTGTATTATCCGCGATAGGTTAATCTGTTTTTTCTATTTTTATTTTTTAAATTTAATTATGTTTAAAAGACTACTATTAGCTATAGTGCAAAATAAACTAGATATAACATAAAATAAACTATAAATCAAATTATTTCAGCTGAATAGGGCGACCCCTAAGCCAGTTTATGAACCGCGCGAGATGCAGCTGCTTGCACAAAGAAATTTTAGGAGAACTCAGTGGCTTAGTCGCATCCAAAAAGTCGTTTTCTTGGCTGGCAAGGTTGCTGGACGGTGCTTTGACAATTGCCATAAAGACGTCTAGATTAGTGACACTATCGCTGGTGGGATTTTTGCTTACGATTGCTGATCGCAGAGCACACAAATTTCCATAGGATTTTGTTCCCGAGAAGTAACTCAGCTTCTTATGTAAGTTCTATATCGTGTGTTGGTGGTGATCACTAGTGCTCCTTTTCTGTCCTCTTAAAAAGAAAAGGATGTGTTTGTGTTTGCAAAGCTGCATGGTAATTTGTCACAAGAGGCCTAAATTTTCATCTTGGCACAGATTTCGTTTCACCCTGCTTCTTTTGATTTCGTTTTACCTTGCTTCTTTTTTTCTTTTTGTCAAAATTTGTTTAGTTTGTCAGATGGAATACATTCAAACCTACCAATGTTAACTCACGCTGTAGAATATGGGTGAAGTGGCCACAACTAGGGACAGAGCCAGAGCCAAGTTGGCTCACCTGGTCTTGTAGGACACTGGATTCAAAAAAATTTTAGCAAGAATCAACATATCTAACCCATGTGTGAACCCTCAACCAAAACTCAGTGCACCGGTCTATTCCTTGAAGCTCAACGATAGAAGTACTAAAGACCCAAATTCTCAGTAGCTAGCAATAGTCCACAAAGAGCCTCCATTATCTCTCAACCTATAAGGCAACTACAATAGACTAAGTCAGCCTTTGAGCTAGCCCAAGAGAGAGAACCGCAATAGACCACAATATCTATTTGATCGATCCCTAAGTGCGTCACGTAGTAACAGCCCTTGACATCTGTTCGTCTAGCATGGTCGGCCAGGAGACAAGTACCACGCCCGCCGCACCAGCCAGTCAGCGACCGGTTGCTGGAGAACAAAAGAAATCAACTCCACTGGTCGCCTTCGCCTGCCATCGTGCCGTGGTAATGCCTGGTCCCTGTTGCCTCGCGCTCTTGCTGGTCGAAAGAAGGTTAGGCTCACCCGATGAGTACTTAATTTGCTTTAAATTTCTCTCAATTCTTTTAATTTGTTTCAAAAACAGAGGTTAAATTTGTGAGTTAGCATTTCAATGTGATGATTGTTGAATGATTTTTGTCGAATTGTAGTGTTAATACTTAGGGTTTCAATTTAGATTTTTGAAATACTGGCCTAACTCGTTACAAATCGGAGGCAAAATTATAGTATTTGACTACAATGTCAAATAAGTAAGCCATTGAACGTATATTTTTATTATATATTTTTGAACTATCGAATATACAAATATCTAATTGATTTGTTCAATTGATTGGTGCCAATTTTATGAATGATAAACTCATTTGCTACGTGAGAAACAAAAATTAATGAAAATTACCAATGATGTTGTGGTTCGTCGTATTGTGAACTTCAAAGAACATAAATACTGGAAGATAATGCATTTACTCACATTTGATCATTATGTTGTTTTTTCCATGAAAACTCTAAGTAATTTTATTCTCTTTTTTATAGACCACTGAGGTCGTACGATGTATTTACCACGCTAATCAACTTTTGTATGTGATTTCGCCCTTAATTCCTTCGTTTATTGCAACTAACTAATATTATTATCATGATTCTTTGTTTTAATAAGCATTTCGATCACTAGGTTTTTAGTATCATAAATTGACATCAGTTATGTTGAAGTATTAATGCTAAAAATTACCAGACACATTACTATATATATATAACACAATTGTCGGGACCGGATTTCCTTGATTCGAACCCTCTGTGTATTACCGCACTAGTCCCATATCAAAAATAGTGCACATAGTTTGAGCAGTGATGAATAACTAACCAAACAACACTTTATTACAATTATAAAGAGTACTGACCTTATGGCCACTTATTACAACTAAGGTTATAAGACATCTCAAACTTACAAAACATAGTGGAAGCAAAATAAAACTCTAAAGATGGTCCATCGATACGTCATAGGCAATTAATTAGGGAAGCGTAATTTAGTACTTTGGACGTCCTTCCACTATCACACAAGGGGTCATCATAGACAACTTCTAAACCGTCTGATTTATTGTGTCTGTGATATTATGCGATGATCACAGACGGCTCTCAAATCATCTGTGATAAGTCACAACACAGATGGCTTTTCAAAATAATCGTCTGTGATATGTCAGATATCACAGATGATTCTTAAATATAACCGCCTGTGATATCTGACATATCGCAAATGGTTTTGTATTACAAACCATCTATGATAGCTCTTTGAATAGCTAAAATATTTTCTATTTTTCGGCTAGCCTCAGGAAATGCCAGTCATACCCTTTGAAAGCAAACAAGTAAATCATAGATAATTGCAGATCTTATAGCACATGACAACCATTACACAGATCTCACAAATGAATTACAGCTGAATAAATTACAATTAAATGAAGTAGAATTGAATGAATTACAATTTAATCAAATGTTTGAACATCTATTAATTGTTGTTGGGAATTGAATTATCCCTTTGGGTGAATGACCTAGGCCATCAAGAAGGTAGAGAGTTGTCCTCAAACTTCGGAGAGTTCATTAAGATCAAATGTACTTGAGTCTATTCTCATGCCCGGTTGCTAGGAGGAGTAAAGTCGTAAGCATACATATACATATAAATATATTGATAATCACAAAGTAATTATTGCCAGATTGACAAACCTCTAAATCATTCGTCTTAGCGCCCATGATTTTCTGCATATGGCAGCAATCGTAGAATGCACATATGTTGCCTTGTAGCTACTGATGGCACTACAAAAATAGAATTATATACATATGTATAGTCAGTTCTAGAGGCATTATTATAAAGTGTGAAATATGATTGTTGTGTTGTAGCGGATACCGAAAATCGCGTCCTATGTCGCAGTGTGGCATTGGATTCCTTGTGTTTCCCTCCCTTGACAATGTAAGCGCTGAACGACCTATGTGATTCTAAAAAGTTAGGCTCGGCCATTGCAAACAAAGATAAGGCTACAATAGAGTTATGTATGGAGAAAATAAGTTTACCTGTAAATTATTTATTACACACGGGTAAAGTCATGGTCTTTCTCGAGTAGGGAATCAACGTATATTACCTTGCTCCACTTTGGTACAATCACAATCAGAATCTAGTGCCACCTACTTATGTATGTCACCATATTCATTAAATCTAAGTTCATGTTGCGTATAAAGTACAAATAAAACCTATATGGCAACTAGTAAATCACTTACCCCTGCTTATAGGGTGCTAGAATGTAGTCCTTGTTGCTCTGAGTAAGCAATCCTATCGTTATGTAACTTTCAACATAGGATGTGTTTTCGTTGATGCATTGCTTAGAGATCAAGTATGGGTCGAGGAAACCCACCGGTTCTTGGTACCGTCGGGCTTGTTGAATCATGTATCTATGCATAAGTAATGAGTTATGACATTTATCGGTATCACATTAATATAGAACTTAATTGTACATATCTACAGTGTCTTGCATCATAGAAGTGAGGCATCAAGGGTGTCGAGGTTGAATAGTTGGAATAAATCGTCGAAGCCCACGACAAAGTAGCTCGAGTCCTAGAGGAAATGCACCTCCATGTATCTAACAGTAAATCCAGTATGCTAGTTTGTCTTCTGCTCATTAGACCTCTGCATGTACTAGGCATGCAAACTCCCGCAACCTAGTCCATGGCTGGGTAATTGTATCTTAGGGACCGATGACATTTTGAGGGAGTATGTCCAGGGCTTGAGAGATGCCTTAATCTTCTTTAATTTGGTCTTAGTGCCTCGCTTGTGATACATCTTCTCAGGAGATGACTCGGTATGCTTTTCTTGTTTCTTCGGTGTCATCTCCATGGGAGCTGATACGGTGGCCTTCTGAAGCGAAGTTGAGGTGGAGTCCTCGAGGGTTCTGTTGGACATGCACGGGTATGTCGAGATCACGACACTATAGGGTCCACGGTGATGTCCCTCTTGGGCCACTAAACGAATGTGTGGGTGGCACTACTTAGTGTCATGATCTCATCATTTGAGGGGTTCTCTAGTGGGATGGCCTTGAAAATGCCATGTACCATGTCCACATGGACCTTTGCAAAACTAGTATATAGCTGGGCATCGTACACCAATGTTCCTGGTAGGCATAGATACGCTATCCCCCACCTAGCCTTAATGGGAACGGAGCCAACAAGACTAACTTTGAGGTTGCACAGCGTGGGCTCCTACATAATGATACACGATTAGCAAAGGTGTCTAATAGGTCTATCTGTGTAGCATTCTAGAGATGTATATTACCTGGATATCGTCGATAGGTAAGTAGATGTCGTTGTGTTCAAAAAGTGGCATGGACATGTGGACTAGCTCCCACAATAACGGGTTGGCTTGCGACTGGTTGAGGACTTAATGTAGTTGTTCCCTCAATGATGCTATCTGTAGGATCGGAAACGGCAACAGAGGGGGGTGAATGGTGCGTTTAAAAATCGCCCCCGAGTATCCACTCAATTCTCTTCTCCGATAGCCATATAAGCTATAAAGAAGTAGATACAAAGTTCACTGAAAAGTCTGATCGGCAAGGTAATTAAACTGAGCACAAAACATAGCCAAAAAGTAAACAATATGCCAAGAGCTGTCCTGAGTACTTTAGCTGAAAATGAAGTCTGAAAACAGCAAGGCTACCAGCTAAGAAGCAGATGAAAAACAATTTGAAAACAGCAGGTAACACTTAGTAGAAATCAAGCGGGAGTAGCAAATACTGCAGGGGGCAAAAGGCAGCAAAAAGATACACCAAAAACTGTGAGCACTTTCTGTCCGAAAGCTGAAAATGAAGCCAACTAAATGCAGTAAAACATCTGATTTTGACTGCTGTCCATTTGTTGGTTAAAAACAAGGAAGGGGAGAAATCACGTGTAATACCCCAGAAATTATTTAATTAATTGTTTAATTAATAGAGAGAGGGTCTTTTGTGAAATAATTAAATTTGTAAGAATTTTGAGGGGTTTTCGTAAATCTAAGGTAACTGGCCTAGGCCTTGGCCTGTGGGTTTTTAGGCCCAAGAGGGAGGGAGGCCACCTCTTAAAACCCTAGGCAGCCCCCACCCCAAGGAGCCGCCACCCCGCCTCCCTGCGCCTCCCTCGCTGCCCCCTGCTGCTGCTTGCTGCTGCACATGCACTGCTGCCTGGCCTTGCTGGCCACGCACACACGCTGCACATGCCGCCCGCGCCATGGCCGGCGCCCGGCCGCCGGCGCCCCGCCGCGCCCTGCTGCCGCGCCGTCTCCACCGTGCCGCGTCGTCGTCCTCGCTGCGCCGTGGTGCTCTCGTCTTCGTCGTCGCCGCCGTCGTCGTCTTCGTCGTCGTCTCCCCGAGCGCCGCCGCCGCCGCTCGCCGCCGTGTCGCGTAGATCCGGAGGAAGGAGAGGAGGAGACCGCGGCGTGTTCATCGCCGTGTTCGTCGTGTTCGCCGACGTGTGCGTCGTTGTGTCGTCAAGGGTAATCCCGGTAGTCTCTAGATTGGTTTTAGTCAAGTTAGATTCGTCGGTTTTCTGGGCTGCTGGGACAGTAGTTGTTTCTCGGCGGTTTTGATCTAGTTTCGTCGGGATTCAGGTCTGGACCCCTTCTATAAAGTTGTAGAGGGTTTAATTATCTTTCCAGGGAGTACAAGAACACGTGATTCGGATTTGTTTAGCGAAAGTTATGAATTTTCTAGTGTCACTGTTCTGCAGATCGGGGTAGTTCTGGACAGAGTTTAGTAGATCGGTTTGTGCGACAGAAATAGTTGCGATTCAGGAGTCCTTCAAATTGAGAACGTTGTAGATAAGTTTCTTAGATTTCAATAGAGGTAAAGAAGTCCGATTCGAGTTCTCGGACGAAAGTTATGCCTGTTTTAGTGCGCTGTCCGAGAGTCCGACGTGAATTTGGATGCTTTAGAAAAGGGTTTGGATCGGTTAGTAAATGGCCGAATCAGAGAGTCTCCCCAACTAAGTTTTTGTAGATAATTTAATTGTCTTTACAGAGAGTCCAAGAACGCTTAATTGGAGTTACGTACTGAAAGTTATGATTTTTGGAAGTCGGCTGTGCGTGGTTGGGCGATTTGGCGAGGGAGTTGGGGATTTTAATTGAGATAAATTGTTGGGGAATTTGGGGTTGCTGATATTTTGTATCTAGAAACCCGTTACTATTATGTTAGTAATTATTAATTAAATATTCAGGAGGAGAGCGGATTCGGGGTTGTGCCTTCTACGCGTTCTTCATTTTCTCGCGGTTGAGGCAAGTATATTTATGATGTGAAAATCAGATGTCTATGGATTTCTTGAATTGTTTGGATGATGCATGAATCATGATTGTTTAAATTGTGAGTTTGAGTAAGTGATGAATTGAGAATGCTATTTATGTTCTGTTTATATTATGGCATTTATGAGATTTGTTGATACGTAGTATGGTGAATGCATGTTATCTTGTTGATACATTCACATATATGCATCATATTGAGAATTGTTGAAGTCTTGGTCATGAGGTGATCAAGCATCGAGGTCCCCACACTTGCGGAGTGTGGGCACTGGTCCCCGCACTGCAGGGTGCAGGCATGGGTGTGCATTGACGGATGCACACCCGCACACCGGTAAAATGCGAAAGAGATGAGAAAGAGGAGCTTTTGATCATATTGCATAGCATGATGTTCTATGTTCATTGTTTAACTTGTCAGTTAATGATCATTGTTATCGATGTTGATATACTTGCCGAGTCGTTGGACTCACTCTTCTTGCTTGTTTATTTGTTTTAGGTACCAATGTGAGAATGGCATACATGGGATCAAAAAGGGATTAGTTTCGTTGCACGTGCACTATTCCTTCAATAAGAAATAAAGACAGTCATGATAATCTTGTTGGCTTGTTAGCTTAATTGGTTCAGTTTATATTTCATCAGATTAAATGTAATAAAGACTTAATACCATTTGTTATTATCTTTCCGTTCATTATTTAGAACTTGTGCTATTCATGCTTGTCGGAACTGTTATTTCGTTAATAAACAAAGGAGGTTATGCCGAAATTTTTAGGTAATTGATATTAGTTGTTGATATATTATGAATAGTTAGTAGCATTTCAGGCCTATGTTAGGCTGGGGTGTTACATCACGTTGAAGTCTTAAAGCATGGGCTGCTGCTGGACTGAAAAAGAGACATTGCAGTAGTTATCTTGTTGTCCAAAGACTTTAAGTACAGTCGAAAGCGTAGATTGGTCACGTAAAAGAAAAGAGATCAGCTACAAGAGCTGCCGAGAGCACAGAAAGCAGCCAAAAGAAATAAAAGGAACAACAAAACGCGGGGAAGAACTGATCTTGCCGCAATGAGTACAGCAGAGTTCAGCTGCTCTTTTGTCGGTATAGTAAGTGTAGAAGCCCAAAAAAAACTGTGATTAATGTTCATCGTCTGCAGCTCTTTCTCAAGTAAGAGGATAGAACTAAGTCCCAACCTCTTTCTCAAGTAAGATGATAGAACTAAGTCCCAAACAACAAGGTGAACTGAAAAAGAGGAGATCAGACAAAAAGCCTACCCATCTCAGGAAGTGAAGATACTAAAATGAATAGCTGTTCTGCACAAAAGAAGAAGCCTGCGGTTGAGCTTTTGAACCAAGAAACTAAGCTGCAGCTGAAAAACCGACTGAAACAAGCACTAGGCATAGAGAAGGAAAATAGAATAAAATGATCAGCCGTAAGAATCAAACTTAATTTCTAATTTTCTTGAGAGAAGATAGATGCTCTACTAGAGATTGAAAAGGCACTGAACCGAATGTAATCTGACCAGACGAGACTCAAAATAAAATCTGACCCGCAAGAGAACAGCAGACAAAGAACAGAAACCAAACAAAACCACAAGAAGTGACAGAAAATCAGATTTCATTCCAACCAGAAATTACAAAGGAGTCTCCATACGCATGGACATTACAACAAGAGGAGTAATTACAAGACTCTCAATCCATCCTCTCCCTCTCAATCCTCAAGAACACCAAGAGTCCCACATGTTTCTTGGGAGGAACACACACATGGAGAGAAAATAAAGTCCTAACTCTCTCCCAAAGCCATGAGGGGGTATGCAGCCCCTCACACCTATTTATAGCCCTTGGCTAACAGGTCTCCAACCCGTTACGCCGGCTAAACCCGAACGGAGTCCGCTCCCGCTTGTGCAGCCTCGCGAAATCACTATTTCGCCCCTCCTATACCTTCCGGGAAGCTTCCGCGTTCCTTGTCATCCACGACTCACAACCACATCGAATCTCCGCCGTCTTCGACACATCTGACCGTTCTGACCTCAACACCGCCTGTGTCTTGTCCGGTCACCCCGTGTCTCGCCACGACTCCGTTTCGACGTCCTGCAGCCAACACAAACAAGAAACACATCAAATAGCACCGCTCGATACATGTAAGCATAATAACATCAACAAACCTGTCGAAATATCAGAATATGCATCCTAAACCTTTTGACCAGGTTTGACCAAGTCCGACCGAACCCGTTGCACCACGCAACGACATGGTCCGAACCAACCAACTCAAACTCGGCTTTCTTAAACCGATGTCAATTACTCATCATACACACGGGATGACCACCACATGGTCTCTCAATCTCCCCCTTGATGAGTATATTGACAAACCCAGAAAAAGCACAAAGTTGATGTAATACTACGGAAAAGATTTTGCATTTAATCGATTAATCGGGGAGAATGACCTTTAAAGAAAAGAATGAAATAGTGCTTTCTGGAGGGGTTTTCTGAAAAAATAGGACAACCTGGGCCTGTGCTTTGGCCCAGGTGGGAGGTTTGGCCCAAGGGGGGAGGGGAGGCGCCCCAACCCTAAGCCCCCTTGCCTCCCCCTGGCAGCCGCCCTCCCCTCTCTTCCTCTCCCCCAATTGCGCCTCCACCTCTCTCCCCCATCCCCTCTTGTGCCTCCTCCTCCTCCAACAGCAGTTCTTCCCCTCCCCTCTCCCCTCCATTGATGGTGTAGAAGTCCTCTTTTGCTGCCAATCAAGTGGAGAAGGAGATCGCTCGCGCAAGACGATTGGATCCGGAGGAAGGGAAGAACAAGAGGAAGAAAGGAGGAAAAATTCGTGGGAAGATCTTCGTGTTCTTCATCTATTCGTTAAGGGGTAATCCTTGTTTCCCATTAGAATAATATTATTTGATCTTGATAGCAATTTTCATAGATCTGGACAGCTGGAACAGTTCGGCTAGTTTTGGGATAGTTCCGTGGGGAATCAGGTCTAGACCCCTCCTAGAGAATTGTAGAGGACGAACTTATCTTTCCATGGAGTCCTAGAACGCATCAATCGGACTTGCGTAGAAAAAGTTATGATTTTTACAAGTCAACTGTTTTGCATCTCGGAGGGTTTCCCGACGGGTTTCGGTAGATCGATTTTAGAAATTAGTAAACGGGATAATCAGAGGATCTTCATATTAGGAAAGTTGTAGATAATTTTCTTAGCTTTCCAAAAAGGTCAAGAAATCCAAATTCCGACATTCGGGGTGGAAGTTACGGTGTTTTTAGTGCGCTGTCCAGAGACAAATATAGATTGAGGAAACCTGGTTGGATCGGGTAGAAGATGGCCGAATCTGGAAGGATCCCCAAATAGGTTTAGTTAGATAATTTAATTATCTTTCCAGATAATCTGAGAACGCCTCACTTGAACCTCTGTATCAAAAGTTACGAATTTTTAAAGATGACAGTCCGTGGAAGGCAGAGGATGGCCGAGAGGAAATTGGGGATTTAAGTTAGACAAATGGGTTGGTCTAGTTTGGGGGTGTTGTTATTGTTATTTAAAGACCGTTGCTGTTGTCTTAGAAGATTTTTATAATTATTGTTCAGGAGGAGGACGGGTTCCAGGGGCTGCACCTTCTACTCATCCTCCGTTTTCTCGCGCTTAAGGCAAGTATAATGATGGTTTATGATTGATGGCGTGGATTATTGATGTTTGGTGAATTGTTGATGTTTGGTGAATTGATGATATGTGATCTAAGTTGTGAGTATATGTGTTCATGATATGATAATGATATGTTGATATCGTTTATGGTCGATTGCATTTGAAAGTGATTATGAGAATTTATGATGCATGGATACGGTGAATGCAATTTTTATTTTATTGAGACATTCACATATATGCATCATACCGATATATTGAAGTCTTGGTCACGAGATGACCAAGCGCCGAGGTCCCCGTCATGTTGATATCATGACGGGCTAAAGGTCCCCATACTTGTGGAGTATGGGCATTGGTCCCCATGCCGGATGGTACAGTGCATGGGTGTGCATTGACGGATGCACACCCGCATTACCGGTAAAATGCGAAGAGAAGAGATAAAGAGATTTTGATCATATTGCATAGCATGGTTCATTATGTGATTGATGAGTAAATTTGTGAGATGATGTTCATGATTGTTCTTGTTACTATTTATTATATTTTTGAGTCTTTGTACTCACTCTTGCTGTCATTGTTGTTTGTTGATTGTTTTAGGTACGTTCATGAAGACAGCTTGCATGGGGATAAAGGAGGATTAGCGTTGTTGCACTTGCACGAATTATCCATCATAGAAGAAATAGAGAACTTTCGATATTAATTATTCTTTTGCTAAAGTAGTATTTGTTTTATGACTACTAGGTGTAAAATGTAATAAAGGTTTAGAACTTTTATATTACTTCCGCGCTTTGGTTAGTTTGATAGCAGTTTTGTTTTTTACTGATTACCATGCTTATGGTTATTTGTACCTCTTGATTATAACTGTTAGAACTCAGTTTTAGTTAATAAACAAAGGAGACTCTGCCGAAATTTGGTAGAATGCAACCAGTTAGATTTATTATTTGGTTAGTTTAGTAGCATTTCAGGCCAATGTTTGGCTGGGGTGTTACAGTTGAGTTTGAAATGCAAGAAAAAAGTCAAACATGGTCCAAAGGAAGAAAGTGATGCTAATGATCATGTCGACACAAGGAGCAAAAGAAAGAACAAGTTTTCCTCAAAGCTCCCAAGATGGCTTTTTCTACCACTATTCTCCCCCTTTTGGCAATAAACACATCAAGGATGCAAGAAAGAGAATAAGTCATAAAAATGGATGAAATGGCTGAAGTTTGATTATTCTAAGCATTTAGAGCCATGAGAATTATCCAAAATGACCATAACGGATTATACCAAGCCATAACTGAATAAAAGGCTATCTAGATCATGACAAGATATGTATAAGCCAGCTAGAACAAATAGATGACGATCTGAAATGTAATGCATTTTGTGAGCATGTCAAGTCATCAATAAGCAAAGTCTAGCTAGAGATATCCATGGATGATGCAGGCCATGTCAATAAGCTAAGCGGAACCAAGAAGCTAATATTGAGTCCAAATAGAGTGCTATATGCTCAAGAATGAAACATTGGTTCAAGTACTTGGTTCTATTGTAACTTAAGCAAATTGAGCACAAATGACATATTTTCTTTTGAAACTTATGGTCGTTTCCAACCAAACTTTTTAGTTTAGTCATGTGCTAGACCTCAAGCCTTATGCGACCACTTCAAACAATGAGCTTAAGAAGATGATCTTGGTCATCCAAAACTCCCCCTGAGTTCATGCCTAGTACAATGGCAAGCCGTCTCATGAGAAAGAATTGGTGAGATCAGTTTTTTCGCACAAAAAGAGATCTTTTTGCTTTTTAACATGTTGTACTAACTCATGCTGCATCAAGAGACTAAAATAGCTCGATCTAAGGCTCAATAGTGATTCAACGCTCAACTTAGCCTATTTGACATGGCATGAATCATAAAAGGATAACTCAAGAAAGGCTAGTCTCGAGTGCTAACATGACAAGTTTTAGTTCAATTTGTGCAAGTTAAATTAACTTATCATGGCAAAAGCTAGTCTATACATAGAAAGTCATGATAAATCTAGCAACTAAGCATAAGTCATGGCAAGGTGTAAAGCATTGTAAGCATGTCATAACCGGATAATAACCAAGGCTCAATGTAGTTATATTACAATGCAGAATGCAATGCAGAAAATCCAGCTCTCCCTCAACATGTGATGCAGCTTTTAGTTCAAGTTGAGTTATGTCAATATTAAGCTCCAGAAGCTCCCAAATGAACTCCCTCTGAACCAAAGCAATAAAATCGAGAAGCTGGCAAGAAAAATAAAAGGCGATCCTTAGAGCATATAAGATATAGAAGACTATGGCTCGATCGGCTCTCATCTACCCCATATGGATCTAGGACTAATAGCTGGTCTACTAACACACTAGGGAGTAAACACGTTCCCTGTCTACCCAAGGGTGGTCCGACCCTCGCTAGATCGCAAGAAGTGAGTGAACTCAACCTAGTGAGAAGATAAGCAACTAGAAGCAGCAACCTAAATGTAATACCCCGGAAATTGTTTAATTAATTGTTTAATTAATAGAGAGAGGGACTTTTGTGAAATAATTAAATTTATAAGAGTTTTGAGGGGTTTTATGAAAATTTAAGACAACCTGGGCCTAGGCCTTGGCCTGTGGGTTTTCTTGGCCCAAGAGGGAGGGAGGCCACCTCTTAAAACCATAGGCAGCCCCACCCCCGCGCCCACCCCCGCGCCCACCCAGCAGCCGCCGCCTGCTGCCCCGACGTCTTCTTCCGGTGCGCCGCCGCCGTCTTCATCGCCGCCGCCCGCTCCCCGTGCGCCGCCGCCGACGCTCGCCGATGTATCGCGTGGATCCGGAGGAAAGAGAGGAGGAGATCGCGGGCGTGTTCGTCGCCGTGTTCGTCGTGTTCGCCGACGTGTTCGCCGTCGTGTCGCCAAGGGTAATCCCGGTAGTCTCTAGATTGGTTTTAATCAAGTTAGATTCGTCGGTTTTCTGGGCTGCTGGGATGGTAGTTGTTTCTTGGCAGTTTTGATCTTGTTTCGTCGGGATTCAGGTCTGGACCCCTTCTAGAAAGTTGTAGAGGGTTTAATTATCTTTCCAGGGAGTACAAGAACACGTGATTCGAATTTGTGTAGCGAAAGTTATGAATTTTCTAGTGTTACTGTTCTGCAGATCGGGTAGTTCTGGACAGAGTTTAGTAGATCGGTTTGTGCGACGGAAATAGTTGCGATTCAGGAGTCCTTAAAATTGAGAAAGTTGTAGATAAGTTTCTAGCTTTCAATAGAGGTAAAGAAGTCCGATTCAATTTCGGGCGAAAGTTATGCCTGTTTTAGTGCGCTGTCCGAGAGTCCGACGTGAATTTGGATGCTTTAGAAAAGGGTTTGGATCGGCTAGTTAATGGCAGAATCGGAGAGTCTCCCCAACTAAGTTTTTGTAGATAATTTAATTATCTTTCTAGAGAGTCTAAGAACGCTTAATTTTCAGTTACGTACTGAAAGTTATGATTTTTGGAAGTCGGCTGTCTGTGGTTGGGCAGATTTGGCCGAGGGAGTTGGGGATTTAATTGAGATAAATTGTTGGGTTAATTGGGGTTGCTGTTATTTTATATCTAGAAACCCGCTACTGTCATGTTGGTAATTATTAATTAAATATTCAGGAGGAGAGCGGATTCCGGGTTGTGCCTTCTACGTGTTCTTCATTTTCTCGCGGTTGAGGCAAGTATATTTGTGATGTGAAAATCGTGTGTTTATGGATTTGTTGAATTGTTTGGATGATGGTTGAATCATGACTGTTTAAATTGTGAGTATGAGTAAGTGATGAATTGAGAATGCTATTTATGTTCTGTTTACATTATGGCATTTATGAGATTGGTTGATGCGTAGTATGGTGAATGCTCGTTATCTTTTGATACATTCACATATATGCATCATATTGAGAATTGTTGAAGTCTTGATCATGCGGTGATCAAGCATCGAGGTCCCCACACTTGCGGAGTGTGGGCATTGGTCCCTGCACCGAGGGTACAGTGCATGGGTGTGCATTGACGGATGCACACCCGCGACACGGTAAAATGCGAAAGAGATGAGAAAGAGGAGCTTTTGATCATAATGCATAGCATGAAATTCATATGTAATATGTTTAACTTGAGAGTTAATGTTCATGCTTGCATTTGTTATGATTATACTTGCCGAGTCATTGGACTCACTCTTCTCGTTGTTTTGTTGTTGTTGTTTGTTTATTTTAGGTACCTTCACGAGGTCAGCATGCATGGAAATAAAGAGGGATTAGTATTATTACACTTGCACGAAATATTCACCATGGAGAAGATAGAGAACTCTAATTATTATTTGTTGATTAGTTCAAATGGTATTTGATTATGACCTTGATTAAGATGTAATAATGGATTAGAACTTCTTCATATTGCTTCCGTGCTTTACTTAAGTTTTATAGATGTTTCGCTTAGTAGCCAAATTACTTTGCTTATGTTATTCATACCTTTTGATAATATTGTTAGAACTTCATTTTATCAATAAACAAAGGAGGCTCACGAAATTTTATAGAATGCCTTAGCATAGTTTTATTATGTTGTTAGTTTGGTAGCATTTCGTGCCATTGTTTGGTGGGTGTTACTGATTGGTATCGAGCGGGCTTTAGGTCCGTGGTAATTAAACTATTAAATTGATACACCGGTGCACATGAGGATGGGATGAGTCAAGCATTGCATTTATGCTTTTGACATGTTATATTGATGATTTACATTATGAGATAATCTTGTATGCTTATTGATAATCTTGTATGATTATGATTTGCTCCTATGATCATTATGACCGAGAATAGTCAATGATATGATGTAGATGTTGTGATGTGCTACCTTGGTATTGCCAGATTATATCATTGTTTGTAGTATGAGGATTAGCAATGTAGCTACCTCGGGTAACTTAATTGCGGTGTTGCGGGTGAATTTATTAGAAAAGTTGTTATTATCCTTGTTGATTTCGCCAATTCTTGGCTGATTGGAGTTAATGAATTTCTTTTGAGATTGTGGTTCTTGCGGTTGAGGGTATGCAATTAGTCTCACCGCTCGCTGAAGCGCTTATTGTTTCTTTCCGGACTCACCGAGATACTTTGCTACCGTGCTTTTTGTTGATTTGTAAGGTTAGTTCCTTCGTGGAGTTTGTCTTGTTGCGAATCATGACTCATTGTTCGCTTGGTGTTTTCTTTTATTAATGCGAATTTTGAGTTGCAAAACTCATTGTTATGTGAAAGCTTTGGATCTATGTTTTCTTTACCTCGAGCGTTGAAGTTTATTGTTCCTTTTCCTTTTGAAAGAGAGTGTTAAAATCCTTTATGTTGTTTTGCTATGCTTAAGTGGAAGGTGGTAGTCGATAAACTAATTCATAAGGTTGAATTATCAGTTGATATGTTAGCATAGTGTATAATTAAATTTTTACTAGTATCCTTGGAAGTGTAGTTGTTTAATTTGATATTGCCTGTAATAGTTTTTAGAAGAACTATGATTAAGAATTTGTTTACTCATGATAGTAACTCATGGAGTTATTGAGGAGTGTGTAATAAGAACCGGAATGATTATTATGATTGTTAAAATGTCTATCATGATTGGATAAATTGAATTATCTGTGTCTTTAGTAATTAATCCGACCGCTTGGAATGATTAAGTAAGGAGGTGTTAGAATATTACCTTGGTAATATTGACCCTTAATATGTCTTTTATTTATATGCTTTATGAGCATGCACAATTGCTAGTTTCATCTATCTTTTACCATGCTAGATTGTTGAAATACGTATAAAGGAATAGATCAAGGTTGATGCATTGACTTGTAGAAACTTGGCTTACGAGCTGGTATCATTGAAGTTTAAAGTCATTTCCATTCTAATTTCTGAATGTAAGGTAGGATACAAAATCTATGCTCATGAATGTCTTATAATTGTAAAATGGAGTTAGGATCATGAATGTTGTTATGACCGAATAATAATCAATTATTTCCAATAGTGAATAGAGTACAATCAATTGGTGCTAAGTTAGAGTTGAGCACCAATAAAGAATGGAATATATGAAATCTAGTAAGAAATTTATACTAGCATGATTTCTGAGATTATCTTGTTCTAGTGTCATCTTGTTTAAGAGCTTTGTTCTATTTATGTGGCTTATGCACTAGGTTCTCCTAGATCAAGTAGTTGCAACCTTACTTAGATATTAGAAACATGATGCAATGATTTCTTATGTTTCTTTTGGAAAAGTTTATGAAGGGAGTTGAGGATATGATGATGCTTGTTAAGAATGTATTATTCTGATGTTAGTATGTTGGTCCATTTGTGGTTATGATGGTAATATTGAAGGTTCATTAAATAGAAGAATTTGAATAAATTCCTTGGTGATGAGGACATCACTTCTTCGGATATACACAACACTCCTCCACTTGATATTCAAGGACCAATTACTAGAGCTCATACCGACAATTGAATTTACATGTGAGCTCGCTCCTAAGTACTTCTTTTGTTCATTTGAGAATCGATTACTACCTAATGATTTAATTATGATTAGGAACCATGGAGAGGATCAAGAAGTACTTGGAGAAGGGCTACGAGGCGCACGAGTCCAGCAAGGGTGGTCGAATCATGTTGGATGTCCAACTCAAGCCCACTTCGAATCCAATTCGGAGTCCAGGACCAGGCCGCACTAAAACGGACGTCCAGATCGCATCCGGACTCCGTTTTGGACGTTCCACATATGTATGGAAAGCTGAGAAGATAAGCTTTCCAATGGCTCTGGTCTCATATCAAAATTCCTTCTGAGTCAACGGGAATCGTCGAAACAAGTGGACGTCCAGAATCTGTCAGGGTGCTGTGACACCGCCTTTTGGGCCGCTCGCTTTGTATCGTGTTGGAGTCCATTAGGACGCGCCCAGGGTTTTGCACGCCCTTACTCCTTTATATACAGCCGCCACCCCACCATTAGGGTTGGGTTTTGCTTAGATTAATTCTGTCTTTGAACAGTTTCGCCGTCATCGGTTTGTGAAACCCCAATTTTCGAGTGCTTCATCAATATATCTGCAATTTGGTTGTGTTCTTCCTTGTTCTTGCTTGTGTTCTTCGATTCGCAGCGAGGATTAGCCTTCTTGGCAAGGTCAACCGGGCAGCGCACGGTTGATAACCCGAGGAGACGTGGTGCTGCGATTGCGGGTTTGGAACGTGTCGTTCGAAGCCGGATCGATTTGTGTCGCGCCTCCACCAAATCGAACATATCCGAACCTGTTGGAAGATCGGGACCCGCTCCCATCAAGTGGTATCGAGCTTGGTGTTCCTCCGTGTTCGAGTTACCCTCCTTTGTTATTTTCGGTTTCGCCCTAGAGTCCATGAAAAGCCCTACAAAAAATTGTAGTCATAGGTTGTTTCTGTCCTAGATCTCGCTTAGCCTTTGCACAAGTTGATTCCGAGTCCGTAGTGTTGAGTTTGTGTCCTTAGTCGAGTTGTGTTGCTGGTTTAGATTGTGTTTTGTTCGAGTTGTATTCCTTCCGCCACCACCCTTCAAACCCTAGCCGTCACCCATCGCGCTTTCCACCCTCTGCTTTTTGTTTTTCCCACCCATATCCCACCCTTTGTTAACCCTCTGTTTGCCATCCATCACGCCTCGTGATCACATCGAATCATCCCCACCTTTCCCGAGCTTCCGCCACCAGATTCCACAAATTCCTCCACCCGATCTTCGTTTTCACCCCACAAAGAACTATAACTTGAGGTCCATCTTCAAACGGCCATAACTTTTGCATACGGACTCGAAATCAGTTGCTTTTTTTTTTGAAATTGGGTGAAATTAAATTTTACATCCGAATTTATTTTCCCGAAATTCGACGAATTTATTTTCCCGAAATTCGGCCTGAAAGTGTAGTACTCAAGGCCCAAACCGAATCACCGATTTTGCAAAGACATTCATTAATTTCGTAGGCCACCTTACATCCGATTGAGTTGCAACTTTGTGTGGTTCCTATTTCGTGATCCGCTCTGTGAAAAAATATAAAAAATACAAAAAAGAAAAATTTCGCTATAGTAGAGAGAGAGAGAGTGCTATCCATAGCCGCAAAAAAAAAAAAAGAAGAAAAAAAAAAGAAAACAGAGTACGCTTTAGGTGCCAACAATTTATTTGTTTTGTGCTTATGCTGAATTGAGCTTCTCAGTGCCTGGACATCTTTGTTGCTGTCGTTGCTTTCATATTCTGTTCGTGACTCCTTGTTCATCATCTCATACTTGATATAGGACACATTTAGGCCAAGAACTAGGACCATACTTTGGACATTTATTCAGCATTACTATCTGTTATTGATTTGTGTTCCACCGACATATTTGGCCTTCCAAACTCCATATATCTACTCGGATAGCACGCTTTGACCTTGCAATCGCACTCCACGCCGACAAGGTATCACGAACCGACCACCGGTTGTACCATCCGCCGCTTTCGTAAGCACACTTGTAAGAGCTTGGTAAGCCACTTCCTTTGCGGGTTTCCACTTCCTTCCTTTGTAGTTGATAGGGATCATCCTTTGTTTTCCCTGTATTTCCCTAACCATGGCAGGAAACGAAGAGGACGGGACACCGGTCGATTTCAACGAGTGTGTTAGTCGCGGCCGCCTACAAGCTGCGCCGACAAACAAAACGCTTCACTCACCGATCTCGGCGAGATTGGACACCATCGTCGCCGCCATTACCCGCTTGAACACCACGGAAGGCATTGAGCGGGTGGAGCGGCGGATGGTCGACCTCACCGGTCGGATGGACACATTGGAGGCACGTCTACCACCGTCAATGATGGCCATCATCATGATGACGCCACGTAGTATGATGTCGATGGCAACATTGATCGGCGGGCGACACAAGATGCACGACTACGCCGTCGTCTTCAAAGAAACCGACATGGTATGGGAGGTAATAACCGAACCGTCATGGTAACGACGACCCTTTTGCTAAAGTGAAGTTTACCATTCCATCTTTTTCTCGGTCTTTATGATGCTGAAATATATCTTGATTGGGAGATGACGGAGAGCGTAAGTTTAACTCTCACTTAGTTCCCGAGCAACATAGAGTTAGACAAGCTACTAGTGAGTTTAAGGACTTTGCTATTATCTGGTGGAATGAACTAAGTACCATGCGCTTACAACCTGATACATGGGAGCGCTTAAAAGAAGCTATGCGTAATCGTTTTGTTCCTCCCTCATATAAACTTGAATTGCGAAAAAATTGCAGCGCTTAGAACAAGGTGATAGTTCTGCTCAAGACTATTATGCCGAGCTTCAAAAGGGTATGGTGCGTTGTGGGGTTGTTGAGGACACGGAGGATAAGATTTGTCGTTTCTACGGGGTTACGGCGTGAAATTCGTGACATTGTTGATTATAAAGAATTTACTATCACAACCGCTTGTTCCACCTTGCTATGCTTGCAGAGAAAGAATTGCAGGACTACGTAATCAACTAAGGCACGCACCGGACGACCCTTCTACACCCCGCGAACGACTACATCGACGGGACTGCCCAAGTCTTCTTCGAGTTTTCGTTCTCCTCCACCACCTGTGAACAAGATGGCAGCAGCGCCACCGAAGCCACTTTCCACGACACGCCTTGTAGATTCTTCAAAAATTCTTTGCGGTGGTCCGACAAGAGTTCTTCTTCCGTGGCTTCAACGGGCCGCTCCTCCGGCATTCATGCCACCACCGTCATGGACTTGGTCATGTGCAGAAGAATTGCCCTAGCCAACGGGCATACATCGCCACAGAAGATGGAGGCTACATCAGCACTTCGGATATCGAGGAGGATGATGATGTTGCTGCTGCCCCGGACGACAATGGCGGTGGTGATGACGACTCGTCCTTGGTGGGGCGTCCACACGACGCTACGGAGCATCATTGTGCAGCGAGTCCTCAGCACGCAGGTACAACAACCCGATAAACTTCAACGCCATAATTTGTTTCAGACCTTCTTTGCAATCAAGAACCGCGGCACGTGTCATCATTGATGGAGGAAGTTGCAACAACTTGGTGAGTACCGATTTGGTCAAGAAGCTTGGCTTGACCACGCCGACCGCATCCACATCCATACCATATTCAATGGTTAAATGACTCTGGAAAAGCTAAGGTAACACAAACATGCCGAGTCCATTTTTCCATTGGTGCTTATGTTGATCATGTTGATTGTGATGTGGTTCCCATGCAAGCATGCTCTCTTTTATTGGGTCGACCTTGGGAATTTGATAATGATGCTTTACACCATGGTAGTAGTAACACATACACTTTTATGCATAAGAAAAGAAAGTTACTTTACGCGCTTTGACCCCAACTGAAATTATAGAGGCCGATAGGGCGAGAGCTGCCGCTTATGATCCAAAGGAACATGATAAATCTGAAAACAGCAAGTAACCAATTTGAAAAATTCTGTTATGCTTGCCACAAAATCGACCTTGCTGCAATTGATGATGTTAATGATACATGCTATGCTTTTGTGTGCAAAGATGCTTTATTTTCTCTTGATAATATGCCTTGCACTTTGCCGCCTCCCGTCACTAACCTTTGCAGGAGTTTAGAGATGTTTTCCCGATGAGATACCTCCGTGACTTCCACCCATTCGAGGGATTGAGCACCAGATTGATTTGATTCCTCGAGCGAGCTTGCCAAACCGCGGCGACAGGACCAATCCCAAGAGACTAAGGAGATTCAGCCAAGTCCAAGACCTTTTGGACCGTGGGTACGCACGTGAGAGCCTTAGTCCTTGTGTTGTTTCTGTTCTTTTGGTTCCCAAAAAGATGGTTCTTGGCGATGTGTGTAGATTGTAGAGCCATTAACAACATTATTATACGGTATCGTCATCCTATTCCTAGGCTAGACGACATGCTTGATGAGTTGTGTGGTGCTATAATTTTCACAAAGATTGACTTATGAGTGGATACCACCAAATAAGAATGAAACTTGGCGATGAATGGAAAACCGCTTTTAAAACTAAGTTCGCTTGTATGAGTGGTTAGTCATGCCTTTTGGTTTAACTAATGCACCTAGCACTTTCATGAGATTAATGAACGAGGTTTTACGTCCTTTCATTGGCAAATTTGTGGTCGCTACTTTGATGATATCTTGATTTATAGCAAGTCCATGGATGAACATTCGACTCACTTACGTGCTGTTTTTAATGCTTTGAGAGATGCACGCTTGTTTGGTAACCTTGAGAAGTGCACCTTTGCACGGATCGAGTCTCTTTTCTTGGCTATGTTGTGACTCCACAGGAATTGAGGTTGATAGAGCCAAGGTGGAGGCGATATGGAGTTGGCCCACGCCCACCAGCCTCCCAAGCGCGGAGTTTTCTTGGCCTTGCAGGATTTTATCGCCGCTTTGTCAAAGAATTCAGCACCATTGCGACACCGCTGATTGAGTTGACAAAGAAGGAGTTGTGTTCCATTGGGGCCATCACAAGAGGAGTCCTTTATTCTTTTGAAGGACAAGCTTACGCACGCACCATTGCTCCAACTTCCGAATTTTGGTAAGACTTTTGAACTCGAATGTGATGCTAGCGGAATTGGTATTGGTGGTGTTTTGATGCAAGAAGGCAAACCTGTTGCCTACTTTAGCGAAAAATTGAATGGTCCTGTTCTTAATTATTCCACGATGATAAAGAATTGTATGCTCTTGTTCGTTCTTTAGAGACGTGGCAACACTATTTATGGCCTAAAGAATTTGTCATTCATTCCGATCATGAATCACTTAAGCATATTCGTAGTCAAACCAATTTGAATCGTAGACATGCTAAGTGGGTTGAATTTATTGAATCTTTCCTTATGTCATTAAACACAAGAAAGGGAAGGATAATGTGATTGCCGATGCTTTGTCTCGACGCTATACCATGTTGTCTCAACTTGATTGTCGATTTTGGTCTTGAAACTATTAAAGAACAATATGCTTTTGATGATGATTTTAAGGATGTGTTGTTGCATTGTAAAGAGGGTCAAACATGGAATAAATTCGTGATCAATGATGGTTTTTTGTTTAGAGCTAACCGCCTATGCATTCCAGCTTGGATCCGTTCGTCTTTTGTTGTTGCAGAGGCGATGGAGGCGGATTGATGGGACATTTTGGTGCTAAGAAGACGGAGGACGCTCGACCACACACTTCTTTTGGCCAAAGATGAGGCGAGATGTTGAGCGGTTTGTGGCTCGCTGCACTACATGTCAAAAAGCTAAGTCTCGCTTGAATCCACATGGTTTATATATGCCACTTCCTGCTCCTTCTATTCCGTGGGCGATATTTCTATGGACTTTGTTTTAGGGTTGCCCAGACTAAGAGGGGAGAGATAGCATTTTGTTGTTGTGGATCGTTTTTCTAAGATGGCTCACTTTATCCCATGTCATAAAACCGATGATGCCGCTCATATTGCTGACCTCTTTTCAAAGAGATAGTTCGCTTGCATGGTATGCCTTCTACTATTGTTTCAGATCGTGATGCCAAGTTCTTGAGTCACTTTTGGCGCACTCTATGGAACAAGTTGGGTACAAAGTTGTTGTTCTCACGACATGTCACCCACAAACCGATGGCCAAACCGAGGTGGTGAACCGCACATTATCTACCATGTTGAGAGCTATTTTGAAGAACAATTTAAAGCTATGGGAAGAGTGTTTGCCGCATGTTGAGTTCGCATATAATCGAGCGGAACACTCCACCACCAAGGTAAGTCCTTTTCGTAGTGTATGGATTCAATCCCGTGCCCCTATTGATATTTTACCTTTGCCTACTAGTGAGAGAGTTCATAATGATGCTAAGGAGCGTGCTGATTTTATTCTCAAAATGCATGAGACTACTAAGGCAAACATTGAAAAGATGAATGAAAATATAGGATTACCGGTAGTAAAGGTAGAAAGGAAGTTAAACTTGAACCGGTGATTTTGTTTGGTTGCACTTATGAAAGGATAGATTTCTGAGTTAAGAAAGTCAAAATTGATGCCTAGAGCTGCTGGTCCTTTTAAGATAGTTGAGAAGATAAATGATAATGCATATAAACTTGAGTTGCCTCCCGAGTTTGGGGTTAGTCCCACCTTTAACATTTCAGATTTGAAGCCATGCTTGGGAGAAGAAGATGAGACCGAGTTGAGGACAACTCCGCTTCAAGAGGGGGAGGATGATGAGGACATCACTTCTTCGGATATACACAACACTCCTCCACTTGATATTCAAGGACCAATTACTAGAGCTCGCTACCGACAATTGAATTTACATGTGAGCTCGCTCCTAAGTACTTCTTTTGTTCATTTGAGAATCGATTACTACCTAATGATTTAATTATGATTAGGAACCATGGAGAGGATCAAGAAGTACTTGGAGAAGGGCTACGAGGCGCACGAGTCCAGCAAGGGTGGTCGAATCATGTTGGATGTCCAACTCAAGCCCACTTCGAATCCAATTCGGAGTCCAGGACCAGGTCGCACTAAAACGGACGCCCAGATCGCATCCGACTCCGTTTTGGACGTTCCACATATGTATGGAAAGCTGAGAAGATAAGCTTTCCAATGGCTCTGGTCTCATATCAAAATTCCTTCTGAGTCAACGGGAATCGTCGAAACAAGTGGACGTCCAGAATCTGTCAGGGTGCTGTGACACCGCCTTTTGGGCCGCTCGCTTTGTATCGTGTTGGAGTCCATTAGGACGCGCCCAGGGTTTTGCACGCCCTTACTCCTTTATATACAGCCGCCACCCCCACCATTAGGGTTGGGTTTTGCTTAGATTAATTCTGTCTTTGAACAGTTTCGCCGTCATCGGTTTGTGAAACCCCAATTTTCGAGTGCTTCATCAATATATCTGCAATTTGGTTGTGTTCTTCCTTGTTCTTGCTTGTGTTCTTCGATTCGCAGGCGAGGATTAGCCTTCTTGGCAAGGTCAACCGGGCAGCGCACGGTTGATAACCTGAGGAGACGTGGTGCTGCGATTGCGGGGTTTGGAACGTGTCGTTCGGAAGCCGGATCGATTTGTGTCGCGCCTCCACCAAATCGAACATATCCAGAACCTGTTGGAAGATCGGGACCCCGTTCCCATCACTTGGTACTATTTAAATCAAAAGTTTTGATAGTGTGTATGCGATCTTTGATCTCATGATTTATGTGGTAGCTGAAATTGTTTTATGCAAAGTGTCGTGTTGAGGGATTTTAATTAGTTCTTAAAGAATTAATGTGTTGTGGTCTTCAACTCTTCTTTTGTTGGAATTGTTAAGGTGATACCGTATTCAAAGAAGGTTGTTCTCTTTGTTAAAAGGAAAAGTTTGATAAAAGTTTTGAAGGTTGAAGTCAAGTTGTGCAATCTTTGTGAAGTGTGTTTGACTTCTTATTTTCGCCGCTAAGAGTTTCGAGCTCAAATGACAACACTGTATTCGTATTGGTTGAGATTTGATGTTTTCGTCTCGAGGAGACATGCGCCTTCACCGTGGTCTTATCCTTTGTTGTCCAAGATCTTTGTTTTCTTGGTTTTGTGTTTATTGCAGATGGACATTGTGCTGAAATTTTCTTCTTTGCTTCTCCAAGAAAGGGTACGCAGCTTGGGTTGCAAAGACCTTTAAGATGTGTATGGCAACCGGTTGGTGTGGTTTTGTGATTAGTCCGGGTGAGATTGTGGGTATCAAGATACTTGAGATTCTTGGAGTGATAAATTGTTCTGTTGAACAATTCTCGATGAGGATTTGATTTAAAGAAGATGTTGTCCTTGAGGCTAAATAGTTTTATTGTTGCAACTAGAAGAACCTAGTGTGGTTCATGAGTGTTACGCTCATTTTGTCGAACGTTGGAATTATTGAAAGTATGGGAATCTTGATCAATTTTATTGGAGCATCATGATGGGGTACTTTGCAAGGATTATTAGAATGATTATGATGGTGTAGTTAATGAGTTTATAATTGTGAAGAAGCCCAACCGTTGTGGAAATTATTGGGATAGTAAGGATTGTTGAATTTTTGCCATGTATAACTTAGCTCAGTGAGTAACCCTCTAGGAGTTAGAATCTTTCTACGATAATCAAGTTGAGAATATGTTTCATATGGTTGTTAATGATTGAGTATGGTTGATTGTGGAAATTTTAGTCACTGAATTTAAGAGTCTTTGTATTAAATATATCAAGTATATGTATAGAAGCCTTAGAGATGGGAAATTTTGGTTGGTGATCTATGCTAGAACCTTGGAGGCTAATGTTATTGCGTGAGAATAGTGGAAGGAGTGGATTCTCAATATTATGATGTTCCTTGATAGTATCCTTTGGATGTAGTAAATGGGTATGTGAGCCGAGAAATTCATGTTGATTGTCCTTAAGATTTGTGGTGAAGTGTTGGTGGGTGAAAAATAACGATGAGGTGCATTGGAAATTATTCGTTAAAGTAACATGTGGGAAGAGGAGTTGACTAGAGTATGTTATTATGAGAATAGTAGAGTCCCTCTACAAAAGTGTGTTGGATGCACTCGGTTTGAACATAGAGTTGATGTTGCCAATTTAAGAGAATTGAGCTAGTATGGTATGGGATAATTTGGAACCTCGTGATTCAAGAGGAAGTTTAATAAAAAATCGGTAGTAAAATGCTCCCCGATTCTTGTTTGAGCTACGTGATGAGAGAAAAGTCTTTGTGGTTTGAGTTGACTTTTGTTGGCTTGTGTGGTTTTTCGGTTTAGGAAAAAAATGGACGGTTTGACATTTGAGTGATTCCCTTGACGTATGTGTTGTTTGTTTGCAAACCACCTACTTGGAAGGTGGAGAGGTTCTTATGTTGAATCCTCGATTTTCTTTATGATTTGACCCTTTGGTGGGGAGTGGGTGATGCGTGATTGCAATAAGAATCCCTTATTTTCGCTTGTATTCGTGTGTGAAAGAGTGGGTTTACCTTGACCCCGTGGTGTGCCCGTGTTTAAGGGGTGCTCATTGCTAAGGTAAAGAGATCGATTGAGAATGGAAACATGAGATATATGTGTCTGCAGATTGTGTGGGTTGGTACTAAAGGGAATGATAACCCGATGTGTATTTAATCGCTTTTGTTAATTGCGAAGTTTTAGGGTTTGTGTATCACTAGGACTACCTTGGGTTCTAGTGTGGGATACACGCTTTGTATGACTCTCGTATCGAGGGAGAACTTGAAAGATCCGAGCGTGGGCTTCATTAAAACCGTTGACCAACGAGTAAGACCACCACCATTCAAGAATTAAAGCTACACAATTCAAGTGTTGTAGGGGCGTAAGTTCAACGAGTGGCCTTGGTGAGTCGGACTGCTGGTCGCCCAGAGCGGGTGAAAAGTTATGCGATGTAAGGAGCAAGGATCGGAGGTTGGCAAACCACTTGGATCTTCAAGAACCTATGTGCGAGGTGCAAGCAATTAGAAAAAATATTTAGTATGTCAAAGCGCTTTGGTCGCAGCAGACCGAGAGAGAAGCAACTTGGGAGTTGGAGTCTCGTGATGCGCTGAAAGCAAAGACCGGCGTTGTTCACGCCGGTGCTAGTTAATTGCTAGTTGGTTGTTTTGTTTTCTCGTTGAGGTTGCGTTAGAATTGGGGTCGAATTGCTTAAGGGGTAGAATGTAATACCCGGAAATTGTTTAATTAATTGTTTAATTAATAGAGAGGGACTTTGTGAAATAATTAAATTTATAAGAGTTTTGAGGGTTTTATGAAAATTTAAGACAACTCGGCCTAGGCCTTGGCCTGTGGATTTTTCTTGGCCCAAGAGGGAGGGAGGCCACCTCTTAAAACCCTAGGCAGCCCCCACCCCGCGCCCACCCCCCGCGCCCACCCCAGCAGCCGCCGCCCGTGCTGCCCCGACGCCTTCTTCCCGTGCGCCGCCGCCGCCTTCATCGTCGCCGCCTCCTCCCCGTGCGCCGCCGCCGACGCTCGCCGCTGTATCGCGTGGATCCGGAGGAAAGAGAGGAGGAGATCGCGGGCGTGTTCGTCGCCGTGTTCGTCGTGTTCGCCGACGTGTTCGCCGTCGTGTCGTCAAGGGTAATCCTGGTAGTCTCTAAATTGGTTTTAATCAAGTTAGATTCGTCGGTTTTCTGGGCTGCTGGGACGGTAGTTGTTTCGTGGCAGTTTTGATCTAGTTTCGTCGGGATTCAGGTCTGGACCCCTTCTAGAAAGTTGTAGAGGGTTTAATTATCTTTCCAGGGAGTACAAGAACACGTGATTCGGATTTGTGTAGCGAAAGTTATGAATTTTCTAGTGTTACTGTTCTGCAGATCGGGGTAGTTCTGGACAGAGTTTAGTAGATCGGTTTGTGCGACAGAAATAGTTGCGATTCAGGAGTCCTTAAAATTGATAAAGTTGTAGATAAGTTTCTTAGCTTTCAATAGAGGTAAAGAAGTCCGGATTCCGAATTTCTGGGCGAAAGTTATGCCTGTTTTAGTGCGCTGTCCAGAGAGTCCGACGTGAATTTGGATGCTTTAGAAAAGGGTTTGGATCGGCTAGTTAATGGCAGAATCAGAGAGTCTCCCCAACTAAGTTTTTGTAGATAATTTAATTATCTTTCTAGAGAGTCCAAGAACGCTTAATTTGGGGTTACTTACTGAAAGTTATGATTTTTGGAATCGGCTGTCTGTGGTTGGGCAGATTTGGCCGAGGGGAGTTGGGGATTTAATTGAGATAAATTGTTGGGTTAATTGGGGTTGCTGTTATTTTATATCTAGAAACCCGCTACTGTCATGTTGGTAATTATTAATTAAATATTCAGGAGGAGAGCGGATTCCGGGGGTTGTGCCTTCTACGTGTTCTTCATTTTCTCGGTTGAGGCAAGTATATTTGTGATGTGAAAATCTGTGTGTTTATGGATTTGTTGAATTGTTTGGATGATGGTTGAATCATGACTGCTTAAATTGTGAGTATGAGTAAGTGATGAATTGAGAATGCTATTTATGTTCTGTTTACATTATGGCATTTATGAGATTGGTTGATGCGTAGTATGGTGAATGCTCGTTATCTTTTGATACATTCACATATATGCATCATATTGAGAATTGTTGAAGTCTTGATCATGCGGTGATCAAGCATCGAGGTCTCCGCACTTGCGAGTGTGGGCATTGGTCCCTGCACCGAGGGTACAGTGCATGGGTGTGCATTGACGGATGCACACCGCGACACCGTAAAATGCGAAAGAGATGAGAAAGAGGAGCTTTTGATCATAATGCATAGCATGAAATTCATATGTAATATGTTTAACTTGAGAGTTAATGTTCATGCTTGCATTTGTTACGATTATACTTGCCGAGTCATTGACTCACTCTGTCGTTGTTTTGTTGTTGTTGTTTGTTTATTTTAGGTACCTTCACGAGGTCAAGCATGCATGGGAATAAAGAGGGATTAGTATTGTTGCACTTGCACGAAATATTCACCATGGAGAAGATAGAGAACTCTAATTATTATTTGTTGATTAGTTCAAATGGTATTTGATTATGACCTTCAGATTAAGATGTAATAATGGATTAGAACTTCTTCATATTGCTTCCGTGCTTTACTTAAGTTTTATAGATGTTTCTGCTTAGTAGCCAAATTACTTTGCTTGCGGTTATTCATACCTTTTGATAATATTGTTAGAACTTCATTTTTATCAATAAACAAAGGAGGCTCTGCCGAAATTTTATAAAATGCCTTAGCATAGTTTTATTATGTTGTTAGTTTGGTAGCATTTCAGGCCATTGTTTGGCTGGGGTGTTACACTAAAAGCATAAGATGAGAGAAAACAATCTAAGCAGCTACGCAAAACAACCATTCTAGCCCATGCTAGAAGGACTAACCCAAATGCATCTCATGATATGCAACAGAAAGGAGCAAGAGCATAATAAACAGGATAAGACATGAAACACACAGCTCCCTCTCACAACAGTCCATAAGGACATACCACTCCAAGCTCTCCCCGCAAGGCTGACACACTAGAGCTATCCAAAGGCTTGGCACAGATAACAGCCAACTGGTGGTCACTCTCCACAAACTAGAGCACTATTCGACATGGCATGGATCAGGAGAGGATCTCTAAAACCAGACTAGTCACAAGTTTGAACAGAACAAGATTTAATTCAAGTTGTTCATATTTAATTAAGCTAGTATGGCAAGAGCAAAGCAACACATAGAAGAGCATGATAAATCAAGCTATCACAAGATATGGCAAGATATAAAGCATGATATCATGTCACATAAAGATAATAGTTAGGGCTCTAAAATCTGTACCGGCATTCATGTGAATATTATGCAACAATATACAAATGAATGCACAAAAGGTGAACTCTCCCTGAAACATAGCCCGAACAGACAGAAAGACTCCAACTCCTCCTAGAGAAGGCAAATTGAGAAGAATCAGAAAATTTAGCACAAAATCCAGAAGGGAAGGTTCTAACTCAAAGAGGTGATTCTCAAACACACTTCATCCTCATGGTCTCTAGCCTATAACCTCATACCACGGAGCAAAGGCACACTATATCAACTCACAAGACTCTAGTGGCCAAGAAAAAAGTTCAAGCTAGGCAGAAGAGAAACCTAGAGAACCAAAGCCCAGACTAGGTAGTAAATAATCCTAGAGAACCATTTAGAAGAGAGGTGTGACTGAGACAATATCACCTAGAGATGGCTCTCATCTATACAATCGGACCCTTCCTACCACTAGAATAAATAACCAATGCAAAGCCAAGTGATGGGAAGCAAAATACTAAAGATCACAAGGGAGCAAACCTCTCTCACGATCGCTCGGTGAGGAGTTGTGATCGCAGACCTGATGTAGTCGCATCGAGTTCGGTCGAGAGTCCAGACCGCGCTCATAGTTGCTATGATATAGTCGTAAAGGCCAAGGAGCGGTCGTAAAGGCTGCAGCAGTCTCCCCCTCATTCACAGCCTGCAGGTTAAACACAGAGACGACCGATGTCCTAGTACTGGGGTAAATGATATACAACATGGAACCAGTACTGGGACAGATGACAACAACAGTAGCATCACTAGTACTAATGACTTAGAATACATGAGAACACACACCCACACAAGCTCAATCTAGCCCTCATCAAAAGCATCTAGAACAGCAAGCCTAGAGCTACCCAATACTAGAAGGAGCTTGTGACCTAACCACAGATCTCATGATATCTAAGCATAAGCACAAATTAACGCTACCAAGATGTCATACAGTTTATTTCATGCCATAACTGAAATGAATAAGATCAAGGTATACATGCATCACAATGAATCATAACCATACACATAGCACGTGACAAGGAAAAGTCACTGAAGCATATGCTAGCATGGATATAAGCATGTACACAAGTAAAGATAAGAAGGCATGAATAAACATAGCATCATGACATAGACAACTATCCGAGATATTAATCAAGCTCACAATGTCCATACTCGAGTGCTAACATGAATAAATAATGGTGAACGGACATAAGGAGCAAGATATAATCAATAGACCATGATGGATATTACAAGGCACAAGGTCATGATGATACTTGACTTCTAAAACATACATTCTACTTATGCTCACGAAATCAAGTCAAAGCTTAAGCATCCAATCAATTAACATATATAACAAGTACAATGATACTTAAGCAACATACACATAAATGCATGAAGGGAAGGTATCAAGAGTAAAATATGCCAATATGGTACGAGTGAGCACAAGAACACGCACAACATGCTAATTATGATCATCATGAATATAAAAGCATGAGGATATAGAGTCGCTCACAAAGTAGGTGGAGACGCAACCGATGAAAGCATATGCCTCTTGGAGGTCATGAAGTAGTGAAGAACCAACAAATGTTCTAATCACGTGATCAAGGAAAAGATTAGAACCCAATCAAATCCATGTTCTTCATCCTGCGTCTTGACACCTACAAGAATAATGTATCCGAATCTTGGATCCCGAAGGGTTAGTAAGCATGTACTTGGGAACCCAAGACTTGACACATTCACGCTAGAAGTATGCAAGTTAACATGATGCAATGGATGATTCATGCAAGAAAATCGATCCTAGAGGCACATCGCAAGTGGACAACTCGACAAGTGAAATGAGTCCCAACTCCGAAGAAGCGGTGAATACCTAACTTGAAAGCACCAAGAAGAGAACCAACAAAAGCACCAACGAAACTCACAACTTCTCCTTGCCATAGATGCGCACCTCGTTTGGGCGAACGAGGTCCATCATTTGAGAAACATGAAATTCCTCCTCGAGACAAAGACGTGGACAAAATGAGAAAACACACGAAACAAGTCCACGATGCCAATGAGCCAATGAGGTCCATCCTTCTCACAAAAATGAGTAATGGTGCAAGCGTCTACTACGAGACAAGATCCAAAAGGACAAAGCACCATTCTTGCTCAAAGAGAAGTCCCTTAGACCTCACGAGAAGAGCCAACAAGAAATGCACTAGCCAAAGTAGAAGCAAAGGATATAAAACAGAAAGATTTATGCTCACTACAAACGGCTCCTAATCCAAAAGTACAGAGGAGACTAAGTCACAAGATGCAGCACTCATATCATCGTGCTCTCTCCTCAAAGCATTTACACCATCCCTTATAGAATCACACTATAAACCAGGGAAGAAAATGCAAACAAATTGGATCAACAAGAGCAACATGGCTAGTACAAACATAAAACAAGAGAAGCTAGAACAGCAAAACATAGCATTCTAATCTCAGCCCTAGCAAACTCAAGCTCCTCTACACATGTGCAGTGAATCAATTTTAATTTCTCATTTTCAGTTTTTAGCATGCAAGAAAAGAAATTAAATTTTTATGGTCTACAAGAAAAGACTCACAACTTACACAACATAAGTCAGATTCCAGCCTAGCATGATCAATCTAGCAATTTTAACACTAGGCATCTCACATTGTCTCTAAGAGAGAGTATCTTCATCTTGGACAAGGCCAAGGTCACGTTGAGATTTTACCTTGCTCATGATGACCCCGTACATCCTTATCATCATCCGTGTGTTCTCCAAGACTTTCTCCTTCCTGACACTTGAACAATCAAAGGTAAAGAATGTACCACAATGTTCATACTTGTGGTTTCTTGCAAATAAAATCACCCTCTCGTTGAAATCAAGCCTCTTGTCGCAAAGGACATCATTGGCAGAAAAACAGCCCAACAAGATACACAGAAAAGCTCACAAGAGTCCCTACTAGTTGCCATGCTCAAGATCGGTTAAGATCAAATACAGAGCGAACCTCGCTCTGATACCAATTGTAGGATCGGAAACGGCAACAGAGGGGGGGGGGTGAATGGTGCGTTTAAAAATCGCTTCCAAGTATCCACTCAATTCTCTTCTCCGATAGCCATATAAGCTATAAGGAAGTAGATACAAAGTTCACTGAAAAGTCAGATCGGCAAGGTAATTAAACTGAGCACAAAACATAGCCAAAAAGTAAACAATATGCCAAGAGCTGTCCTGAGTACTTTAGCTGAAAATGAAGTCTAAAAATAGCAAGGCTACCAGCTAAGAAGCAGATGAAAAACAATCTGAAAACAGCAGGTAACACTTAGTTGAAATCAAGCGGAAGTAGCAAATACTGCAGGGGGCAAAAGGCAGCAAAAAGATACACCAAAAACTATGAGCACATGCTGTCCGAAAGCTGAAAATGAAGCCAACTAAATGCAGTAAAACATCTGATTTTGACTGTTGTCCATTAGTTGGTTAAAAACAAGGAAGGGGAGAAATCACGTTGAAGTCTTAAAGCATGGGCTGCTGCTGGACTGAAAAAGAGACATTGCAGTAGTTATCTTGTTGTCCAAAGACTTTAAGTACAGGCTGAAAGTAGACATTGGCTGCTGCAAAAGAAAAGAGATCAGCTACAAGAGCTGCCGAGAGCACAGAAAGCAGCCGAAAGAAATAAAAGGAACAACAAAACGCAGGGAAGAACTGATCTTGCCGCAATGAGTACAGCAGAGTTCAGCTGCTCTTTTGTCGGTATAGTAAGTGTAGAAGCCCAAAAAAAACTGTGATTAATGTTCATCGTCTGCAGCTCTTTCTCAAGTAAGATGATAGAACTAAGTCCCAAACAACAAGGTGAACTGAAAAAGGGGAGATCAGACAAAAAGCCTACCCATCTCAGGAAGTGAAGAGACTAAGATGAATAGCTGTTCTGCACAAAAGAAGAAGCCTGCGATGAGCTTTTGAACCAAGAAACTAAGCTGCAGCTGAAAAACCGACTGAAACAAGCACTAGGCATAGAGAAGGAAAATAGAATAAAATGATCAGCCGCAAGAATCAAACTTACTTTATAATTTTCTTGAGAGAAGACAGATGCTCTACTAGAGATTGAAAAGCAGACCAGAACCGAATAGAATCTGACCAGACGAGACTCAAAATAAAATCTGACCCGCAAGAGAACAGCAGACAAAGAACAGGAAACCAAACAAAACCACAAGAAGTGATAGAAAATCAGATTTCATTCCAACCAAAAAATACAAAGGAGTCCCCATACACATGGACATTAGAACAAGAGGAGTATTTACAAGACTCTCAATCCATCCTCTCCCTCTCAATCCTCAAGAACACCAAGAGCCTCACATGTTTCTTGGGAGGAACACACACATGGAGAGAAAATAAAGTCCTAACTCTCTCCCAAAGCCATGAGGGGGTATGCAGCCCCTCACACCTATTTATAGCCCTTGGCTAACAGATCTCCAACCCGTTACGCCGGCTAAACCCGAACGGAGCCCGCTGCCGCTTGTGCAGCCTCGCGAAATCACCATTTTGCCCCTCCTGCACCTTCCGGGAAGCTTCCGCGCTCCTTGTCATCCACGACTCACAACCACATCGAATCTCCGCCGTCTTTGACACATCCGACCGTTCTGACCTCGACACCGCCTGTGTCTTGTCCGGTCACCTCGTGTCTCGCCACGACTCCGTTTCGACGTCCCGCGCACCAACATGCATAAGAAACACATCAAATAGCACCGCTCGATACATGTAAGCATAATAACATCAACAAACCTGTCGAAACATCAGAATATGCATCCTAAACCTTTTGACCAGGTTTGACCAAGTCCGACTGAACCCGTTGCACCACGCAACGACATGGTCCGAACCAACCAACTCAAACTCGACTTTCTTAAACCGATGTTAATTACTCATCATACACACGGGATGACCACCACATGGTCTCTCACTATCTCTCCTCGAAGTTCTGCACGAATCTCCTCTTTCAACCGTTCCTCCCACTCGCCCTTGGATCTCTTCCTACTCCTATATACCTCAGAGTCGTCTGGGGATCACTACCTCCAAGGTATGTAAACCCTAAGGCCTCGCATATGACCTGGGTATCCTTGTTTCCCCGGGCTATGGATAGTATATCCCTCTCCCTGACTGCTTCAAAGTAGCATTGGGAAGAATCGGTAGTCAATATTTGCTGCAAGACGCAATCATATTATTTTAGATCCTATGAAGTTATGGACTTATTAACAATTAGACAGTTTAATATATCTTACCAGGCATTGGGACACTTCTTCGTCTACGGGGTTTTTGAAAGAGAAGATGTCAAAAGACATGGTTGATGACCTCACTCTTAACCAGTTTCAAACGCACTCATTTGTGATCCTGGCAAATAGCGGAGAGGCCTCTGATCGGATTGCGACCTCATACTCCCTCCTCTATTGTGGGATTTTACCCGCATACTCGGCGGTGCCGAGCCAGTGGGGTGAGTGTTTTGTGCCTAGAGAGCCTTGTCTACCGCACTTTGCTGTTGAAATTTGATCATTATCTTCATCCGCACAAAGGCATCGCATATATCTGGGGACACAAAAGGATACTTCATGAAGGGTGTTTGTAACAGCCCAGCTGTTTATTTCAAAATTTTGGAAGAAAAAAATTTAAATTATTAAATTAAAATAATTTAGTTTAAAATAAAAATAAGAGTTTTGTTTGTATGAAATTTGAATTTTGTTTGCCCTGATTTTCTGCTTTTAGAAAGCTGGATTTGAAAAGTAATTTATAGTAAAAACTAAAAAATATTATTGCATAAAATGATATTTTGATTTTTGTAAAATACTATGTCAAATTAATTATTTGGAATTATTCGCTTATATTTGGTTTTCGAGTTTTTCGAGTTTTAAAATCTATTTTGAAAATAAAAGTATTTTAAGTATGAGAATTAAAATACCAACAGTAGTTGGAAATATTTTTATTAAGTCCAAAATGTCTCCAGGAAGTTGTTTGAATTTTCCTGGAAAGTTTTGGATATAATTTTATATTTTTCTGAGCTTTATTGAATGTTCTGGTGTTTTCTGAAAATCTAAATCAAATTTAATCCTCCGCCGCGCAATCTAATCTCGTGTGTCCATATTCTCTTAACCCCTTCACTCTCCATTCGACAGTCCCGATTTCTTCCTTGCGTCGCATCGCTCATCCGACCATCTGCACTTTCCTCTCTCTCTTCTCTCGCTGATAAACCCGGTCCCACCTGTCAGTGAATAAAATTATTTTTCTTTACAAAAATAATTCGACCAGAAAATCAAAATTCTTGCTGACGTCATAAATTTCTTTTCTACAGAAAAATAATTCATTTGAAAATCATTTCCCATGATGATGTCATAATTTGATTCTTCAGTTCAAAAATAATTCCAGAAAATCGGTTTATTCTTTTCTCCCTTTTCAAACTTCCGAGAGCCCGTTCTTTTTCGTTTTAAGTCCGATTGAGCCCATTCAAATTTATAAATTTATCTAAAATTCTAATCTATCCATTTATACCCTATTTTAAAATTTTTGAAATTTTTGAATTTATTTGGTTTAAACTAAATCTTAATTAGAATATTTATTTAATAAAATAAAATTAAATATTAATATTTGCTAAAAATATTTTATTTGAGTTCTTTGAGTCTCAAGGAAGTTTTGAAATTTATTTTAGAATTTTCAGAGTTTGTTTGAACTCAATTTCAAAATCTCAAACAAAAATAGAAAAAAAAAGAAAAGGGAGAGAGAATGAACAGTACCGCACTGCATCGTTCATCATCGCCCCGAGAGCATCGCGGCTTGTATGCAGCACGCCATGGCCGTGATTTTTCAAACTTGATTTCATTGATTTTCTCAACGGTTTTTCGTGAAATAAATTGCATTCAATTCCTCTCATCAAGACCTTTCAATTCCCCACCGCTTCCTCTCATTTATGTGTATTTACACGAAATTGAAATCGGCGCCTAAATGGCATGAATGCTTGATCTCTCTCTCCCGTCCACCTCCACCCCTATAAAAGGGAGCACCGGGTGCCCATTCTCATCCTCACTCAACCCCCGAAATCTCAAAGCCTCTCTCCGTTCCTACTCTCCACAATAGCCATTTTACTTTTGTGTACCGAGCGGTGTTCATCGGCCTTTTGCGCCGCCTACAGTGGAGTCCGGTCGCTTTTGACCACACCGCTGGCTTCGCCTCCTCGTTTCACGCAGAGGCTCCCTCGCCGCCGGAGCATCACCGAGCATCGCCGACCACCGTGGCCAAACCACGCCATCGTTCCTCTCCTCGCTGCGAGCCGACCGTGCGTGTTGGATCAAAACCGAGGTGAGCATTGTATTCTCGACGTTCTCCTCTTCGCTTCGCCACCAACCTCACCTCTAACTCCTCTCCGCTTGCCCGAATGCCGATGCCAACCCGCCGGCCGCCTAATGTCTTCACCGCCATGTTTCGTCACCATCCGATGTCCGCTGGCCGAGCCGTCTGCATCGCTGAGTTCGCCGACGCGTTTCACGCCATCACCGAAGACTCCCGAGTCCTCGCCGACCGGTCGAGCCAGACACGAAACCGTGCCTTCGCGCAGACACCACTTTTTCGTAAGCACTTTGATTGCTCGTGTCATATCGTGTCCTAGCCTCCAAACAATTTATCTATCTTTTGTTTAATTTTTCGTGGAGCCAATTGTCGAAATTGAACTTTCCGCAAAATGGTCGTTTTGACCCGACGCCGATTCGCCGCCTCTGCTGAGTTTTAGCCTGTGCCGTAATTTTCTTAGACTTGCCTCGCGGCGTTTCACGCCGTGCTTCCTTCCGCTTCCGAAAAGCCTCTACAAATTTTTGCCTCCGACACCGCCATGGCCGCCAATGGCATCTAGTGTCCCCATTCATCCGTAATGTTTTTACCCAATCCGCTCATCGCCATATCGTGCCAAACCATCCCGGTAGCTACCTTTCAAATGGTTTTGGATTCGCTTCACCGAGCACCAAGATATCAAGTTTTTCCTTTTTCACCGTCGCCGCTCAAACGCCGATTGTATCGCTCCGATGAATTTTCAGCTTAGCCAATAATTTTCCTAGCTTCACCATGTCGTGTTCTACCCCGTGCTCACCCTACATCTCCACGTTCTACACCCGGTACTATCTCCTTCCAACTTGTCGTTGTCCTTTCGCCGTCACTGCTGCATTCTCTCACCGCCAGTGATTGCCGCCGTTCCTCGACGCCGTACCCACGTCACCACCTTCGCCTCGTCGCCGGGGTTGCATTTTGTCCATTCGCCGCTACCTCGCAACCAATCGACCCCGTTCTGTTTAAAAAGGAATTCTCGGATTTTGTTATCATTTCATGTAATACCTAAATCTTCCAGATATTCGTTCTCCCTCATTCAAACTCTGAATCCGTTGATTCTTTCTCCTAAATTCATCCAAAATCATAATTTATCCTCGATATATATTTTATAATTTTGGATTTTATTTGAGTTTATTCGCTGGTTCTTCGCGTGTAGACTCGACGATTCTAAGAATTTCTCGACGAAGGTTTGCACCCAACTCAAGAGCAAGGCAAGTCACACTCCTTGATCATGTTGATCCCAGATTGCAAGTAAAATTATGTTGTTTTAAATTATATTGCATGCATATGTTTATTCAAGTATTTCAAATTCCAGTTTTAATCTTAGTTAATTCCTAATTGTTATTGACACCTTTGACCTTGCACATCCTTATACCTTGTCACCCTAGAATCAAACTCTAGTTAGTACACTAGTATTGGCTAGAGACTTTTATAACAAATGCTTAGACCTGCTTAGACATAATATTTGTTTTGGGATACTGTTTCACATAAAATGATAAGCTTTTGGAATGCATTCTTGACTTTGGTGAGTCAAGAAGGATTATAAAATATTTGGGAATAAAATATAAAATCTGATTTGGACTTAGGCTAATGGTTAGGTGGTGGGTGCAGGCATGCACTGTTGTTCGGAGACACAGTGTTGATTGTCGGGCACAGGGGTATGTGGTTGAGCCTAAGTCAATTAAGGACCGGTCTGTGAGCTACTATTGCAAAGCCCTATCGTACTACCACAAGACTGGTATGGGACAGTCCTGGCTAACTAATTTGTGAGTCCCAACCTGAGCCTTGTCGTAGGTTGAAAGTGAGCGTGGCGTAGTCCATGAGAAGTCTCACTTGGCTCAAGAGGGGGCTCCAACTTGTGGATTCAAGTTGTAGTGAAACCTCAGTGTTGGCTTGGCCAGGTTGAAGGCTTTGCATTGTAAAGGCCTTGTCATGATCTTCTCGCCGCACACCAAAGGAAGTGTGCTTATCGCGTGGCAATATGGGATGATCATGTCTTGTGGGTAAAGTCGCACAACCTCTCGCAGAGTGTATAAACTATCTCGATAGCCGTGCCCGCGGTCAAGGGCATGCTGAGTAAAGTTTTTCATGGATTAGACTTTGGTTTTTGAAACAATTTGCAAAACTGTGTGGTTAGAGCCACATAAGAGTTTTTGGAAAAGATGGTCCGGGTGGGATGCCCGTGGATAGGTTGGTGTTTGGTCGGAGCCTGCACTAACGGTAATACTTTTAATTACAATTATTGTTTTTACGTATTATATTAAATTCAGCAATTTCAATCTATTTACCATATATCTTTAAATGCTGTTTTATGCAAACTAACCCTATCGCCCTTCCTTTGAAGCCTTTATCATTATGATGCATTTCTCCAGGACTTATGGAGTACAAGTTTGTACTCACTCTTGCTATCTCAACACAGAGGAAGACGACTTCAACTACGGTGAAGATCTGGACGAGTAGGCGCGTCTTCATCGTTGTTTGCTCAGGCGTGCTCGGTGGACTTCTTCCACTTCGGTGTTTTTCTTCCGCTGCTATTATTTAAATTTTGGCTTATATGCTATGGATGTAAACTTTGGCATTCATGCCCATATTTAGTTAATAAATATCATTTTGGTTGATATTTATCTTTGTTGTTCACTGTGTGCACTAGCTGATCCTGGACTAGTGCGATTTACACAGAGGGTCTTGGAGTTGTTGCTCCGGGTCCCGACAGTGTTCGATCATTGTTCATGACAAGTGTGCTCTTGAAGGTCTTCCACGCTTTTCCCATCACGAGGAACACCAGCCGTTGCATGAGTCGCTGGACTTCTGCTGGGATCTCGAATGACCTTGAAATTTTCACCCACAGCTGCTCTTGCTGTACTTCTATTAGAGACTTCCAGATTATTGTGGTGATAGGGACCTGTTCCCTTGCAACTATCCTATAGATCGTCCAGAATGATGCCGCTACTTTTTGGGATGCAGAGGGACCCCAACGAGAGAGACCTTCATGATGGTCATTCGTCCCTCAGGCCTTTTTGATATTCATTTGCCACGCTTAGGTACGTTCTTCAAAGCGTCAGATGTATTCAGTGACATCGATGCAGCGATGATGACTGTGCGGACACCATCTCTCTTACAAAAAGGACTAATTACAGTGAGCTATGAGCATAAACATTGGCACATGATTGTTTTTATGTACTTTAATATTCTTAATGTAGTTGTTAAGAAGTAAGAACATGAGCATCCTAAATAGTTTTCAGACGAATTTGTAGATAATTGGTTATCTTTTTCTCATCTTAGTGTATATTATTGCTACAAGGTATCTTTGCAACACTAACATGCCATTCTAAATAGTTCTTGTAGCAATAATATACACCAACAAGATAAAGATAACCTATTATGCACAAATTCTACTGTAAAGTAGTCAGGCTAATCATGTTGGTATTTCTCAACAACTACAAGAGGAACATTAAAACACTATACACTTAGGCTTCAACAGGTATGAAGCAAATCACAGACTGGAGTGTGTGATTTGCTTTATGCCCTTTGAAACACAAGTCACGATGCATTAACGTTTCTCCTGTACAACTACTACTCCAACTCACAGTGCTTTAAGGGAAGTTTATTTTGCACCCCTAATGAACTGCTCACTGCTGGCATTAGTATTCCCATAACTTCCCTTAAAGCTTTCATCTTTGCATCGATTTCATAAGAATCGGTTTAAATTGTGTTCCCTCGCTAATGAGACATCGTGTAGGTTCCTGAATCACTTTTCGATGCCAATTCTAACTTGTCTAGTACATACATGATTAATTTGCTCAATTAAAATCAAGCTCCAAAATTTAACAGTGCAAACTCTTTTTTACTTGACTAACGAGATAATTTCCAGGGTTCCTTCCATTGGTCCAAACCTAGATCGAAATCCTAAGACATAGACAAACTACTCATAGTTAACTCACAAGCACATAGACAAATTGGCCGTGAGAGAGAGACAGGGAGGGGGTGTTCGGCCGAACAGAGGGGAAGTAGGGGAGCTGGTGGAGCCTGGCCGAGCATCGGTGTTGTCGGTGAGAGGTGGTCGGAGCAAGGGCAGTGTGGGGTAAAATGGAGTGTGGGGAGTTTGGTGTTCACAAACATAGGTTCAAAATGTTCAAAGGAGACTTGCCTTCGTGTGCGATATCTTGAATTTCTTGCTGCGGGTCTTCGAATTCTTCGACAACGTTGGATTCTACGCGCAAAACGATAAAACAAACAAACAAATAAATACAAATAACATTAAAAAAATATAATGTAACGACTGGAAAGGAGTTTATAATTTTATAAGAATTTAGGAGAAAGTTTCAACGGATTCGGAGTTCAAACGAGGGAGGAAGGATTTTTGGAAGATTAAACGAAAAAAGATTTTCTGGAAATAAAATATTTGAGTTCAGAAAAATAAATAAACTTTTTGAGGATTTTACAAAGTTTGAATTTGAATTTTTGGAGTGCATAGAAAAGTTGAAATGAAACTAAGATTTTGAAAGTGAACTGGGTGTTTGAAATTTGAAATTTGAATTTTAAAATAATAAATAAATTTCAAAAATTTAAAAGGATGGTAGAAATGAATAGTTTGGAATATTTGATGAATTTAGAAATTTGAATGGACCAAATTGGAGTTTGGATGAAAAAGTACGGGCCTCGGGAAGTTTGAAATCAGAGAAAAAAGAAAAAGAAGATTTTCTGGAATTATTTTTCTAAAGGAAATTCTGAATTATTGCGTCAGCAGGAATTTCTTTTTCGGCCGAATTATTTTTCTACGGGAAAATCGGATTATGACGTCAAGATGACGCCACCGAGAGTGGACCGGTACCGACAAGTGGGCCCTGGTCCATGGACCGGGTCCACGGAGGGGAAGGATGGCCGAGGTCGACGGTGTGGCGCCGACGCGGCGGCCATCGGACGAGCTGGCGCCGACGAGCGCCGACGCGCGCCACACCACCGCCATGTGGGCACGGTGGCGGCCCGACCGGGCGACTCGGGCCCGGGCTCGTCGGTGCTCGGTGGGTGATGGCCGGCATGAAAAGGAAATGGAAAGAGGGGCCGAGGAGAACTCTGAGGTGGCTCTGCCACCGGGAGGCGGCCGAGGCGCGCGGCGACGAGGAGGGGCGGTGGTGCGGCTCGGTCGACGACGGCGAGTGGGCTCCGGTGGCCGAGAGGCGATCCGAGGGCGGTGGTGGGGACGGCGAGGCGTGAGGCGGCCCGAGGCGGCGGCGATTACTCGCCGGACTCCTAGGCGGCGGGCTTAATGACGACGGCGCGGAGGCGGTGGAGGACCGGGAGAGAGAGAGTGGAGGGAGAGATGGAGGGACAACGGGGTGCTCGGGAGGGTTTTATAGGGGCGAGGGAGGGATCCGCGGCAATCCATCACGGAGTGGGGAGGTGGCGTGGCGGCGGTTGGGAAGTGGGGGCGGGAGAGAAGGAAGTGGGTGCGGTGTGGCGCACGAAGAGGGAGAGAGAGAAGTGGGTGCGCGGGTGCGGGAGGTGGCCGGGAAGAGCGGAGGGGCGTAACGGCCTGGCGGTGGCGCGGCCGAAAAGAGAGGAGCGGGCGCGTGGGGAAGACGGATCTGACAGGTGGGGCGGGCGAGAGAGAGAGAGAGAGAGAGAGAGAGAGAGCAGGGGCCGATGGTGATCAGGCCGAGGGAGTAAGGCGGTGCGAGCGGGTAGGATAGGCTCAAGGGGCGTGAGATAACCGGCCGTCCACATGGCGGCCAGAGAGAGGGGGAAGGCGGGATCCCGGGCGGCGACGTGGGCAGATCCCGGGCTTCCACGTGGCGCCCGGAGGGCAAGGGAGAGAAAATATTTTCTGATTTTGGTTTTTGATTTACAGAAAATCCTAGAAAACTAAATATAGCTTAGAAAAATACAAAATAAACTTTAAAAATTCTAGAAAAATTCATATAAGTTTCTGGGGGTATTTTGAGCCTAGATAAAATATTTCCAAGTTATTTTGGTATTATATTTTCAAACTAAGATTTCTTTTTAATTCTAGAATTTGATTTTAAAATCTGAAAAAACTTAGAAAAATTCAAATAAGATCTAGATACTTTAAAATATTTAATTTGAATTTAAATTTTCAAACATCACAAATTTTGGGATGTTACAAACATGCATGTATGTCCGGTGTGCAACGCATCCCGATACAAATGTAACAATCAATCAGATGACGGCGAGGGAACAGAGGTGAAGAAAGGACCTCCTGCTAAGGTGGCATGGTATTTTCCTATAACTCTCCGTTTGAAAAGGTTTTTTGCAAATCCAAAGGAGGCAAAACTGTTGCATTGACACTTGGAGGAGCACAAGAAGGATGGAATGCTAAGACACCTTGCTGATTCTACCCAGTCGAGAAACATCGATAGGAGTTTTACAGACTTCGGTGCAGAACTAAGGAATATAAGGTTTGCACTGAGTACAGATGGAATGAATCCTTTCAGTAGCATGAGCAGCCGACATAGCACATGGCACGTAATTCTCTGCATCTATAACATTCCTCCTTGGTTGTGTATGAAGCGAAAGTATATTTTGCTATCGATACTTATCCAAGGGCCAAATCAACACGGAATGATATCGATGTGTATTTAGTAACCGTTGGTGGAAGATCTAAAATACCTGTGGAACGAAGGGGCGGTATGGGATGCAGACAAACGAGAGAACTTCACTTTGTGCTCCTTATTGTTCTGCACCATAAATGATTATCCTGCCCTTGCTAACCTATCGGGCCAGAGTACAAAAGGTGCCAAAGCTTGTACTCACTGTTTAGATGGTACCGAGAGTGTGTGGCTGAAACACTCATGCAAAACCGTCTACATGCGTCACCGCCGGTTCCTTCGGAGGGCTCACCCATACCGCAAGATGAAGAAACAATTTGACGGAGAGAAGAAAGACGGTTCAGCTCCAAGGCATTTAAAGGGAAAAGAGGTTTATGATATGGTTAAGGATTTAGATATTGTCCTCGGAAAGGGACGTAAATTGAGGGCTCATGAGAAGAACACCTGGAAGAAGAGATCAATATTTTGGAAATTACCTTATTGGGAGTATCTAGATGTTCGACACTGCATCGACGTCATGCACATAGAAAAGAATGTATCTGACAGCTTGATTGGTCTCTTTCTGAAGATAAAACAAAGGACGGCGTCAACGCACGGCTTGACTTGGCTGATATGGACATCAGGCCTGAGTTAGCACCGATAGAAACAGATAATGGATGAACGTACCTTCCTCTGTGTGTTACACTCTGTCCAAGGCCGAGAAAACAGAATTGTGCCAGTGCTTGCATGGTGTCAAAGTTCTATCTAGTTACTCCGGTAACGTAAAGAAACTTATTTCGATGCAAGATTTGAAGTTAAATGGCATAAAGTTTCATGATTGTCATGTGTTGATGACACAGATGCTCCCTATTGCAATTAGAAATATTTTGCCGATCAAAGTCCAAGAGACAATCATGAGGCTATGTTATTTCTTTAACACAATTGCTCAGAAGGCCATCGATCCCAAAGTACTAGATGCTCTGTAGGACGAGGTGGTGATGACTCTGTGTCATCTTGATATGTATTTTCCTCCTTCGTTTTTCTATATCATGGTCCATCTCATTGTTCACGTTGTGTGGGAGATAAAAATGTGCAGGCCTGTATTCCTACGTAGCATGTACCCATTTGAGAGGTTCATGGGAATTCTCAAGTCCTATGTACGGAATCGATCTCTACGGAGGCGTAATCGTCGAAGGTTATGCAAACGAAGAGGTCATTGAGTTTTGTGTCGATTATATGGCTCAGATTCAACCGATAGGTGTGCCTCAATCTCGCCATGAGGGAGGTCAAGGGTATCGAACTATCGAAGGAAAGCAATCACTCCGATATAGACACGTATACTCAAGCCCATTTCACGGTCTTGCAACACATGACTGAAGTGGCGCATTATGTCGACCAGCACAAGGATGTGCTTCGCAATGTAATCGAGCGGCGGATCTTTGGATCATGACGCAAGACAATGATCGTTCAACCAATGGTTGAATGAGCAAATCGTTAGGAGCTCGCCAAGTGAGATGCTGACATAGTTGGCAAAAGGGCCAACATTTACAGTTATGATATGGCAAGGATATGACATAAATGGGTACACATTCTATACACAGTCTCAGGATGTAAGGAGCTGTAACACCCCAGCCTAACATAGGCCTGAAATGCTACTAACTATCCACAATATATCAACAACTAATATAAATTACCTAAAAATTTCGGCATGACCTCCTTTGTTTATTAACGTAATAACAGTTCCGACAAGCATGAATAGCACAAGTTCTAAATAATGAACGGAAAGATAAATTGAACCAATTAAGCTATCAAGCCAACAAGATTATCATGACTGTCTTTATTTCTTAATGAAGGAATTGTGCACGTGAATCTGAACTAGCCATTCATGTCCCCATGTATGCTGATCTCACATTGGTACCTAAAATAGACAAACAACAACAAGAGTGAGTCCAACGACTCAGCAAGTATAATCAGATCAAATGCAAGCATGAACATTAACTCTCAAGTTAAACATATTACATATGAATTTCATGCTATGCATTATGATCTAAACTCCTCTTTCTCATCTCTTTCGCATTTTACGTGACGCGGTGTGCATCCGTCAATGCACACCCATGCCTGTACCCTCGGGTACAGAGACCAATTGCCCACACTCCGCAAGTGTGGGGACCTCGATGCTTGATCACCGCATGACCAAGACTTCAACAATTCTCAATATGATGCATATATGTGAATGTATCAAAAGATAACGAGCATTCACCATACTACGCATCAACCAATCTCATAAATGCCATAAGGTAAACAGAACATACATAGCATTCTCAATTCATCACTTACTCATACTCACAATTTAAACAGTCATGATTCAACCATCATCCAAACAATTCAACAAATCCATAAACACATAGATTTTCACATCACAAATATACTTGCCTCAACCGCGAGAAAATGAAGAACGCGTAGAAGGCACAACCCCCGGAATCCGCTCTCCTCCTGAATATTTAATTAATAATTAACAGTAGCAGGTTTCTAGATATAAAATAACAGCAACCCCAATTAACCCAACAATTTATCTCAATTAAAACCCCAACTCCCCTCGGCCAAATCTGCCCAACCACAGATAGCCGACTTCCAAAAATCATAACTTTCAGTACGTAACTCCAAATTAAGTGTTCTTGGACTCTCTGTAAATATAATTAAATTATCTACCAAAACTTAGTTGGGGAGACTCTCTGATTCGGCAATTTACTAACCGATCCAAACCCTTTTCTAAAGCATCCAAATTCACGTCGGACTCTCTGGACAGCGCACTAAAACAGGCATAACTTTCGCCCAGAAACTCGGAATCCAAACTTCTTTACCTCTATTGAAAGCTAAGAAACTTATCTACAACTTTCTCAATTTGACGGTCTCCTGAATCGCAACTATTTCCGTCGCACAAACCGATCTACTAAACTCTGTCCAGAACTACCCCGATCTGCAGAACAGTAGCACTAGAAAATTCATAACTTTCGCTACACAAATCCGAATCACATGTTCTTGTACTCCCTGGAAAGATAATTAAACCCTCTACAACTTTCTAGAAGGGGTCCAGACCTGAATCCCGACAAAACTAGATCAAAACCGCCGAGAAACAACTTCTATCCCAGCAGCCCAGAAAACCGACGAATCTAACTTGATTAAAAACCAATCTAGAGACTACCAGGGATTACCCTTGACGACACGATGACGCACACGTCGACGAACACGATGAACACGGCGACGAACACGCCCGCGGTCTCCTCCTCTCCTTCCTCCGGATCCACGCGACACGGCGACGAACGACGACGACGAAGACAGAGGCACCACGGCGCAGCGAGGACGACGACGCGGCACGGTGGAGACGGCGGCGGCAGCAGGGGCGCGGCGGCGGGGCGCGGCGGCCGGGCGCACGGCGGCGGCGCAGGCAGCACAGGGGCAGGCAGGGAGGCGCAGGGAGGCAGGGGTGGCGGCTCCTTGGGGTGGGGCTGCCTAGGGTTTTAAGAGGTGGCCTCCTCCCTCTTGGGCCTAAAACCCCACCGGCCAAGGCCTAGGCCCAGGTTGCCTTAGATTTTCAGAAAACCCCTCAAAATTCTTACAAATTTAATTATTTCACAAAAGACCCTCTCTCTATTAATTAAACAATTAATTAAATAATTTCCGGTATTACATTCTACCCTTAAGCAGTAATTCGACCCCAATTCTAACCGCAAACACAATGTAAATCAAAACAACCAACTAGCAAAACACGCACCGACGTGAACAACGCCGGTCATGCTTTCAGCATGCGAGACCCCAACTCCCAAGTTGCATGTCTCTCGATCTGCTGCGACCAAAGCACTTTGACATACAGCAAAGTCTTGTTTCTCAACACTTTTTCTGACCTTTCTAGAATCCGCACTGGCTTGGACTCAAAGGACAAATCTTGCTCAATAACCAAAGGTTCTAGAGTGATGTGAACTTCCGGGTCTCGCAAGTACTTTCTCTACATGGACACGTGGAACACGTTATGCACTCCGCGCATAGTCTCAGGAAGATCCAAACGGTAGGCCAACTTCCCAATCCGCGCTAGTATGGTGAAAGGTCCAACGTACCTCGGGCTAAGCTTCCCTTTGGTACCGAACCTCACCACACCCTTGGTAGGAGATACTATCAAAAGCACCTGATCCCCCACTTCAAATTCTCGATCCCTTCTTCTCACATTCACATAGCTTTTCTGCCTGCCCTGGGCAGCCAACAGATTCTATCTCACCAAGTCCACTCGTTCAACTATCTTTTGGACCCAAAGCGGTCAACCTCTGAATCCTCGCAACTAACCGAAGCAATTAAATACACAGCGGGTTAACGTTCCCTTTGGTATCAACCCACACAATCTGCACAACACAAAAATCTCGTGCTTTGCACTCTCAATCGTTCTCTTTACCTTAGCAACGAGTACTTCCTTTGACTATGGATGCACAAAAGTGCTCAAGGTAAACAAACTCTTTTACACACAGAATACAGCTGAAAATAAGGGATTCTTACTGCAATCACGCATCACCCACTCCCCACCAAAGGGTCAAATCATAAAAGGAAATCGAGGATTCAACATAAGAACCTCTCCACCTTCCAAGTAGGTGGTTTGCAAACAAACAACACATACGTCAAAGGGGAATCACTCAAATATCAAACCCGTCCATTTTTTTTCTTTCTTTTTAGGAATAAACTTCCTCTTGAATCACGAGGTTCCAAATCATCCCATACCCTACTAGCTCAATTCTCTTAAATTGGCAACATCAACTCTATGTTCAAACCGAGTGCATCCAACACACTTTTGTAGAGGGACTCTACTATTCTCACAATAACATACTCTAGTCAACTCCTCTACCCACATGTTACTTTAACAAATAATTTCTAATGCATCTCATCGTTATTCTCACCCACCATCACTTTACCACATATCTTTAAGGATAATCAACATGAAATTCTCTCTCAAGACACTCATTTACTACATCCAAAGGATACTATCAAGGAACATCATAATATTCAGAATCCACTCCTTCCACTATTCTCACGCAATAACATTAGCCTCCAAGGTTCTAGCATAGATCACCAACCAAAATTTCCCATCTCCAAGGCTTCTATACATATACTTCGATATGTTTAATACAAAGACTCTTAAATTCAGTGACTAAAATTTCCACAATCAACCATACTCAATCCTTCACAACCACATGAAAACATAATCTCAACCCGATTATCTCAGAAGAAGATTCTAACTCCGGAGGGTTATCAAGCCAAGTCATACATGGCCAATATTTTCAACAATCCTTACTATCCCAACAATTCTCGTGAACGGTTGGGCTTCTTCACGCTTATATACTCATTAACTACACCATCATAATCATCCTACTAATCCTTGCAAAGTACCCAATCATGATACTCCACTAAAATTGATCAAGATTCCCATACTTACAATAATTATAACGTTCCAACAAAATGAACGTAACACTCATGAACCATAACTAGGTTCTTCTAGTTGCGACAATATAACTAGTTAGCCCCAAGGACAACATCTTCTTTTAAATCAAATCCTCACCGAGAATTATTCGACGAATCAATTTATCACTCCATGAATCTCAAACGACTTGACACCCACAATTCCACCAAAATCGATCACATAACCACACTAACCAGTTGCCATACACCTCTTAAAGGTCTTTGCAACACAAACTGCTTACCCCTTTCTTGGAGAAGCAAAAGAAGGAAATTTCAGCACAAAGTCCATCTGCAATAAACACAAGACCAAGAAAAACAAAGATCTTGGACAACAAAGGATAAGACCACAGTTGAAAGCACATGCCTCCTTAAGAAGAAAACATCAAATCTCAACCAATACGAATACAAGATTGTCATTTGAGCCCAAGAAACTCTTAAGCGGTAAAATAAGAAGTCAAACACACTTCACAAAGATTACACAACTTGACTTCAACCTCCAAAACTTTTATCAAACTTTTCCTTTTAACAAAGAGAACAACCTTCTTTGATTACGGTATCACCTCAACAATTCCAACAAAAAAAATTGAAGACCACAACACATTAATTCTTTAAGAACTAACAAAATCCCTCAACACGACACTTGGCTTAAAATATGTAGGACCGAAATGGCAACAGAGGGGGGTGAATGGTGTCTTTTAAAATTTGACCCCCAAAGTATCCAGGAAAAACTCAACTCCGATAGCTATGGTAGCTATGAAGTTGACAAAGAACGAGCACTAACAAGATTATGACAACTGAGCTTAAAACAACGTCACTGAAGAATTTTAGCTCAAGGCATTGTCACGGCAATGAAAATATCAGTAAAATATTGCAACGGCAGAGAACACAGATCAAAGCAATGCCACGGCGAGAACTTGCAGTCACGGCAAGAGAACACCCGAAAATGCTGCCATGGTCAAGAAATCCGCCTGCCACGGCTGCCACGGCAAATAAATCTGACGATTTCCTGCCAGCCGAGAGAGATGGAAAGAGCAGAACGCTTGTTCAGTGCTTGTGCTTGTTGTGCTTGTAGAAACTGATCTCTACAAGGTGAGACCACTGAACAAGCACTAGAGGGAGCAGAACGCTGCTACGGCTGTACGAGAGTAAAAACTAAAGTCTGAAAATTTAAGTGTAGTCCTGCCGGAGGGACTCATTGCAGAGAACAGCAGCCAAAAGACAGTAAAGATAATACTTGAGTGTGTCAAAGCTTAGCACTGAACATGTATACCCTGCCAACCGAAACCTGACTTCATTTTCTGCAATCGGATAGACACACAGAAAAAGAGAACTAAAGCTACAGCCAAGAGACAGTGAAAAGCAAAAAGAAGAGAGGACTAGAACCCAGAAAAGCAAAAAAAAAAAACAACACAGAAACTGCAGTCCAAAAATCAGTGTGCACTGTGACCATTCGGGACAGAAGAGAGCCAGCCGAGAGAAGGCTTTCCTGCTGTAACAAGATGGGTGAAGACAGAGAAAACTAGCAGAGCTGGCCAAGTACTAGTCGCAGCAAAAAGGAACCAAAGAAATAGCACAGGAACTAAACAAGATTGATAGCACATTTCCGAGAGAGAGCAAACTGTGCAGGAAGCAGAAATTTTCGGCAATCCTAAAGAGAAAAACAGCAAAGCGCAGTCAGGTGAATAGGATGTTGACTGATGTTGGCTAATGAAAAATACAGAGAAAGGCTACACTGCCAGTCGGAGGGAGACTAAGGAGCAGACCAACAACAATCAGAGAGAACTGACTGCAGAGGTGACTGAAACCAGACAACTAGTGAGCACCCTCGCTGTAGAACCAAAGTCCTTTCAGATGACTTTCAGCAGAACATGAACAAAGAAAGAAAATTACATAAAGGATCAAACAACTCTCACTCTCTCCATCTCTTAATCCTCAAAAACACCAAGTGCCTCACAAGCTTCTTGGGAGGAACACAACACACAAGGAATGAATTCTTAAAACCCTAACTCTCTCTATTGTGTCCTACTCTCACAAAAATTCAGCACAACCTCTCCTCTTTTTAAAGGCAAGGGCTCACACCAAACAAGCAAATCAAGAAGTGTCATACCTAACTCACTTTCCACCTCCCACACACATGAGGCAAGAAAGTCAACACACACATGTGGAGGGAAAATCAGCCCCTCCACTCATGCTTGAGTCAATTCTCCAAATTGCCCCTCAAGCACCTTCCCGGAAGCTTGCACAACTGGTATTTTGACCGTCTGGACCTTGACTCCTCCTGAACCTAGTCCCGGTTCTTTCGTCGTCGCCCGTCGTCGCCCGTCGTCTCCGTCACCGGTAGCTCCAGCTTCGGTTCCTCATCTCCCGACTCGCAACCACCTCGAGTTCACGCCGTCTTCGACACATCCCGACCGTTCTGACCTTAGCGCCACCTGCGCCTAGTCCGGTCCACCGTGTCTCGCCACGACTCCATCTCGACGTCCTGCAGTCACACAGACAAGAAACACGTCAAATAGCACCGCTCGATACATGAAAGCGTAAATAGAGATCAAACCTGTCGAGTCATCAGAATATGCAACCTAAGCTCATACGACTAGGTTCGACCAAGTCCGACCGAGCCCGTTACGCCACGCAACGTCTAGGTCCGAACCAACCGACTCAAACTCGACTTTTCGAAAACCGATGTCAATTACTCATCATACACAACGGAATGACCTCCACATGGTCTCTCAATCTCCCCTTGATGAGTATATTGACAAACCCAGAAAAAGCATGAAGTTGAGTTTGAAGAGTCTAACATGGTCCAAAGAAAGAAATGAAACTCATGACCATGTCGACAGAAGGAATCACTAGAGCAACTCAAGAAAGTGCAAATTGATCTCCAAGCTCTAGATTCCCAAAAGACTTTTTCTCCAATCTATTCTCCCCCTTTTGGCAATAAACGCATCAAGAATGCAAAAGAGGAGAACAAGTCATGAAAAATGGATGAAATGGCTGAAGTTTGATTATTTTAAGCATTTAGAGCCATGAGAATTATCCAAAATGACCATAATGTATTACACCAAGCCATAACTCATTGAACTGCTATCCAGATCATGACAGGATATGTAAAAGCTAGCTAGAAGCAATTAAATGACAATCTGAATTTTAGTGCATTTATGAGCATGTCAAGTCATCAATAAGCAAAGTCTAACTAGAGACATCTAAGGATGATGCAAGCCATGTCATCAAGCTAAGCGGAACCAAGAATCTAATATCGAGCCCAAATAGAGTGTTTATATACTCAAGAGTGAAACAATGGTTCAAGTACTTGATTCTTTTGATAACTCAAACAAATTGAGCACAAATGACATTTTTCTTTTGAAGCTTATGGTTGTTTTCAACCAATATTTTTATCATGTGCTAGATCTCAAGCCATGCTGCGACTACTTCAAGCAAGAAGCTTAAGAAAATAGTCTAGGTCATCCAAAACTCTCTCCAAGTTCATGCCTAGTGCAATGGCAAGCCGTCTCGTGAGAAAGAGTTTGTGAGATCAGTTTTTTCGCACAGAAGAGATCTTTTTGTCTCTATTTTTTTTAACAAGTTGTACTAACTCATGTTACATCAAGAGTTTAAGACAGCTCAAACTAAGGCTCAAAAGAGATTCAACGCTCAACTCAGCCTATTTGACATGGCATGAATCATAAAAGGATAGCTCAAGAAAGACTAAACTTAAGTGCTAATCATGACAAGTTTTTAGTTCAAATTGAGCAAGTTTTATTAATTCATCATCGCAAAAGCTAGTCTACACATATGAAGTCATGATAAATCTAGCAATTAAGCATAAATCATGGCAAGATGTAAATCATCATAAGCATGTCATAACCGGATAATAATCAAGGCTCAATGTATTTATATTACAATGCAGAATGACATACAGAAAATCCAGCTCCCCCTCAACAAGTGATGCAGCTTTTAGTTCAAGTTGAGTTAAGTCAATATTACATTCCAGAATCTCCCAAATGAACTCCCCCTGAACCAAAGCAATAAAATCGAGAAGCTGGCAAAGAAAACAGGCAGTCCTTAAAGCATAGATAAGATATAGAGGATACTATGGCTCAGACTGACTCTCATCTACCCCATATGACTCCAGGACGAACAGCTGTCAAGAAAAACACACACTAGAGAGCAAACACGTACCCTGTCTACCCGAGGGTGGCCCAACCCTCGCTAGAACCTAAAAGAAGTGAGTAAGCTCAATCTAGTGAGATAAGAAACAGCTATCCTGAAAGCATAAGATAAGAGCAGAAAGTCTAAGCACTCAGCAAGAGACACACTCTAACATATGCTAGAAGGACTAAACCCAATGCACCCGACAAATGCGATGCAATCAGAAATGAGACAAAAGCATAATTAATATAGTAAAGCAGTAAAGTCCAAGCTCCCCCTCACAACAGTCCATAAGGACAAACCACCCCAAGCTCTCCCCGCAGAGCTGAAAACCTCGAGCCATCCAAAGGCTTGGTGAAGATGTCAGCCAACTGGTGGTCACCCTCCACAAACTGGAGCGCGATGTCACCCTTCTCCACATGGTCTCTAAGGAAGTGAAAGCGAATGTCGATATGCTTGGTCCGAGAATGCTGCCGGGTTCTTAGCAATGTTAATTGCGAAGTGTTATCACAAAGGAGTGGAACACTGTCGATAACTAACCCAAAGTCCCGCAGGGTCGAGACCATCCAAAGCACTTGGCTACAGCAACTAGCTGCAGCAACGTACTCGGCCTCTGCGGTGGACTGTGCAACACCGGACTGCTTCCTCGAGGACCAGGAAACGAGAGAAGTGCCAATGAATTGGCAGGTACCCGAAGTGCTCTTCCTGTCTATCCTACAACCAGCAAAGTCTGCATCCGAGTAGGCTCTCAGGGAAAGACATGATGAGGAAGAGTACCAGATACCATAGTCAATGGTAGCTCGAAGGTACCTAAGGATGCGCTTCACCGCCTGGCGGTGAGATACGCGAGGTGAAGCCTGAAACCGAGCACAAAGACACACGGAGAAGTGTATGTCCGGTCTCGAGGCAGTGAGGTACAAGAGGGAGCCGATCATACTTCGATACTCCTTCTGATCGACTGGCTCGCCATCTTCATCTGGGTCGAGTGGAATTGATGTAGCCATAGGAGTGGACACCGGCTTCCCATCACTCATATCGAAGCGCTTCAGGAGGTCTCGAGTATACTTGCCTCGATGCAAGAAGGTACCCCCGAGTCTCGCTTAATTTGGAAGCCAAGGAAGAAACTCAACTCGCCCATCATGCTCATCTCAAATTCCGAGCTCATGACATCGGAAAACTGGGAAACGAGAGCATGCGAGGAGCCGCCAAAGATGATGTCATCCACATAAATTTGGACGAGCAGAAGGTCAATTCCAAGCCGGCGAATGAACAATGTCTTGTCAACTTTACCCATTTCAAAATCATGCCTCAAAAGATAGGACTTAAGCCTCTCATACCAAGCTCTAGGGGCATGCTTAAGTCCATACAGCGCTTTGGAAAGCTTGTAGACATGACTAGGGTATTTAGGGTTCTCAAACACGGAGGTCGCTCGACATAGACTTCTTCCTCAATGAAGCCATTGAGAAAGGCACTCTTGACGTCCATCTCGGTAAAGCTTGAAACCCTTAGAAGCGCAAAGGCAAGCGAATTCTAATGGCCTCAAGTCTAGCTACAGGGCAAAGGTCTCCTCGAAATCCGGACCCTCAACCCGGGAGTACCCCTGCAACAGCCTAGCCTTATTTGAATGACTACCCCATCCTCACTTTGCTTGTTCTTGAACACCCATTTGGTTCCAATGATATTGTGATCTCGAGGGGGCTCAACAAGCGTCCAAACCTTGTTTCTTCGAAACTCTCCGACTCCTCATGCATGGCATTGACCCAAGACTCATCAGATAAAGCATGACAAACGTCCTTGGGCTCAAAAGAAGCTACGAAGGCAGAGTGGAAACAGAAAAGTGACATGCCAGACTTGGAGCGTGTGACTCGCTCAAATAGGTCTCCAATCATCTGCTCAGAACGGTGAGATTTTTGAATGTGTCTTGGAGGTCCTGGATGAGATGAAGAAGTGGCCTCTACCTCGTTACCTGACGGGGTAGGAACAGAGCCACTAGCTCCGTAAGAAGCGAAGGTAGGGTCGATCACCTCGAGGTGCGGTGGAAGAAGGCACCTCAAGGGATGGAAGTGGGACCGGATTGGGTAGACAACCCTCATCTCCATCATCCTCATCATCCACGAAGATGGTCTCGGATCGCTCTAGTGAACTCGAGATGTCGGGCCTAGTCCCTGACCGGCCTCATCGAAAGTCACTTCACGTGTTTCTACCATTTTGCTAGACTCAGTTCTGCACCCTATAGGCCCGCCAAGAGGTCGAGTAGCCTAGAAAGAGTCCATCACAAGAACGTGACTCGAACTTATCTAGGTTCCCGGACTTCAGAATAAAACACTTGCAACCAAACACACGAAAATGGAAACACCGGGCCGCCAGTATCTCAACTCATAAGAAGTGTGGTGCAAGTGTGTTCAAGAAAACTCTGTTTGAAACATGGCACGCGGTGGCTATAGCTTCAGCCCAAAACTTCCGCTGTAGAGTACTCATCAAGCATCGTCCTGGCCATCTCGACCAAGGTACGGTTCTTTCTCTCCACAACGCCATTCTGCTGAGGGACGTATGGAGAAGAGAACTGGTGCTCTACACCTGTCTCACCACAGAAACTCTCAAAGTAGGAATTCTTGAACTCCGTGCCATTGTCATCGCGGATCGCTCGTAAGGCACCGGAAGCTCAACGAAAGCCTCACCGAAAAGACCTCGGAAATGTGTAAACGTCTCATCCTTCGAGGCCAAGAAAAACACCCAAGAATACCTCGAGAAGTCATCGACTACGACAAGAACATACCACTTCCCTCCTGCTGACTGCACTCGAGCTGGTCCAACCGTATCCATATGGAGCAGCTGTCCCGGTGCATCGGTCATAGTAACTGTGACCGGAGGATGAGAAGCGGCAACCATCTTGCCGTGCCGGCATGGAGCGCAAACAAGATCTTTGACCATCTTGAGTTTCGGCAGACCACGAATGAGATCGTGGCCGCTAACTCAAGTCAAATGATCAAATCCAATATGACCAAGTCTCCTATGCCAGAAGGAAAGGTCGCGGGACTCAGAAGCAACCAAACACCGGAGAGGATCACCAGAAGACTCAATAAAATCAGCACGAAAGATCCTCCCATAACGAGAAATCCCGCAAACCAGACTACCCGAAGAATCAACAATTTTGCAGGCGTTTTTCTTAAAACTTACCTCGAATCCGTCATCGGTAAGTTGAGTAACCGAAAGCAAATTGTAATGCAGTTTACTCACCAAGGCAACATCTTTTAAAACAAATGAGTCATTAACGCGCACAGTACCTTTGGCGATGATGCGTCCAGACGAAGAGTCTCCAAAGGTGATAGTCTCATCACCTGAAGCTCGGGCTAGGGAAGAAAACCAACGTGAATCTCCGGTCATGTGTCGTGAACACCCGGAGTCTACGAGCCAAACCTTTCCCTTCCCTGCCCGGGAACCTGAGTCAACAAGAGAGCAAAGTCTCAGTACTGGGATAAATCAAGATAGATTTTGGAACCCAATACTGAGTCACACGTCGAGCAGAAGAAGTAGTCACACACGACTGACCTCTAACTACCCTACGCTCTCCGTCGCTCAAAGAAGCAGAAGGTCTATGTGCAGACCTGAAGCTGTTGCTGGGTCCGACTGCAACGGGAGAGCGAGTCGGAGCACCGGCAGCACGCTGATCACGCCGCGGGTAGCTATCTCGATGGAAACGAGATCTACCCTCAGGACGGCGGAAGTCACGACCAGAGGGAGCATGAGAACGAAAAACAGAAAACTCGGAAGAACCAAGTCCTCGATGCTGCCCAAAACTACCAACAGTAGCAAGCCTAGACCTCGTGTTGGTCTTAGGTGCACTCAAGGTCTGGGGCTGACCCTGAATACGCCTAAGAGCTGCAACACGGTCTCTACGCGCGATCTTGGCGCGCTTGAAGCAATGGTCAAATAAATGCCCATCCTTCTGACAGAAGGTGCAATGATACTTCGCCTTCTGAGAGGTCGAAGCTGCAGGTGAAATCACCTTGCTGTCAGAAATCCCTTGGACAAAGCCCGCTGATTTAAATTGAACTCTCTTGTTCTTGGGCTTGACCTCAATCACACCTGCGGCTACGGGTCTGAGCACTACAGGTGGATGCTTCCTCACATCCTCACGGAAATCATATCCTAGACTCTGTTTGAACTTGCAAATCTTTGATTGGTCTAGAATAAGATTGAGATCCTTCTTGCCTCCGACAAATCTCTCGAGAGTGTTCATAAGGTACTGACACTCCCGAAACAGAGAGGCACAAGAAGAGCAGGGAGAAGAAGAAGGAACAACAGGAGGAGAGGAAGAAGAACCAACAGAAGAAGAGCGAATAGCACGTGCGTATTTTTCCTTATGCACGGCCACCTCAACCTTGAGGGCTTCACAGGACACACAGGGGGCAGCCCTAATCCTAGCCATTTGGTTCTCGTAACTCTTCCTAAACGTCTCTACCATGTCCTTATCCTTTTCCAACATTTCAAAGACGAAAGCACGGGAAGGATGTGATTTTTCTAGAAGGTCCTTAGTTAGCTTCACACACTTTTCATCTAAGGCAATCAAATCAGATTTTAGTTTATTACAACTTTTGCATGGTGAGCTAACAGGATCCTTAGAAGCATACTGAGCCATTTTCTTATTATCATCAACAAATTCTTGAAACTGTTTGGAGACAGATTCAAGTTCAGCAGTAAGCTTGGGACAATTCACGCAAGAAGCAATAGGCTCAAGTAAGAAGGTTTGAAATTCTGCAATTTTATGATCTGCCCGTTTTAGTTTCATATTCAAGTTATCACAATTTACACAAGACTCAAGGCAGATCCGAAGCATGACATAAGGTCCTCTATCATTAAAGTCCTTATCCTCACATGAGGTGGGAGCAATAGTCTCATCAGTAGTAAGTAGGGTAACAGCCATCCTACTCAATTCTAAATCAGCAAGCAGACTAACATTCTCCACCTTAATTGCATCAAGCTCGAGGAGGAGACTATCATGTGAGGTCCTTAGCTTCTCCATATCACCGATCAAAGCACAACATGTATCACAGTCATCACGGGAGGGAGCAGATATAAGTGAAGTAAGCTCCGTGATAATCTCTACTTCCTTCTCCAACTCACTACATCTAGTCTTAGCTCTAGCATGAAAACCTCCTAGCTTAAGAAAAGCTGCATTCAGTTGGTCATAGGAGGGACATACCTCGTCGGAGTCGGAATAGAGATCGCTGTCGCTGATCTCGCCCTCGAGGGCCATGAAGCACATGCCGGAGAAGTCGTCGCCGCTCTTGGGTTCTTGATCACCCGTCCCATCGTCATCGCTCCATCCCTCCACTTCGTCGAGTTCGAGGTCGTCGAAGGCGGCGAGGACGCGGTGGAAGAGCTTCTTGGCCTTCCCAAAGTTGCGGAACGGCTTCTTGCCTTGCGTCGGAGTTGGGGCCTTCTTGTTGCGGTTCTTGTCGGAGTAGTCGTTCTTGCCGGAACCGCCGTAGTCGACTTTGCCTTTCCCCAACTTGGGACAGTTTGCTCGAATGTGGTTGGGGCCACCACACTCGAAACAAATCACGGGTCCTCTTTTCCTTCCATCCCTCCTTCCTTTGTAAGCATGGGAGAATCTCCGTGCGAGGAGGGCTAGCTGCTCATCCGCAAGCTGCTCTATCTGATCATCGGTTATGTCACAGAGAGCAGCGAGGGAGAATCCGCAAGATGGCTCAGAAGAAGTGGATCCAGAAGCGGGATCGGTGACTAGTGCCATCGACTGAGACTTCGACCGACGAGAGACTATATCAATCTCGTGAGTCTTGAGGCGAGTAAAGCGTATCAAGAGTCAAGGTCGAGAGGTCCGTGGTGTCCTTGATGGTAGTCACCTTCATCTCCCAAACCCTAAGATCGAGTGCAGAAAGAATTTGACGAGCGTTATCCGAGTCGGAGTATGTGAGACCGACGGCTCGGAGGTTGCTCAAAATCTTGTGAAAGCGAGAAAAGCACTCGTCAAGGGACTCACCAGCAAGCATCTCGAATTTACTGTATTCTCGCTTGAACTGGTCTTGTCGAACCGTCTTGATCTGGGTGGTGCCCTCATGGTATGCATCGAGGGTCATCCAGATGTCGTAGGCGGACGACAGGTGAGAGATGCGATCAAATTCGCTTCTGCTCAATCCCTGAATGATGATGTTCCTTGCCTTTGCATTTGCCTCAACATCAGCCATATTCCCGGCATTGATGTTCTCATCGGCAGGAACAACAAATTGAATCTTCACCTTCCGCCAGATGGCATACCCCTGAGCCTGGATGTAAGTTTCCATTCGGCTTTTCCAGAAGGGGTAATCTAGGCCATCGAAGATGGGCGGCTTGGTGGAATACTTGTCTGTCGCCATGGCTCGCAGACCGGTTAAGATCTATAGAAAAGAGCTAACCGGCTCTGATACCAATTGTAGGACCGAAATGACAACAGAGGGGGGTGAATGGTGCCTTTTAAAATTTGACCCCCAAAGTATCCAGGAAAAACTCAACTCCGATAGCTATGGTAGCTATGAAGTTGACAAAGAACGAGCACTAACAAGATTATGACAACTGAGCTTAAAACAACGTCACTGAAGAATTTTAGCTCAAGGCATTGTCATGGCAATGAAAATATCAGTAAAATATTGCAACGGCAGAGAACACAGATCAAAGCAATGCCACGGCGAGAACTTGCAGTCACGGCAAGAGAACACCTGAAAATGCTGCCATGGTCAAGAAATCCGCCTGCCACGGCTGCCACGGCAAATAAATCTGACGATTTCCTGCCAGCCGAGAGAGATGGAAAGAGCAGAACGCTTGTTCAGTGCTTGTGCTTGTTGTGCTTGTAGAAACTGATCTCTACAAGGTGAGACCACTGAACAAGCACTAGAGGGAGCAGAACGCTGCTACGGCTGTACGAGAGTAAAAACTAAAGTCTGAAAATTTAAGTGTAGTCCTGCCGGAGGGACTCATTGCAGAGAACAGCAGCCAAAAGACAGTAAAGATAATACTTGAGTGTGTCAAAGCTTAGCACTGAACATGTATACCCTGCCAACCGAAACCTGACTTCATTTTCTGCAATCGGATAGACACACAGAAAAAGAGAACTAAAGCTACAGCCAAGAGACAGTGAAAAGCAAAAAGAAGAGAGGACTAGAACCCAGAAAAGCAAAAGAAAAAAAAAACAACACAGAAACTGCAGTCCAAAAATCAGTGTGCACTGTGACCATTCGGGACAGAAGAGAGCCAGCCGAGAGAAGGCTTTCCTGCTTTTACAAGATGGGTGAAGACAGAGAAAACTAGCAGAGCTGGCCAAGTACTAGTCGCAGCAAAAAGGAACCAAAGAAATAGCACAGGAACTAAACAAGATTGATAGCACATTTCCGAGAGAGAGCAAACTGTGCAGGAAGCAGAAATTTTCGGCAATCCTAAAGAGAAAAACAGCAAAGCGCAGTCAGGTGAATAGGATGTTGACTGAAAAACTGTTGGCTAATGAAAAATACAGAGAAAGGCTACACTGCCAGTCGGAGGGAGACTAAGGAGCAGACCAACAACAATCAGAGAGAACTGACTGCAGAGGTGACTGAAACCAGACAACTAGTGAGCACCCTCGCTGTAGAACCAAAGTCCTTTCAGATGACTTTTAGCAGAACATGAACAAAGAAAGAAAATTACATAAAGGATCAAACAACTCTCACTCTCTCCATCTCTTAATCCTCAAAAACACCAAGAGCCTCACAAGCTTCTTGGGAGGAACACAACACACAAGGAATGAATTCTTAAAACCCTAACTCTCTCTATTGTGTCCTACTCTCACAAAAATTCAGCACAACCTCTCCTCTTTTTAAAGGTAAGGGCTCACACCAAACAAGCAAATCAAGAAGTGTCATACCTAACTCACTTTCCACCTCCCACACACATGAGGCAAGAAAGTCAACACACACATGTGGAGGGAAAATCAGCCCCTCCACTCATGCTTGAGTCAATTCTCCAAATTGCCCCTCAAGCACCTTCCCGGAAGCTTGCACAACTGGTATTTTGACCGTCTGGACCTTGACTCCTCCTGAACCTAGTCCCGGTTCTTTCGTCGTCGCCCGTCGTCTCCGTCACCGGTAGCTCCAGCTTCGGTTCCTCATCTCCCGACTCGCAACCACCTCGAGTTCACGCCGTCTTCGACACATCCCGACCGTTCTGACCTTAGCGCCACCTGCGCCTAGTCCGGTCCACCGTGTCTCGCCACGACTCCATCTCGACGTCCTGCAGTCACACAGACAAGAAACACGTCAAATAGCACCGCTCGATACATGAAAGCGTAAATAGAGATCAAACATGTCGAGTCATCAGAATATGCAACCTAAGCTCATACGACTAGGTTCGACCAAGTCCGACCGAGCCCGTTACGCCACGCAACGTCTAGGTCCGAACCAACCGACTCAAACTCGACTTTTCGAAAACCGATGTCAATTACTCATCATACACAACGGAATGACCTCCACATGGTCTCTCAAAATAATTTCAGCTACCACATAAATCATGAGATCAAAGATCGCATACACACTATCAAAACTTTTGATTTAAATAGTACCAAGGAATTTATTCAAATTCTTCTATTTAATGAACCTTCAACATTACCATCATAACCACAAATGGACCAATATACTAACATCAGAATAATACATTCTTAACAAGCATCATCATATCCTCAACTCCCTTCATAAACTTTTCCAAAAGAAACATAAGAAATCACTTCATCATGTTTCTAATATCTAAATAAGGTTGCAACTACTTGATCTAGGAGAACCTAGTGCATAAGCCACATAAATAGAACAAAGCTCTTAAACAAGATGATACTAGAACATGACAATCTCACAAAACATACTAGCATAAATCTCTTACTAGATTTCATATATTCAATTCTTATGGATGCTCAACTTTAATTTAGCACAAATTAATTGTACTCTAGTCATTACCGGCAATAATTGATTATTATTTTATCGCAACGGCATTCATGATCCTAACTTCGTTTTACAATCATAAAACAATCATGAGCATAGATTCAGTATCCTACCTTACGTTCAGAAACTAGAACGGAAATGACTTTAATCTTAAATAATACCAGCTTGTAAGACAAGTTCCTACTAGTCAATACCTCAACCCTCATCTATTTCTTTATACATTCTTCAACAATCTAGCATGGTAAAAGATAGATGAAACTAGTAATTGTGCATGCTCATAAAGCATCTAAATAAAAGACATATTAAGGGTCAATATTACCAAGGTAATATTCTAACACCTCCTTACTTAATCATTCCAAACGGTCGGATTAATTACTAAAGACACAGATAATTCAATTTATCCAATCATGATAGAAATTTAAACAATCATAATAATCATTCCGGTTCTTATTACACACTCCTCAATAACTCCATGAGTTACTATCATGAGTAAACAAATTCTTAATCATAGTTCTTCTAAAAACTATTACAGTGGCAATATCAAATTAAACAACTACACTTCCAAGGATACTAGTAAAAATTTAATTATACACTATGCTAACATATCAACTTGATAATTCAACCTTATGAATTAGTTTATACGACTACCACCTTCCACTTAAGCATAGCAAAACAACATAAAGGGTTTTAACACTCTCTTTCAAAAGGAAAAGGAACAATAAACTTCAACGCTCGAGATAAAGAGAAAACATAGATCCAAAGCTTTCACATAACAATGAGTTTTGCAACTCAAAATTCGCATTAATAAAAGAAAACACCAAGCGAACCAATGAGCCATGATTCGCAACAAGACAAACTCCCACGAAGGAACTAACCTTACAAATCAACAAAAAGCACAGGTAGCAAAGTATCTCAAGAGTCCGGAAAGAAACAATAATCGCTTCAAGGAGCAGTGTAGAGACCAATTGCATACCCTCAACCGCAAGAACCACAATCTCAAAAGAAATTATTAATCGCAATCACCAAGAATTGGCGAAATCAACTTAAGGATAATAACAACTTTTCTAATAAATTCACCCGCAACACCTGCAATTAAGTTACCTGAGGTAAATACATTGCTAATCCTCCTACTACAAACAATGATATAATCTGGCAATGCCAAGGTAGCACATCACAACATCTACATCATATCATTGACTATTCTCAGTCATAACAGTCATAGGAGCAAATCATAATCATACAAGATTATCAATAAGCATACAAGATTATCTCATAGTGTAAATCATCAACATAACATGTCAAAAGCATAAATGCAATGCTTGACCCATCCCATCCTCTGCACCGGTGTGTCAATTTAATAGTTTAATTACCACGGACCTAAAGCCCGCTCGATACCAATCAGTAACACCCCACCTAACATAGGCCCGAAATGCTACTAACTATCCACAATATATCAACAACTAATATAAATTACCTAAAAATTTCGGCATGACCTCCTTTGTTTATTAACGTAATAACAGTTCCGACAAGCATGAATAGCACAAGTTCTAAATAATGAACGGAAAGATAATATCAAAAGATACTAAGTCTTTATTACATTTAATCTGATGAAATATAAACTGAACCAATTAAGCTATCAAGCCAACAAGATTATCATGACTGTCTTTATTTCTTAATGAAGGAATTGTGCACGTGAATCTGAACTAGCCATTCATGTCCCCATGTATGCTGATCTCACATTGGTACCTAAAATAGACAAACAACAACAAGAGTGAGTCCAACGACTCAGCAAGTATAACTGTATCAAATGCAAGCATGAACATTAACTCTCAAGTTAAACATATTACATATGAATTTCATGCTATGCATTATGATCAAAAGCTCCTCTTTCTCATCTCTTTCGCATTTTACCGTGACGCGAGTGTGCATCCGTCAATGCACACCCATGCCTGTACCCTCGGGTACAGGGACCAATTGCCCACACTCCGCAAGTGTGGGGACCTCGATGCTTGATCACCGCATGACCAAGACTTCAACAATTCTCAATATGATGCATATATGTGAATGTATCAAAAGATAACGAGCATTCACTATACTACGCATCAACCAATCTCATAAATGCCATAAGGTAAACAGAACATACATAGCATTCTCAATTCATCACTTACTCATACTCACAATTTAAACAGTCATGATTCAACCATCATCCAAACAATTCAACAAATCCATAAACACATAGATTTTCACATCACAAATATACTTGCCTCAACCGCGAGAAAATGAAGAACGCGTAGAAGGTACAACCCCCGGAATCCGCTCTCCTCCTGAATATTTAATTAATAATTAACAGTAGCGGGTTTCTAGATATAAAATAACAGCAACCCCAATTAACCCAACAATTTATCTCAATTAAAACCCCAACGCCCCTCGGCCAAATCTGCCCAACCACAGACAGCCGACTTCCAAAAATCATAACTTTCAGTACGTAACTCCAAATTAAGTGTTCTTGGACTCTCTGTAAAGATAATTAAATTATCTACCAAAACTTAGTTGGGGAGACTCTCTGATTCGGCCATTTACTAACCGATCCAAACTCTTTTCTAAAGCATTCAAATTCACATCGGACTCTCTGGACAGCGCACTAAAACAGGCATAACTTTCGCCCAGAAACTCGGAATCCGGACTTCTTTACCTCTATTGAAAGCTAAGAAACTTATCTACAACTTTCTCAATTTGAAGGTCTCCTGAATCGCAACTATTTCCGTCGCACAAACCGATCTACTAAACTCTGTCCAGAACTACCCCGATCTGCAGAACAGTAGCACTAGAAAATTCATAACTTTCACTACACAAATCCGAATCACATGTTCTTGTACTCCCTGGAAAGATAATTAAACCCTCTACAACTTTCTAGAAGGGGTCCAGACCTGAATCCCGACAAACCTAGATCAAAACCGCCGAGAAACAACTTCTGTCCCAGCAGCCCAGAAAACCGACGAATCTAACTTGATTAAAAACCAATCTAGAGACTACCAGGGATTACCCTTGACGACACGATGACGCACACATCGACGAACACGACGAACACGGCGACGAACACGCCCGTGGTCTCCTCCTCTCCTTCCTCCGGATCCACACGACACGGCGACGAACGACGACGACGGCGCTCCGGGGAGGAGACGACGACGAAGACGACGACGGCGACGACGACGACGAAGACAGAGGCACCACGGCGCAGCGAGGACGACGACGCGGCACGGTGGAGACGGCGCGGCAGCAGGGGCGGCGCGGCGGCGGGGCGCGGCGGCAGCGCACGGCGTGGCGGCGGCGCAAAGACAGGGCAGCAGGGAGGCGCAGGGAGGCGGGGGGTGGCGGCTCCTTGGGGTGGGGCTGCCTAGGGTTTTAAGAGGTGGCCTCCTCTTGGGCCTAAAATCCCACAGGCCAAGGCCTAGGCCCAGTTGCCTTAGATTTTCGAAAACCCTCAAAATTCTTACAAATTTAATTATTTCACAAAAGACCCTCTCTCTATTAATTAAACAATTAATTAAATAATTTCCGGGGTATTACAGGAGCACTAACCAGAACAGCGGTGTCCGCATAGATGCGTTCAGTACCGATGGGTTGAGAAACTCGTACTATGGGTTCATAGAAGCTTGTACATGACTGAAGTGGCGCCTTATGTCGACCAGCACAAGGATGTGCTTCGGCAACAGAATCCGGAGCACCCGGATGTTTGGATCATGAGGCAACAGAACAGTCGGTTCAACCAATGGTTCAAGGAGCAAATCGCTAGGAGCTCGCCAAGTGAGATGCTGACATGGTTGGCAAAATGGCCAACACTTACAGTTGTGATATAGCAATGATATGACATAAATGGGTACACAATTTGTACACAGTCTCAGGATGTAATGCGTTCAGTACCGATGGGTTGAGAAACTCGTATTATGGGTTCATAGAAGAGATTTGGGAGCTCGACTGCGTGGTTTTCAAGATCCCCTTATTTCGCTGCCGTTGGGTGCATCTCCCACATGTGAAGGTTGACAAGTACGGTGTCACTATTGTGGACCTCCAACGTGTCGGGTACAAAGACGAACCATTCGTACTCGCCAACCAAGTTGTTCAAGTTTTCTATGTAACCGACCCGGCAAATAAGAAACACCGTGTAGCTCTTCATGGAAAAAGGAGAATTGTCGGAATAGAGAATGTAGTGGACGGGGAAGAATACAATCAATTTGACGAGTTACCTCATTTTGGAAATGGCATAAGGGTTGACGATGAACAACGTGACGAAACTAGTTACGTATGTATTGATCATCATAAGGGCTAATTTTGTATAACCCCCTGCTAGGGTTTTGCGCGTACACTATAGTTATTAGCAACCACTTAGTCGCTCTCCCGATCGAGCCCATCGCCGCCGCCGTCCCCCCGAGGTCGTCGTCGTCTCCCTCCCTCGGGCCCGTCGCCGCCGCGTCCCCCCGAGGCCATCGCCCCCTCCTCGGGCTCGTCGCCGCCGCCATCCCCCTCCATCGGGCCCGTCGCCGCCGCCATCCCCCCGTCGCCGTCGTCGCCCCCCCGAGGCCGCCTCCGTACCCCCGAGGTAACCTTGAATCTTATTGTTTACATATATTGTTGTGTTGTTTCATAAATCTTATTGTTGTATATATATATTATTGTTGTTTCATATATTGTATACATATATTGTTGTTGTTTCATAAATCTTATACATATATTGTTGTTGTTTCAGATATTATATACATATATTGTTGTTGTTTCATAAACCTTATTATTGTATACATATATATTGTTGTTGTTTCATAAATCTTATACATATATTGTTGTTGTTTCATATATTGTTTACATATATTGTTGTGTTTTTTCATAAATATTATTGTTATATACATATATATTGTTGTATATATGTACATAAGGCCAACATGTCATCCGCGCATTCTTCAACATCATCGCCGGATGCGTCCGCTCCAAAATCAAAACGCCAAGGAAGTGGGCTATCGAAAATGCCTGAGGGCCGATTTACCATCATAGAGGTCGATGGATCTGGGACCCCTCTCCTTCCGCGCCAAGCAGTATGCGCATTCCGAAGAATGATTGGGATAGTTGCACGAGAACGAATTGAGATCACATTCGATTCGTGGAAGAGCGTGCCTGGGACTCGAAAATGTGAGCTGCTGACAGAAATTTTGGCATCGTTCGAGATCCCAGAAGAACACCAAGACGTCGTGCAATGACAAGCCTTGCTAGCCGCATGCAAAGCATGGAAGAACTTCAAGAGCACGCTTGTCAAGAACTATGTGGAGAAGGATGAAACACCCTTTCATAAATACCCATTCCTGGAACCACAATGGGAAGAGTTCCAGGCAAAAAAACATACATCCCCACAGACTTGGCACAGTTGGGTATGCGGGTAAATTTTCGTAGTGGAGGAGGGTGGACGAACAGGTAATCCTGCAGGACACCGGCCCGCCATTTGCCAATATCCTAGATGACCGCGCTCGAAATTGGATTAGAGCAAGGTCATCTACAACGACATCGGGGTATATCTCCTTTCGAAACCCTATAGACCAGCAAGTGTCCCAGCGCTTGGTAAGATATTGATCGAACTACGTAGCTTGTAATTAATCCACAACTTCGTAGGAAGTAAAATGACATGTCGTGCTCTTGTAGGAAGCGCTGAGTGTTGAATCTTCCCAGGGATCATTCCAGGGAACAAGGGAGAAAGATATACTCTCCGCGGCCCTGGGAAACAAGGATCACTCGGGTCGTACGAGAGGTCTTGGGCTTTACGTTTCTTGGAAACATGGTTTCCAAGATGACTCCGAATTGTATCAGCGTAGGAAGAGAACCAAAGCCGAGCGTGAGGCACGGCTATGAGAAGAGATCATGGAAACTCTTAGAGTGGAGATGGCTAATTATGTCAGAGTTGAGATGCGGAGATTTACAGACAATCAGCAGGCCGCCGCCGCTGCTCCTGTGCTAGCTAGCCCGCCCAACCGTCCGAGTAGTTGCGCGTCCAATCCGACCAGAAGCGAGGCTAGATTTCCTGTGGATGACACCCTGGTAATAATTATTATCTCTAGAATGCTCGATCCATTGATAGGCCTATTGGAGTAGCTAATTTTGTATCGTTATGTAGGGGCCTACAAAGTGTAGGCTCCAAGTGAGATATGTCTCCGTTCCCTTGTATGTTGTTTGGGGCCAGGCATATCCATTTGCTATCGGGGCCATGATGCACCATACACCTATAGCACCAGGCTTCGCAAAAGTTCATGTGGATGGTGTGCATGTCAATTTTGAGATCGTCCCGCTACCGAAGCCTCCCAACGACGAGATCGTGACTCTAGGGCAAGCCATTGGAACATTCATCTAGTGGCCCAAAAGCGACATCTCCTTGGAGGCTTCATCACCGGTGGCAGGACCACAAGGGCAGTGCGAACTGGAGCTACATGCACTGGTGCCATCTCCACAAGGGCAGTGCAAACCAGAGCTACCTGCACCGGTGCTATCTCCACGGGTGCTATTCTCGCGAAAGTAACTTACACCAGTGCTACCTTTACAGTCAACCACCATAAAGTCGACCTACAGTCGAGGCAGTGGTAGGGGCAAACCAAAGAAGGATAATGATGATATCTCGTACCAGCCATTGGTCCGCAAATTCGTGCTAGGCGAGCCGATGATAATTCCAGAAGAGCACCTCCTAACCCTAGGACTTGGTTGCCAAACATTACACACTTGGTATATAGAACAGTCCAATAAGCCATAGGCAGAACGGCGATCAGTTATCATTTCCAGCATGAAATTCAAGATTGTGTTTTCGCGCTTTGAGGATATATTTGATCTTTTCACGCTTAACGCTCTCAACCCCTTACACGCTGGACGCTGTAAGTCTGTACAATCACAGTCTCTGTTCATGTAATACCGATATATGTCATATATAATTTGTTGTTTTTCTATGTATATATATAGATTCATACTGACCCAAGCTAGATCATCGAAATCACCAATTGGTTCCCTGGACCCACGCTTGGTCGCCATTGATACCATCAATGAGGATACATCCTTCGTCAAAAGCTATATTACATCAACACTGCTGGCTCACCGCTATAAGGAATTTGTTCTTATGCCATATAATGAGCACTTCCATTGGATTTTAATTGTAATTATACCAAAATGGAACAAGGCTATATACATTGATTCTCTAAGTAAGAACAAATCCGAGTACATAGCTATTGCCCAATTACTCGATAGGTAAGTATATTTTTTCCATCCATAACTACATTGTTCTTTCTTTTCCTTCCGAATGACTAATCTAACTTTTTCGAATAATGAAGGTCGTTCGCCACGTACGTTGCACAGACATGTGGCTCGACAAAAGGGACCAAGCCCTTGAAACATGTTGGCAATTTTCGGCTATTCTCTACACATTAATTAATCCTATACAACACTTAGTAGTAATGCCTCTTGAATTAACACATTCTATTTTTTGCAGTGCCACTAGCAGTAGCCGGGCAACACGTGTGGATTCTACGTTTGACACCATATGAGATTACTCCTCGATTCCTCGAAGATCACCAATTCTAAGGTTTGTCAATCTTCCCACATTTATTTCATACTTGTCAGGTTATATATGTAAGCGTGTTGATATTCCTATCGACAGGCTGCGCCCATCTCTACATCTGCATTGAAACAGCCGGACTTTGCAAAAATTCGAGGAGAGTTCGCTTGGTTTTTGTGGAGTAAAGTCATCAGATCAGATGGAGAGTTCCACTGCGCACAATGCTTTTTTATTGCTCTTATCACTCCGGAATCGAGGTCTCGCGAAAAGAACAGATCTATAATCAACGAACTTGTCAGGCTACATAAGCAATACTTGGATGGCAATCATGCACCATCCAAGTATTGCTTGTGTAGCCTGACAAGTTCGTTGATTATGGATCTGTTCCTTTCGCGAAACCTCGATTCTGGAGTGATAGAGCAATAAAAAATGCAATAAAAAGTGCAAATGCAATGTAGATCTTTTGTAATTGTGTATTTGTTAATGGATATTTTATTTCATTTCAATTAATTGATTTACGAAATGGATGTTTTATGTTTGTGAAATGAAATGTGATGTGAATTGGATGTTTTATGTTTATGAAATGAATTGAGATGTGAATTGGATGTTTTATGTTTGTGAAATGTATTGATATGTGAATTGTATGTATACATGTACATGTTGATCTACTTGTTTCAGATGGTATGGCTAGCATTTCCTGAGTCTAGCTAATAAACAGAAATAGATTTAGGGGTAGAAATGAATATCACAGACGGTTTGTAAGTAAAAACCGTCTGTGATAGGTGATAATTATAGATGGTTTTTAACTAAAAACCATATGTATTATCAGCTATCACAGACGATTTTTAACTAAAAACCATCTGTGATTATCAGTTATCACAGACGGTTTTTAGTTACAAACCATCTGTGATATTTACACCACAGACGGTTCAAAAACCGTTTGTGATAACCTTCGATTATCACTGACCCATAAATTCAGACGGTTCAGAAAACCATCTCTGATGACATTTTTGATACATGATCATCTCATATTACCACGCGATTAGCACACTTCCTTGGGTGTGCAGCGGAGAGATCATGACAAGGCCTTTATAATGTAAAGCCTTCAACCTGGCCAAATCAACACTAAGATTTCATCCCAGTAAGAAATTCACCAGATCGAGACCCCCTCTTGAGCCGATTGAGACTTTACATGTCCTACGCCACACTCACTTTCAGCCTACAGTGATACTCAGGTTGGGACCTGCAAATTAGTCAGCCGGGACTGTCCCATACCAGCCTTGTGGTAGTACAAAAAGGGCTTTCTAACATGTAACACCCCAGCCAAGCAATGACCTAGAATGCTACCAAACTAACAACATAATAAAGATAAACTAAATTCATCCTACAAAATTTCGGCAGAACCTCCTCTGTTTATTGTCTAATTCAGAGGTTCCAACAAGTATAATCAATGGGTATAATGAACAGTAAGAAACATAATCAATCCTAAGCAAATCTGACTATAAAACTTAAATAAAGAGCGGAAGCAATGTAAAAGAGTTCTAATCCTTTATTACATTTTAAACCTGATAATCATTAAACAAATACCACTTGAGCTAATCAACCAATAAGGATTAAAGTTCCCTATTTCTTCCATAGTGGATAGAACGTGCAAATGCAACAAAACTAATCCTTCTTTATCCCCATGCATGCCGATCTCATGAAGGTACCTAAAACAATCAACAAACAACAACAACAACAGCAAGAGTGAGTCCAACGACTCAGCAAATATAATAAGTAATAACAAGAACAACCATGAACATCATCTCACAAATTTATCCATCAATCATATAATGAACCATGCTATGCAATATGATCAAAAATCTCTTTATCTCTTCTCTTTCGCATTTTACCGGTAATGCGGAGTGTGCATCCGTCAATGCACACCCATGCCTGTACCATCTTGTACAGGGACCAATTGCCCATACTCCACAAGTATGGGGACCTTTAGCCCGTCATGACATCAACATGACGGGGACCTCGGCGCTTGGTCATCTCGTGACCAAGACTTCAATATATCAGCATGATGCATATATGTGAATGTCTTAATAAATAAAAGCTTGCATTCACCATATCTATGCATCACAAATTCTCATAAATACTCATCATTGCATACGATCAATAACAATACCAACATAGCAATAACATAATCATGAACACATATATTTATTATCAAAGTCAAACATCTTCAAACCAACAATCATCAACAATCCACACTATAAATTTAAAACCACAATTATACATGCCTTAACCGCGAGAAAACGGGGGATGAACAGAAGGTGCGGCCTCTGGGATCCGTCCTCCTCCTGAAAAATAATTATAATACTTGCTCAGACAACAGTAGCGAGTCTATGGATAATAAACAACAACCTTAAACTAACCCAACACATTTAACTTGACCAAATCCCCAATTGTCTCTCGGCCAACCTCTGCCTTCTACAGACAGTCACATTCAAAAATTCATAACTTTTGATACAGAGATCCAATAGGGCGTTCTCAGATTCTCTGGAAAGATAATTAAATTATCTAGCTAAACCTATTGGGTGAGCCTCCCAGATTCGGTCATCTTCTATCCGCACCATTCAATTTTCTAAAGCATCAGCAATCTGAACGGGCCTTGTGGACAGCGCACTAAAATGGCCATAACTTTTGTTAAGAAATTCGGAATCTAGATTTCTTGACCTTTCTGCAAATCTAAGAAAATTATCTACAACTTTCCTAATATGGAGATCCTCTGATTCTCCCGTTTTCTAATTACCAAAATCAATATACCGAAATCTGACAGAAAGTCCCCCGAGATGCAGAATAGTCACCTTATAAAAATCATAACTTTTGCTACACAAGTCCGAATGACGCGTTCTAGGACTTCATGGAAAGATAATTTCGTTCTCTACAATTATCTAGGAGAAGTCCAGACCTGAATCCCAACGAATCCATCCCAAAACCGCCATCTAACCCGATCTGTTCTGGCTGTCCAGAAAAACGACGATGCTACCACTACTAAATTATTAATCTAATTGGGGAAAACAGGGATTACCCTTGAAGAAACGATGAAGAATACGACGAACACCCACGAATTTCACCTCTTCTCCTTGGCCCCTTTTTTTTTATTTTCTTTCCTCTTCCTCTTCTCCTTCTTCTCCCCTTCCCTTCCTCCTTTCTTCCCTGTTATCATGCCACAGCAGCACAAACCTTGCCGCGGCAGCCAAAAACCTCACCGTGGCAGCCGAAAACCTTGCCGTGGTAGATATTTTGGAGGTGGCGGCTGCAATGGGGGGAAGAGGATGGCGGCTGCAATGGGGGGAAGAGGGGGAGGCGGCTAGGGTTGGAGGGTGGCCTCCTCCCCTTGGGCCAAAAATCCCACAGGCCAAGGCCCAGGCCCAGGTTGTCCTAAAAATTCAGAAATCCCCCTCAAAACTTGTTATTTTATTCTTTTCTTTAAGGTCCTTCTCTCCAAATTACGCAATTAATTCTCGATAGACTTTTGGGATATTACATTCTACCCCCCTTAAACAGAATTCGACCCCGAATTCTTTCCGTGCTTAGACTAAGGATTAATCACAACTAACAACTTGACCACACTAACACGCATATGCTGCGAATATTATCGGATATTGCTCACGCTTGCGAGACTCCAATTTCTATGTTGCCTCTCTCTCTGTCTGCTGCGACCAAACATCTTGACGTACTTTAAATTTTTTTTTATTCCTCCATGCTTGCACCCCGTGCATAGATTAACTGCCTGATCCGAACCATGTTCGTGAGGGGCCCGACGTAACTCAGGCTAAGCTTCCATTTGGTATCGACCTCACCAATCCCTTGGTGGAAGATACTCTCAAGAACACCTGATTCCCCCCACTAAAATTCTAGATCCCTTCCGCCTGCTCTGGGCGGCCTATAGATTCTATCTCACCAAATCCACTTGTTCAACTGTCTCTTGGACCCAAAACGGTCAACCTCCGATTCTTCGCAACTAACAGAAGCGATTAATTACACATCAGGTTATCATTCCCTTTAGTACCAACCCATAGAACCTGCACAACACATGTATCTCGTGTTTTCACTCTCAATCGATCTCTTTGCCTTAACAAGGAGACCTCCTTCAACCCATGACACAAAAATAGTGCTCGTTGTAGACAAACTCTTTTACTATCAGAATTCAATTGAAAATAAAGGATTCTTGTTGCAATCACACAACACCCACTTCCCACCAAAAAAATCAAAAGAACAGAAAAATGAGGATTCAATACGAAAACCTCTCCACCTTCAAGTAGGTAGTTTGCAAATAAACATCATATAAGTCTAAGGAGAATCATTCAAATGTCAAGCCCATCCTTTATATATATATATATATATATATATATATATATATATATATATATATATATATATATATATATATATATATATAAACTTTCTTTGATCCCCAAGATTCCAAATCTTCACACACTACGCTGACTCCGTTCTCTTAAATTGGTAACATCAACTTTATGCTCAAACTGAGTGCATCCACCACGCCTATGTAGAAGGACTCTATTGTTCTCACAATAACATGCTCTAGTCAACTCCTCTATCCACAGGTTACTTAAATGAACACCCGCAATCACTTTACCACAATTATTTAAGGATAATCAACATGAAATTCTCAGCACACTCACTCGTTGACTACACCCAAGGAATACTATCAAGGAACATCACACTATTTAGAATCCACTCCTTCCACTATTCTCACACACCATCATTAGTCTGCAAGGTCCTAGCATGGAACACAAAATCCAAAATTTCCGTCTCCAGGGCTCCTATATATGTGCTGCGATATAATTGATACAAAGACTTTTGAATTATGTGACTAAAGTTTCCACAATCAACCATGCTCAATCATTAACAACCACACGAAGACATATTCTCAACCTAATTATCTTTAGGAAGATTCTAACTCTTAAAGGGTTACTCTCTGAAGCTAAGTCATGCATGGCCATAATTTTCAACAATTCCTATTATCCCAATAATTCCCATAACAGCTAGACTTCTTCACAATTATCATCTCATTACTACACCATCATATTCCTCGTACTAACCCCTACAAGTACCCAATCACGATACTCCAATAAATTGATCAAGATTCTCATACTTTCAATAATCCTAATGTCCTAACAAAATGAACGTGACACTCTTGAACCACAATTTACTATAGGTTCTTCTAGTTGCAACAGTATAACTAATTAACTCCAAAGACAACATCTTCTTTAAATCAAATCCTCTCCAAGAATTATTCGACAGAATCAATTTATCACTCAAAGAATCTCAAACAACTTGACACCCACAATCTCACCCAAACCAATCACCTAACCACACCAACCAGTTGCCAAACTTATCCTAAATGGGCTTGCAACCCCAATCGGTTACCCCTTTCTTAGAAGAGACATAAGAAGTAAATCTCAGCACATGGGAAGAAGCTACCAATTGCAATAGACACCAGACCAAGAGAAGTAGCAATGATCATGAAAAACAAAACATAAGATCATAGTTGAAGGCACATGCCCCCCAAGAAGAGAAATATCCAATATCAACCAATAAAAAAATACAACATTGTCATTTTAAACTCAAGAAACTCTTATGCGGTGAAAATAAGAAGTCAAGCAAACCTCTAAAAGTTACACATCTTGACTCCACCCTCAAATTCTTTTACCACAATCTTCCCTTTAACAAAGAGAACAAATTTCTTCGTTTATAATGTTACCTTGACAATTCCAACGAAAGAGACTTAAAGACCACAACTCATAAATCTTTTAAGAACTAATAAAACTTCTCAGCGCGTTAGTTTGCTCAACATAATTTCAGTTACCAGCTAAGTCTTGAGGTCTAAAAGGTCGCGTACGCAAATTCCAAAACCTTTGATTTAAATACTGTCATGGAAGTTATCAAACTCTTTTACTTATAGAACATTCAGCATTATCATCAAAACCACGTACTGACAATCATACTAACATTAAAATAATACACTCCTAACAAGAACCATCATACCCTCATATCCCTTTATAACCTTTCCAAAAGGAACATATTAATTCGCTTCATCATGTTTCTATTATCTAAACAAGATTGCAACTACTTGATCTAGGAAAAAGCCTAGTGCACAAGCCAACATATTAAAACAAAACTCTTAATCAAGATGATACTAGAACATGGCAATATCACAAAACATGCTTGTATAAATCTCTCATTAGATATCATATATTCAATCTTATTGATGCTCAACTCTAACTTAGCACAGATTGATTGTACTCTAATCATTACTGGCAATTATTGATTATCATTTTATCATAACAACATTCATGATCCTAACTCTGGTTTACAATCATAAAACAATCATGAGCATAGATTCAGTATCCCAACTTATGTTCAGAAATTAGAACGAAATAACTTTAAACTTCAATAATACCAGCTTTGTAAGGCAAGATTCTACAAGTCAATACATCAACCTTCCTTTATTGCTGTACACATGTTTCAACAATTTAACATAGTGAAAGATAGATGAATCTAGCAATTGTACATGCTCATAAAGTATCTGCATAAATGACAGATTAAAGGTTAATATTACCAAGACAATATTCCAACACCGCCTTACTTAATCATTCCAAACGGTCAAATTAATTGCGAAAGATAAAAATAATTCAATTTATCCAACATGATAAATAATCATAATAATCGTTCTAATTCTTTCTGTACACTCCTCAAAACTCCCTGAGTTCCAAGCATGAATAGACATATTCTTAATCATAGTTCTTCTACAAACTATTACAAAGCAATATCACATTGATCAACTACACTTCCAAAGGTGCTAGTTGAAATTAATTATGCACCACGCTAACATCTTAACCTGATAATTCATACCTTATGAATTAATTTATATGATTCTAACCTCCCATTTAAGCATAGTAGAACTCCACAAAGGATTTTAACATTCACTTTCAGAAAGGAGAGGAATTAAATTTCAACACGAGAAATAATCCAAATAAATGCAAAGATCCAAGACTTTCCCAGGTTAACTAATGTTTTGCAACATAAAACTTTCATTAATAAAAATACTAAGCGAACAGATAAAACATATTTCACCACAAGACAAAACTCCCACGAAGGGACCAACCTTGCAAATCAACAATGTTCCCAAATAGTAAAAGCGTCTCAATAGACTGAAAACAATAATCGTTTCAAAGAACAGGTAGAAACCAATTGAAAACCCTCAACTGCAATGAACCATCATACCAAGATAAATTCATCTTCCCCCACAAGGTAAGAATTGACCAAACTCAGCTTAAGGAAGAGAGAGACTTTTCTAAAGAACTCATTCCTCTTCTAAAGAACTCATTCCTAGCTTCTGAAATTAAGTCGCCCCAGGAAAGATCCCTCACCAATTCAATACCACGAATAATGCCATACCTTGGCCATGCCTATGGCCGCACCACGATCTCTATCCCTCGAAATCAACTATTACCACTCATAACAATCATATAGTCAAATCATGTGCACCAAAAGATCATATCATAGCAAGTACAAAGTCAAACATTAGGCACATATTCAATTATGATAATCGACGAAAATGTAGATGCAATGCAAACCCTATTCCCACCTACAGTGCTTAGTGTGTCAAAATTAATATTTCATTAACCACGGACCTACAGCCCGCTCTGATACCAACTGTAACACCCCAGCCAAGCAATGACCTAGAATGCTACCAAACTAACAACATAATAAAGATAAACTAAATTCATCCTACAAAATTAAATAAAACCAAGTTCTGCATAAAACACCTTAAATTAACAAACAAACTCTCCTAACGACAAGTCGACAAGTACTCTACAACACACGAAGAAGAATCACCAAACACAGAGGGAGCAGCAAGGCAACCATGCAAGTCGACCTCCTGTCCACGGCCGGCGAGGACGCCGACGTCGTCGACCCGTGATCGGGTTGTTGTCTTGGTAGTACCACGGGAACCACGGCAGATCGGGTTCGCGGCGGCGAGCGAGCCCACGGGATCATGTGACTGGCGGGGCCAAGTACCCGCATGACCCGGCGGTGTCGGTGATAGCTCCCCTACGGCGGCGGTGGGTAGCTGCCGCCGAAGCCACCGACACCTGTTGCCGACATCGGTGGAGGGTAGCTCATGGTTCCGGAGGTTGGTGGCGGGAGGCACGGTGCAGGCAGTTCGGTGTGTCCGCCATCGTCGTCTTTGGTGAGCACGGTGACCATGCCGAGGAAGAAGGTGAGCAAGAAGGGCCTAGACATGGCTGACTACGTGTGCGTGCGAACGAGAGAGAGAGAGAGTACTTATGGTTTGATAGTTGTTGCCTTGTTGGGTAGTGGTTGCACCGATGGCTTTTGGTTATTGGGACATTTGGTGCTAAACGAGCTTGTGTGTTTCTCACGACGCAATCATTCACTTGCCATGAGAGAGACCTAAGCGAGAGGGCGAAACAGTTTGTGGTGCAGGCGAAATCTAAATGGTTTGTTATATATGTTTGGTACACCCATCTAATTATTAGGGCCTGTTGTAAAGCTTAGATAAGAACGACAGGTGCAAGAAAACTCTTTCTATCTTAAACACCAATTGCAAAGCATATCTTGCCTGCCAGTAATGGTATAATCTTCTCGTGGTTTGCCTCACCAAAATTCCTGTTAAAAAGAAAAGTTTATGAGTGTTAAAAGCAAAAGTAGTTATTAATAACTTAGGGCCAATGCGTTTCTTTACTACTTTAAAACAGGAAAATTTAGCATTTTCCATCCTAATGATCTATGTTTGAGGATTTGCCATAAAAAAGATTTTTCTCGATGGATTACCACTCCAAAGACCAAAATAGCTAAGATTTGCTACTCTCCGTATATTCTAATATATTTTCTTTTCTTTTGGTCCACAATTACATGTGCTAAGACAGCTTTTTGCCCCCTCTCCTTTCTCGTCTCCCATCTCTTCTACCCACGCTATGCTGATAGGTGATGCCTATGGACTAATTTTCATTAATCTTAAATTATTGGAATTCATTTATTTTTGGAGGCTAACATATGGGACCCCACACGTCGGGATTTTATTTTGTTAAAATACTAATTATAAACAGAAATTTACTAGCCCTTGGTGTTCACAGGGAGGAGGCAAGGTGGAACATGACCCTTGATGTGTGGGCCCAGGCCCGTGCGTCAGTGGGAGGACGAAATATACATTCGCTATGGGTAGCGTCAAGCCCGAGGGGACAAGTTGGCCGTGTGAGCGGACGAGAAAGTGAGAAACGAGAAGGGCGCAACGGATCTTGGCCCAAAATGCTTCAAGGATTTTAAAATGATTTTCAAATTGATTTAAATGCAGAAAATGAATTTGGGCTCTTAAAAATAGCAAAAGATTTCAAAAAATTTCAGAAAATTCACACATCCGAGTACAATGGTTGAGGCTTGGTGCAGGCCAGGAAGGAGCTCAAACAGCTGCCTCGATAGAGTTGACGTCGTGTCGCATGCCGAGCATCGTCGACAGTTGTAATCGACCTACATAACCTAGGTTGAGTCAAACTGCTGATTCGATCACACCAGCTAGGGAGATATGTTGGTTGAGCCGTGGTTCTAGCAAGAACGCTATTCGTCCCATGTCATTTGGTCTTTTGCATTGAATCCTTTTGTCATTGATTCATTCGTGAGCAAGACAAAATGCATTGGGCACTGAAAACCATATTCAAATTGGAATTCAAATCGAATACAAGTAACGTACATGTTTTCCTTGTGAAATCTAACCCAAAACTTTAATCATCGATAACTAAGTCGTTAGACAATTGTTAGAGTTGCCCATCGTGGGGAGATCTTTTGTAAACCATATAAAGTCATGACATTTATAGCAAGATCGACGGTGCTGGGTCATGTCATTAGTTGCATGAGCATATAGTTAATAATTTCGTATATGAATCATGACAACCAAATTTACATCCATGAATGCATCATAATGAATGAACAAATAATAATAATAATCAATACTACACAATAGCCTTTTAGTTTAGTCCCTCAAAAAATAAGTGTTCATCATGTCATTAGTTGCATGAGCATATAGTTAATAATTTCACATATAAATCACGACAGCCAAATTTGCATCCATGAATACATCATAATGAATGAACAAATAATAACAATAATCAATACTACACAATAGCCTTTTGGTTTAGTACCTCAAAAAATAAGTGTGCATTAATTTTAGCCCCTAAAAACTATTGAAATTACATGCAATATTTACATAAAACCCCTGCGCCTTCCTTAGCAAGGAAGCAGCTGGAAAGCAAGTAGCCAACCGAGTCCTCCCTGGGCTGTCCAGCAGGATCCGTCTTTGTAGGCCACTTGTGCACAAGTGGAGGAAGAGGGAGGTGGCAAGCTGCATGCTTAGTCATGCATGCATGCCACACACACCCCTTCTCTCTCTCAACAAATTCCACCCTCCTATATATAGACACACTTCCATTTCTGCCATTTGATTGCCTCTGTCTTAAGCCACTTGTCCCTTTCCTCTTTTCCTGCTAGAGGTACCAATCATTAACTTTCAATCCACTTTAAGTTTCAGCATGTAGTAAATCAATTGCTTGTTGCCATGTTTTATGTTTGCCATTGTTTAGGATTTGCAATACGTTGTCCATTTGATTGTAGATACGTGGCCACTCTGACTGTATTTCTAGTTTTGGTAAATACTAAAAAATTGACAAGTATGATTCATATAGATGTCTATTTACTACTCATTGTACAACTGGTAAATTCTTGTCCAACGGTAATAATATGATTAGAAGGTCAGTTGTTAATTTTTCTAATCTTTTCTACTATTTTAGATTCTTAACGACAACAGCAATAGTAACTAAATATGTGCATGTCCACCGGACAAGCGAGCACATTGGTTAATGTAGAAACGACTAGAATAATGCAATGATATCAGTATTACGGCGTTATCCTGGTATTAGATTAGTACAAAAGAAATAGCCTAAAATTCACAAACATAGCTCTTTGGTAATCACAATGACCACTATTGTTCATCTTTAGACTATCACAATAGCTTATCTTGTATTTTCTGTTCACACTCAAATTTGAGAACACATATATACTACTTTTAACACAACACACCGCATTACCAACAACCCAATACAGGTGCATACAATTGAAGTTAATGATGATTTAGCAGACAATTCATACATATGTAATTGCTGCTCAGTAAGCTCTGTCCCATAATTGTTTGGCAAACTTTGAACTGTGAAATTGTTTGCTTGAATTGGGCATCTGAGGAAGATTCCAGTAGAAGGAAAAATGGGACAAGAGAATAGTATGGAGTAGCACACACCTGCACACACACTAGTAGAATTGGGAGTTGAAGTAGAAGCTTGCATGTTACCGGTGTGGACACGGTGACCGAGCATGTATGGAGACGGCCATCATGCTCCAAGGCGCTTGGCGCTGTGTTGGAGACATGCGTTAGCATAGTTTGCAGCTCACCCAAGTGAGAGTGTGAAAAAGTCAAAATCTAAATATTTTGTTATGTTGGTGTAATCGCCTAATTATTAGGATCCATTTGGAGCAAGGAAATTTTAAATCTTAAAAAGAAACTACAAGAAATAAGTCTATTTCTCAAAATCTAAATATTTTGTTATGTTGGTGCAGTCACCTAATTATTAGGATCCGTTTGGAGCAAGGAAATTTTAAATCTTAAAAAGAAACTACAAGAAATAAGTCTATTTTACCCCCTTTAATGCTTAAGTTGATCTAACTTTCAACCTCCAAGCACGAAACCAGACAACCTACAACCATAAAGTCCTGAAACCAAATATTTGACCCCGTGCACAATCCACCCTGTTTTTGAGTCATGATGGATGCCACGTCGGCCCGCGATCGATGTCCCTTGCTGATTGCACTCCCAATATGAAACAATAGGCCATAGGTACCCTCTCTTTCTCTACCCCACACACTCTTCTTCCCAAAATCCCCACCCTCTCATGAATGCACGGCGGTGATTGAAGGTAGAATGTGGCGATTGTCTGCTTGGGGCGATGAATAGGGGGTTGTGGAGGCTATTGAGCTTACGCGGCATGCGGATCTGAGGAAGAAGATGGAAGCGATTGTCCTAAGGTTAGTGCTCCCTTTGTTTCTAGGGTTAGGGTTTGGGTAAAAATGGGGTAGTTTGCATGAGATTTTGTCTGTTCTGATGGAAAAGAATTATTTTAAAGAAGGAAGTGCTTCGATTCCATTTCTTTAAGACTAGGGATTGGATTTGTCGTGGGGACAGTGAGGTCTTTAGTACACAAAAACTATTTTGTTAGCATAGTTTATCTATAAATGGGAGCTTGTTTGCACTTGAATATAGCATAGTTTATTTGCGCAAGGGTTGTTGACTCATGTCCTTTTTGGATGCATGTAGGTTAGTTTAGCTGGATTCCATGGATGTGCTAGACCAGGTCACGATTATATTTCATTTTGGTGGGGAGTTTTTCACCATGGGAAGATGCAGCATTACTGCGGTTGTTCTGAAGGAATGTCATACATAGAATGTAACAAGGTTTCTCTTCCTGAGGTTATTGGACACCTAAAGGACCATTGTACTATAGGGGAAAAGGGATGTTGCTACACTGGTGTTCCCATGTAAAGACTTGTTAAATGGGCTAAGAGTCTTGACAAATGACAAGACATGCAAGTTAATGTCAGATTGCACTACAGAGGGAGGAGTTGCAGATATATTTGTCGAGGCACTACATGTGCAGGACCTCTCAGATAATGAAAAGGACAATGAATTTGTGTGCAGTGATTTTGAAGATGAACTTCAATCAATTAGACCTATTGAAGTTGCGGACAACGATGAATTAAAAATTATTGCTCCCAATGAGGTGACCCCTATCTTGTCCTCTCCAATGGACAAAGAGAAGGATCTGGCATCTTTTAGGAAATTTCTATGGGCAAAGTAGCAGTGAGAACAACAAGTTAGTGGTGAAAGCATTAGTTGGAGGTGAAGGAAGTGATGAAGGACACGATAGCTCAGATTGTGAGTTCATGCCTTGTGATGACTACTCATCAGAGGAAGATGAAGATGTAGCTGAGATCAAGAAGAACTTCAAGCAGTTTAAGAAGAAGTTGAAGGATAGACAAGTGGCTAAACTTGATAATACATCTATGGTGAGAACTCCAAGAGACAAAGTGGTGCAGCTGTAATACCCCGGAAAATGTTTTATTAATTGCTTAGTTAATAGAGAGAGGGACTTAAGTGAAAAGATTTATTAAAAGGGTTTTGGGGGGGTTTTCTGGAAAGTTAAGATAACCTGGGCTTGGGCTTGGCCCAGGTGGGATTTTTCTAGGCCCAAGAGGGAGGGAGGCCACCACTTAAAAACCCCGCAGCCCCCACCCCCCGCGCCCACCCCTGCGCCCTGCTCCTGCAGCCGCCTCCGCGCCTTGCTGCCGCCGCCGTCTTGCTGCCGCCGCCTGTGCCGCCGCCGCCGCGCCTGCCGCCGCCGCCGCGCCCTGCTACCGCGCCGTCTTCTCCGTGCCGTGTCGTCGTCCTCGCTGCGCCGTGGTGCCTTTGTCTTCGTCGCCGCCTTCGCCGCCGCCGTCTTGTTCCCCGGAGCGCCGTCATCGACGTTCGTCGCTATACCGCGTGGATCCGGAGGAAGGAGAGGAGGAGATCGCGAGCGTGTTCGTCGTCGTTCGTCGTCGTGTTCGTCGACGTGTTCGTCCTCGTATCGTCAAGGGTAACTCCGTTGGTTCGCTAGATGAGTTTTAATCAAGTTGGATTTCGTCTGTTTTCTGGACCGCCGTGACAGTTTGGGTTAATCGGCTGTTCTGGGTTAGATCCGTCAGGATTCAGGTCTGGACCTCTTCTAGAAAATTGTAGAGGACTTGATTATCTTTCCAGGAAGTGCTAGAACGCGTTATTCCGAGTTGTGTAACAAAAGTTATGAATTTTCTAGTGCTGCTGTTCTGCAGATCGGAGTAGTTCTGGACAGATTTTAATATATCGGTTTGTGCGACGGGTAATCGGGCGAATCAGAAATTCTTCATGTTAGGAAAGTTTTAGATAATTTTCTTAGCTTTCCATAAAGGTCAAGAAGTCCGGATTTCGAGTTTCTGGGCGAAAGTTATGCCTGTTTTAGTGCGCTGTCCAGAGAGTCCGACGTGAATTTGGATGCTTTAGAAAAGGGTTTGGATCGGTTAGTAAATGGCCGAATCAGAGAGTCTCTCCAACTAAGTTTTTGTAGATAATTTAATTATCTTTACAGAGAGTCTAAGAACGCTTAATTTGGAGTTACTTACTGAAAGTAATGATTTTTGGAAGTCGGCTGCTGTGGTTGGGCAGATTTGGCCGAGGGGAGTTGGGGATTTAATTGAGATAAATTGTTGGGTTAATTGGGGTTGCTGTTATTTTATATCTAGAAACCCGCTACTGTCATGTTAGTAATTATTAATTAAATATTCAGGAGGAGAGCGGATTCCGGGGGTTGTGCCTTCTACGCGTTCTCCATTTTCTCATGTTGAGGCAAGTATAACCTTGCTATGATTAATCTGTGTGATTGAGTGATTTGGATGATACGAGTGGTGTTTGAGTTATGAATGCTTTACTTATGAATTTGAGTAATGTTCTGAGTTGTTAATGCTATTTATGTTTTGTTTACATTATGGCATTTATGAGATTTGTTGATGCGTAGTATGGTGAATGCATGATATCTTGTTGATACATTCACATATATGCATCATATTGAGAATTGTTGAAGTCTTGGTCATGTGGTGATCAAGCATCGAGGTCCCCACACTTGCGGAGTGTGGGCAATTGGTCCCTGTACCCGAGGGTACAGGCATGGGTGTGCATTGACGGATGCACACTCCGCATTACTGGTAAAATGCGAAATTCATATGTAATATGTTTAACTTGAGGGTTAATGTTCATGCTTGCATTTGATACAGTTATACTTGCTGAGTCGTTGGACTCACTCTTGCTGTTTGTTTATTAGTTTTAGGTACCAATGTGAGAATGGCATCTATTGGATCAAAAAGGGATTAGCTTCGTTGCACGTGCACTATTCCTTCAATAAGAAATAAAGACAGTCATGATAATTTTGTTGGCTTGTAAGCTTAATTGGTTCAGTTTATTTTTCCATCAGATTAAATGTAATAAAGGCTTAGTATCATTGGATTTTATCTTTCCGTTCATTATTTAGAACTTGTGCTATTCATGCTTATTTAAACTGCCATCTGGTTAATAAACAAAGGAGGTTATGCCGAAATTTTTAGGTAACCTATATTAGTTGTTGTTTTATTGTGGATAGTTAGTAGCATTTCGGCCTATGTTAGGTGGGTGTTACAGATTGGTATCGAGCGGTCAGAGGTCCGTGGTAGTGAAAAATATTAAATTTGACACCTTGTGCACGATAGATGGGGATGGGTTTTGCATCGCATCTGTATCATTCTTGCTGATTTTGATTATTAATTGTGTGTTATGTGTGACTCTATATTTATTTATGTTATATAGAGATGGCAAGGGGTAGAGGCCGTGGTCGTGGTCGTGGCCGGCAGAGCCTGGACAAAGCAGTCGTGCCCCGCCGGCTGAAGCAAATCACGCCAGAGAGGCCATCCGGTGGGATCGAGGAAGAGGTTGCTTCACGGTTCAAGGAAACCGTCTCCACCCCCGCACCCGAGCCGCGCTGCGGTCATTCCCCGCGCCTTGCCGGTGGGTGTGATGGGTCCGCATCGGTGGAATGCGTTGAGGTTGGATACTTCGATGGACTAGGGACGCTTGATTGATCTCGCTAACTGGTTGCGCCACATAGAGAGACATCTAGAGGTGTGGGGCTACCATCCGAGCAGCGAGCTCGGTTTGTGGCCTTTCAGTTGAAGGGGCCGGCGGATCTCTGGTGGGAAGGAGTCCTGTCAGCTAGATCCGCTGCCTTAGGGCCAGCGACTTGGGAGGTGTTCTCGAGCAGATTCAGAAGAGGTTCTATCCCGACTCATTTGTGGAGAGGATGGAGGTTTCATTGAACGATTACAAGGTGGCAAGATGTCGGTGTGAAAGCATCTAGGCCCCTAAAATGATTTTGGTAATTAATGAATTTATATGAATATGGGACTAACCGCTTAATGAGTGTTTAAAGGTTAAGTCCAGGTTATAGTTGACAAATGCAAGCCAAAGGATAAGGATGAAGATCAAACATGGTTCAAGATAGAGGTATATGCGAATAGGATCCCTTTTTCAATTTTACCGGTCTTAGGAGAATGGTGGAAGACCGGATTATAGGGTAGATAATCGTACCATGAAGAGGATCATGGCAAGTAGCTTGATAGCAATTCTTAAGTGTCCATGGATCAACTAGGATCATGCACTCTTGAAAAATCTGTTTTAAAAGGCAAAGCGTGCTCGTTCGGACGTGCGGTAGTTCCACGAGTTAACGCGTCGGTACTACCGTCGAGCGGTAGTACTGCTGGAAAATCGGAACTACCGCGATCGGAAGTTCCAACCTCAAGCGGACCCATTTTTCCAGAGCACCCTCCGGACTCATTTCCAAAATCAAGAAGCGGTAGTTCACTGTCGAGAGGTACTACCGCCACGTGTAGTTCCGAGGTGGATCGGACCCTTTTCTCCGAGAGCACCTCCGGATGCCCCCGAGTTTTAGGAGAGCGGTAGTTCCGCTGTCAGAGCGGTACTACCGGCCACAGGTAGTTCCGGATGGGAATCGGAGCCTTTTTTCCAGAGAGTGACTTTTGGAGCTCGGCTCATGCGGTAGTACCGCGCCGACTTTGCGGTACTACCGGTGAACGGTAGTACCGGACTTTATAACGTCGGTAGTACCGCGCCGACGGACCAACGGTCACCGCAAGCTCGACATAGCCGCTCGATGCGCCGATAGGGAGCGGTATTACCGGCCTCGCACCGCAGTAGTTCCGCCGCCCGATTTTTCCGAATTTGTTCCAAACGGCTAGTTTTGGTAGGTGGAAGGTATAAATACCGCACTAACGCTCATAGACGATGCTAGAGACTCTATTGATCATTCTTGAGCATTGGGCATTCACTCCACACCTACTTTCACTCTTGAGCATTCATTTGAGGTGTTTGAGCAAAAAGTGCATAGCATTCATTAGTTTGATCCTTGGCACTAGTTTGCAATCAAGCGAAGCTCGTGATTTGTTACTCTTGGTGCTTGCCGGCACCTGGACGATTGGGAGAAGCTTGTTCGGTGATCTTCTCAAAGAAGCTTGTGAGAAGACCCGGCTTTCGTGTGAAGGTTGGAGCTCGCCACCGGAGCGGGAAGAGCTACCTCTAGTGATCGAGGTGCTTGGCTCAATTCGTGGAGCCGGTTCGATTCGCTCGAGCTAACCTCAACGTGGACTAGTGGGAACCGCAAGTTTCGATACCACGGTAAAAACATCAAGTGTGCACATCTCTATTGCTTTCTAAATAGTTCTAAGTTTTCATGCTTAGTGCTTTGTTTAGTCCTTGTTATTACTAGTATTGCTATTTGCTTGACTAATATTGTGTAGGCTTAAAATTGTCTTTCATTCTTGTTCTTAGAAATAGAGAAATTTAGCCTAGTTGAAAAGAAAATTTAAAAACCGCCTATTCACCCCCCTCTAGTCGGTATCCTTGATCCTACAAGTGGTATCGAGCTTGGTCTCTCATTTTAGACTTAACCGCCTAGAGAGAAAAGGATGGCTAGCGAGGGATTTGCTATAGGCAAGGCACCTTTCTTTGATGGATCAAATTATGCTTATTGGAAAATTAGAATGTCAATTTATTTAAAGGCCATGAGTCCAAGCGTTTGGAAAATTGTAAATGAGGGTTACGTCATGGCGCTTGATCCATTGAATCCAACGGATCAAGACGGGCGAAATGCTCATTTAGATGCCCAAGCAATGAATGCTATTTTTGGAGCTTTAAACGCGGATGAGTTCAATAGGGTGAGTAATCTTGAGACGGCTCACGCTATTTGGACAACCCTTTCCGAAATCCATGAAGGAACATCCACGGTTAAAGAAGCAAAATTGCATCGGCTTAGGATTAAATATGAGACATTCACAATGTTGCCTCATGAGGACATCAATGAGATGTACACACGACTCAACAATATTGTGAATGAGCTCAAAGGCCTTGGTACTAACCTTCCGATCTTGACATTGTGAGAAAGATGCTTAGGGCTTTGCCGGAAAAATACGAAATGTTGGTGACACTCTTCCTCAACTCACCGGAGTTAGCAAGAATGACCCCAACACAACTATTGGGCAACCTCATCACAAATGAGCTATACAAGAAGGATAAGGAGGAGCTCTTGGAGCAATCTTCATCAAAAGCCAAAAAGATCACCGCTTTTAAGGCCAAAGCGGTGGTAAGTGAAGAATCAAGATGATGAGGAAAACTCAAGAAGAACTTGCTCTTCTAGTAAGAAGAATGAACAAGTTCATGAGAAGGCGTTCAAACCGGAGCGCAAATTATGACAAGGCAAAGAAGGGCACTCCTACTCCAACAGCGATATAGCAACATCCGTTGCTATGAATGTGATGAGAAAGGGCACATTGCCTCAAATTGCCCCAACAAGAAAGATGACAAAGAGAAGTCATCAAACAAGAAGAGTTACAACGGCAAGAAGAAGCTTTTCAAGAAGCTTCACAAAGATGGCAAGAATGAAGCCCACATTGGAGAATGGGATTCAAGAAGAGTATTCGACTCGAATCAAGTGAAGATGAGTCCTCCAAGAAGAAGGGACTTGTCGGAATTGCAATCAAGGAAGCTCCATCACTATTCTCCACTCCAACTTGCCTCATGGCAAAAGGAGATAAGGTAAAATTCATTGATGATGATGAGCCTTCATATGATGATCTTATGGATATGCTTGTTGAACTAAATGAATTTCTTGGAAAAGAGAAATCAAAATTTAAGATCTTGAAGAGGGAACATACAACTCTACAAGAATCTTATAAGGAGCTAAAGGAAGCTCATGATTTGCTCATCCATGAAAAATCTTGCACTAGCATTGGAATTACTTGCGATATTATAAATGAAATGCCTAGTGTAAAAGTAGCTAAATCTAGCATATCTACATCATGTGATGAACTCCTTACCTTGCCATGCTCTTCTAATATTGATTCTAGAAATGCCATATCTTTTGTCCATGATGATTTACTTGTTTATGAAAACAAAGATTTAAAGGAACAAGTGTTAAAATTGAACAAAAGCTTGGAAAGAGCATACAAAGGAAAGGCTACACTTGATAAACTATTAAGTGATCAAAGATGTTCATTCAACAAAGAAGGACTTGGGTACATTCCCAAGAAAGGTAAGAAACCGTATACAAGCCCCAAGGTTTGTAAAAGAAAATGGTAAGTATTGTACAAAATGCCGGATTTGGGACATAAGTCTCAAAATTGTTCTAAGGGTAAGATTCAATCCATTGGTTTATATGACTCATGTTATATGCTTAGAAAAACTGAAAATGGAAATATTCTTGCTCATTTCATTGGCACCTCGATTTTGGGTGCTAAAGGAAATCCATTTGGGTGCCCAAAACCTTGGTTACTAACCTCCAAGGACCCAAACAAATTTGGGTACCTAAAAGAACTTGATTCTCTTTGTAGGTGAACTACAAGACCGGTGGAAGGCATTGGGTGTTGGATAGTGGATGCACTCAACACATGACCGGAGATCGGAAAATGTTCACCACCTTTGAGAGCGGGAGCAATGAGAAAATCACCTTTGGAGACAATAGCAAAGGAAAGGTACTTGGTTTGGGTAAATTGCTATCTCCAATGACCTTTCCATTTCTAATGTATCTTTAGTAGAAACCCTAAATTTTAATTTGCTATCCGTTGCTCAATTATGTGATTTAGGCTTAACTTGTTCTTTCTCTAAAGAAAATGTCATTATTTCAAAAGAAAATGAAAAGGAAATTGTTTTCAAAGGTTTTAGATTTGGAAATCTTTATCTAGTGGATTTCACTTCAAATGAGTCTTGCTTAAAACTTGTTTAATTGCAAAACATCTTTGGGTTGGTTATGGCATAGAAGGTTAGGTCATGTGGGTATGATTCAACTTAAAAGCTTTTCAAACATGACTTAGTTGTTGGCTTGAAAGATGTGAAGTTTGAGAAAATAGACTTTGTAGTGCTTGCCAAGCCGGAAGCAAGTTGCAAACTCTCATCCTTCCAAAAGTATCATGTCAACATCTAGGCCATTGGAACTCTTACATATGGATTTGTTTGGGCCAACAACCTATAAGAGTATCGGAGGCAATAGTTATTGTTTAGTCATTGTAGATGACCACTCTAGATATACATGGGTGTTCTTCTTAAATGACAAAGGCGAAACCTCCTAATTTTCAAAAGTTTCTCAAAAGAGCCCAAAATGAATTTGATTTTAAAATAAAGAAAATTAGAGTGATAACGGTTCCGAGTTCAAAACACTAAAATTGAAGATTTTGTGATGAACTTGAATAAAGCATGAACTTTCCACAACCTACACTCCGAACAAAATGGAGTTGTAGAAAGGAAAATCGAACATTGATTGAAATGGCTAGGACAATGCTTGATGAATATAATACTTCCGATAGATTTTGGGCGGAAGCTATTAACACCGCTTGTCATGCCATAAATCGCCTTTATTTGCATCGTCTTTTGAAAAAGACCTCCTATGAACTTCTCATTGGGAGAAAACCGAACATTTCCTACTTTAGAGTATTTGGGTGCAAATGCTACATCTTGAGAAAGGGTGTTCGGCTCTCTAAATTTCAAAGTCGATGTGATGAAGGATTTTTATTAGGATATTCTTCAAATAGCAAAGCTTATAGAGTTTTCAATAAAAATTCGGGTTTGGTTGAAGAATCTTGTGATGTGCAATTTGATGAAACTAATGGCTCTCAAGAAGAGCAAGATAATTTGGATGATGTAGGAGAAGAAGGATTACGCAAAGCCATGGAAAACATGCAAATTGGCGACATCAAGCCAAAGGAAGATACTACATCACCCATCTCATCAAGACAAGTTGAACCACCTACTTCTACAACTTCAAACGATGTACAAGTAATAGATGATGAAGCAAAAGATCAACAACAACCCTTCAAGGTCCATAATGCGATTGCAAAAGATCATCCAATAGACCAAATATTGGGTGATGTGAGTAAGGGTGTTCAAACTCGCTCTAGAGTAGCTTCATTTTGTGAACATTATTCGTTTGTGTCTTCTCTTGAGCCAAAGTTTGTAGAAGAAGCTCTAGATGATCCGGATTGGATAAATGCCATGCATGAAGAGCTAAACAACTTCTCCAAAAATGATGTATGGACATTGGTGGAAAGGCCCAAGGAGCAAAATGTGATTGGTACAAAATGGGTTTTTCGAAACAAGCAAGATGAGAACGGACTTGTGGTAAGAAATAAAGCAAGGTTAGTTGCTCAAGGCTATACTCAAGTTGAGGGTTTAGATTATGATGAAACCTTTGCACCCGTAGCTAGACTTGAGTCAATTAGAATCTTGTTAGCTTTTGCATCTAGCTTTGATATTAAGTTATTTCAAATGGATGTTAAAAGTGCCTTCTTAAATGGAACTATCTCCGAACTTGTTTATGTTGAACAACCTCCGAGGTTCGAAGACTTGAAATATCCTAATCATGTGTACAAGCTCTCTAAGGCGCTATATGGTTTAAAACAAGCTCCTAGAGCATGGTATGAGCGCCTTCGAGATTTTCTTGTTTCAAAAGGATTTAAAATTGGTAAAGTAGATACCACTCTATTCACAAAAATCATCAATGGTGATTTCTTCGTTTGTCAAATATATGTTGATGATATTATATTTGGTTCTACTAATCAAGACTTTTGCAAAGAGTTTGGTGATATGATGTCTAGGAATTTGAGATGTCAATGATTGGTGAACTAAGCTTTTCCTTGGATTACAAATCAAGCAATTCAAAGATGGGACTTTCATAAGCCAAACAAAGTATGTGAAAGACTTATTCAAGAAGTTTGGGATGGAAGATGCGAAACCTATCAAAACACCAATGGCAACAAATGGGCATCTAGACCTCGACGAAGGAGGTAAATCGGTAGATACTAAACTTTATAGATCTATGATTGGTAGTTTACTCTATCTTACCGCATCTAGGCCCGATATCATGTTTAGTGTTTGCATGTGTGCTAGGTTTCAAGCTTCTCCAAAAGAATGTCATTTAAAGGCCGTAAAAAGGATTTTGAGATATTTGAAACATTCCTATAACATAGGGCTTTGGTATCCTAAAGGTGCTAAATTTGAATTAATTGGATATTCGGATTCCGATTATGCGGGTTGCAAAGTGGATAGAAAAAGCACCTCGGGATGTTGTCAATTTTTAGGAAGATCCTTAGTTTCTTGGTCCTCAAAGAAACAAAACTCCGTAGCACTTTCAACCGAAGCCGAATATGTTTCGCGGAAGTTGTTGTGCTCAATTATTGTGGATGAGGCAAACCTTGATGGACTATGGAATCAATTTTGATAAAGTGCCCTTATTGTGTGATAATGATAGTGCCGTCAAAATCTCAAATAATCCAGTCCAACACTCAAGAACCAAGCATATAGATATCCGCCACCATTTCTTGAGAGATCATGTTGGGAAGGGAGATATTTGCATTAGCCACATCCGGACCGAAAACCAATTAGCGGACATTTTCACCAAGCCTTTAGATGAAAGCCATTTTGCAAACTTAGGAGTGAGTTAAATGTCTTAGACTATTCCAACATTGCATGATTTTATGGCTCACTTAAATGCATACTTCTTTGGAGTGGCTTGGACAATGTTGTGAAAAAGGTTCTTGTGAAAAGTCTTTAAAATTTGATTAAATGCAAAATTATTTAAAATTATTATTTTAATACATTTAATGCATAATGATCCTTAAAGATGTTAGTTGAGTGCAAAACTAGGGATCATTTGCATACTATACCTTTCTTCTCAAAATTCGCAAGTCCCGAAAAATCGGTACTACTGCATAGCCTCAAGCGGTACTACTGCTGAGCTGAACTACTGCCGCACTGCGGTGAACTACCGGATATGACTTAAAAATTGGGGATTTCAAACCCTAGTTCTTTGCGGCTTCTCTCTCTCTCTCTCTCTCCCAGCACAAGACGGTTATTCCGCTCCCTTCACCGCCTCTCTCTCTCTCTCTCTCTCTCTCAAAACTCCACAAAACCGAACTTGGATCTTCAAATCGCTCGGTTTTCCTCGGATTTTGAGCCTTGCGTCTTCCCAAGGACTCACCTCCTCCATTCCTCAAGGTATTTGGATCATCCCCATCTTTTATTGTCTCTTTGAACCCTAGATTGATTTTTAGGGTTTTCAAAATGAGGATGATTTCTTGCGGTTTAAACTAGGGTAAATGTGGTATTTTGGTATCTAGAGGTGTTTACACACCCATTCCATGGATTCAATCCAAGAAAATACCAAAATCTCAAACCCATTGCTTAACCCTAGAATCGGTCAGCGAGCGGTACTACCGCCGACCGAGCGGATTATCGCCAAGCGGTACTACCGCCCCGTAATCCGGCAGTACTACCGATTGTCCTGATAAAACAGCAACTTCTTCCGATTCTTTTCAATTCCTTTTGATCTATCCTAGTAAGGCTCTAATACTGAATCCTCTTATTTTTAGATGCCTGTTACTAGGAGAGCGACTAGGAGACTTTACTCCTCTGCCGGACAGTCCGGAGAGTCCTCCGCTCCTGCCACTTCGAGGCCTCTCGAAGGCAGCCCAGACCGTGGCAAAGGTCCGGTGAGCCTTGATTCGAGTCCGAGAGAGCGAGCAAGAGCCTCAAGAAGAAGATAGCTCTCCAATGGAGGAGTCGAGGAGGATCTAACGAGAGGAAGATCCTCAGATTGACTTGAGGAAGATTTCTGCTGAGGACTACATCAGACTTCGTCGCAGAAATTAGTATGAGTTACCCTCCAACTCCATCAACCCCAAGTTTCACACCAAGTTTCAGGAGCAAATTTTTGATCAGCTATATGGAGAGAGTCGACAGTTCGTTGATCATAAGTGGGTGGATTGGGAGCACTTGTCCTCTATTGACAAGTATGATGGCACTCTCAGGCTTTTTCAGAGATGTGGATCGATCACCGGCGACACCGCAATCGGACTATAATGAGGAGATCATTCGCCGCTTTATGCTACAAAGGCACATTTCTCCATTTTCAAAGACATGACCGGATGACAAGTGTGCACACAGCTGGAGGCGACCAAGCATGAGTTCGAGCTTGCCTTGAGAGCTGAGTTGAGTGGGCATGAGAAGGTGTATGACAAGCCAGCTCTTGAGATCTCCGCATTTTCTGCCTTCTACAACCTCAATGAGAGGTCTGTCCCCGGCACCTTGGTTGGTCTTCTCCCTATTCCTAGCATCATCAATAGGATTATCAACCATACTATTCTTCCCAAGAGTGGGAATTTTGATGCCATAAGAGGACATGCTTGGAATCTTATAGACTACATCATGAGGGGTCAGAAGTTTGATGTAGTGGACTTGATCATTAGGAGATTGCCTCTTCCAAAATGACGAATCAAGCGCATCAATTATGGACCTTATATCTTTGCCTTGATTGAGACCAAGTTCAGATTTAGAGGCAGCTACAACAAGAGGCATAAGGCGATAAGCCGAGACCGAGCCTCCCATTCCCACCGCCCAGAGCTCGACAATGATCCAAGCAGCAGGAGGATCCTCAAGAAGAACACTGCCTCGCAGCCAGAGCAGCAGCGCCAGCAGCTTCTCAGACTGACGTGGCCACTCTCTCTCAGATCTACTCCACTCTGCTTCAGATGAGAGAGTCTCAGGCCGAGGGGTTTGCCTCCCTCTCTTCTCGCATGGACTCCCTGGATGGGCGTGTTGCGCCATCGAGCGGCCCCAGCTCACCTCCTTCGCCCATGCGCTATACTCGCCGCTGTCATGATCCTTCTCCTCCCGGTCCCCAGGAGTAGCTTCTTTTGGTATTTGATGCCAAAGGGGGAGAAGAACGGAAAGAATATTAGGGCTATCTAACGGAAGGAATATTAGGGCTATCTATCTCTATTTACTCTATCTCTATTTATGTTTTATGAATGATTGTAATGAACTTGGTTATCTATGCTTTTGATGTATTTTGGATGTAATGACTATTGTTTACTTCTATGAAATTGCTTCTATCATTTGTCTCATGTTATGATCTCAATTGTGCATCTTGTCAAAATTGTGATAAAAATGAGATTTTCTATACTGTTGTAAAATTTCATGCACAAATTTAGGGGGAGTATCACCCCTCCTTGACTTTAAAAAGGAAAATTCATATTCTTGCCAAAATGAAAATCATTGCTAGAATTTTCTCTTTTCAAAAAGTCACAAAAGAATATACAACTAATTGTCAAAATAAGTGGTATATTCAAACATTACATTTCCATATAAAATGTGTTGTCATCAATTACCAAAAAGGGGGAGATTGAAAGCATCTAGGCCCCTAAAAATGATTTTGGTAATTAATGAATTTATATGAATATGGGACTAACCGTTTAATGAGTGTTTAAAGGTTAAGTCCAGGTTATAGTTGACAAATGCAAGCCAAAGGATAAGGATGAAGATCAAACATGGTTCAAGATAGAGGTATATGCAGAATAGGATCCCCTTTTTCAATTTTACCGGTCTTAGGAGAATGGTGGAAGACCGGATTATAGGGTAGATAATCGTACCATGAAGAGGGATCATGGCAAGTAGCTTGATAGCAATTCTTAAGTGTCCATGGATCAACTAGGATCATGCACTCTTGAAAAATCTGTTTTAAAAGGCAAAACTGTGCTCTGTCTGGACGTGCGGTAGTTCCGCAGTTTTCAACGTCGGTACTACCGTCGAGCGGTAGTACCGCTGGAAAAATCGGAACTACCGGCGATCGGAAGTTCCGAACCTCAAGCGGACCCATTTTTCCGAGAGCACCCTCGGACTCATTTCCAAAATCAAGAAGCGGTAGTTCCATTGCCGAGAGGTACTACCGCCTGTGTAGTTCCGGAGGTGGATCGGACCCTTTTCTCCGAGAGCACCTCCGGATGCCCCCGAGTTTTAGGAGAGCGGTAGTTCATTGCCGAGCGGTACTACCGGCCGTGTAGTTCCGGATGGGAATCGGAGCCTTTTTTCCAGAGAGTGACTTTTGGAGCTCGGCTCATGCGGTAGTACCGCGCCGACTTTGCGGTACTACCGGTGAACGGTAGTACCGGACTTTATAACGTCGGTAGTACCGCGCCGACGGACCAACGGTCACTGCAGAAGCTCGACATAGCCGCTTCGATGCGCCGATAGGGAGCGGATTATCGGCCTTAGACCGTGGTAGTTCCGCTCACCGATTTTTCCGAATTTGTTCCAAACGGCTAGTTTTGGTAGGTGGAAGGTATAAATACCGCACTAACGCTCATAGACAGATGCTAGAGACTCTATTGATCATTCTTGAGCATTGGGCATTCACTCCACACCTACTTTCACTCTTGAGCATTCATTTGAGGTGTTTGAGCAAAAAGTGCATAGCATTCATTAGTTTGATCCTTGGCACTAGTTTGCAATCAAGCGAAGCTCGTGATTTGTTACTCTTGGTGCTTGCCGGCACCTGGACGATTGGGAGAAGCTTGTTCGGTGATCTTCTCAAAGAAGCTTGTGAGAAGACCCGGCTTTCGTGTGAAGGTTGGAGCTCGCCACCGGAGCGGGAAGAGCTACCTCTAGTGATCGAGGTGCTTGGCTCAATTCGTGGAGCCGGTTCGATTCGCTCGAGCTAACCTCAACGTGGACTATTGGAAACCGCAAGTTTCGATACCACGGTAAAAACATCAAGTGTGCACATCTCTATTGCTTTCTAAATAGTTCTAAGTTTTCATGCTTAGTGCTTTGTTTAGTCCTTGTTATTACTAGTATTGCTATTTGCTTGACTAATATTGTGTAGGCTTAAAATTGTCTTTCATTCTTGTTCTTAGAAATAGAGAAATTTAGCCTAGTTGAAAAGAAAATTTAAAAACCGCCTATTCACCCCCCTCTAGTCGGTATCCTTGATCCTACACCTTCGCCTGGAGGGATGCCTCCAGGGTACTTTTGGCTGCCTCCTCCTGCGGCGTTGTTTCCAAAGATGGCGCCTTGACTCCTCCTGCGGTGGCGGCTCCGCCATATCCGGTGTTCGGCGCCGGCACTCAGCGTCGATCACTACGCCTTGCCGACTACCGAGCCGGCAGTCGTCCCGATGTGGTGACAGTACGCTTTTGGTGGACTCGGTGGAGGCTTATGTTACATTTGATTCCGAGCTACTTTCTTTTGCTTCCATAGAGTTTGCTAGTCGGGCCAGTTGAGTTTGCGTCTATAGCTCACTGTTTTGGTTCATTCACGGTGGAATTCTTTCTAGTTCAACGATCCGTCCGGGTTGTACGATTACCATAGATGGAGAACATTTTGTTGCTAATCTGATGGTTATGAGGATGGAGCCGTTTGATGTTATTTTGGGAATGGATTGGTTGCATAGTTACCGTGCTGTCATATCTTGTTTTTGGAAGACAGTAACTTTGCAATCGCCGTCAGGCCAAGAGTTAGTGTTTTGGTAGTGCACCCTCCTGTACACCCAAAGTGTGTTGGCTAGTCTTTTTCCGGTAGTAGAGCAAGAAGAGTGGATTTCTTTTATCCCTTGTGGAAAAGCCAAATTCCTCTTTGATTGCAGAGCGATTCCGTGGTCGGGGAATTGTGGATGTTTTTCGCCAGAGTTGCTGGGATGCCACCTCCGCGTCCGGTGGAGTTCAGAATTGACTTGGTGCCGGGAGCACGACCAGTTTCTATAACTCCGTACCGTTTGGCTCGACCGTTCCAAGAAGAGCTAAAGAAGCAGTTGGATGATCTAAAAGCGAAGGATCTTATTCGCCCGAGCGTGTCTCCGTGGGGAGCACCAGTGCTGTTTGTCAAGAAGAAAGATGGGAGTTGGCGCATGTGTATTGACTACCGTGCTCTCAACCAGCTGACCATCAAGAATAAGTATCCTTTACCCCGTATCGAGGATTTGTTTGATCAGTTGAGGGGAGCTAAGGTATTTTCAAAGATTGATCTCGATGGGTACAATCAAATTCCTGTCCGAGAGGAGGACATTGAGAAAACGGCGTTCTCCACGAGGTATGGGCATTTTGAATTTAAAGTTATGTCTTTTGGACTAACAAATGCCCCTGCCGCTTTCATGGAGACAATGAACAGGATGTTACATGAATATTTGGACGACTTTGTGGTCGTATTCATTGATGATATCTTGATTTATTCCAAGAGTGAAGCAGATCATGAGCGGCATCTGAGACAAGTGTTGGCAACACTAAGAGAGCATAAGTTTTATGCGAAGCTCAAGAAGTGTGAGTTCTGGGTGACTCAGGTGGGGTTCTTGGGTCACATCATCAGTGATAAGGGAGTATCAGTCGATCCAAGTAGAGTTTCTTCGGTGGTGGATTGGGAGGGGCCGACCAATGTCAAGGAGGTGAGGAGCTTCCTCGGATTGGCAGGTTATTATCGGCGCTTTGTGCAAGATTTTGTAATACCCCGGAAAATATTTTATTAATTGTTTAATTAATAGAGAGAGGGACTTAAGTGAAAAGATTAAAAATTAAAAGAGTTTTGGGGGGTTTTCTAGAAAATTAAGACAACTGGGCCTAGGCCTTGGCCTGTGGGATTTCTAGGCCCAAGAGGGAGGGAGGTCACCATTTAAAACCCTAGGCAGCCCCGCCGCTTGCCGCCGCCGCCTCGCTGCTCCGCCGCCGCTGCCGCCCGCCGCCGCCGGCCATTGTCCCTTGCGTTGCGCGCGGGTCGCCGCCCGCCGTGGTGCTGCTGCCCTTCGTCGTCATCGCTGCGTCGTCGTCGTCGTCGCCGCCGCCGTTGTCGTCTCCTCCTCGGCCGCCGCCGCCGACGCTCGTTAAATCATTGTCCGCGTGGATCCGGAGGAAGGAGAGGAGGAGATCGCGGGCGGGTTCGCCATCGTGTTCGTCGTCATGTTCGTCGTCATGTTCGTCGACGTGTTCGTCGTCGTGTCGTCAAGGGTAATCCCTGGTAGTCTCTAGATGAGTTTTAGTGCGCTGTCCAGAGAGTCCGACGTGAATTTGGATGCTTTAGAAAAGGGTTTGGAGCGGTTAGTAAATGGCCGAATCAGAGAGTCTCCCCAACTAAGTTTTTGTAGATAATTTAATTATCTTTCCAAAAAGTCCAAGAACGCTTAATTTGGAGTTACGTACTGAAAGTTATGATTTTTCGAAGTCGGCTGTCTGTGGTTGGGCAGATTTGGCCGAGGAGAGTTGGGGATTTAATTGAGATAAATTGTTGGGTGAATTGGGGTTGCTGTTATTTTATATCTAGAAACCCGCTACTGTCATGTTAGTAATTATTAATTAAATATTCAGGAGGAGAGCGGATTCCGGGGGTTGTGCCTTCTACGCGTTCTTCATTTTCTCGCGGTTGAGGCAAGTATATTTGTGATGTGAAAATCTGTGTGTTTATGGATTTGTTGAATTGTTTGGATGATGGTTGAATCACGGCTATTTAAATTGAGAGTATGAGTAAGTGATGAATTGAGAATGCTATTTATGTTCTGTTTACATTATGGCATTTATGAGATTGGTTGATGCGTAGTATGGTGAATGCTCGTTATCTTTTGATACATTCACATATATGCATCATATTGAGAATTGTTGAAGTCTTGGTCATGCGGTGATCAAGATCGAGGTCCCCACACTTGGAGTGTGGGCAATTGGTCCCTGCACCGAGGGTACAGGCATGGGTGCATTGACGGATGCACACTCCGCGTCACGGTAAAATGCGAAAGAGATGAGAAAGAGGAGATTTTGATCATATTGCATAGCATGATGTTCTATGTTAATTGTTTAACTTGACAGTTAATGATCATTGGTATTGATGTTGATATACTTGCCGAGTCATTGGACTCACTCTTTGCCGTTGTTTATTTGTTTTAGGTACCAATGTGAGAATGGCATATATGGGATCAAAAAGGGATTAGCTTCGTTGCACGTGCACTATTCCTTCAATAAGAAATAATGAAGGACCGAAATGGCAACAGAGGGGGGGTGAATGGTGCCTTAAAATTCTTCCCCCTTAGACAAATGAAATCACAGCCGAAAGACAAAGTCGTAAGCGGATAAGCAATCGATGATCGCAGACCGTGGTCGAAAATCAAAGCAGAATAAGACAATAGTCGGCAGTCGAAAAACATGGATCAAGCCGTGGTCGAAACAGGCTTAGGTGGTCGAAACTCGATTTTGTGACACCGCAGTCGAAAGCCAATGAGTGGTCGATCAGACTGTTCGGTCGAGAACAGAGAAGACACTCGAAGCAATAAAACCAATCGACAACAGAGAAGATAGTCGCCCGACAAAGATGAACAGTAAATACTATAGTCGACCGAAAACAGAGCAGCTCCAGGCGCACGACCGCCGTGACAAGAACTCAGAGAACTTTTGCCACCGAGAATCAAAACGAATGAAACTTGAAACCTAGCAAGAACAAGATATTTAAAAGTGAATTTACCAAGAAAATCAAAAGTCTTTGCTAAGGAGGAGAGAGTGCCTCGGTCGAACTCAAGACAAAGTAACCGTAAGCGAGATCGAAAACCCGAAATTTCTCTGTCTTGATTTTTGCTCTCGGAATGAATTGACCAAGTGGTCTTAGAGTATGAGTCCCGATTCGAGCAAAAGGATACAGCCAACTCTCAAAGAAAACACATGAAACAGAAGGAAATCAGAGAGGGCAAATGCAACAAGTAAATCATCTCAAGAACACAAACATGGAATGATACACAGAGATGAATCCAATCTTTTCTATTTCACATGGAGGTTTCTACAGCCACTCCATCGGAGGTACACGAGCATCCATGCTCTTACCCGAGACAACTCACACAAGATAGAGAGGAACACTCGAGCACTCGGGGACAACCTCTCTCGCGCCTCCCGAGACCTAACCTCTCTATTTATAGTCTCACAAGCTAACGGGTCTCAACAGACCACCCGTTACAGAGAGTCCAGTGCTTTGCAGGCCTCCAGTGCTTTGCCCATTACCCAAAGGGCAACGGCTCCACCGCTTTGCCCAATAGCACCACCAACTCCAAGTGCTTTCCCAGAGGACACGGCTTCCTTTGCAGGCTTTGGCATTTCTCCAAAATGCCCTTCACCGCCTCCCAAGCTTCCTCCTCATGCCTTCTGTTTTTCGTTACACCACTCGGGCAAGACCACGTCCTCTTCGGCTTCCACGTCGTTCTGGACCTCAACATCTCCTATGTCTAGTCCCGACCTCTCTAAGCCTCACCAAGACATGTCTCCCAGTACCTGCAACCATCAAAGACAGCAAAACCATCACATAGCACTGATCCACACAGGAAAACACAACCTGCTCAGCTCAAACCGAGCTCAAGTCTTTTCCACAGAAAATAGACTTTACCAAACCTTGTCAAAATAGTGAACAAACCAGTCCACAAGGTCCATGACTTCACAAGGAACCCAACCGACCAAACCTCACCGTAATCGGACATGAAATGCACCTCACGACCAATTTTAGTGATCCCGCACGACCACGGTCATCCAACCGATAACGTGGTCGAACGCAGATTCGACCACGCTCAATTCTCGCTAACGTGGTCGTAGCTCTCCGAGCGCATAACGCGGTCGCACCACCGAAAGTGCCACAACGTAGTCGTGGCTCCTTTCCCACAACGTGGTCGTGACGCCCACCGACCACGGCCAAAGTGGTCGAACGCCCGACCGCCCAACGTGGTCGAGGCTCCGATCCCACAACGTGGTCGTAAACCCTAGCGCCGAGTGCCGACCACGGTCAAATCTTTCGAGGGCTCGCAACGTGATCGAGCTCGAGCGTTACAACGTGATCGAACGCTCCCAATTGCCAACGTGGTCGTAAACCCTTCCGACCACGGTCAAAGAACTCGTCTGCTGCTCTACCGAACCGATTACCACCAACGTGGTCGACGCTACCGGTGAGACTTCGATCACGCTCAAATTCGCGGGACGCCACAACGTGGTCGAGACCACCGATTGAGTTCAACGTGGTCGTATAACCTTCCGACCACGACCACCATGGTCGACAAACACTCGGAAGAGTTTCGACCACGACCAAACGTGGTCGCATGCGAACGAGGAAAAGTCGTACACGACTTCATTTCGTCCAGAGTTAAGACTTTGCAATAAAAGCCCAAAGCAAACTCAATTTACCTTCAACCAAGGGTCAATTACTCATCATAAAGATGGGATCATCTCACATGATCTCTCAATCTCCCCTTGATGAGTATATTGACAAACACCAAAAAATATGAAGTTGAGTTTGTAGAAGCCGACATGGTCCAAGGAAAGAAAATGAAATTATGACCATGTCGATGTATGAATACTAGAGCAATACATAAAGAGCAAATTGATCTCCAAAGCTCTAGCAAGTTCCCGAAGTTGAGAAATTTTCTTTTTCTCCAATAAATTCTCCCCTTTGGCAATAAACACATCAAGTATGCAAGAGAGAATAAGTCAAAATGATGGATGGAATGGCTGATTTGATTATTCAAAGTATGCAGAGCCATGAGAATTATCCAAAATGACCAAATGTATTACACCAAGCCATAACATACAAGTATGCTACAAAGATCATGACTATGTATGTAAAGAGAAGCTAAGCTAACAGATGGTATAATATGATTTTTTTTTTAATTTGAAGTGCTTAGCAAGTCAAGTCAAACAAAATTTGAGTCTAGCTAATGATATCCACAAATGATGCAAGCCATGTCAATGAGCTAAATGGAATCGAGAAGCTAGTGTTGAGCCAACTAGAGTGCTATTTATTCAAGAATGATACATTTGTTTAAGTACACTTGAAATTTTAGCAATTGAGCATAAATGACATTTTTCTTTTAGAGATCTCATGATTGTTTTCAATCATACTTTTGTCATGTGCTAGACCTCAAGCCTTATGCGATCATTCCAAGCGAGAAGCTTAAGGAAATGATCTTGGTCATCCAAATCTCCCCTGAGTTCATGCCTTGTGCAATGGCAAGCCGTCTCATGAGAAGGAATTGGTGAGATCAGTTTTTTTTTCGCACAGAAGAGATCCCTTTTTTTTTTGATAGATTGTACTAACTTATGTGTCATCAAGAAACTGTATAGCTCAATCTATTGCTCAACTAAGATTCAAGACTCAACTCAGCCTATTTGACATGGCGAGAATCATAAAAAGATAACACAAGGCTGACTAGTCTCAAATATGAACAAGACATGAATTAGGTCAAAATTTGGCTTTTTGATTAACCTATCATGGCAAAGACTTGACTACACATATAAAGTCATGATCGATTAGCAATGGAGCACAAATCATGGCAATGTGTAAAGCATTGAAAGCATGTCATAACCGGATAATAATCAAGGCTCAATGTGGTTATATTACAATGCAGAATGCAATGCAGAAAATCCAGCTCCCCCTTAACATGTGATGCAGCTTTTAGTTCAAGTTGAGTTTAAGTCAAAATTAAAATCTAGAAGTTCCCAAATGAACTCCCCCTGAACCAAAGCAATAAAAATCAAGAGCTGGCAAATAAATCAGGAAAACAGGCAGTCCTTAAAGCATAGATAAGATGTAGAGGATACTATGGCTCAGACTGACTCTCATCTACCCTATATGTCTCCGGGACAACAATTGCCGAGAAAACGCACACTAGAGAGCAAACACGAACCTGCCTACCCGAGGGTGGCCCAACCCTCGCTAGAACCTAAAAGAAGTGAGTGAGCTCAACCTAGTGAGATAAGAAACACTATCCCGAAAGCACAAGATAAGAGTAAGAAGTCTAAGCAACTCGAAGAGACACACTCTAACCTATGCTAGAAGGACTAAACCCAATGCACCCGAAAATGCGATGCAACAGTAAGGATACAGAAGCACAATTAATATGATAAAGCAGTAAAGCCCAAAGCTCCCCCTCACATTAGTCCGTAAGGACAAACCACCCCAAGCTCTCCTCGCAGAGCTGAAAACCTCGTGCTATCCAAAGGCTTGGTGAAGATATCAGCCAACTGGTGGTCACTCTCCACAAACCGAGCACGATGTCACCCTTCTCTACATGGTCTCAAGAAAATGATATTCGATATCGATGTGCTTGGTCCGAGAGTGCTGCTTGGGTTCTTAGCAATGCTAATCGCAGAGGCGTGTTATCGTAAAAGAGCGGAACACGATCGATAGCTAACCCAAAGTCCCGCAGAGTCGAGACCATCCAGCACTTGGCTACAAAGAATCGGGCTGCGACAACGTGCTCGGCCTCTGCGGTGGGTGTGCAACACCGGATCGCTTCCTCAAGACCAAGAAACGAGAGAAGTGCCAATGAACTGGCAGGTGCCCGAAGTGCTCTTCCTATCTATCCTACACACCGGCAAAGTCGCATCCGAAAAGGCTCTAAGGGATGAGAGGATGAGGAAGAGTACCGATACCATAGTCAATGGTAGCTCAAGGTACCGAAGATGCGCTTCACCGCTTTGGCGGTGAGATACTGAGGAGAAGCTCAAACCGGGCACAAAGACACACGTAAAAGTGTATGTCCGGTCTCGAGGCGTGAGGTACAGAGAGAGCCAATCATACTTGAACTCTTTTGGTCAACTGCTCGCCGTCCTCATCTCGGGTCAAGTGTGGCCGTAGAAGCCATCGGAGTTGACACCGCTTTCCATCACTCATGTCGAGCGTCTTAGGAGATCACGGTGTACTTGCCTTGATGCAAGAAGGTACCCTCCCGAGTCAGCTTGATTTGGAAGCCAAGGAAGAAAGTCAACTCACCCATCATGCTCATCTCAAACTCGGTGCTCATGACATCCGAGAGGCTGTGAAACTAGAGCATGAGAAGAGCCGCCAAAGATGATGTCATCGACATAAATTTGGACGAGCAGAGATCATTGCCAAGTCGGCGAATGAACAAGGTCTTGTCAACTTTACCCATCTCAAAATCATGTCTCAATAGATAGGACTTAAGCCTCTCATACCAAGCTCTAGGGGCTTGCTTAAGTCCATACAACGCTTTGGAAAGCTTGAAGACATAACTAGGGTATTTGGGGTTCTCGAAACCTGGAGGCTGTCTGACATAGACTTCTTCCTCAATGAAGCCATTGAGAAAGGCACTCTTGACGTCCATCCGGTAGAGCTTAAAACCCTTAGAAGCTGCAAAGGCAAGCGAATTCTAATGGCCTCAAGACGAGCTACGAGGGCAAAGGTCTCCTCGAAATCCGACCCTCAACACAGGAGTACCCCTGAGCAACCAATCTAGCCTTGTTTCGAATGACTACCCCATCCTCACTTTGCTTGTTCTTGAACACCCATTTGGTTCCAATGATATTGTGATCTCGGGGGCTCAACAAGCGCCCGCACCTTGTTTCTCTCGAAACTCTCTAGCTCCTCATGCATAGCATTGATCCAAGACTCGTCGAAAGAGCATGAGAAACATCTTTGGGCTCAAAGGAGGCAATGAAAGCGTAATGGAGATGAATTGAGATAAGCCGATTTTGAGCGGGTAACCCGCTCGAAGAGGTCTCCAATGATCTGCTCTGAAGGATGAGTTTTTTGGATATGTCTAGGAGGTCCAGGATGAGATGAAGAAGTGGCCTCTACCTCGTTACCTGACGGGTAGGAACAGAGCCACTAGCTCCAGAAGAAGCAGAAGGTAAGGGCTGATCGCCTCGAGGTGCGGTGGAAGAAGGCACCTCAAGGGGTGGAGAAGGGACTGGATCGGGTAGACAACCCTCATCTCCATCATCCTCATCATCCACAAAGATGGTCTCGGATCGCTCTAGTGAACTCGAGATATCGGGCCTAGTCCCGAACGGCCTCATCGAAAGTTACCTCACGGTGTTTCTACCATTTTACTAGACTCAGTTCTGCACCCTATAGGCCCGCCAAGAAGTCGAGTAGCCGAAAAAGTCCATCACAAGAACGTGACTCGAACTTATCTAGGTTCCGGACTTTAATAAAACACTTGCAACCAAACACACGAAAATGAGAAACACGGGCCGCCCGTATCTCAACTCATAAGAAGTGCGGTGCAAGTGTGCCCAAGAAAACTCGATTGGAAACATGGCGCGGTGGCTATAGCCTCACCCAAAACTTCCGCGGTGTAGAGTACTCATCAAGCATCGTCCCGCCATCTCGACCAAGGTACGGTTCTTCCTCTCCACAACACCATTCTGCTGGGGACGTATGGAGAAGAGAACTGGTGCTCTACACCTGTCTCACCACAGAAACTCTCAAAGTAGGAATTCTTGAACTCCGTGCCATTGTCACTGCGGATCGCTCGTAAGGCACCTGGAAGCTCAACAGAAAGCCTACTGAAAAGACCTCGGAAATGTGAAAACGTCTCATCCTTCGAGGCTAAGAAAAACACCCAAGAGTACCTCGAGAAGTCATCGACCACGACAAGAACATACCACTTTCCTCCTGCAGATTGCACTCGAGTGGTCCGATTGTGTCCATGTGGAGCAGTGTCCGGTGCATCGGTCATAGTCACGTGTGTGGAGAGTGAGAAGCGGCAACCATCTTGCCGCTGCGGCATGGAGCGCAAACAAGATCTTTGACCATCTTGAGTTTCGCGGACCACGAATGAGATCGTGGCCGCTAACTCGGGTCAAATGGTCAAATCCAATATGACCAAGTCTCCTATGCCAGAAGGAAAGGTCGCGGGACTCAGAAGCAAGCAAACAACGGAGAGGATCACCAAAAGACTCAGAAAAATCAGCACGAAGATCCTCCCAAAACAAGAAATCCATAAACCGGACACCAAGAATCAAGAATTTTGCAATTGTTTTCTTAAAGCTCACCTCGAAATTGTCATCGGTAAGTCGAGAGACCGAGAGCAAATTGTACCGCAACTTGCTAACTAAAGCAACATCTTTCAAAATAAATGAATCATTAATGCGACAAGTACCTTTGGCGATGACGCCCAGATGAAGCATCTCAAGGTGATCGTCTCATCACCGGAGCTCGGGCAAGGAAGAAAACCAACGGAATCTCCGGTCATGTGTCGTGAACACCCGAGTCTACAAGCCAAACCTTTCCTTTCGCCCGCGAACCCGAGTCAACAAGAGAGCAAAGTCTCGATGGGATAAATCAACATAGATTTTGGCACCCAATACCGAGTCACACGTCGAGCGTAAGAAGTAGTCACACACGATCGACCTCTAACTACCCTCGCCTCCGTCGCTCAAAGAAGCGGAAGGTCTATGTGCGCACTGAAGCATGTCGGGTCCGACTACTACGGAGAGCGAGTGGAGCACCGCAAAGGCGACGATCACGCCGCGGGTAGCTATCTCGATGGAACGAGATCTACCCTCGTGACGGCGGAAGTCACGACCGAGGGAGCACGAGGACTAAAACAGTAAAACTCGGAAAAACCAAATCCTCGGTGCTGCCCAAAGCTACCAACAGTAGCAAACCTAGACCTCGTGTTGGTCTTAGGTGCACTCAAGGTCTGGGGCTGACCCTGAATACGCCTAAGAGACTCAGCACGGTCTCTTCGCGCGATCTTGGCGCGCTTGAAGCATTGGTCAATCAGATGCCCATCCTTCTGACAGAAGGTGCAATGATACCGCCCGAGGGGTGAAGTAGCATGAGATGGCTTCGCTACGAGAGGTCAAGTCGCGGTGAAATCACCTTGTCGTCGAAATCCCTTGGACAAAGCCCCCGATCTAAATTGAACTTTCTTGTTCTTGGGCTTGACCTCGATCACACTGCGGCTATGGGTCCGAGCACCACGGTGGATGTTTTCTCACATCCTCACGGAAATCATATCCTAGACCCTGTTTGAACTTGCAAATCTTTGATTGGTCTAGAATAAGATTGAGATCCTTCTTGCCTCCTACAAATTTCTCGAGAGTGTTCATAAGGTACTGACACTCCCGAAAGAGAGAGGTGCAAGAGGAGCAAGGAGGAGGAGAAACAGCAGAAGGTAAGGGAGCAGGAGAACAGCCAACAGCAGAGGGAAGACTGGCTTGTGCACGCACGTACCGACGAGAAGGGATGCCCTCTCGCTAGCAGATTGGTTCGCATCGCTAGGCGTCTCTACCTTACAGGGGCTTCTCCCCCTTCTTCACAATCACATTACAAGCACAAGGTGGCTTCTCTAGTAGGTCCTTAGTTAGCTTCACACATTTCTCATCCAATGCAATCAAGTTAGATTTTAGTTTGTTACAACTAATGCATGGTGAGCTAACAGGTCCTTAGAAGCAAACTGAGCCAACTTCTTATCATGATCAATCATTTCTTGAAACTGTTTGGAAACAGATTCAAGCTCGTGATCGATTTAGGACAATTCACACAAGAAGCAATAGGCTCAAGTAGAAAAGCTTGTAATTCAACAATTTTATGATCCGCCTGCTTTAGGTTCATCTTCAAATTGTTACAACTTTCACAAGTCTCGGGCAGATCGAGAAGCAATGTATAAAGACCTCTAAAAGCATTATCCTTATCCTCACATGAGGTGCAAGAAGTAGTCTCAACGGTAGATGAAGGAAAAACAATCCTAGACATCTCTAGTTCGTGACGGACTAACATTCTCCATCTTAACAATGTCTAGTTCAGAGGACAAACTATCATGCGAGGTCCTTAGTTTCTCCATGTCTCCAAGCAAAGCACGGTAGTATCACGATCGTCACGGAGGGAGCAGATATAAGTGAAGTAAGCTCCGTGACAATCTATCTACTTCCTTCTCTAACTCGGTACACCTAGACTTAGCTCTAGCATGAAAACCACCTAGCTTAAGAAAAGCATGATTGAGCTGATCGTAGGTGGGACATACCTCGTCCGAGTCGGAGTAGAGCTCATTGTCACGATCTCGCCTCAAGGGCCATGAAGCACATGCCGGAGAAGTCGTCGCCGCTCTTGGGTTCTTGATCACCCGTCCGTCGTCGTCGCTCCATCCCTCCACTTCGCCGAGGTCCGTGTCGTCGAAGCGGCGAGGACGCGGTGGAAGAGCTTCTTGGCCTTCCCAAAGTTGCGAACGGCTTCTTGCCTTGCGTCGGAGTTGGGGCCTTCTTGTTGCGGTTCTTGTCGGAGTAGTCGTTCTTGCCGAACCGCCGTAGTCGACTTTGCCTTTCCCCAACTTGGGACAGTTTGCTCGAATGTGGTTGGGGCCACCACACTCGAAACAAATCGCGGGTCCTCTTTTCCTTCCGTCCCTCCTCCCTTTGTAAGCATGGGAGAATCTCCGTGCGAGGAGGGCTAGTGCTCATCCGCAAGTCGCTCTATCGATCATCGGTTATGTCACGAGAGCAGCGAGGAGAATCCGCAAAGAGAATCGGCAGAAGAACCGAGTCGAAGTGGGATCCGTGACTAGAGCCATCGACAGACTTCGACCGACGAGACTATGTCAATCTCGTGAGTCTTGAGGCGCGAGTAAAGCGCATCAAGAGTCAAGGTCGAGAGGTCCGTGGTGTCCTTGATGGTAGTCACCTTCATCTCCCAAACCCAAGATCGAGTCGAAAGCATCGTCGAGCGTTATCCGAGTCGGAGTATGTGAGACCGACCGCCGGAGATTGCTCAAAATCTTGTGAAAGCGTGAAAAGCACTCGTCAAGGGACTCTCCGGCAAGCATCTCGAATTTGTCAGATTCGCTGAACCGATCTGTCGAACCGTCTTGATCTGGGAGGTGCCCTCATGGTATGCATCGAGGGTCACCCAGATGTCGTGAGCGGACGACAGGTGAGAGATGCGATCAAATTCGCTCGCTCAATCCTCGTATGATGATGTTCCTTGCCTTTGCATTTGCCTCAACATCGACCATATTCCCAAAGATTGATGTTCTCATCGGCGGGAACAACAAATTGTATTTTCACCTTCCGCCAAATAGCATACCCCGAGCTCGGATATATGTTTCCATTCGGCTCTTCCGAAGGGGTAATCAGGCCATCGAAAATAGGCGGCTTGGTGGAATACTTGTCTGCTGCCATGGCTCTTTGAGACCGGTTAAGATCTATGAAGAAGAGCTAACCGCTCGATACCAATTGAAGGACCGAAATGGCAACAGAGGGGGGGTGAATGGTGCCTTAAAATTCTTCCCCCTTAGACAAATGAAATCACAGCCGAAAGACAAAGTCGTAAAAGCGCATAAAAGAAATCGATGCATCGCAGATCGTGGTCGAAAATCAAAGCGAATAAGACAATAGTCGCAATCGAAAAACATGGATCAAGCCGTGGTCGAAACAGCTTAGGTGGTCGAAACTCGATTTTGTGACACCGCAGTCGAAAGCCAATGAGTGGTCGATCAGACTGTTCGGTCGAGAACAGAGAAGACACTCGAAGCAATAAAACCAATCGACAACAGAGAAGATAGTCGCCCGACAAAGATGAACAGTAAATACTATAGTCGATCGAAAGCAGAGCAGACTCGCGCACGACCGCCGTGACAAGAACTCGAGAACTTTTGCCACCGAGAATCAAAACGAATGAAACTTGAAACCTAGCAAGAACAAGATATTTAAAAGTGAATTTACCAAGAAAATCAAAAGTCTTTGCTAAGGAGGGAGAGAGTGCCTCGGTCGAACTCAGTACAAAGTAACCGAGCGGCGCATCGAAAACCCAAAATTTCTCTGTCTTGATTTTTGCTCTCGGGAATGAATTGACCAAGTGGTCTTAGAGTATGAGTCCCAGTTCAGAGCAAAAGGATACAGGCCAACTCTCAAAGAAAACACATGAAACAGAAGGAAATCAGAGAGGGCAAATGCAACAAGTAAATCATCTCAAGAACACAAACATGGAATGATACACAGAGATGAATCCAATCTTTTCTATTTCACATGGAGGTTTCTACAGCCACTCCATCGGAGGTACACGAGCATCCATGCTCTTACCCAGAGACAACTCACACAAGATAGAGAGGAACACTCAGAGCACTCAGGGGACAACCTCTCTCCGCTCCTGAGACCTAACCTCTCTATTTATAGTCTCACAAGCTAACGGGTCTCAACAGACCACCGTTCAGAGAGTCCAATGCTTTTGTGCCTCGGTGCTTTGCCCATTACCCAGTGGCAACGGCTCCACTGCTTTGCCCAATAGCACCACCAACTCCAGTGCTTTCCCAGAGGACACAGCTTCCTTTGCAGGCTTTGGCATTTCTCCAAAATGCCCTTCAGCAGCCTCCCGAAGCTTCCTCCTCATGCCTTGCTGTTTTCTGGTTACACCACTCGGGCAAGACCACGTCCTCTTCGGCTTCCACGTCGTTCTGGACCTCAACATCTCCTATGTCTAGTCCCGACCTCTCTAAGCCTCACCAAGACATGTCTCCCAGTACCTGCAACCATCAAAGACAGCAAAACCATCACATAGCACTGATCCACACAGGAAAACACAACACCTTTCACTCAAACCGAGCTCAAGTCTTTTCCACAGAAAATAGACTTTACCAAACCTTGTCAAAATAGTGAACAAACCAGTCCACAAGGTCCATGACTTCACAAGGAACCCAACCGACCAAACCTCACCGTAATCGGACATGAAATGCACCCTCACGACCAATTTTAGTGATCCCGCACGACCACGGTCATCCAACCGATAACGTGGTCGAACGCAGTTTCGACCACGTTCAATTCTCGCGCTAACGTGGTCGTAGCTCTCCGAGCGCATAACGCGGTCGCACCACCGAGTGCCACAACGTAGTCGTGGCTCCTTTCCCCAACGTGGTCGTGGACGCCCACCGACCACGGCCAAAGTGGTCGCCCGACCGCCCAACGTGGTCGAGGCTCCGATCCCACAACGTGGTCGTAAACCCTAGCGCCGAGTGCCGACCACGGTCAAATCTTCTGAGGGCTCCGCAACGTGATCGAAGCCTGAGCGTTACAACGTGATCGAACGCTCCCAATTGCCAACGTGGTCGTAAACCCTTCCGACCACGGTCAAAGAACTCGACGTTGCTCTACCGAACCGATTACCACCAACGTGGTCATACGCTACCCGGTAGACTTCCGATCACGTTCAAATTCGCCGGGGACGCCACAACGTGGTCGTAGACCACCCGATTGAGTTCAACGTGGTCGTATAACCTTCCGACCACGACCACCATGGTCGACAAAGACTCGGAAGAGTTTCACCACGACCAAACGTGGTCGCATGCGAACCGGGGAAAAGTCGTACCGACTTCATTTAAATCGAGTTAAGACTTTGCAATAAAAGCCCAAAGCAAACTCAATTTACCTTCAACCAAGGGTCAATTACTCATCATAAAGATGGGATCATCTCCACATGATCTCTCAAATAAAGACAATCAAGATAATCTTGTTGGCTTGTTAGCTTAATTGGTTCAGTTTATATTCCATCAGATTAAATGTAATAAAGACTTAGTATCATTGGATATTATCTTTCCGCTCATTATTTAGAACTTGTGCTATTCATGCTTATTTAAAGCGCCATCGGTTAATAAACAAAGGAGGTTATGCGAAATTTTAGGTAACCTATATTAGTTGTTGTTTTATTGTGGATAGTTAGTAGCATTTCGGGCCTATGTTAGGTCAGGGGTGTTACTGATTGGTATCGAGCGGGCTTTAGGTCCGTGGTAATTAAACTATTAAATTGACACTTTGGTGCCTGAGGATGGGATGGGTCAAGCATTGCATTTATGCTTTTGACATGTTATATTGATGATTTACATTATGAGATAATCTTGTATGCTTATTGATAATCTTGTATGATTATGATTTGCTCCTATATTTGTTATGGTGAGAATAGTCAATGATATGATGTAGATGTTGTGATGTGCTACCTTGGTATTGCCGATTATATCATTGTTTGTAGTATGAGGATTAGCAATGTAGTTACCTCGGGTAACTTAATTGCAGTGTTATGGTGAATTTATTAGAAAAGTCATTATTATCCTTAAGTTGATTTCGCCAATTCTTGGTGATTGCGATTAATGAATTTCTTTTGAGATTGTGGATCTTGCAGTTGAGGGTATGCAATTGGTCTCTACTTGTTCCTTGAAGCGATTATTGTTTCTTTAGGACTCTTGAGATACTTTGCTACCGTGCTTATTGTTGATTTGTAAGGTTAGTTCCTTCGTGGGACTTTTGTCTTGTTGTGAATCATGACTTATTGGCTCGCTTGGTATTTTCTCTTGTTAATGCAAGTTTTGAGTTGCAAAACTCATTGTTATGTGAAAGCTTTGGATCTTTGTATTTACGTATCTCGGCGTTGAAGTTTATTGTTCCTCTTCTTTTTGAAAGAGAGTGTTAAAATCCTTTATGTTATTTTGCTATGCTTAAGTAGAAGGTGGTGATCATCTAAGCTAACTCGTATGGTATGAATTGTCAAGTTGTGAAGTAGCGTGGTGCATAATTAATTCCAACTAGCATCCTTGGAAGTGTAGTTGATTAATTTTGATATTGCTTGTAATAGTTTATTAAAGAACAGTGATTAAGAAATTGCCTATACGTGATTGGAACCCATGTAGTTATTGAGGAGAGTGCAAAAGAGTTACAATGATTATTATGATTGATTAAAATTCTATCATGTTGGATACATGGAATTATGTTTGTCGTTAGTGATTAATCTAACTGTTTGGAATTATTAAGAAGAAGGTGTGGGAATATTGTCTTGGTAATATTAATCTTTAATATGTCTTCTATTTAGATACTTTATGAGCGTGCACAATTGCTAGTTTCATCTATCTTTTACCATGTTAGGTTATTGAAATATGTATAAAGAAATAGATGAATGTTGATGTATAGACTTGCAGAATCTAGTCTTACAAAGCTGGTATTATTGAAGATTAAAGTTATTTCTGTTCTAATTTCTGAATGTAAGGTAGGATACAGAATCTATGCTCATGATTGTTTTATGATTGTAAAACGAAGTTAGGATCATGAATGCCGTTGTGATAAAATAGTAATCAATAATTGCCGATGTGACTAGAGTACAATTAATTTGTGCTAAATTAGAGTTGAGCATCCACAAGAATTGAATATACGAAATCTAGTAAGGGATTTATGCTAGTATGTTTTGTGAGATTGTCATGTTCTAGTATCATCTTGTTTAAGAGCTTTGTTCTATTTATGTGGCTTATGCAATTGGGTTCTCCTAGATCAAGTAGTTGCAACCTTATTTAGATATTAGAAACATGATGAAGTGATTTCTTATGTTTCTTTTGGAAAAGTTTAAGAAGGAGTTGAGGATATGATGATGCTTGTTAAGAATGTAATGTTCTGATGTTAGTATGTTGGTCAATTTGTGGTTATGATGGTAATGTTGAAGGTTCATTAAATAGAAGAATTTGAATAAATTACATGGTACTATTTAAATCAAAAGTTTTGATAGTGTGTATGCGATCTTTGATCTCATGACTTATGTAGTAGCTGAAATTGTTTAAGCAAAGTGTTTGAGGGGTTTTATTAGTTCTTAAAGAATTAATGTGTTGTGGTCTTCAACTCTTCTTTGTTGGAATTGTTAAGGTGATACCGTAATCAAAGAAGGTTGTTCTCTTTGTTAAAAGGAAAAAAGTTTGATGAAAGTTTTAGAGGTTGAAGTCAAGTTGTGTAATCTTTGTGAAGTGTGTTTGACTTCTTATTTTCGCCGCTTAAGAGTTTCTTGAGCTCAAATGATAATAATGTATTCGTATTGGTTGAGATTTGATGGTTTCTTATCGAGGAGGCATGCGCTTTGTTTGTGGTCTTAACGTTTGTTGTCCAAGATCTTTGCTCTTTCCCTTGGTCTAGTGTTTATTGCGATTGGTAACACCTTCCCATGTGTTGAATTTACTTCTTCTTGCCTCTTTTAAGAAAGGGTAACCGATTTGGGTTGCAAGCCCTTTTAGGATATGTATGGCAACTGGTTGGTGTGGTTTTGTGATTGGTTTGGGTGAGATTGTGGGTATCAAGATGCTTGAGATTTTGGAGTGATAAATTGATTTGTCGACTAATTCTCGGTGAGGATTTGATTTAAAAGAAGATGTTGTCCTTGGGGCTAACTAGTTATATTGTCGCAACTAGAAGAACCTAGTTATGGTTCATGAGTGTTACGCTCATTTTTTGGAACGTTGGAATTATTGAAAGTATGAGAATCTTGATCAATTTTATTGGATCATCATGATTGGGTACTTTGCAAGGATTAGAAGGACGATTATGATGGTATAGTGATGAGATTATAATTATGAAGAAGGCGGATTGTTATGGGAATTTTGGGATAGTAGAAATTGTTGAAATTATGTCATGTATCTTCCTCTGAGATAATCAAAGTTGAGATTATGTTTTCATGTGGTGTGAAGGGTTGAGCATGATTGATGGTGGAGATGTTAGTCACCGAACTTGAGAGCCTTGTGTCAAATATATCAAGTACATATATATAATAGTCCTAGAGATGGAAAATTTGGGTGGATGTTCTATACTAGAACCTTGGAGGCTAATGATGTGGTGTGAAAATAGTGCAACAAGTGGATTCTAAATAGTTGATGCTCATTGATAGTATTCTTTGGGTGTAGTAAATGAGTGTGGGAGCCGAGAAATTCATGTTGATTGTCCTTAAGATTTGTGGTAAAGTGATGGTGGGTGAGAATAACGATGAGATGCATTAGAAATTATTCGTTAAAGTATCATGTGGGTAGAGGAGTTGACTAGAGTATGTTATTGTGAGAATAGTAGAGTCCCTCACGAAAGTGTGTTGGATGCACTCGGTTTGAACATAGAGTTGATGTTGCCAAATTTAAGAGAATTGAACTAGTAGGGTATGGGATGATTTGGAACCTCGTGATTCAAGAGGAAGTTTATTCCTAAAGAAAAAGAAATGGACGGGTTTGATATTTGAGTGATTCCCCGTTTACGTATATGTTGCTTATGTGCAAACTACCTACTTGAAAGTGGGGAGGTTTTTCGTCTTGAATCCTCATTTCTCTTCTTTTGATTTGATCCTTTTATGGGGAGTTGGTTTTGTGTGGTTGCGATGAGAATTCTCTATGTTCGGTTGAATTCTATCTATGAAAAGTGGGTTTACCTTGAGCCACGTGGTGCGCCCGTGTTTAAGGGGTGCTCATTGCTAAGGTAAAGAGATCGATTGAGCGTGGAAAGCTCGAGATTTGTGGGTTGTGCAGATTGTGTGGTTTGATACCGAAGGAATGTTAACCTTGTGTATTTAATTGCTTGGTTAGTTGCGAGGATTCGGAGGTTGACCGCTTTGGGTCCAAAAGATAGTTGAGCAGTGGACTTGGTGAGATAGAATCATTGGTGCCGGTGACGAGAGTAAAAGCTATGTGAATGTGAGAAGAAGGGATCGGGAATTTGAAGTGGGGATCGGTGCTTTTGAGAGTATCTCCTACCTAGGGTGTGGTGAGGTTCGGTACCATAGGGAAGTTTAGCCAAGCACGTTAGACCCTTCACCATACTAGCGAATTGGGAAATTGGCTTCCGTTTGGATCTTCCGAGGCTATCTTGGAGTGCATAACGTGTTCCACGTGTCCATGTTGAGAAAGTACTTACGAGACCCGAAGTTCACATCGCTCTAGAACCTTTGGTTATTGAGCGGGATATGTCCTTTGAGTCCACGGTCGGATTCTAGAAAGGTCGAGAAAAAGGCGTTGAGAAACAAGACTTTCTTTGTATGTCAAAGTGCTCAGTCGCAGCAGACGAGAGAGAGGCAACTTGGGAGTTGGAGTCTCGCATGCGTGAGCAATACCCGTACTATTCACGTCGGTGCGTGTTTTGCTAGTTGGTTGTTTTGATTTACATTGTGTTTGCGGTTAGAATTGGGGTGAATTACATTTAAGGGGTAGAATGTAATACCCGGAAAATATTTTATTAATTGTTTAATTAATAGAGAGAGGACTTAAGTGAAAAGATTAAAAATTAAAAGAGTTTTGGGGGTTTTCGGAAAATTAAGACAACTGGGCCTAGGCCTTGGCCTGTGGGATTTTCTAGGCCCAAGAGGGAGGAGGTCACCATTTAAAACCCTAGGCAGCCCTTGCCCGCCGCCGCCCGCCTCCCGCCGCCGCGCCGCGCCGCCCGCCGCCGCTGTCCCTTGCGTTGCCGCTGGTCGCCGCTCCGCCGTGGTGCTGCTGCCCTTCGTCGTCGTCGCTGCGTCGTCGTCGTCGTCTCCTTCGCCGTTGTCGTCTCCTCCCTCGGCGCGCCGTCGCCGACGTTCGTCGCTGTACCGCGTGGATCCGGAGGAAGGAGAGGAGGAGATCGCGGGCGGGTTCGTCATCGTGTTCATCGTCGTGTTCGTCGTCATGTTCGTCGACGTGTTCGTCGTCGTGTCGTCAAGGGTAATCCCTGGTAGTCTCTAGATGAGTTTTTAATCGATTTAGATTCGTCGGTTTTCTGGGCTGCTGGGACAGTAGTTGTTTCTCGGCAGTTTTGATCTAGTTTCGTCGGGATTCAGGTCTGGACCCCTTCTAGAACGTTGTAGAGGGTTTAATTATCTTTCCAGGGAGTACAAGAACACGTGATTCGGATTTGTGTAGCGAAAGTTATGAATTTTCTAGTGTTACTGTTCTGCAGATCGGGGTAGTTCTGGACAGAGTTTAGTAGATCGGTTTGTGCGACGGAAATAGTTGCGATTCAGGAGTCCTTCAAATTGAGAAAGTTGTAGATAAGTTTCTTAGCTTTCAATAGAGGCAAAGATGTCCGGATTCCGAGTTTCTGGACGAAAGTTATGCCTGTTTTAGTGCGCTGTCCAGAGAGTCCGACGTGAATTTGGATGCTTTAGAAAAGGGTTTGGAGATGTTAGTAAATTACCGAATCAGAGAGTCTCCCCAACTAAGTTTTTGTAGATAATTTAATTATCTTTCCATAAAGTCCGAGAACGCTTAATTTGGAGTTACGTACTGAAAGTTATGATTTTTCGAAGTCGGCTGTCTGTGGTTGGGCAGATTTGGCCGAGGAGAGTTGGGGATTTAATTGAGATAAATTGTTGGGTGAATTGGGGTTGCTGTTATTTTATATCTAGAAACCCGCTACTGTCATGTTAGTAATTATTAATTAAATATTCAGGAGGAGAGCGGATTCGGGGTTGTGCCTTCTCACGCGTTCTTCATTTTCTCGGTTGAGGCAAGTATATTTGTGATGTGAAAATCTGTGTGTTTATGGATTTGTTGAATTGTTTGGATGATGGTTGAATCACGGCTATTTAAATTGAGAGTATGAGTAAGTGATGAATTGAGAATGCTATTTATGTTCTGTTTACATTATGGCATTTATGAGATTGGTTGATGCGTAGTATGGTGAATGCTCGTTATCTTTTGATACATTCGCATATATGCATCATATTGAGAATTGTTGAATTCTTGGTCATGCGGTGATCAAGCATCGAGGTCCCCACACTTGCGGAGTGTGGGCAATTGGTCCCTGCACTGCAGGGTAGTGCAGACATGGGTGTGCATTGACGGATGCACACTCCGCGTACGGTAAAATGCGAAAGAGATGAGAAAGAGGAGATTTTGATCATATTGCATAGCATGATGTTCTATGTTAATTGTTTAACCCGACGGTTAATGATCATTGGTATTGATGTTGATATACTTTCGAGTCATTGGACTCACTCTTCTTTGTTGTTTATTTGTTTTAGGTACCAATGTGAGAATGGCATATATGGGATCAAAAAGGGATTAGCTTCGTTGCACGTGCACTATTCCTTCAATAAGAAATAAAGACAATCAAGATAATCTTGTTGGCTTGTTAGCTTAATTGGTTCAGTTTATATTCCATCAGATTAAATGTAATAAAGACTTAGTATCATTGGATATTATCTTTCCGTTCATTATTTAGAACTTGTGCTATTCATGCTTATTTAAAGCGCCATCGGTTAATAAACAAAGGAGGTTATGCGAAATTTTTAGGTAACCTATATTAGTTGTTGTTTTATTGTGGATAGTTAGTAGCATTTCAGGCCTATGTTAGGCTGGGGTGTTACAGATTTCTCCATCATCGCCAAGCCCCTGTCGAGGCTTACTCGAGAAGGACATGAGGTTTCAGTGGGATGATGATTGTGTGTGATTTTCAGATTTTGAAGGAAAAGCTGGTGACCGCCCCTGTTCTCACCGTTCCAGAGCCAGGGAAGCGATTCACAGTTTTCTCTGATGCATCAAGAGTTGGGCTGGGTTGTGTGCTTATGCAAGATGGTAAGGTTTTGGCTTACGCATCAAGGCAATGAAAAAGCATGAAGCAATTACCCTACCCATGATTTAGAGCTGGCTGCAGTTGTGTTTGCATTGAAGCTTTGGAGGCACTATCTGTACGGTGAGACTTGTGACGTGTTTATCGATCACAAGAGTCTCAAGTACATCTTTAACCAGAAGGATTTGAATTTGAGGCAGCGCAGATGGTTAGAGTTGATCAAGGATTATGATCTAACCATTCAGTATCATCCGGGTAAGGCCAATGTGGTGGCCGATGCTTTGAGTCGCAAGGCGACGCCTGCTACCCTGGATTGTTTGATTGCTGATTTTGATCGTATGGGGATATCTTTACGCTATGCGGTGCGGCCGAGTGGAGACCCAGTTGATCTTAGAGTCGGCTATACCGAGCGCAAAGGGAGGGCTGTGATCGATCGGTTGCTTGAGGGTTATGAAACGGTTGGAGATGGAAAAGAAGGGATTTCAGCTTGGATATGTCGGTGCATTGCGCTTTAAAGGGCGTTTATGCGTCTTGCATGAGCGGGGTTAAGGATGACATTTTGAGAGAAGCTCATCGCACCGTGATCTGATTCATCCAGAGAGACTAAGATGTACCGTGATTTGAAGCAGAATTTCTGGTGGAAAAGGATGAAGGTGGATATAGCCAATTATGTGGCCTCGTGTGGTATTTGTCGACAAGTGAAAGTGAACATAAGAGGCCGGTAGGATTATTACGACCATTGGAGGTTCCTCAATGGCCGTGGGATGATATTTCTATGGATTTTGTGGTCGCGTTGCCTCGGTCGCCGAGAGGCAAGGGCATAATTTGGGTTGTTGTGGATCGGTTCAAGAAGTCCGCACACTTCATCCCTATCCGCACAACCAACTCGTGAGTGATCGGCTCCTATTTATGTTCGGAAATTGTGAGGCTGCATGGTGTGCCTAAGACCATAATTTCGACAGAGATGCCAAGTTTGTTTCAAGTTTTGGGAGAGTTTGCGAGTGCTTTGGGCACTCGGCTTGCTTGAGCACGGCTTTCCACCCAGATCGATGGACAATCGAGGCGGACTATCCAAACTTTGGAGGACATGTTGAGATCTTGTGTCTTTGTCTTGGAAGGGTAGTTGGGAGGATCAATTACCTCTGGCGAGTTTGCCTATAATAATGATTATCACTCTAGTATCAAAGCAGCTCCATTTGAAGTATTGTATGGTCAGTAAGTGCGGTGTCGCCTTTTTGGGAAGCGGTGGGCGGCGATCTTAGGACCGGATTGGGTCGAAGACCGTTGAGAGAGTGGCTTTGGTAAGGCAGAATTTGTTGGTGCAGAGTAGAGCAGTAAGAGTTATCTTGATGTGAGAAGGAGGGACTTGGAGTTTGCGGTGGGAGATCGGTGCTCTTGAGAGTATCTCCTACCAAGGGTGTGGTGAGGTTCGGTACCAAAGGGAAGCTTAGCCCTAGGTACGTTGGACCTTTCACCATATTAGCGCGGATTGGGAAATTGGCTTACCGTTTGGATCTTCCTGAGGCTATGCGCGGAGTGCATAACGTGTTTCACGTGTCCATGTTGAGAAAGTACTTGCGAGACCCGGAAGTTCACATCGCTCTAGAACCTTTGGTTATTGAGCAAGATTTGTCCTTTGAGTCCAAGCCGGTCGACTCGGAAAGGGCGTAAAAGTGTTGAGAAATAAGACCGTGTTTGTATGTCAAAGTGCTTTGGTCGCATCGACCGAGAGGGAGGCAACTTGGGAGTTGGAGTCTCGCATGCATGCAGCTGCACCCGGCGTTGTTCACGTCAGATGCGTGCTTTTTCTAGTTGGTTGTTTTGTTTCCTGTTGTGGTTGCAATTAGAATTCGGGGTCGAATTCTGTTTAAGGAGGGTAGAATGTAATACCCCGAAAAATATTTTATTAATTGCTTAGTTAATAGAGAGAGGGACTTAAGTGAAAAGATTTATTAAAAGAGTTTTGGGGGTTTTCGGAAAGTTAAGATAACTGGGCTTGGGCTTGGCCGGTGGGATTTTCTAGGCCCAAGAGGGAGGGAGGCCACCACTTAAAACCCGGCAGCCCCCACCCTGCGCCTCCACCCCTGCGCCCTGCTCCTGCAGCCGCCGCCTCGCGCGCTTTGCCGCCGCCGTCTTCTTGCTGCCGCGCCATGCCGCCGCCGTGCGCCCCCGGCCGCCGTGCGCCCCTGCTGCCGCGCCGTCTTCTCCGTGCCGTGTCGTCGTCCTCGCTGCGCCGTGGTGCCTTCGTCTTCGTCGTCGCCTTCGTCGTCGTCGTCTTGTTCCCCGGAGCGCCGTCGTCGACGTTCGTCGCTATACCGCGTGGATCCGGAGGAAGGAGAGGAGGAGATCGCGAGCGTGTTCGTCGTCGTTCGTCGTCGTGTTCATCGACGTGTTCGTCCTCGTGTCGTCAAGGGTAACTCCGTTGGTCCTCTAGATGAGTTTTAATCAAGTTGGATTTCGTCTGTTTTCTGGACCGCTGTGACAGTTTGGGTTAATCGGCTGTTCTGGGTTAGATCCGTCAGGATTCAGGTCTGGACCTCTTCTAGAAAATTGTAGAGGACTTGATTATCTTTCCAGGGAGTACTAGAACGCGTTATTCCGAGTTGTGTAGCAAAAGTTATGAATTTTCTAGTGCTGCTGTTCTGCAGATCGGAGTAGTTCTGGACAGATTTTAATAGATCGGTTTGTGCGACGGGTAATCAGGCGAATCAGAAATTCTTCATGTTAGGAAAGTTTTATATAATTTTCTTAGCTTTCCATAAAGGTCAAGAAGTCCGGATTTCGAGTTTCTGGGCGAAAGTTATGCCTGTTTTAGTGCGCTGTCCAGAGAGTCCGACGTGAATTTGGATGCTTTAGAAAAGGGTTTAGATCGGTTAGTAAATTGCCGAATCAGAGAGTCTCCCCAACTAAGTTTTTGTAGATAATTTAATTATCTTTACAGAGAGTCTAAGAACGCTTAATTTGGAGTTACGTACTGAAAGTAATGATTTTTGGAAGTCGGCTGTCTGTGGTTGGGCAGATTTGGCCGAGGGGAGTTGGGGATTTAATTGAGATAAATTGTTGGGTTAATTGGGGTTGCTGTTATTTTATATCTAGAAACCCGCTACTGTCATGTTAGTAATTATTAATTAAATATTCAGGAGGAGAGCGGATTCCGGGGGTTGTGCCTTCTACGCGTTCTTCATTTTCTCGCGGTTGAGGCAAGTATAACCTTGCTATGATTAATCTGTGCGATTGAGTGATTTGGATGATACGAGTGGTGTTTGAGTTATGAATGCTTTACTTATGAATTTGAGTAATGTTCTGAATTGTTAATGCTATTTATGTTTTGTTTACATTATGGCATTTATGAGATTTGTTGATGCGTAGTATGGTGAATGCATGATATCTTGTTGATACATTCACATATATGCATCATATTGAGAATTGTTGAAGTCTTGGTCATGTGGTGATCAAGCATCGAGGTCCCCACACTTGCGGAGTGTGGGCAATTGGTCCCTGCACAGGAGTGCAGGCATGGGTGTGCATTGACGGATGCACACTCCGCGTCACCGGTAAAATGCGAAAGAGATGAGAAAGAGGAGCCTTTGATCATAATGCATAGCATGAAATTCATATGTAATATGTTTAACTTGAGGGTTAATGTTAATGCTTGCATTTGATCTGATTATACTTGCGAGTTGTTGGACTCACTCTTCTTTGTTTGTTTATTTGTTTTAGGTACCAATGTGAGAATGGCATCTATGGGATCAAAAGGATTAGCTTGTTGCGTGCACTATTCCTTCAATAAGAAATAAAGACAGTCATGATAATCTTGTTGGCTTGTTAGCTTAATTGGTTCAGTTTATTTTTCCATCAGATTAAATGTAATAAAGGCTTAGTATCATTGGATTTTATCTTTCCGTTCATTATTTAGAACTTGTGCTATTCATGCTTATTTAAACTGTCATCTGGTTAATAAACAAAGGAGGTTATGCCGAAATTTTTAGGTAACCTATATTAGTTGTTGTTTTATTGTGGATAGTTAGTAGCATTTCAGGCCTATGTTAGGCTGGGGTGTTACAGCAGCTATGGATAGCTTACTTGATGACATCAATGGAACACCTTATGCTAACTCCAGTGATAATGAAGAATCATTTCGTGAGGAAGGGAGTTGTGGGGAATTAGTGAGGCATCAATAAAAGTATCCTAGATTTGACAGGAAGGCTAAAGCACCTAGATTTACCTTGGGAATGAAATTCAGTGGCAAGAAATTATTCAAGGATGCCATAATCACACATGTGATGGGCCTAGTTGTCCTTGGCAAAAAAGAAGTTCATCAAATTCATCAAGGACGAGGGAGATAGGGTTAGAGACAAATGTGATGGGCCTAGTTGTCCTTGGTTTTGTCTGTTGGCAACCACAAGCAGGACAAATATTTGGCAGATAACTAGCTTCAGGGATGAACACACATGCTCTGATAGAAGGGACAACAAACTACTATGATTGCAAACAATTATGAAAGCTTGATAAAGACAAATCCAGCATGGAACTTGCATCACCTCAAGGCCATTGTATAGGAAGATATGTTTATAGATGCTAGCTTGTCCAAGTGCAAGATAGCAAAGGCTATAGTGATCAGGAGAATTATAAATTCTAGGAAGGGTGAGTACAATGGAGTGTTTGACTACCAAGAAGAATTGTTGAGGAGTAACTTGGAAGTATAGTTGTGGTCAAGCTTGATTTTAGTAGCCTATGTTTGAAGATTCCATGTCTACATAGATGCATGTAAGAAGGGTTTCCTAGTTGGGTGTAGGAAAGTAATTGGCTTGGATGGATGCTTCTTCAAAGGTCAAACAAATAGAGAATTGTTGTATACCCTTGGGAAGGATGCTAACAACCAGATGTATCTAATTGCTTAGGTTATGGTAAAGGAGACAAATGAGACATGGGATTAGTTCTATTATTTGCTATTCATAGATCTAAACCTTTGAGATGGTGATGGTTGGGTGATCAGATCAAATCAACAGAAGGTATGCCTAACTTGCTGCACATTGTTGCATCCTTTTCGCAATTGCCATCTTAATGAAAACTCCATAAATCTTGTAGGAAATTAAGGCTGCGATTAAGTTGGTAATAACATCTATGAATCATTTGACAAGTGGATCGTTGAGGCAATATTTCTTCCTGTCATAAGTATGTTTGAGGAAATTAGGTGTAAGGTGATGGTTAGGATTCAAGTGAATAGGTCTAAGGTAGAAAGGTGGCAAGGTGCCATTTGTCCCAACATTTTAAAAATGTTGAAGGCATACATAACTGAGTCTGGTTTCTACAATGCCATATGCAATGAAAAAGATTCATATAAGGTAAAGCATCATGACTCTAGATGGACAGTGATGGCAATTATCTGGCCTTCCATGCCCTCATGCAATTTCGTACATTTACTTCAAGACAAACACATTAGATGAGTACATTGCAAGCTATTACTCAATAGATGAGTTCAAGAAAACATATGCTTGTCTTCTTGATTCTATTGAGGGCATCCAAAACTGGCCCATTTCTAAGAATCCTAGTCTACTGCCACCAAAATATGTGAAGATGCCAGGCAAACCCAGGGAAGAAAGGGGGAGAGAACCACATGAGGAGCCTAAAAGCACTAGGGTTTCAAAGATTGGCACTATGATTAGGTGCAAGCTATGAAGTGGAACCGAACACAACAAGTCAACATGTTCTCACGAGACCTAGTGCATCTTCTTCACCCCTTCTATTGCAGTCCATCTCGCTAATGCTACACTAGCTATTGTGCACGAAAAAAGCGGTAATACTGTACCTATATCTCATATTCACTCTAAGTACTTACATTGTACTCTTCCTCATAGGTGGTCCTACACCTTCACAACAAAGCTCAACACTCTAGGGAAAGGAGGCAACCACCCACCCTAGCAAAACTCAATCCAAGTGGAAGGAGAAGTGTTCGGGTAGGTGCTATCTACTCATAGAAAAGTGGCATAACAAGAGAAGATGTAAGTACATTTTCACATTTTGAACCTACATGATGTGGTGCTTGCTACTTACATTATTCTCCATCTGCTTGCAGTGTGGGATGCCAATCGAACTCATCATCAAGACTTTGGCCACTTCCATGGTGGCAACCATACAGAGTGGATCAACATCCATCGACCTGCAGTCTCAGATGCCTCATTCCCAACTAGTTCAAATGGTACCATTAATGACCTCTAGGACTGCAAGTGCACATGTTAAGGCTCAGAAACCTCATAGAAACAAAGCTCAACCAAACACAAGAAATCTTCCTGACTCCTCATATAATGTGATTGGCCTAGATGTAGTACCCTATATGTTATCTGAAAGACTTATTCTTGTGTTCTTATTATCTGTGCCAAACTAATGGCTTCTTGTTAATTATGTGTGCAGGACTGTGTGCTGCCATGAGCCAAACCGGGGGCCCTTATGTGTTGTAATGAGCCAAACTTGCCAAACTAGTGGTTTCATGTTATCCATGTTGAGCTACCCATGCTATGTCTTTGCATCATTTGTCACAGAAGAAACTTGCTTCATTGTACATACATGCATGCACTAGAACAAATTGGATTCACCACATTTCATCACAGCCAAATCATATCATTGCTAGGATAGAAAGTACTCAATGATACATTGCAACATACAGATATAGAACAACTCAACACTTACAAAAAATAGCAAGTACTACTACAACAAAACATGCTATCATCAACAACATTTTTTGTTGTTCTAACTTACAGACCCTAGCACTAATTCCAACCAGTTGACTGTACTTTCCTTAAAGTTTTTCCTCAAATAAGCCACCTGTGCACCATGTAATGTGACCAACTCCTCCAATTCATCCCTGCCATCACTAACCAAAGACCTCAAATCCTTGTTCTCCTTCCTCCAATCCTTGACCATGTCGTACAAATTGAGCAACACTTCCTTTAGAAAAGGGGTGGATTGGGCTCGGGGAGGTGTTGAATTACCTGGTTTTGGGACTTCAGGGCTGTAGGTTGTCCGGTTTTGTATTGGCGGTTGAAAGTTAGACCAACTTAAGAGTTGAAAGGGGTAAAGTGGACTTATTTCAAACTATAATTATGAGGAAAATCTTTCTGCTGTAAACAAGAATTGAAAACAATGGCTGCCAGTAACACATAATCTTCTCAAGTTTATGAATCTTAAAAATAAAAGTATTTATTAATAACTTGGGGACGAATTTTGACACATGGTAATTAGTTGAGCACTTATCCAAATTATCTCGTCTCTCTTCCTATCCTGTGTTCTATTTATGAAATATCCTAATTAACTGCCTGTCACTATTTATGCCTATAAATGCAATAGCCGGTGTGAGTTTATGAATAACGTTGCGGTGTTTCTAGCGGTTGTGGCTAATAATTGAGGCTATTCATGAAAGTACTTGTTGTACACGACTATACGATGTGCAATCATCTATAATCAAATTAATCACGTAGAACAAGCATATTTTAGTCACTAAGTACTTGATCAAACAAGGTTGTTGATCATAGGACATTGTTTAAGCCACAAGGATAGCAGGTGATTCCTTAACCCTTCTTTTGCTCACTGTAATGGAACGATTAGAGGAATTCATGAGACAATAATCAATGCTTGTGTGCATATACATGTTATTTGGAAGCAAGAAATAGGAACTTATGCAATGCATGTTCTGGACTGATCATCATGATTAAAAGTTCAAAACTTGCTTGACAACTATAATGGGAGCAACTATAAACTAGACACCTGCAATCATGCTTGCTCACTGGTTGCATGAAATAAAGTACAAAATCCATTAATAGGTTGAATAGCATCTCGTGTTTCACTATCATATACCTATATCATTCACAGATAGAACTAGCAGCATGAGTACATAAATAAATTTCTTAAGTGGACACTATTTAATCTTGCATACACAAGAATTAAAATGGTATGTCGTAATATGTCTCACCAATTCCTTGTCGAATACTTGGTAGCACATAAGTAGTAGCAGATAGCTTATAGACTCAAATATAATCATGCATAATATATCTTCGCTAAACTGAAAACTACCCAAGAGCATGAAGGAACCGTACATTTATTTGACAACTATTAAAATCTTTGGATCAGCACAACAGGAATACAACTGCATTACTCGCTAAATGGAATTGAATCGTGTGTTCTGGATGCATGTATGTTGCAATAACATTGAAAAGCAGTAGCTATTTTTATTGATGGGCTCAAGTCTACGAGGGTGAAATATCAGGTGAAAATGAACACTTTTGTGAAAATTGTGCAAATACCACCAAAAGTTGTAACACCCCCGCCCAAGACTGAGCTTTGAATGCTACTACCAAACACTTTCACTCCAAATTTAAAACTACTATTACAATATTTCAGCAACACCTTTCCTCAATATACTACTCGCAAAAGGCCAAAAGATAATCAACATAGCATCAACAGTTTACACTATAAGAGATTCATGCTAAGAATGAAATTAAACAACACGGATATAAGCTTGGAACCTTTCACTAAAGAATGTTCAAGAAAGCTTGGAACCTTCCGCTAAAGAATGTTCAAGACTTCGTGCCCGAGAATATTACCAAACATAGACAACTAGCATCAATATAAGGATAAACAACCGCCTTAGATCATCAACGACTATAAAACACATTATCCGCATATGACTAAATTCTACTACTAAGGACCATTATTAATGCTAACTATCTAAGCATACCATTAAGTCTGAAAATGACAACTAAGAGTGTTATAAGAATAATTGTTTGCTTGTGAAACGAATATGCTGCTCCCGCCTATGCATGTCACCTTCAACATTCATCTAAAAACAACAGCAAAATAATAGTGAGTCAAAAGACTTAGCAAGTATATAATACAATAGTAAACATCAATATATATGTATCACACATAATACAATAGTAAACATCAATATATATGTATCACCATATTAATTCGAAATTCATTAACTCATTCTTAACATTGAAGCAATGTAGATGATCATAAGCACAACAAACACATATCCTCCCATGTCATTCATATTAACATGTAACAATAACATTAAACATTTCTGAACATCTCTTTACTTCTATTGATGCAATACAATATAGTGCTTATGCACATGTCGCAACTTCTCTTTAGCATATACCGGCATAACGAAGTATTACACCTGTTGGTATCCACTTAAGCCCACCCTTTTTCAAGAGAGGACCTCAAGCCCATCCTTTTTTATACGGGGACCTCATCTCAACTCCCATGGAGTGCCTACCAAAATAGATCTTACTAAGCCCACTCCCGTGGGTTGCCCACAAAAAGTAGGTTTTAAAGGACCACACAGGTCATATCTTTCCATCATGAATGTTCATTACGCAAATGCAACGTTTCTTTCAATCATTAGTCATTTATCAACATTAATCATTTATCATCATCACCATCTAATCCATAACCATATGAGCATTATAGAAAGCAAATGTAAACATGTAAAATCGGCATGTCAAGTACTTTATTAACATAAAACAGCAAGAGCTAACAACATATGTTACAATTCTATCCTACACTAGCTTTAACCATGAGAAAGACATGATGATTGGCAATCAGCTACCGAAACGAAGCATTAGCACCTGATAACAATCAAGGTACAATACCTCAATACACATCCATAACATGCAAATAAGATCATGTACTTCTACGCTTAAACACATCTCTCTCCCTTATCGCTGATCTACCGATATTGTTGTCCTAGCATTCAAATAAGTATAACTCGCAACCTAGGAACCCAGACATATAAATATATATATATATATATATTGTAAAATATACACAAAATTTTCAAACTTTTCCTAGTTATGCAATTTTTTATTAGGTCATCTAAGCCCACGTTTTAAATCCCGAAGGTCAATATGAAATGATTCTAGACATTTGACTTCACAATTTTCATAACTATTTCATACAACACAAAAGCAGTAAAGGTCATAAGTTCTGAAATATCTAAAAAAAATCTACATCATTTTAGTTATGCCCACAATTTAATTCGGCCATCAATTGGGGCTCACCAAGTCCATCAACACAACTACTACCAATCACTACTATAAGAAGCCTAATATTAGGCGGTACATCACGGATGGTTCCCCAAAACTATCGATTATTAAATATAAGCACGAGCAGTTTTAGTTTAAAGATCGTCGTGTTGCTACAGGCCAAAAACCATATGTGAAGAGATAATATCACATATGGTTCATGGTGAGAACCGTCTATGAAGTATCACAGGCGGTTCTTACTAAGAACCATCTGTGATATTACCAAATATCACAGACAGTTTGTAAAACAAACCATATGTGATACATCACAGATGGTTTTTTTAATACAAACTTTCTGTGATAATGAAGTTATCGCAAATAGTTTGTATTAAAAACCGTCTGTGATAATTCTACTATATTAAGTGCACGTAGACCTGTCGTCCCTCTGTCTTAAATTCCAGATCTAGCTGCTGCTTTGAGCTGGAGGCAGGGGCTTTAAGGTGGCGATTTGGTAAAAGGAGACTATTTGGCAAGAGTGATTGTAGATCCATTCATTTCTTGACTACCTATGGTTAGTAATTTGTTTCTAATTGTATTATAATTTAGATCTATAACTTTTGGTGAAAGAAGAATTGAAAATGTTTTAAATCGAGCTAGCTTGATCTAGAGAGAAGTTTATTTCCATCTAGAGAGATGTTTATTAACCATAGATTTAGATCTAGAGAGAAGTTTATTTACATCTAGCATGGTTTAGGGTTTAGTCAATTCATAGTTTATTTCTACTTAATTTAATTTAATTAAATATTCTTGCTAAACTGTTCATTATATGCATAACGTAGGACCGAAGCTGGATGTACGCTGGGAACCGTGTGAATCAAAAGTACATTAATGGCGTGTCTGCTTTCACAAGAGCTACCGAGGAAGATATGTTGAATAAGGGGTGGAATATATGTACTGTCCATGCATTGACTGCGATAATCTAATGATGTTTAATAACCGACCGTAGATTGAAGCACAGTTCATTCGAAGGGGTTTCAAAAAGGGGTATGCACGTTGGACCAGTTATGGTGAAGAGTAGACTACACAAGAAGGTAGTAATAATGATATCACCGACGAAGTCAGTGATATACCGTCGGATGATGTCGATTATGGTTCTAATTTGAATAGGCTGCATAATGACAATCTAGATCAGATGCTTCGCGATGCGGAAAGGAACTATGATGAGAGAGAGAGAGTATATTAAATTCCTAGGCTAGATGGAGGACTCAGATAAACATTTGTTCACATGTTGCAAGTCAAAATACACGAGATTGTCAGCAATGCTTGAATTGTTGAAATTGAAGGCAAGCAACGGTTGGTCCGACAAAAGTTTCATGACACTATTAGGTCTTTTAGTGGACATGCTTCCGGAAGGAAATGAGTTGCCCAAAACTATGTACAAAGCCAAGAAGATTCTTTGTCCATTTGAAATGGAAGTAGAAAGAATATATGCATGTCCGAATGACTGTATCCTCTACCGTAAAAAGTATGCAAACATGCATACATGTCCGGTGTGCAACGCCTCCCAATACAAGAGTAAGAATCAATCAGAGACGGCGAGGGAATAAAGCTGAAGAGAGGACCTCCTGCGAAGGTGGTATGGTATCTTTCTATAATTCCCCGTTTGAAGCAATTTTTTGCGAACTCAAAGAAGACAAAACTGTCGCGTTGGCACTCGGAGGAGCATAAGAATGATATAATGCTAAGACACCTTGTTGATTCCACCCAGTGGAGAACATCGATAGGAGATTTGCAGACTTCGGTGCAGAACCGAGGAATATAAGGTTCAGATTGAGTACAGATGGAATGAATCCTTCTGTTAACATAAGCAGCTGGCATAGCACTTGGCCTGTGACTCTCTGCATCTACAACCTTCCTCCTTGGTTATGTATGAAGCAAAAGTATATTTTGTTGTTGATACTTATCAAAGGGCTGAAGCAACCTGGGAATGATATTGATGTGTACCTAGCACCGTTGGTAAAAGATCTAAAAATATTGTGGATAGAAGGAGTACAGGTATGAGATGTGTACACACGAGAGAACTTCACTTTACGCTCGTTGTTCTTTTGCACCATAAATGATTATCCTGCCCTTGGTAACCTGTCGGGCTAAAGTACAAAAGGGGCCAAAGCATGTACTCACTGCTTAGATTATACCAAGAGTGTATGGCTGAAGCACTCACGCAAAACAGTGTATATGTGTTACCGTAGGTTCCTTCAGAGGGCTCATCCATACCGTAGGATGAAGAAATAATTCGACGGAGAGAACGAGGACAGTTCAGTTCCAAAACATTTAAGCGGAAAAGAGATCTATGATATGGTTAAAGATTTAGTTATGCTTGGAAAGGGGCATAAATCGATGACCCGTGAGAAGAATGTCTGGAAGAAAAAATCAATATTTTGAAACTTACCTTATTGGGAGCACCTACAAGTTCGCCACTACATCGACATCATGCACACAGAGAAAAATGTATGCGACAACTTGATTGGTCTCTTACTGAACATTCATGATAAAATAAAAAATTGTGTCAATACACGACTTGACTTGGTTGATATGGACATCAGGCCTGAGTTAGCACCGACAAAGACCCATAAAAGATGAACTTACCTCCCCCTGCTTCTTACACTCTATCCAAGGCTGAGAGAACTGAACTGTGCTAGTGCTTGCATGGTGTGAAAGTTCCGCCTGGTTACTCGACTAACATGAAGAAACTTGTTTTGATGGAAGATTTGAAGTTAGTTGGCATGAAGTCTCATGATTGTCATGTGCTGATGACACAGATGCTCCCTATTGCAATTAGAAATATTTTGCCGATCAAGGTCTGAGAGACAATCACGAGGCTGTGTTATTTTTTAACACAATTGCTTAGAAGGTCATCGATCTCGAAGGACTAGATGTTCTGTAGGACGAGGTGGTGATGACTCTATGTCATCTTGAGATGTATTTTCCTCCATTGTTTTTTGATATCATGGTCCATCTCATTGTTCACATTGTGCGAGAGATAAAAATATGTGGGCCCATGTTCCTATGTAGCATGTACCTATTCGAGAGGTTCATAGGAATTCTCAAGTCTTATGTACGGAATCAATCTTGGCCAGAGGGTAGCATCGTCGAAGGTTATGCAATTGAAGAGACCATTGAGTTCTGTGTCGATTACATGGCTCAGATTGAATCGATAGGTGTACCTCGATCTCACCATGAGGGGACACTCAAGGGTATCGAGACTATCGGAAGAAAAGCAATCACGCCAGATATGGATGCGTATGGTCAAGCCTATTTCACAGTCTTGCAACACATGACTGAAGTATCCCCATATATCGACCAAGACAAGGACGTTCTTTGTATGAGAATCTAGAGCGACCGAATGTTGGATCATGAGAGAACACAATAGTCGGTTAAACTAATGGTTGAAGGAGTGGCTCGCTAGGAACTTGTCAAGTGATATGCTGACATGGTTGACAAAAAGGCCAACATTTACAGTTGTGATATGGCAAGGATATAACATAAATGAGTACACATTCTATATGTAGGCTCAGGATATAAAGAGCACTAACCAGAATAGTGATGTCCGTATAGATGCGTTCAGTACTGATGGGTTGAAGAACTCATATTATGGATTCATAGAGGAGATTTGGGAGTTCGACTACATGCTTTTCAAGATCCCCTTGTTTCAGTACCGTTGGGTCTATCTCCCACAGGTGAAGGTCGACAAGTACGGTGTCACTACCGTTGACCTGAAACATGTCGGATACAAAGATGAACCATTCGTACTAGCTAATCAAGTTGTTCAAGTTTTCTATATAATCGACCAGGTAAATAAGAAGCGTCACATAGTTCTTTATAGAGAAAGAAGAATTGTCGGAGTTGAAAATGTAGTGGACGAGGAAGAATACAATCAATTTGATGAGTTGCCTCCTTTCAGAAATAGCATAAGGGTAGAGGGAGAGCGTGACGAAAGTGGTTACATACGTGTCAATCATTACGAAGGGCTAATTTTTAAAGGAAATAAGCAAGTGAAATGATAAATGAAATATTTATGTGTCATATGTTCTGTATTTATATTTATATATGTGTATGAGACTGTGTGATATATATGTGAATTTGCATATATGTATATGAGAATGTGTGATGGTTGTATATGAGAATGTGTGATGGCTTTGTTATATATGTGAATTTGCATTCATATATGTGTATGATAATGTGTGATATATATGTGTGAATTTGCATTTATGTATATGAGAATATGTGATAGCTGTGAGGATCATCACAGAAGGTTTTTATATTTAACTATCACAGACGGTTCGTAGTTGAAACCGTAAAACATTATCATACACATATATGAATGCAAATTCACATATATATCAAAGCCATCACACATTCTCATATACAACCATCACACATTCTCATATACATATATGCAAATTCACATATATATCACACAGTCTCATACACATATATAAATATAAATACAGAACATATGACACATAAATATTTCATTTATAAATGCATCATAGACGGTTCGAAAGCCGTCTGTGATGATCTCATATTATTACTGACCTATAAACTCAGATGACTCACGAAACCATCTGTGATGATGTTTTTGAACCGTCTGTGATGACATATTCTACAGTAGTGAATGATGATGGTTTCTGGACAGCAGCCTTCCTAGAAACATAACCTTCAAACCACTTAACCATATAGGAGAGTGTAACACCCCAGCCTAACATAGGCCTGAAATGCTACTAACTATCCACAATATAAAACATCTAATATAAATTACATAAAAATTTCGGCATAACCTCCTTTGTTTATTAACCAGATAGCAATTCCAAAAAAAAGCATGAATAGCACAAGTTCTAAATTAATGAACGGAAAATAATATCAAATGGTACCAAGTCTTTATTACATTTAACATGAAGATTAAAGCCACAGACTATCAAGCTAGCTAACCAACATAATTTATTGACTGTCTTTATTTTGTAAAGCATGAATAGTGCACGTGCAACGAAGCTAATCCCTTTTTGATCCCATGTATGCCATTCTCACATTGGTACCTAAAACAAATAAACAAACAGCAAGAGTGAGTCCAACGACTCAGCAAGTATATCAACATCAAACAAATATGATCGTTAACTGACAAGTTAAACAATTTAACATAGAACATCATGCTATGCAATATGATCAAAAGCTCCTCTTTCTCATCTCTTTCGCATTTTACCGGTAATGCGGAGTGTGCATCCATCAATGCACACCCATGCCTGTACCCTCTGGTACAGGGACCAATTGCCCACACTCCGCAAGTGTGGGGACCTCGATGCTTGATCACCACATGACCAAGACTTCAACAATTCTCAATATGATGCATATATGTGAATGTATCAACAAGATAACAAGCATTCACCATACTACGCATCAATAATTCTCGTAAATGCCATAATGTAAACAAAACATAAATAGCATTATCAATTCATCACTTATTCATTCTCACAATTAAACAATCATGATTCAACCACCATCCAAACAATTCAAGAAACCATAAATCATACAGATTTTCACATCATAGATATACTTGCCTCAACCGCGAGAAAATGAAGAACGCGCAGAAGGCACAACCCCCGGAATCCGCTCTCCTCCTAAATATTTAATTAATAATTACTAACATAACAGTAACGGGTTTCTAGATACAAAATATCAGCAACCCCAATTACCCCAACAATTTATCTCAAATAAATCCCCAACTCCCCTCGGCCAAATCTGCCCATCCACAGACAGCCGATTTCAAAAATTCATAACTTCCAGTACGTAAATCCAAATTAAGCTTTCTTGGACTCTCTGGAAAGATAATTAAATTATCTAAATAAACTTAGTTGGGGAGAATTCCAGATTCGGCCGTTTTCTATCCGACCCAAACTCTTTTCTAAAACATCAACAATCACGTTGGACTCTCTGGACAGCACACTAAAACGATCATAACTTCCACCCAGAAACTCGGAATCCGGACTTCTTTACCTCTCTGGAAAGCTAAGAAACTTATCTACAACTTTGACAATTTGAAGGACTCCTGAATCGCCACAATTCCCGTTGCACAAAACGATCTACTAAAATCTGTCCAGAACTACCCCGATCTGCAGAACCGTAGCACTAGAAAATTCATAACTTTCGCTACACAAATGCGAATCACGTGTTCTTGTACTCCCTGGAAAGATAATTATTCCCCCTACAATTTTCTAGAAGATGTCCAGACCTGAATCCCGACGGATCTACCCCAAAACTGCCGAGAAACAACTACTGTCCCAGCAGCCTAGAAAACCGACGAATCTAACTCGATTAAAAACTCATCTAGAGACTAGCAGGGATTACCCTTGACGACACGATGACGAACACGTCGACGAACACGACGACGAACACGCCCGCGATCTCGTACTCTCCTTCCTCCGAATCCACGCGGTACCGCTGCAGGGAAGAACGGCGGCGGCGGCGGCGGCGGCGACGACGGCGGCGCACCGGGAAGGAGGCGGCGTCGAGGCAGCAGGCGATGCCGTTCTCCGGCGACGTCGCGGCGCAAGAAGACGGCGACACCACGGCACAGGCGGCGGCCACCCGGCGCAGCGGCAGCGGCGGCGCGGCAGCAGCGATGGCGGCGGCGGCGGCCGGCGCGAGGAGGGAGCGGTGGCGGGGAGCGGGGGCGGCGGCTAGGGCAGGGGGAGGCGGCTGCCTGGGTTAAAAAGGGTGGCCTCCCTCCCCTCTTGGGCGAAGAAAAACCCACCTGGGCCAAAGCCCAGGCCCAGGTTGTCCTAATTTTTCAGAAAACCCCCTAAACAGTTTATTTTATTCTTTCTTGCGACACCCCTCTCTTTAATTAAATAAACTATCTCTCGAATCGTTTTCGGGGTATTACATTCTACCCCCTTAAACAGAATTCGACGCCGAATTATTTCCGTGCTTACACTAATGGAAACAAAAACAATCAACTAGCAATGAACACGCACCTGACGTGAACAACGCCAGGTACCGCTCGCGCATGCGAGACTCCAACTCCCGAGTTGCTTCTCTCTCGGTCTGCTGCGACCATAGCACTTTGACATACTAAGATTTTTTTCTAAATGCTTGCACCTCGCGCAAAGGTTCTAGAAGATCCAAATGGTTTGCCAACCTCCCGATCCTTGCTCCTCACATCTGTATAACTTTTCAGCCCGCTCTGGGCAGCCAACACACTCTGCCTCACCAAGGCCACTCATTCAACTTACGCACCAAAAACACTTCGAATGGTGCAACTTTAATTCTTGAATGGTGGCTGGTCTTACTTGTTGGTCAACGGTTTTAATGAAACCCACGCGCCAGATCTTTCAAGTTCTCCCTTGATACCGGGTCGTACAAAGCGCTGTGTATCCCACGCTAGAACCCAAGGTAGTCCTAGTGATACACAAACCCCTAAAACTTCGCAATTAACAAAAGCGATTAAATACACATCGGGTTATCATTCCCTTTAGTATCAACCCACACAATCTGCACAACACATAAATCTCATGTTTCCATTCTCAATCGATCTCTTTACCTTAGCAATGAGCACCCCCTTAAACACGGGCGCACCACAGGGCTCAAGGTAAACCCACTCTTTCACAGATAGAATTCAACTGAACATAAAGAATTCTCATCGCAACCACACAAAACCAAGTCCCCATAAAAGGGTCAAATCAAAGAAGAAAATGAGGATTCGACGAAAAACCTCCCCACTTTCATGTAGGTAGTTTGCACATAAGCAACACATACGTAAAAGGGGAATCACTCAAATATCACACCCGTCCTTTTTTTGGGAATAAACTTCCTCTTGAATCACGAGGTTCCAAATCATCTCATACCATACTAGCTCAATTCTCTTAAATTGGCAACAACAACTCTATGTTCAATCCGAGTGCTTCCAACACACTTTTGTAGAGGGACTCTACTATTCTCATAATAACATACTCTAGCCAACTCCTCTACCCACATGTTACTTTAACGAATAATTTCCATTGCACCTCATCGTTATTTTCACCCACCATCACTTCACCACAATCCCTTAAGGATAATCAACTTGAAATTCTCAGCTCACACACTCATTTTACTACATCCAAAGGATACTATCAAGGAACATCATAATATTCAGAATCCACTCCTTTCACTATTTTCACACCACATCATTAGCCTCCAAGGTTCTAGTATAGAACATCCACCCAAATTTTCCATCTCTAGGGCTATTATATATATGTACTTGATATAATTGACACAAGGCTCTCGAATTCGGTGACCAACATCTCCACAATCAACCATGCTCAACCCTTCGCAACCACATGAAAACATAATCTCAACCTGATTATCTGTAGGAAGATTCTAACTCCTGGAGGGTTATATTCTGAAGGCAAGTCATACATGGCAATAATTTTCAACAATCCTTACTATCCCAATAATTCCTGTAACGGTTGGGCTTCTTCACAGTTATAAACTCATTAACTACACCATTATAATCATCCTACTAATCCTTGCAAAGTACCCAATCATGATGCTCCAATAAAATTGATCAAGATTCCCATACTTGCAATAATTCTAACGTTCCAGCAAAATGAACGTAACACTCATGAACTACGACTAGGTTCTTCTAGTTGCAACAGTATAACTAGTTAACCCCAAGGATAACATCTTCTTTAAATCAAATCCTCACCAATTATTCGACAAAATCAATTTATCACTCCATGAATCTCAAACAACTAGACACCCACAATTCTACCAAACCAATCACACAACCACACCAACCAGTTGCCATACATAACCTAAAAGGGCTCGTAACCCAAACTGCTTACCCCTTTCTTGGAGAAGCAAAAGAAGGAAATTTCAGCACAAAGTCCATCTGCAATAAACACAAGACCAAAAAAAACAAAGATCTTGGACAACAAAGGATAAGACCACAGTTGAAAGCACATGCCTCCTTAAGAAGAAAACATCAAATCTCAACCAATACAAATACAGTATTGTCATTTGAGCCCAAGAAACTCTTAAGCGGCGAAAATAAGAAGTCAAACACACTTCACAAAGATTACACAACTTGACTTCAACCTCCAAAACTTTTATCAAACTTTTCCTTTTAACAAAGAGAACAACCTTCTTTGATTACGGTATCACCTCAACAATTCCAACAAAGAAGAGTTGAAGACCACAACACATTAATTCCTTAAGAACTAATAAAACCCCTCAACACGACGCTTTGCTTAAAACAATTTCAGCTACCACATAAATCATGAGATCAAAGATCGCATACACACTATCAAAACTTTTGATTTAAATAGTACCAAGGAATTTATTCAAATTCTTCTATTTAATGAACCTTCAACATTACCATCATAACCACAAATGGACCAACATACTAACATCAGAATATTACATTCTTAACAAGCATCATCATATCCTCAACTCCCTTCATAAATTTTTCCAAAGGAAACAAAAGAAATCACTTCATCATGTTTCTAATATCTAAATAAGGTTGCAACTACTTGATCTAGGAGAACCTAGTGCATAAGCCACATAAATAGAACAAAGCTCTTAAACAAGATGATACTAGAACATGACAATCTCACAAAACATACTAGCATAAATCTCTTACTAGATTTCATATATTCAGTTCTTATGGATGCTCAACTTTAATTTAGCACAAATTAATTGTACTCTAGTCATTATTGGCAATAATTGATTATTATTTTATCGCAATGGCATTCATGATCCTAACTTCATTTTATAATCATAAAACAATCATGAGCATAAATTCTGTATCCTACCTTACATTCAGAAATTAGAACAGAAATGACTTTAATCTTCAATAAAACCAGCTTTGTAAGACTAGATTCTGCAAGTCTATACATCAACCTTCATCTATTTCTTTATACATATTTCAACAATCTAACATGGTAAAAGATAGATGAAACTAGCAATTGTGCATGCTCATAAAGTTTCTAAATAAAAGACATATTAAATGTTAATATTAGCAAGGCAATATTCCAACACCCCCTTAGATAATTCAATTTATCCAACGTGATAGAATTCAAACAATCATAATAATCATTCTAATTCTCTTTTGCACACTCCTCAGTAATACCATGAGTTACTATCATGCATACACAAATTTTTAATCATAGTTCTTCTAAAAACTATTACAGAGCAATATCAAATGAAGTAACTACACTTCCAAGGATACTAGCTAAAAAAATTAATTATGCACCATGCTAACACCTCAACTTGATAATTCATACCTTATGAATTAGTTTATATAATTACCTCCTTCCACTTAAGCATAGCAAAACACCATATAGGATTTTAACACTCTCTTTCAAAAAGAAGAGGAAAGACAAACTTCAATGCTCGAAATAATCTAAAAGAAATACATAGATCCAAGACTTTCACATATCAATGAGTTTTACAACTCAAAACTTGCATTAACAAGAGAAAATACCAAGCGAACCAATAAGTCATGATTCATAACAAGACAAAAGTACCACAAAGGAACTAACCTTACAAATCAACAATAAGCACAGGTAGCAAAGTATCTCAGTAGTCCGGAAAGAAACAATAACTGCTTCAAGGAACAGGTAGAGACCAATTGCATACCCTCAACTGCAAGAACCACAATCTCAAAAGAAATTCATTAACTGCAATCAGGCAAGAATTGGCCGAAATCAACTTAAGGATAATAACCACTTTTCTAAGAAACTCACCCGCAACACCTGCAATTAAGTTACCTGAGGTAACTACATTGCTAATCCTCATACTACAAACAATGATATAATCTGGCAATGCCAAGGTAGCACATCACAACATCTACATCATATCATTGGATTTTCTCAGTCATAACAGTCATAGGAGCAAATCATAATCATACAAGATTATCAATAAGCATACAAGATTATCTCATAATGTAAATCATCAATATAACATGTCAAAAACATAAATGCATTGCTTGACCCATCCCATCCTACTGTGCACCAGTGTGTCAATTTAAAGTTTAATTACCACTGTAACACCCCAGCCAAACATTGGCTTGAAATGCTACTAAACTAACCATAAAACAAATCTAACTAGCTGCTTACTACAAAATTTCGGCAGAGTCTCCTTTGTTTATTGACTAAAACTGAGTTCTAACAATTACAAACCATAAATGTTTTTAACACTCTCTTTTAGAAAGAAGAGGAAAAAAAATAAACTTCAACACTCGAAATAATCTAACAGAAAAACGTAGATCCAAGACTTTCACATGTCAATGAGTGTTGCAACTCAAAACTTGCATCACTAAAAGAAAATACTAAGCGAACCAATAAGACATGAATCACAACAAGACAAAACTCCTACGAAGGACCAACCTTGCAAATCAACGATGAAGTGCTGGTAGCAAAAGTATCTCATTAGTCCGGAAGAAACAATAGCTGCTTCAAGGAACAGTGTAGAGACCAATTGCATACCCTCAACTGCAAGAACCACAAACTCAAAAGAAATTCGAGAGCGCAATAGGCCAAGAATTGGCGAAATCAACAAAGATAATAGCAACTTTTCTAAGAAACTCACCCAGAACATCGCAATTAAGTTACTTGAGGTAACTACATTTCTAATCCCATACTACAAACAAGTGGTATAATCGCAAAGCCAAGGCAAAGACAAACAACATCTACATCTTAACAATGATTATCCTCACTCATAACGATCATAGGAGCAAAACATAATCATACAAGATTATCAATAAGCGTACAAGAGTATCTCCTAATGTAAATCATCAATACAACATGTCAAAATCATAAATGCAATGCTTGACCCATCCCATCCTATTGTGCAAGTGTGTCAATTTAATAGTTTAATTACCACGGACCTAAAGCCCGCTCTGATACCAACTGTAACACCCACCAAACATTGGCACGAAATGCTACTAAACTAACCATAAAACAAATCTAACTAGTCGCTTACTACAAAATTTCAGAGTCTCCTTTGTTTATTGACTAAAACTGAGTTCTAACAATTATAATCAAGAGGTATAAATAATCATAAGCATTATAATTAGTAATAAATAAGACTACTATCAAGCTTAACCAAAGCGCGGAAGCAATATAAAAAGTTCTAAACCTTTATTACATTTTAGACCTAGCAGCCATAAAACAATTACCACTCTAGCAAAAGAATAATTAATTGTAACACCCCAGCCTAACATAGGCCTGAAATGCTACTAACTATCCACAATATATCAACAACTAATATAAATTACCTAAAAATTTCGGCATGACCTCCTTTGTTTATTAACGTAATAACAGTTCCGACAAGCATGAATAGCACAAGTTCTAAATAATGAGCGGAAGATAATATCAAAAGGTACTAAGTCTTTATTACATTTAATCGATGAAATATAAACTGAACCAATTAAGCTATCAAACCAACAAGATTATCATGACTGTCTTTATTTCTTAATGAAGGAATTGTGCACGTGAATCTGAACTAGCCATTCATGTCCCCATGTATCCGATCTCACATTGGTACCTAAAATAGACAAACAACAACAAGAGTGAGTCCAACGACTCGGCAAGTATAATCAGTATCAAATGCAAGCATGAACATTAACTCTCAAGTTAAACATATTACATATGAATTTCATGCTATGCATTATGATCAAAACTCCTCTTTCTCATCTCTTTCGCATTTTACCGTGTCTGAGTGTGCATCCGTCAATGCACACCATGCCTGTACCCTCGTGCAGGGACCAGTGCCCACACCGCAAGTGTGGGGACCTCGATGCTTGATCACCGCATGACCAAGACTTCAACAATTCTCAATATGATGCATATATGTGAATGTATCAAAAGATAACGAGCATTCACCATACTACGCATCAACCAATCTCATAAATGCCATAATGTAAACAGAACATAAATAGCATTCTCAATTCATCACTTACTCATACTCACAATTTAAACAGTCATGATTCAACCATCATCCAAACAATTCAACAAATCCATAAACACACAGATTTTCACATCACAAATATACTTGCCTCAACCGCGAGAAAATGAAGAACACGTAGAAGGCACAACCCTCGGAATCCGCTCTCCTCCTGAATATTTAATTAATAATTACTAACATGACAGTAGCGGGTTTCTAGATATCAAATAACAGCAACCCCAATTAACCCAACAATTTATCTCAATTAAAATCCCCAACTCCCCTCGGCCAAATCTGCCCAACCACAGACAGCCGACTTCCAAAAATCATAACATTCAGTAAGTAACTCCAACTTAAGAGTTCTTGGACTCTCTGTAAAGATAATTACATTATATACAAAAACTTAGTTGGGGAGACTCTCTGATTCGGCCATTTACTAACCGATCCAAACCCTTTTATAAAGCATCCTAATTTACGTCGGACTCTCTGGACAGCGCACTAAAACAGACATAACTTTCTTCCAGAAACTCGGAATCCGGACTTCTTTACCTCTATTGAAAGCTAAGAAACTTATCTACAACTTTCTCAATTTGAAGGACTCCTGAATCGCAACTATTTCCGTCGCACAAACCGATCTACTAAACTCTGTCCAGAACTACCCCGATCTGCAGAACAGTAGCACTAGAAAATTCATAACTTTCGCTACACAAATCCGAATCACGTGTTCTTGTACTCCCTGGAAAGATAATTAAACCCTCTACAATTTTCTAGAAGGGGTCCAGACCTGAATCCCGACGAAACTAGATCAAAACCGCCGAGAAACAACTACTGTCCCAGCAGCCCAGAAAACCGACGAATCTAAATCGATTAAAAACTCATCTAGAGACTACCAGGGATTACCCTTGACGACACGACGACGCACACGTCGACGAACACGACGACGAACACGACGACGAAGAACACGCCCGTGATCCCTTCCGCGAACTCCTCCGCTCCTTCCTCCGGATCCAAGCGGTGCCGCACGGAGAGACGACGACGGCGCACCGGAAGAAGACGTCGGGGCAGCACGGCGGCGGCTGCTGGGGTGGGCGCAAGGGTGGAGGCGCAGGGGTGGGAGCTGCCTAGGGTTTTAAGAGGTAGCCTCCCTCCCTCTTGGGCCTAAAAACCCACAGGCCAAGGCCTAGGCCCAGGTTGCCTTAGATTTTCAGAAAACCCCTCAAAACTCTTATAAATTTAATTATTTCACAAAAGTCCCTCTCTCTATTAATTAAACAATTAATTAAACAATTTCTGGGGTATTACATTCTACCCCCCTTAAACAGAATTCGACCCCGAATTCTAACTGCAACCACAACAGGAAACAAACAATCAACTAGCAAAAACACGCACCTGACGTGAACAACGCCGGGTACAGCCCGCGCATGCGAGACTCCAACTCCCAAATTGTCCCTCTCTCGGTCTACTACGACCAGAGCACCTTGACATCTTGCAAAGTCTTATTCCTCAACACCTTTTCGCTCTTTCCGAGTCGACCGGCTTGGACTCAAAGGACATATCTTGCTCAATAATTAATGGCTCCAAAGTGATATGAAGTTCTGGATCTCGCAAGTGCTTCCTCAACATGGACACGTGAAACACGTTATGCACCCCGCGTATAGACTCAGGAAGATCCAAATGGTAAGCCAACTTTCCGATTCGCGCTAGTATGGTGAAGGGTCCAACGTACTTCGGCTAAACTTCCCTATGGTACCGAACTTCACCACACCCTAGGTGGGAGATACTCTCAAAAGCACCTGATCCCCCACTTCAAATTCCCGATCCATTCTTCTCACATTCACATAGCTTTTCGCGCCACTGGCACCAATGATTCTATCTCGCCAAGTCCACTCGTTCAACTATCTTTTGGACCCAAAGCGGTCAACCTCCGAATCCTCGCAACTAACCGAAGCAATTAAATACACAGCGGGTTAACATTCCCTTTGGTATCAACCCACACAATCTGCACAACACAAAAAAAAAATCTCGTGCTTTGCACTCTCAATCGTTCTCTTTACCTTAGCAATGAGTACTTCCTTTAACTATGGATGCACAAAAGTGCTCAAGGTAAACAAACTCTTTACACACGAATACAACTGAAAATAAGGGATTCTTCGCAATCACGCATCACCCACTCCCCACCAAAGGGTCAAATCATAAAAGAAAATCGAGGATTCAACACAAGAACCTCTCCACCATCCAAGTAGGTGGTTTGCAAACAAACAACACATACGTCAAAGGGGAATCACTCAAATGTCAAACCCGTCCTTTTTTTTCCTAAACCGGAAAAACCACACAAGCCAACAAAAAGTCAACTCCTCTACCCACATGTTACTTTAACGAATAATTTCTAATGCACCTCATCGTTATTTTTTCACCCACCAACACTTCACCACACATCTTAAGGACAATCAACATGAATTTCTCGGCTCACACACCCATTTACTACCTCCAAAGGATACTATCAAGGAATATCATAATATTCAGAATCCACTCCTTTCACTATTTTTACCCACATCATTAGCCTCCAAGGTCCTAATATGGAACACCAAACCCAAAAGTTTCGTCTCCAGGACTCCTATATATGTACTTTCATATATTCAATACAAAGACTCTTAAATCCAGTGACTAAAATTTCCACAATCATCCATATTCAATCCTTCACAACCACATGAAAGCATAATCTCAACCAGATTATCTGTAGGAAGATTCTAACTCCTGGAGGGTTACTTTCAGAAGCCAAGTCATATATGGCAATAATTTTCAATAATCCTCACTATCCCAAAAATTCCTGTATCGATTGGGCTTCTTCACAATTATACACTCATTAACTACCCCATCATAATTATCCTGCTAATCCTTGCAAATTACCCAATCATAGTGCTCCAATAAAATTGATCAAGATTCCCATACTTACAATAATTATAAGGTTCCAGCAAAATGAACGTAACACTCATGAACCATAACTAGGTTCTTCTAGTTGCAACAATATAACTAGTTAGCACCAAGTACAACATCTTCTTTTAAATCAAATCCTCACCGAGAATTATTCGACAGAATCAATTTATCACTCCATGAATCTCAAACGACTTGACACCCATAATTCCAGCAAAATCGATCACATAACCACACTAACCAGTTGCCATACACCTCTTAAAGGTCTTTGCAACCCACACTGCTTACCCATTTCTTGGAGAAGCAAAAGAAGGAAATTTCAGCACAAAGTCCATCTGCAATAAACACAAGACCAAGAAAAACAAAGATCTTGGACAACAAAGGATAAGACCACAGTTGAAAGCACATGCCTCCTTAAGAAGAAAACATCAAATCTCAACCAATACGAATACAGTATTGTCATTTGAGCCCAAGAAACTCTTAAGCGGCGAAAATAAGAAGTCAAACACACTTCACAAAGATTACACAACTTGACTTCAACCTCCAAAACTTTTATCAAACTTTTCCTTTTAACAAAGAGAACAACCTTCTTTGATTACGGTATCACCTCAACAATTCCAACAAAGAAGAGTTGAAGACCACAACACATTAATTCTTTAAGAACTAATAAAATCTCTCAACACGACACTTGGCTTAAAACAATTTCAGCTACCACATAAATCATGAGATCAAAGATCGCATGCACACTATCAAAACTTTTGATTTAAATAGTACCAAGGAATTTATTCAAATTCTTCTATTTAATGAACCTTCAACATTACCATCATAACCACAAATGGACCAACGTTCTAACATCAGAATAATACATTCTTAGCAAGCATCATCATATCCTCAACTCCCTTCATAAACTTTTCCAAAAGAAACATAAGAAATCACTTCATCATGTTTCTAATATCTAAATAAGGTTGCAACTATTTGATCTAGGAGAACCTAGTGCATAAGCCACATAAATAGAACAAAGCTCTTAAACAAGGTGATACTAGAACATGACAATCTCACAAAACATTCTAGCATAAATCCCTTACTAGATTTCGTATATTCAATTCTTGTGGATGCTCAACTCTAATTTAGCACAAATTAATTGTACTCTAGTCAATTCTTGGCAATTATTGATTACTATTTTATCACAACGGCATTCATGATCCTAACTTCGTTTTACAATCATAAAACAATCATGAGCATAGATTCTGTATCCTACCTTACATTTAGAAATTAGAACAGAAATAACTTTAATCTTCAATAATACCAGCTTTGTAAGACTAGATTCTGCAAGTCTATACATCAACATTCATCTATTTCTTTATACATATTTCAATAATCTAACATGGTAAAAGATAGATGAAACTAGCAATTGTGCACGCTCATAAAGTATCTAAATAAAAGACATATTAAAGATTAATATTACCAAGACAATATTCCCACACCTTCTTCTTAATAATTCCAAGCAGTTAGATTAATCACTAACGACAAACATAATTCCATGTATCCAACATGATAGAATTTTAATCAATCATAATAATCATTGTAACTCTTTTGCACTCTCCTCAATAACTACATGGGTTCCAATCATGTATAGGCAATTTCTTAATCAACGTTCTTTAATAAACTATTACAAGCAATATCAAAATTAATCAACTACACTTCCAAGGATGCTAGTTGAATTAATTATGCACCACGCTAACTTCACAACTTGACAATTCATACCATACGAGTTAGCTTAGATGATCACCACCTTCTACTTAAGCATAGCAAAATAACATAAAGGATTTTAACATTCTCTTTCAAAAGAAGAGGAACAATAAACTTCAACGCCGAGATACGTAAATACAAAGATCCAAAGCTTTCACATAACAATGAGTTTTGCAACTCAAAACTTGCATTAACAAGAGAAAATACCAAGCGAGCCAATAAGTCATGATTCACAACAAGACAAAAGTCCCACGAAAGAACTAACCTTACAAATCAACAATAAGCACGGTAGCAAAGTATCTCAAGAGTCCGGAAAGAAACAATAATCGCTTCAAGGAACAAGTAGAGACCAATTGCATACCCTCAACCGCAAGAACCACAATCTCAAAAGAAATTATTAATCGCAATCGACCAAGAATTGGCGAAATCAACTTAAGGATAATAATGACTTTTCTAATAAATTCACCATAACACTGCAATTAAGTTACCCGAGGTAACTACATTGCTAATCCTCATACTACAAACAATGATATAATCTGGCAATACCAAGGTAGCACATCACAACATCTACATCATATCATTGACTATTCTCAGTCATAACAGTCATAGGAGCAAATCATAATCATACAAGATTATCAATAAGCATACAAGATTATCTCATAATGTAAATCATCAATATAACATGTCAAAAGCATAAATGCAATGCTTGACCCATCCCATCCCACGTGCACCAAAGTGTGTCAATTTAATAGTTTAATTACCACGGACCTAAAGCCCGCTCTGATACCAACTGTAACACCCCAGCCTAACATAGGCCTGAAATGCTACTAACTATCCACAATATATCAACAACTAATATAAATTACCTAAAATTTCGGCATGACCTCCTTTGTTTATTAACGTAATAACAGTTCCGACAAGCATGAATAGCACAAGTTCTAAATAATGAACGGAAAGATAATATCAAAAGGTACTAAGTCTTTATTACATTTAATCTGATGAAATATAAACTGAACCAATTAAGCTATCAAGCCAACAAGATTATCATGACTGTCTTTATTTCTTAATGAAGGAATTGTGCACGTGAATGAACTAGCCATTCATGTCCCCATGTATGCCGATCTCACATTGGTACCTAAAATAAACAAACAACAACAAGAGTGAGTCCAACGACTCAGCAAGTATAACAGTATCAAATGCAAGCATGAACATTAACTCTCAAGTTAAACATACTACATATGAATTTCATGCTATGCATTATGATCAAAAGCTCCTCTTTCTCATCTCTTTCGCATTTTACGGTCACGGGTGTGCATCCGTCAATGCACACCCATGCTGTACCCTCGGTGCAGGGACCAATTGCCCACACTCCGCAAGTGTGGGGACCTCGATCTTGATCACCGCATGACCAAGACTTCAACAATTCTCAATATGATGCATATATGTGAATGTATCAAAAGATAACGAGCATTCACCATACTACGCATCAACCAATCTCATAAATGCCATAATGTAAACAGAACATAAATAGCATTCTCAATTCATCACTTACTCATACTCACAATTTAAACAGTCATGATTCAACCATCATCCAAACAATTCAACAAATCCATAAACACACAGATTTTCACATCACAAATATACTTGCCTCAACCGCGAGAAAATGAAGAACACGTAGAAGGCACAACCCTCGGAATCCGCTCTCCTCCTGAATATTTAATTAATAATTACTAACATGACAGTAGCGGGTTTCTAGATATCAAATAACAGCAACCCCAATTAACCCAACAATTTATCTCAATTAAAATCCCCAACTCCCCTCGGCCAAATCTGCCCAACCACAGACAGCCGACTTCCAAAAATCATAACTTTCAGTAAGTAACTCCAAATTAAGCGTTCTTGGACTCTCTGTAAAGATAATTAAATTATCTACAAAAACTTAGTTGGGGAGACTCTCTGATTCGGCCATTTACTAACCGATCCAAACCCTTTTATAAAGCATCCAAATTCACGTCGGACTCTCTGGACAGCGCACTAAAACAGGCATAACTTTCGTCCAGAAACTCGGAATCCGGACTTCTTTACCTCTATTGAAAGCTAAGAAACTTATCTACAACTTTCTCAATTTGAAGGACTCCTGAATCGCAACTATTTCCGTCGCACAAACCGATCTACTAAACTCTGTCCAGAACTACCCCGATCTGCAGAACAGTAACACTAGAAAATTCATAACTTTCGCTACACAAATCCGAATCACGTGTTCTTGTACTCCCTGGAAAGATAATTAAACCCTATACAATTTTCTAGAAGGGGTCCAGACCTGAATCCCGACGAAACTAGATCAAAACCGCTGAGAAACAACTACTGTCCCAGCAGCCCAGAAAACCGACGAATCTAAATCGATTAAAAACTCATCTAGAGACTACCAGGGATTACCCTTGACGACACGACGACGCACACGTCGACGAACACGACGACGAACACGACGACGAAGAACACGCCCGTGATCCCTTCCGCGAACTCCTCCGCTCCTTCCTCCGGATCCAAGCGGTGCCGCACGGAGAGACGACGACGGCGCACCGGGAAGAAGACGTCGGGGCAGCACGGGGGCGGCGGCTGCTGGGGTGGAGGCGCAAGGGGTGGAGGCGCAGGGGGTGGGAGCTGCCTAGGGTTTTTAAGAGGTAGCCTCCCCTCCCCTCTTGGGCCTAAAAAACCCACCTGGGCCAAGGCCTAGGCCCAGGTTGCCTTAGATTTTCAGAAAACCCCTCAAAACTCTTATAAATTTAATTATTTCACAAAAGTCCCTCTCTCTATTAATTAAACAATTAATTAAATAATTTCTGGGGTATTACATTAATGTCGAAAGTTCTCTATTTCTTCTATGGTGGATAATTCGTGCAAGAGCAACAACGCTAATCCTCCTTTATTCCCATGCATGCTGTCCTCATGAAAGTACCTAAAACAATCAACAAACAACAATGACAGCAAGAGTGAGTACAAAGACTCAGCAAATATAGTAAGCAGTAACAAGAACAATCACGAACATCATCTCACAAATTTATCCATCAATCATCTAATGAAACATGCTATGCAATATGATCAAAAATCTCTTTATCTCTTCTCTTTCGCATTTTACCGGTAATGCGGAGTGTGCATCCGTCAATGCACACCCATGCCTGTACCATCTGGTACATGGACCAATTGCCCATACTCCACAAGTATGGGGACCTTTAGCCCGTCATGACATCAACATGACGGGGACCTCGGCGCTTGGTCATCTCGTGACCAAGACTTCAATATATCGGCATAATGCATATATGTGAATGTCTCAATAAAATAAAAATTGCATTCACCATATCCATGCATCATAAATTCTCATAATCACTTTCAAATGCAATCGACCATAAACGATATCAACATATCATTATCATATCATGAACACATATACTCACAATTTAGATCAAATACCATCCATTCATCAAACATCAACAATTCACCAAACATCAATAATCCACACCATCAATCATAAACCATCATTATACTTGCCTTAACCGCGAGAAAACGGAGGATGAGTAGAAGGTACAGCCCCTGGAACCCGTCCTCCTCCTGAACAATAATTATAAAAATCTTCTAAGACAACAGCAATGGTCTTTAAATAACAATAACAACACCCCCAAACTAGACCAACCCAGTTATCTAAGTTAGATCCCAAATTTTCTCTCGGCCATCCTCTGCCTTCCACGGACAGTCACCTTTAAAAATTCGTAACTTTTGATACAGAGGTCCAAATGAGGCGTTCTGAGATTCTCTGGAAATATAATTAAATTATCTAACTAAACCTATTTGGGGTGCCTTCCAGATTCGGCAGTCTTCTACCCGATCCAACCAGTTTCCCTAAATCTGTATTTGTCTCTGGACAGCGCACTAAAAACGCCGTAACTCCCACCACAAAAATCGGAATTTGGACTTCTTGACCTTTCTGGAAAGTTAAGAAAATTATCTACAACTTTCTTAATATGAAGATCCTCTGATTCGCCCGTTTACAAATTTCTAAAATCGATCTACCGAAACCCGTCGGGAAACCCTCCGAGATGCAAAACAGTCAACTTAGAAAAATCATAACTTTTGCTACGCAACTCGGAATCACGTGTTCTAGGACTTCATGGAAAGATAATTTCGTCCTATGCAATTCTCTAGGAGGGGTCCAGACCTGAATCTCCACGGATCTAACCCAAAACCGCCGTCTACCACATTCTGTTCTAGCAGTCCAGACTGACGAAAATTGCTATCAAGATCAAAGAATATTATTCTAATGGGAAACAAGGATTACCCCTTGACGAATGAATATTATTGCATCTACGTTTCCGTTGATTATCATAGTTAAATTACCAACTGTAACACCCCAGCCTAACATAGGCCTGAAATGCTACTAACTATCCACAATATAACAACAACTAATATAAATCACCTAGAAATTTCGGCATGACCTCCTTTGTTTAATAACGAAATAACAGTTCCGACAAACATGAATAGCACAAGTTCTAAATAATGAACGGAAAGATAATATCAAAAGGTACTAAGTCTTTATTACATTTAATCTGATGAAATATAAACTGAACCAATTAAGCTATCAAGCCAACAAGATTATCATGACTGTCTTTATTTCTTAATGAAGGAATTGTGCACGTGAATCTGAACTAGCCATTCATGTCCCCATGTATGCTGATCTCACATTGGTACCTAAAATAGACAAACAACAACAAGAGTGAGTCCAACGACTAAGCAAGTATAACTGTATCAAATGCAAGCATGAACATTAACTCTCAAGTTAAACATATTACATATGAAATTCATGCTATGCATTATGATCAAAAACTCCTCTTTCTCATCTCTTTCGCATTTTACGGTAATGCGGAGTGTGCATCCGTCAATGCACACCCATGCCTGTACCCTCCGGCACAGGGACCAGTGCCCACACTCCACAAGTGTGGGGACCTCGTGCTTGATCACCACATGACCAAGACTTCAACAATTCTCAATATGATGCATATATGTGAATGTATCAACAAGATAAAATGCATTCACCATACTACGCATCAACAAATCTCATAAATGCCATAATGTAAACAGAACATAAATAGCATTAACAACTCAGAACATTACTCAAATTCATAAGTAAAGCATTCATAACTCAAACACCACTCAAATCATCCAAATCACTCAATCACACGGATTAATCATAGCAAGGTTATACTTGCCTCAACCGCGAGAAAATGAAGAACGCGTAGAAGGCACAACCCCGAATCCGCTCTCCTCCTGAATATTTAATTAATAATTACTAACATGACAGTAGCGGGTTTCTAGATATAAAATAACAGCAACCCCAATTAACCCAACAATTTATCTCAATTAAATCCCCAACTCCCTCGGCCAAATCTGCCCAACCACAGACAGCCGACTTCCAAAAATCATAACTTTCAGTACGTAACTCCAATTAAGCGTTCTTGGACTCTCTGTAAAGATAATTAAAGTATCTACAAAAACTTAGTTGGGGAGACTCTCTGATTCGGCCATTTACTAACCGAACCAAACCCTTTTCTAAAGCATCCAAATTCACATCGAACTCTCTGGACAGCGCACTAAAACAGGCATAACTTTCGCCCAGAAACTCGGAATCCGGACTTCTTGATCTTTATGGAAAGCTAAGAAAATTATCTAAAACTTTCCTAACAGGAAGAATTTCTGATTCGCCCGATTACCCGTCGCACAAACCGATCTATTAAAATCTGTCCAGAACTACTCCGATCTGCAGAACAGCAGCACTAGAAAATTCATAACTTTGCTACACAACTCGGAATAACGCGTTCTAGCACTCCTGGAAATATAATCAAGTCCTCTACAATTTTCTAGAAGAGGTCCAGACCTGAATCCTGACGGATCTAACCCAGAACAGCCGATTAACCCAAACTGTCACGGCGGTCCAGAAAACAGACGAAATCCAACTTGATTAAAACTCATCTAGAGGACCAACGGAGTTACCCTTGACGACACGAGGACGAACACGTCGACGAACACGACGACGAACGACGACGAACACGCTCGCGATCTCCTCCTCTCCTTCCTCCGGATCCACGCGGTATAGCGGCGAACGTCGACGACGGGCCCGGGGAACAAGACGACGACGACAAAGGCGGCGACGAAGACGAAGGCACCACGGCGCAGCGGGACGACGACACGGCACGGAGACGGCGGCGGCAGGCGGGCGCACGGCGGCGGCACGGTGGTGGCGGCGGCAAGAAGAAGCGGCGGCAAGAAGGCGCAGGAGGCGGCGGCTGCAGGAGCAGGGGCAGGGTGGGGGCTGCTGGGGTTTTAAGTGGTGGCCTCCTCCCTCTTGGGCCTAGAAAATCCCACAGGCCAAGCCCAAGCCCAGTTGTCTTAACTTTCCGAAAACACCCCAAAACTCCTTTAAAAAATCTTTTCACTTAAGTCCCTCTCTATTAACTAAGCAATTAATAAAACATTTTCCGGTATTACATTCTACCCTCCTTAAGCAGTAATTCGACCCCAATTCTAACCGCAACCACAACAGAAACAAAACAACCAACTAGAAAAACACGCACCGACGTGAACAACGCCGGTGCAGCCAAGCATCGAGACTCCAACTCCCAAGTTGCCTCCCTCTCGATCGATGTGACCAAAGCACTTTGACATACAAAGAAAGTCTTATTTCTCAACACTTTTTCGACCTTTCCGAATCCGTGACCGGCTTGGACTCAAAGGATAGATCTTGCTCAATAATCAAAGGTTCTAGCTCGATGTGAACTTCGGGTCTCGCAAGTACTTCCTCAACATGGACACGTGAAACACGTTATGCACTCAAGCATAGCCTCGGGAAGATCCAAGCGGTAAGCCAATTTCCCAATCCGCTAATATGGTGAAAGGTCCAACGTACCTCGGGCTAAGCTTCCCTTTGGTACCAAACCTCACCACACCCTTGGTAGGAGATACTCTCAAGAGCACCCGATCTCCCACCGCAAACTCCAAGTCCCTCCTTCTCACATCAAGATAACTCTTACGCCTACTCAGGCAACCAACAAATTGCCTCACCAAAGCCACTCTCTCAACGGTCTTGGACCCAATCCGGTCCTAAGATCTTTCGCCCACCGCTTCCCAAAGCAAAGGCGACTGCACTCTGACCATACAACACTTCAAATGGAGCTGCTTTGATACTAGAGTGATAATCTGTTATTATAGGCAAACTCGCGGAGGTAATTGATCCTCCCAACTACCCTTCCAAGACAAGACACAAGATCTCAACATGTCCTCCAAAGTTTGGATAGTGCGCTCGATTGTCCATCGGTCTGGGTGGAAAGCCGTGCTCAATGAAGCCGAGTGCCCAAAGCACTCGCAAACTCTCCCAAAACTTGAAACAAACTTGGCATCTCGTCGAAATTATGGTCTTAGGCACACCATGCAGCCTCACAATTTCCGAACATATATAGGAGCGAGATCACTCATTGAGTTGGTTGTACGGATAGGAATGAAGTGCGCGGACTTACTGAAATGATCCACAACAACCCAAATTGCGTCCTTGCCTCTCGGCGACCGAGGCAACGCGACCACAAAATCCATAGAAATATCATCCCACGGCCATTGAGGAACCTGCAATGGCTGCAATAATCCGGCTGGCCTCTTTTGTTCAGCTTTCACTTGTCGACAAATACCACACGAGGCCACATAATTGGCTATATCCACCTTCATCCTTTTCCACCGTAAATTTCGCTTCAAATCACGATACATCTTAGTCTCTCCGGATGAATCAGATACTGAGTGCGATGAGCTTCTCTCAAAATGTCATTCTTAACCCCCTTTCACAAGACGCATAAACGCCCTTTAAAGCGCAATGCACCTGACATATCCAAGCTGAAATCCCCTTCTTTTCCCATCTCCAACCGTTTCATCACCCTCTGAAGCAACTGATCAGACTGTTGTGCCTCCCGCACTCGCTCTGGTATAGCTGACTCTAGGATCAACTGGGTCTCCACTCGGGCCGTACCCGCATAGCAGTAAGATATCCCCATACGATCAAAATCAGCAATCAAACAATCCAGTAGCAGCGCCGCCTTGCGACTCGAGCATCGGCCACCACATTGGCCTTACCGGATGATCTTGAATGGTTAGATCATAATCCTTGATCAACTCTAACCATCTGCTGCGCCTCAAATTCAGATCCTTCGGGTAAAGATGTACTTGAGACTCTTGTGATCGGTAAACACGTCACAAGTCTCACCGCATGATAGTGCCTCCAAAGCTTCAATGCAAACACAACTGCAGCCAGCTCTAAATCATGGGTAGGGTAATTCTGTTCATGCTTTTTCAGCTGCCTCGATGCGTAAGCCAAAACCTTACCATCTTGCATAAGCACACAACCCAGCCCAACTCTTGATGCATCGAGAAAGCGTGAATCGCTTCGGCTCGAACGGTGAGAGCAGGCGGTCACCGACTTTTCCTTCAAAATCCAGCTGCGCTCACAATCATCGTCCCACCGAAACCTCATGTCCTTCCGAGTAAGCTCGACAAGGGCTTGGCGATGATGGAGAAATCTTGCACAAAGCGCCGATAATAACTCGCCAACCGAGGAAGCTCCTCACCTCCTTGACATTGGTCGGCCTCTCCCAATCCACCACCGAAGAAACTTTACTTGGATCAACGGAGACTCCTTTATCGCTGATGATGTGACCCAAGAACCCCACCTGGGTCACCCAGAACTCACACTTCTTGAGCTTCGCATAAAACTTATGCTCTCTTAGTGTTGCCAACACTTGTCTCAGATGCCGCTCATGATCTGCTTCGCTCTTGGAATAAATCAAGATATCATCAATGAATACGACCACAAAGTCGTCCAAATATTCATGTAACATCCTGTTCATTGTCTCCATGAAAGCGGTAGGGCATTTGTTAGTCCAAAAGACATAACTTTAAATTCAAAATGCCCATACCTCGTGGAGAACGCCGCTTTCTCAATGTCCTCCTCTCGGACAGGAATTTGATTGTACCCCGACTGGAGATCAATCTTTGAAAATACCTTAGCTCCCCTCAACTGATCAAACAAATCCTCGATACGGGGTAAAGGATACTTATTCTTGATGGTTAACTGATTGAGAGCACGGTAATCAATACACATGCGCCAACTCCCATCTTTCTTCTTGACAAATAACACTGGTGCTCCCACGGAGACACACTCGATCGGATAAGATCCTTTGCCTTCGATCATCCAATTGCTTCTTTAACTCTTCTTGGAACAGTCGAGCCAAACAGTGCGGAGTTATAGAAAGCGGGTCGTGCTCCCGGCACCAAGTCAATTCTGAACTCCACCGGACGCGGAGGTGGAATCTCAGCAACTCTGCTGGAAAAACGTCCACGAATTCCCGGACCACCGGAATCTGCTCTGCAATCAAAGAGGAATTTGGCTTTTCCACAAGGGATAAAAGAAATCCACTCTTTACTGCTCTACTACCAGGAAAAAGACTAGCCAACACACTGGGTGTACAGGAGGGTGCACTACCCTGAAACACTAACTCTTGGCCTGACGGCGATTGCAAAGTTACTGTCTTCCAAAAACAAGATATGACAGCACGGTAACTATGCAACCAATCCATTCCCAAAATAACATCAAACGGCTCCATCCTCATAACCATCAGATTAGCAACAAAATGCTCTCCATCTATGGTAATCGTACAACCCGGACGGATGTGGAACTAGAAAGAATTCCACCGACGAATGAACCAAAACAGATCGAGCTATAGACGCAAAATCAACTCGCCCGACTAGCAAACTCTATGGAAGCAAAAAGAAAGTAGCTCGAGAATCAAATGAACATAAGCCTCCACCGAGTCCACCAAAAGCGCACTGTCACCACATCGGACGACTGCCGGCCAGTGCCCTCGGCCGTCGGCAAGGCGTAGGAGATCGACGCTGAGTGCCGGGCGCCAGAAGACACCGGGTATGGCGGAACCGCCACGCAGGAGGAGTCAAGGCGCCACTGCTGGAAACAACGCCGCAGGAGGAGGCGGCCAAAAGTACCCTGGAGGCATCCCTCCAGGAGAAGGGTAGTGAGACCGGTCGGCGCCAAGTTCGAGTAGGGCACCGCTAGCATCTGTGACCGACCCCGGAAGAAGCCGCCTGCGCCGATCGAGCCGCTGAACTGGCTCCCACTTGATGATGTTGGCGGGATTACGCTTACAGACCATTGCCTTGTGGCCCTCCAGACCACAATGGCGACAAGCTCCCACCAAACACACTCGCCGCACGATGTCCCTCACCACACTTGAAACATTTCATCCTCGACCCGGACCGGACGTACCATCGAACACCGGTGAAGGACGAAAAGTGGAAGACGCCGGGACTTGTTGAACTTAGACTTGAAAGAATTCTGCGACCCTTGAACTTCTTGTGAACCGGCGGCCACGACCCACCACCGCCAAAACTCTTCCTCCGCTACTCTCAGCACCCTCGGAGCCGCATGACCACCGGTCCCATGCAGTCCCTCCCAAGCTGCATCTCTAACTCCATGCCTCTCGCTTGCTCCACCAGGGAGCTAAAGTCACGGAGCTCCAAAGCTCCCAATACCTGTCGAAACTCCTGCCTAAGTCCTCTGCGGAACCTCTTGGCCTTCTCCACCTCATTGGTAGCCACAAAGGGTACGAAGCGGATTATGTTGTGGAATCCCACCTCGTACTCTGACACTGACATCTTGCCCTGCTTGTAATCATTCAATGAAACCTCCATCCTCTCCACAAATGAGTCGATAGAACCTCTTCCTGAATCGCCCGAGAACACCTCCCAAGTCGCCGGCCCTAAGGCGCAGATCTAGCCGACAGACTCCTTCCCACCGAGATCCGCCGCCCTTCAACCGAAGGCCACAAACCGAGCTCGCCGCCGATGGTAGCCCCAACACATCTAGATGTCTCTATGTGACGCAACCAATTAGCAGCATCAACTGGCGTCCCTAGTCCATCGAAAGTATCCAACCTCAACGCATTCCACTGATGCAGACCCATCACACCCACCGCCGGCAAGGCCGCAGGAATGACCGCAGGCGCGGCTCTGGGTGCAGGGGGTGGAGACTGGTTTCCCTGAACCGCTGAAGCAACCTCTTCCTCTGATCCCACCGAACTCGCCCTCGGCAAGAGAATTGCTCAATCTGGGGGGGCACACAGCTCCGTCCGGCGCTCCGCCACGACCACGACCACGGCCTCTACCCTTGCCATCTCTATATAACATAAATAAATATAGAGTCACACATGACACACAATTAATTATCGAAACAAGAAGAATGATACGGATGCGATGCAAAACCCATTCCCATCTACTATGCACAGTGTGTCAAATTTAATATTTTCACTACCACGGACCTACAGCCCGCTCTGATACCAACTGTAACACCCCAGCCTAACATAGGCCTAAAATGCTACTAACTATCCACAATATAACAACAACTAATATAAATCACCTAGAAATTTCGGCATGACCTCCTTTGTTTAATAACGAAATAACATTCCGACAAACATGAATAGCACAAGTTCTAAATAATGAACGGAAGATAATATCAAAAGGTACTAAGTCTTTATTACATTTAATCGATGAAATATAAATGAACCAATTAAGCTATCAAGCCAACAAGATTATCATGACTGTCTTTATTTCTTAATGAAGGAATTGTGCACGTGAATCTGAACTAGCCATTCATGTCCCCATGTATGATGATCTCACATTGGTACCTAAAATAGACAAACAACAACAAGAGTGAGTCCAACGACTAAGCAAGTATAATCAGATCAAATGCAAGCATGAACATTAACTCTCAAGTTAAACATATTACATATGAAATTCATGCTATGCATTATGATCAAAACTCCTCTTTCTCATCTCTTTCGCATTTTACCGGTAATGCGGAGTGTGCATCCGTCAATGCACACCCATGCCTGTACCCTCTGGTACAGGGACCAATTGCCCACACTCCACAAGTGTGGGGACCTCGATGCTTGATCACCACATGACCAAGACTTCAACAATTCTCAATATGATGCATATATGTGAATGTATCAACAAGATAAAATGCATTCACCATACTACGCATCAACAAATCTCATAAATGCCATAATGTAAACAGAACATAAATAGCATTAACAACTCAGAACATTACTCAAATTCATAAGTAAAGCATTCATAACTCAAACACCACTCAAATCATCCAAATCACTCAATCACACGGATTAATCATAGCAAGGTTATACTTGTCTCAACCGCGAGAAAATGAAGAACGCGTAGAAGGCACAACCCCCGGAATCCGCTCTCCTCCTGAATATTTAATTAATAATTACTAACATGACAGTAGCGGGTTTCTAGATATAAAATAACAGCAACCCCAATTAACCCAACAATTTATCTCAATTAAATCCCCAACTCCCCTCGGCCAAATCTGCCCAACCACAGACAGCCGACTTCCAAAAATCATAACTTTCAGTACGTAACTCCAAATTAAGCGTTCTTGGACTCTCTGTAAAGATAATTAAATTATCTACAAAAACTTAGTTGGGGAGACTCTCTGATTCGGCCATTTACTAACCGAACCAAACCCTTTTCTAAAGCATCCAAATTCACATCGGACTCTCTGGACAGCGCACTAAAACATGCATAACTTTCGCCCAGAAACTCGGAATCCGGACTTCTTGATCTTTATGGAAAGCTAAGAAAATTATCTAAAACTTTCCTAACAGGAAGAATTTCTGATTCGCCCGATTACCCGTCGCACAAACCGATCTATTAAAATCTGTCCAGAACTACTCCGATCTGCAGAACAGCAGCACTAGAAAATTCATAACTTTTGCTACACAACTCGGAATAACGCGTTCTAGCACTCCCTGGAAATATAATCAAGTCCTCTACAATTTTCTAGAAGAGGTCCAGACCTGAATCCTGACGGATCTAACCCAGAACAGCCGATTAACCCAAACTGTCACGGCGGTCCAGAAAACAGACGAAATCCAACTTGATTAAAACTCATCTAGAGGACCAACGGAGTTACCCTTGACGACACGAGGACGAACACGACGATTTAACGATTTACGAACACGCCGCGATCTCCTCCTCTCCTTCCTCCGGATCCACGCGGTATAGCGACGAACGTCGACGACGGCGCTCCGGGGAACAAGACGACGACGACAAAGGCGACGACGAAGACGAAGGCACCACGGCGCAGCGAGGACGACGACACGGCACGGAGAAGACGGGCGGCAGCAGGCGCCGGCGGCGGGGGCACGGCGGCGGCGGCACAGTGTGGCGGCAAAGAAGACGGCAGCGGCGGCAGAAGGCGCAGGAGGCGGCGGCTGCAGGAGGGGGGCGCAGGGGGTGGAGGCGCAGGGTGGGGCTGCTGTGGTTTTAAGTGGTGGCCTCCCTCCCTCTTGGGCCTAGAAAATCCCACAGGCCAAGCCCAAGCCCAGGTTGTCTTAACTTTCAAGAAAACCCCCCCAAAACTCTTTTAAAAAAAATCTTTTCACTTAAGTCCCTCTCTCTATTAACTAAGCAATTAATAAAACATTTTCCGGGGTATTACAGAGTTTGCTGAAGCACTTCACTTGATTAATCAGGTACTGATTTTGGAAATGATTTTCATGTGTTTCATTGTCAGCTGTGTTTTTTTTTCAGATTTGTATCAAGATGATTATATATCTAATAGCTAATTGTTGTATCATAAATTATATACTATTTTTCTCACATATCATATTTTCATTTCTTCTCCTGTTAGCATTACATACTTACATTACATCTTGTGCCTTGTTTTTGTTGTACCTAGATTTATTGGATTTACTACGGTAATGACTATAACACTACAATAAGGCACAACGTTGAAATATAGACTCCAATGACCAATGTAATATAAACATCATAATCTGAATAAGTGCTTATAATAATTTTCTACACTGCTTTAATTTACATTTCTAATATGGACGAACTACACTCTTCTTCCCTCTCTTTGGTTATGTCACTTTCAATTCAGCATCTGTGATTGAAGGGCATTATTCCATTCATTGTTAGTGTTTTGTTAGATGGAATGCATACGAACACTTTTTCTTTTGCATGATATAATTTCTTTGAGTGTGCTCACTTGCCAATAAGGCCATAACTTGCTATAAATTAGTTAGTTAATAATATAATTTACTGATACCTGATGAGCAATCTAACTTTGATTAATACAAACCGGAGTTCGCAGCATGTTATCTTCTTTCAAAAATTTTCACAGTATCCATCTTTGAAGAAGTTGGCTTCTCATATGCTTACTATTTTGCTTCTATTCAGAAGGTGATGCCTTGCAAAGTTATTCTGAATGACTTCCACAAGAGAGCAAAGATCAACGAACCATATTGCTTTGTGGTCAAGCCCGAAGGGCCCTACTCAAGCTTCGCTGCATCAGTTTAAGTTAGCGGAACTACCTATACGGGTGAGGTTGCAACCACAGAGGAGCAAGCAAAGGAAAATGCAGCCCGTGCAGCGATCAAGTCAATCCTGGGTACCTAATATACTTCATCATTTCATGACTAACAATAACAAAGTCAAAAAACTTCTCTCAATAATTTTCAGATTTAGCATTAACTGTGGGCATTTAGAACTAATTAAATTGCTATCTATCCATCACAACTCATGGCATTTGATTCATGTTGCAGCAACAAGAAACAATTGCATGCTAGAGATCATCACCAAAAACCTACGCTGACATTCTTCCAAGGAGGGCAGCAAAGCCAGACAAATGTCCCTCCTGTCGTGGCTGTCATGCCTACTCCTATCTACATACCATGTGCTCCTCATGAACAGATGCAATGGCGCCCTCGTGTTGCGCACATGCCATTTGTTCCTCATGAACAGATGCAATGGCGCCCTTCAGTTGCGCACACACCATCCGATCGAAATGATACAAATTCTACTTCCTACTCAAGCCATACCTGAGCTTTCTGCCAATGCTATTCAAGATGATGACATGCTAGTAGAGGTTGGTTCGTATGAGGAGTCTATAAGTTTGATCGGAAATAAGCGCAAGATGGACCAGAATGAAGGGCCAGAGGGCAAGCAAGCAAGGACTTCCCAGTAACATCAACCTCTCAAGCCTCGAAAATATGCAGTCGATCGAGGTAACTTTTTTAGCTTACACTATCAAGATCACATGCATCAAAGAGAAGCACGCAGTTAGAGCTGCCATTTCTTCTTGCGGCATTCATTCCATCTGTGATTAATTTCTGAAACTAGTTTTGTTTAGAAATATATAGTTCGATTAAATGGATGTTTTTTATTACACTCGTAGGTTGGGGTGAGCATTCTCTGTGCAACCAATAATCATCTGTGGTTCCAAGGGTTCAAGGGAGTGGCATGATTCATCTTAAGTTGGTCTTTTCTGATATCTTTATATTCGCGGAAATGTAGAAGACTCTTTGTGGTCGCCATTTCTGCTCTTTGTTTTATTGACGGGACAAAACTGTTACATTCAAACATATGCTTCTGTAAGAGCATGATGACTATGTATCTCTTGTTTAATGCCAATTTGTGCAAACCTACTAGGGTTTTGGATGTTCCCAGCTTGGTGCTTAATTTGTTACCAGAATGGTAACTCTATGCGTAAGAATGAAATCATACTAAATTATCGCTGACATTCAGCTATGCTCAGTGGCGGGGTTAGGATTTGGTTACACCCTGGGCTTAATATTTAGACTGGACCATGAAAATGTTACCCAAGCTAGACCGAATTTACCTAGGCTGTACACTAAATATTTTTTCACATCTTGGACTGAAGCCTACTCTGTTTGAGGTGTAGCTTCGCCCCTGGCTATGCTAAATTTGAAATCTGACGCGTTCGTCAGGTTCACCTTCCGATTAGTATTTAATTTGATCATGCAAGTGGTGGCAATCTACTCTGATATGATATGCTTTTAGCACATCTTGTCGAGTCCAGGGTGGATGGATATTCTGTTCACACACATCGTTACAATTGTTGGAATTAATCTTGTCACCTTAAGTATATTTTAGTTACAATTGTTTGCATGGCATTATGACCTTGTCACGTCAAACAGTGGACGTTGCATGTAGGAGAGGAAATGCTTTTAAGGATGTGAAGAGGGCGGGACGGGCCAGCCCGTTAGCTGGCCCCCATGGCCCATGGGAAAGGTGAGGATAAGGGGTCGGCCCGACCCTCTATCCACAAGATGCTTCGGATCGCCCGTTGGTGCAGTGGCTAATAAGCATGGCTACAGTGGGGACCAGGGAGATGGGCTTAAGAAGTAAAGATGGCTCATTACATGCACAAGATGGACCTGTGAGATGGGCTAAAGATGGCCCGTTACATGCATAAGATAGAGTCTGTTTCCCTCTAAAAAAGATAGGATCTGTTTCAGTGCTAAAAACAAAACTGAACATTTGACTTCATGGTACAAAAACAACTCTCGAAGTTCGAGATAATCGATGCCCTAAAACTAAATATTTGACTCATCGAGTACAAACATCCACCAACACCGGCAATCATCATCCTTCACAAATACCAAGTAAGCATCACGTGATCTAAACAATTTCAAGTTCCAAGAAATCAGTTGAAGATTTGGATGGCTTGTTTTCATCACTGCCGTTAGCGCAAACCTCACTCTCTGAAAATTCAGCAAAAGTGCTTCTGAAAATAAAAAAATAGCTTGTGAGCAAAAGAGATCCTGACAAGAAAGTTTACGAGTACTTCAAGTCAGTGGCGGATCTAGGCCCAGGGTTGCCTGGGCTTCAGGCCTGGGCCTAAGATCAAAAGCTCATTATAAAATTTAAAAAAGTACCTTATATATAGTACCAGTCAGTAATCTACATAAAGCCTAGAATAGTTTGGTCCTTACGTTTTCTTAGTGCAGAATAGGCTTATCTGTAGCACATTTCGTCCTTAAGTTTTCTTAGTGCAGATTATGCTTCTTAAGCACTACCTCCACTTATGTTTACGCTAAGATGTATTGATTTTTACGGTGGTAAGGAAAACAAATGAACAAAACAGTATTTTGAAACTGATAACTGAGAGTGAAGCGAAGTAAACACAGAACCCTGGAAAGATTAATAAACTGAAGACTGGTTAACTTGTTAGGAGACTGAACTGGACGGACAGATCTTGAGGCAGCAGCGGGGACGAGGTCGAGGCCACGGTGGGGATGAGCTCAAGGCCGGCATGGAGCTTGTGCTAAGGTTCCTTCCAAGTCCACTATCAGTCAATGCTTAACAAGATAAAAATTTCTGCTTTTGTTACAAATACTTTGCTAACAATGTTAATTGTTTGTTTTGGCTTTGGTACAAGACATACAAAGAAGACATGCACATGTAAATAAGGTGAAGAACTATAGACTATAGTCATCCTACAGAATAATGGAGAAAGGATTTTTTTTAAATCTCGTATTTTTTTACACATAAGAAGATCAAATTGATAAAACAACTTCTCAAAAACTAAATCAAAGGAAATATTTTGGAGGTGATTAAAACAACTTCTCTATGTACATAATACACACCTTTCTAGTTTCTACTGTGGTACTTCAATTGAAAGTACCTATCCTGCTATCCAAGTGAATGCAAGCAGCAGTAGAATGAGCGGAGCGGCGCGTCACGGTGAGGATCGAGCGGAGCGGCGCGTCAGTCGTCACGGCGTCACGCGACTCACGCGTGCGGGTGCGGCAGCCGGCAGGCGAGGCGCAGGTGAAGTGGCGAACGGTCTCGCTCGGATCGAACGACGCGCACGCCACGGCAGGCGGCGAGCGCCACCAAGGCGAACCGTCTCGCCGAGCTGCCGAGAATCGGATTATCAGAACCGTCTCGGTGTCGCCGAGGAATCGGATCGGCGGTGCGTCACGTGCCATTGTGGTATGCCGGGCCCACCCGGCATACCCCGAGATCCACCTGTGACCAAAAACTAAAACTTTAACCAAAATCCATCGTCTAGGTAGTCGATTAGGGTAGTGCTCCAAACATCTATAGGCTTCTAATTTTTTTGCACTATAGCGGCTAAAAAAGCACTACAGCAGCTAAAAATGCATTATAGCAGATTTAGTTTTTTTCTAAGTAACTAAAAGGTCATATCATCACGGACAACATAAAGAAAAAAAGAAAAAAATTAAAAACAAAAAAGATGAAATTCAGAAATCAACATGTTCCAGAAGGTAGAAGTAGAAATCGTTTAGAGCATGAAATAGATTTAGAAGCGAGAAAGTAAGTCGGTTAGAGCATAAAATCGATATCGTTCCGAAACTAGAAGTCAAGTGATTAGAGCGTGACCTACGTCAAAAGGTAGGCGGGGACGACGTCACCACATCTCTCAAACGGCTCACACGCTCGCTAAAAATTATAAAGTTATATCGTCATATATAATATAAAAATTAGAGAAAAATAACAAAATAACTAAAAAGAAATTAAGAAGACCAAAAACACAAGTGAAAAAGTGTTTGCAAAGAAGCCGCGTCAAAAGGCAAAGCGAGACGTCACCACATCTCTCAAACGGTACATCACGACTAGTCAGTATCCTTTAAGAAACGGGCAGCACTAGCGCCGCCGATGTAACAAGTAACGTCCGGAAGGCAGCGTGTCCTGTAGGGTGGAAAATAGGCTTGAGGCTCGCGAGCCGCCTCGGCTCGGACGAGCTCGGCCGGCTCGGGCCAGCTCGGCTCGTTTCGCGGCAAGCCGGCGTGTAGCTCGTGAGAAAACGAGCGAGCTCGAGTCGCTCGCGAGCCGCCGTTGGCTCGGCGAGCTCGGTGCGAGACGGCAGCAAGGCCCAGCTGACGCCACCACGCCGCGGTCGGCCCAGGCCCAGCGATGCGGATATAGCGATGCGATGCATGCGGTCGGTCGGCCGCCCGTCTCTAACCCTAACCCTAAGTCATCCCATCCCGTCGCGGGGGCGTCGCCCGTAGCTAGCGGCAGCGGCCGATCGCCGTCCTTCACTCCTTCCCCACGCGCTCTGCCGGCAGCCTTCCCCGATCGGCCGCTCCCCTTCGTTCCCGACGCGGTCGGCCGCCTCCGAGCTCCATCCCGAATCGTGAACGGCGATTTCTTCCCCGAGTCCCCGACGCGCGGTGTGCTTCGCCGATCCCCATCCTCCCCGACCCCGACACTCTTCCTTCGCGATCCATCAAGCGGCCACCTCGAAGGCTCCAACCGACGCTCATGGACCGTGAACGGAGTATGGAGTCGCGTGCTCGAGGGAAGAAGGCGGCCGACGTCGGGGCCTCCCGTCGGCGATGGGGCAAGCCTGCACGGTCTACACCGCCTTCTGACCTCGCTGAACCAGGAGCCTCGGTGAGTAACTGTGATCCCTACAGAATATGTGAATGAGATTAGGAATGGTTCAATGTAATATCTTGACTGCTTTGCTTCTGTTTTGCTCAGGGTTAGGGTTAGGGATTATGTGCTATTATGCTATTCCTGATTCCTGATCCTGTTTTGCTTAGGGTTAGGGTTAGAGAAACAGAGAAACAGATATTAAAACAGAGATACTTATTTCTTGTGATTGTTTCTTGTACAATGTTTTATTTCTTGTGATTCCTGATCCTGTTTTGCTTAGGGTTAGGGTTAGAGAAACTGAGATTGTACACTGTAGTACATTAAAGATTCTTTACTGTCAATATTAAAACAGAGAAACAGATATTTGTACAATCTGAGGTGACTACTGCATTTTCTGGATCAACTTATCCAACGGCAAATATTTTTTATCCTCATATAGTCAATGTTAAGATTGCATTAAGGGCTGCAATTACTTCTGGAGATGAGTATTTGAAGCAAATGGCTACTGCAATGTTGGATAAGTTTGATAAGTATTGGGAAGAAAAGAACAATGTCATGGTCCTTGCTACTATTCTTGATCCTAGGTTTAAGATGAGGTTCATTAGTTGGTGCTTTAACCAAATGTACGAGCCCTCAAAAGCTGCAAAAGAGCTTGCTGATGTCAAGGTTGAGTTGGAAGATTTGTATTCACAGTTTGAGATGGACTATCGACACAACAGAACAGGCAACAGGGGTGAAGCAACCTCTTCTTCAGCTATGGGTACAAGTAGCTCATTATCATCAGTTTCATCTTAGTTTCAGTCATTCTTGCGTTCTACTTCTACCGAGCCTTCAAAGTCAGAGTTACTCATCTACCTAGATGAAGTAAACGAGAGTTTAGATAACAAGGAATTCAAATTGCTCGCGTGGTGGAATTTGAATGCACATAGATTTCCAGTTATTTCGAACATGGCTAAGAATTTCTTAATCGTCGACTACTAGTGTATCTTCGTAATCAACTTTAGTGCCTGAGGTCGAGTATTAGATGACTATCGGAGTTCTTTACGTCCGGCTATGGTTCAATATTTGGTTTGTGCCTCTAGCTGGATCAGAGGTGCAAATGATGACATGAGATCTCTTATAGCTGCGGTAGGTTCATTTTGTCTATTTCATTTTTGCTGGATCAGAGGTACAATATTTTGTCTATTTCATTTTTGCTTATGTTAACTTCAATATTATATATCTTTCAAGAAGAAGATGAAGAGGATGATGTTCAAACCATTCTATTTCCTAAAAGTGTCGTAGAGAGCAGCTAGTTTCTGGTAATGCTACCACCAACTTTATTTTTATTCTTTTCTTCCCACAACTAAATTGTTATCTCCGGTCGCTGTGCATCATCATTCTTGAATCGCTGTTGCTCAACCGCCGCCGCCGTCGTGATATGTGCTGCCAAGTATGTTACTCAACCGCCGCCTTTTCTTTGTCTTTTCTTGTCTCGTGATATGTCTTTTCTTTGTCTTGTTACTCAACTCAATTCGCTTTTCATTGCCATCAAGTAACTTAACCGCTTTCTTTGTGATATACTTATTTGTAATGTTTGTTGTGAGCCTGTGAATTTGCTGTGAATGTCTTCTTGTGATTGTGAATGTCTTTGTCTTCTGTGAATTTGCCGGTCTTTGGTGTGAATGTCTTTGGTGCCGCCGTGAATGTCTTTGTGTCTTGCTGTGAATTTGCCGGTTTGGTGTGAATGTGCCGGTGTCGCCGTGAATGTCTTTGGTCTTCTTTGTGAATTTGTTGTGATTCAATTCACTGCTGGTGCTGCTGTGAATTTGCTGTGAGCCTGTGATTGAATCTGCTGTGAATCTGGTGCTGTACATGAACTGTGATTGAATATTCTGTCAAATTTCTGCTGTGAATCTGCTATAAAATTGCTGTGAAATTTCTGTCAAAATCTGATGTGAAAATCTACTGTCAAAATCTGTGAAATTCTAAATCTGTGAAATTCTGCTGTGAAATCATCCCCGAGCCTTTTTGGCTCGTTCGGGCTCGCGAGCCTGCTCGAGCCTCTTTTCGAGCTGAGCCGAGCCCCTCGCGTAGCTCGTTTCGGAAACGAGCCGAGCCGAGCCGAGCCTACTGTTCATCCGAGCCAGATCGAGCTTGGCTCGAGCCAGCTTGGCTCGGCTCGTTTCCACCCCTAGTGTCCTGCATTCTTCTCATCTTCTACGTCTGTTTTCTTTTTTATCGAGACTCATCTTGTACGCAATGACGTGAAGAAACATTCTCTCACTAATCTAATACCATAATTTGCACCATCGTTTTGCCACTCCCATGCAGCGAGATAGAAGAAATAACAAGGACTGTGTTCAGATAAGAGCGTATTACGCACCAGAATTTAGCTTAGGTTTAGACTTAATTCCTACCGAATCCTTCGCTTCACCCAAACGAAGGCATGAAATGTTTTTATACGCTTATAGGCCTCAAAACGTCTTGTCGAATAGAACATTTGTGAGTGGAGGACCTGCGCGAAGTTTGTTGCAGAGAATCCTGCCAAAAGGGGCAGACACCGCGAAATGAGCAACCGTGGGCCCAGAAATGAATTTTTAGCAGCTGATGCGTTCCTGTTGACATAATGGGTGGATTTCGACGTCCCAACAAACCGAATGGATCAAGGTAGCTGGAAACTTCGTTAAACCGTCCTGTCAACGGGCCTGTTCGTACTGTTCATACTGGTCGCGATGAACGGCTTTTAACTGTGATGATTTTGAAAGAAATAAATAAATAGTAATTGAAATTAACAAAAACAAGTTCTGCATAAAGCACCTTAATAACTAATAAACAAGCTTTTCTAGGTGCTCACAGCTACAAAAACTCAAAAGAGCATCGAAGTTAATAAAACCAAGTTCTGCATAAAACACCTTAAATTAACAAACAAACTCTCCTACCGACAAGTCGACAAGTACTCTACAACACACGAAGAAGAATCACCAAACACAGAGGGAGCAGCAAGGCAACCATGCAAGTCGACCTCCTGTCCACGGCCGGCGAGGACGCCGACGTCGTCGACCCCGTGATCGGGTTGTTGTGCTGGTAGTACCACGGGAACCACGGCAGGATCGGGTTCGGCGGCGGCGGAGCAGGCCCAGCCGGGATTGCGCTGTACGGCGGAGCCAAGTACCCCGGCATGACCCCCGGCGGTGTCAGCTGATAGCTCCCCGACGGCGGCGGTGGGTAGCTGCCGCCGAAGCCACCGACACCTGTTGCCGACATCGGTGGAGGGTAGCTCATGGTTTCGGAGGTTGGTTGTAACACCCCAGCCAAACAATGGCTTAGATTGCTACCAAACTAATAACATAATAAAGCTAAGCTAAAGCATTCCATAAAATTTCGGTAGAGCCTCCTTTGTTTATTGATAAAAAGGAGTTTCCAACGGATATAATCAAAGTTATAATTTTAACCATAAGGTATTTAATCAAAGCTAAGCAAATAGTTATGAAACATGATTAAAACGCGGAAGCAAACTACAGAGCTCTAATTCATTATTTCATTATAATCTGAATGGCCATGAATCAAGTGCCACTTAAACTAGCCAACAAACAATAATTAAAGTTCTTTAGTTCCTCTAAAGTGAATATCTCGTGCAAGTGTAACAACACTAATCCCTCTTTATTCCCATGCATGCCGATCTCGCGAAGGTACCTAAATCAAACAACAACAACAACAACAAGAAACGCAAGGGTGAGTCCAAAGACTCAGCAAGTATTAAAAGATAGTAACATATCATCCATGAACAGCACCATATCATATGAACAACAATGCTATGCAATATGATCAAAAATCTCTTTTCCTCTTCTCTTTCGCATTTTACCAAGACGCGGAGTGAGCATCCGTCAATGCTCACCCATGCCTGCACTCATCATGTACGGGGACAATTGCCCATACTCCACGAGTATGGGGACCTTTAACCCGTCATAAAATCAACATGACGGGGACCTCGACGCTTGGTCATCTCGTGACCAGGACTTCAATAATCAGCATGATGCATGTATGTGAATAACTCGATAAATAAGCATTGCATTCACACCAACTATGCATCATAAATTCTCTTGAACATAATAATTGCAATTGATCATAAGCAATAACAGCAAGTCATCGACATATTCATGATCGTACACATCCATAACATTGTAACAATCATCCACAAGCATCAACCACACACGATATGCACTATCAAATAAAAGCCACACATGTACTTGCCTTAACCACGAGAAAACGGAGGGTGTGTGGAAGGTGCAGCCCCGAACCCATCCTCCTCCGAACAATAATTATAAATTTTCTAAGACAACAGCAAGAGCCTTTAAATAACCATAACATCACCCCCAAACTAGTCCTACCCATTTATCTAAATTAAATCTCTAATTTCCTCTCGGCCATCCTCTGTCTCCCACGGATAGTCACCTTTAAAATTTCGTAACTTCTGCTACAGAGGTCCAAATGGGGAGTTCTCAGATTCTCTGGAAACATGATTAAATTATCTAACTAAACCTATTTGGGGATCCTTCCAGATTCGGCCATCTACTACCCGATCCAACCAGTTTTCCGCCCCAGATCTGTCTCGGGACAGCGACTAAAAACACCGTAACTTCCACCCCGAAAGTCGGAATTTGGACTTTTGCTACGTAAGTTCGATTGATGCGTTCTAGGACTCTATGGAAAGATAATTTCGTCATCTATAATTCTCAAGGAGGAGTCCAGATCCGATTCCCCACGGAACTACCGAAAACCGACATCTAAGCCGAACCGCTCTAGTCTGTCGATTTACGACAATGCTACCACCACTAAATTATCAATCTAATTGGGGGAAACGGGGAATTACCCTTGATGAACGATGAAGAACACGACGAACACCCACGAATTTCACCTCTTCTCCTTGGCCCCTTTTTCTTTTCTTTCCTCTTCCTCTTCTCCTTCTTCTCCCTTCCTTCCTCCTTTTTCCTGTTATCTCGCCATGGCAGCACAAACCTTGCCGCGGCAGATAAAAACCTCACCGTGGCAGCCAAAACCTTGCCATGGTGGAGGTGGCGGCTGCAATGGGGGGAAGCGGTGGAGGCGGCTAGGGTTGGAGGGGTGGCGCCTCCCCTCCCCCCTTGGGCCAAAAATCCCACCTGGGCCAAGGCCCAGGCCCAGGTTGTCCTAAAAATTCAGAAATCCCCCTCAAAACTTGTTATTTTATTCTTTTCTTTAAGGTCCTTCTCTCCAAATTACACAATTAATTCTCGATAGACTTTTGGGATATTACATTCTACCCCCCTTAAACAGAATTCGACCCCGAATTCTTTTCGTGCTTAGACTAAGGATTAATCACAACTAAAAACTTGACCATACTAACACGCATATGCTGCGAATATTATCGGATATTGCTCACGCTGCGAGACTCCAATTTCTATGTTGCCTCTCTCTCATCTGCTGCGACCAAAACACCTTGACATACTTTAAATTTTTATTCCTCCATGCTCGCACCCGTGCTTAGATTCTGGAAGATCCGAGCGGTAAGCCAACCTCCCGATCCGAACCATGATCGTGAAAGGTCCAATGTACCTCGGGCTAAGCTTCCCTTTGGTACCGAACCTCACCACACCCTAGGTGGGAGATACTCTCAAAAGCACCTGATCCCCCACTACAAATTCTAGATCCCTTCTGCCTGCTCTGGATGGCCAACAGATTCTATCTCACCAAGTCCACTCGTTGAACTGTCTTTTGGACCCAAAGCGGTCAACCTCCGAATCCTCGCAACTAACAGAAGCGGTTAAATATACATAGGGTTATTATTTCCTTTAGTACCAACCCACACAACATGCACAACACTTAGTATCTCGTGTTTCCACTCTCAATCGATCTCTTTGCCTTAACAAGGAGTACCCTTCAACCAAGGACACCAAATAGCCGTTGTAAACCAACTCTTTTACTAACATAATACAATTGAAAATAAATGATTCTTGTTGCAATCACACATCACTCACTCCTTACCAAAGAGTCAAATCATAGAAGAAAAGAAAATCGAGGATTCAACACGAGGACCTCTCCACATTCCAAGTAGGTAGTTTTGCAAACAAACAGCACATACGTAAAAGGGAAATCACTCAAATGTTCAACCCGTCCCTTACATAAATATATATCTCCGAACCAGAAAAACCACACAAGCCAACTTAAGTCAACTTCAAACCACAAAAGAATCTTACTTTCATCACGTAGCTCAAACAAGAATCAAAAGAGCATTTTGCTACCCGAGAAAATATACATATACATGTATTTATTTTGGACTCTACTATTCTCACAATAACATGCTCTAGTCAACCCCGCTATCCACATGTTACTTTAATGCATAATTTCAAATGCACCTCATCGTTAGTTTCGCCTACAATCTCTTCACCGCAATTCTCTAAGGATAAACAATCATGGGATTCTCAGCCCACACACTCATTTATTACACCCAAAGAATACTATCATGGTTCATCACACTATTCAGAATCCACCCATTCCACTATTCTCATACAACATCATTAGCCACTCAGGTCCTAGCATAGATCATCAAACCAAAAAATTTCCATCTCCAGGGTTTCTATTCATGTACTTCAACATAATTGATACAAAAACTCTCGAATTCGGTGACTAGAATCTTTCACAACCAACCATGCTCAATCATTAACAACTATATAAAAACTTATTCTCAACCTGATTATTTATAGGAAGATTCTAATCTCCTGGAGGGTTACTCACTGAATCCAAGTCATACATGGCAATAATTTTCAACACTTTCTACTATCCCAAAATTCCCATAACAGTCCGACTTCTTCACAATTATAATCTCATTACTATACCATCATAATCCTCCTTCTAACCCCCTACAAGTACCCAATTACGATACTCCAATAAAATTGATGAAGATTCTCATACTTTCAATAATTCTAATGTTCCATACAAACGATTTTAACACTCTTGAATCACAATTTACTATAGGTTCTTCTAGTTGCAACTGTATAACTAGTTAGTTCCAAAGGCGACATCTTCCTTAAATCAAATCCTCAACGAGAATTATTTGACAGAATCAATTTATCACTCCAAGAATCTCCAGCAACTTGACACCCACAATCTCACCCACACCAATCACATAATCACACCGACCCGTTACCATACATACCCTAAAAGGGCTTGCAACCCAAATCGGTTACCCCTTTCTTAGGATAGATAAAAGAAGAAATTCTTAGCACATGGGAAAGTGCTACCAATCGCAATAGGCACCAGACCAAGAGAAGTAGCAATGATCTTAGAAAACAAAACATAAGATCACAGTTGAAGACACAAGCCCTCAAGAAGAGAAATATCCAATATCAACCAATAAGAATACCACGTTGTCATTTTAAACTCAAGAAACTCTTATGCAGTGAAGATAAGAAGTCAAGCACACCTCTAAAAGTTACACATCTTGACTCCACCCTCAAATACTTTTACCACAATCTTCCCTTTAACAAAGAGAACAAATTTCTTCGTTTATAGTGTTACCTTGACAATTCCAATGAAAGAGACTTAAAGACCACAACTCATAAATCTTTTAAGAACTAATAAAACTTCTCGGTAGCGTTAGTTTGCTCAACCCAATTTCGATTACCACCTAAGTCATGAGGTCTAAAAGGTCGTACACAAATCCCAAAACTTTTGATTTAGATATTATCATGGAAATTATCAAATCCTTTTACCTATAGAACATTCAACATTATCATTAAAACCACATGTTGACAATCATACTAACATTAAAACAATTTACTCCTAACAATCTTCTTCATATCCTCCTAACCCTTTATAACTTTTCCAAACGGAACATATTAATTCACTTCATCATATTTATATTATCTAAACAAGATTGCAACTACTTGATCTAAGAAAAGCCTAATGCACAAGCCACCATATTTAAACAAAACTCTTTTAACAATCGGTTTTGGAACAAGGTAATCCAAACAGAACGTTATGAGCACGTTTCAACATTCCACCTTAGCTTCAGAATTAGAATGAGATATCTTCGAACTTCAATGGTATAAGCTCTATAAGACAAGGTTCCACAAATCAATTCATCAACCTATCTCTATTTCTTTACACATATTTCAATAATTTAGCATGGAGAAAGATAGATGACCCTAGCAGCTGTACATACTCATATGGTATATAAATAAGGACATATTACATGTTAATATTACTAAGGCAATATTCCAAGACCTCCTTACTTATTCACCCGAACGGTCAGATTAATTGCCAAGACAAAAATAATTCAATTTATCCAATAGGACAGAAATGTAAACAATCATAATAATCCTTCTAGTTCTTTTTTTTGCACCCTCCTCAAATACTACATGGGTTACAATCATGTTTAGGCAATTTCTTAATCACAGGTCTTTAATAAACTATTACAAGGCTACAAAGGGTTTTAATACACTCTTTCTGAACGGAGAGGAATTAAACTTCAGCACACGAAATAATCCAAAGAAATTCATTGATCCAAAGCTTTCCTATGTTAACAAGTTTACGACATAAAACCTTCATTAATAAACATACCAAGCGAACAAATAAGACATGTCTCACAACACGACAAAACTCCCACGAAGGGACCAACCGCAAATCAACAATGTTCCCAAATAGCAAAAGCGTCTCAATAGTCTCGAAAACAATAATTGCTTCAAGAGCGGTTGAGACCAAATGTAAACCTTCGATCGCAATGAACCATCATACCAAAATAAATTCTTCTCCCACCACAGGATAAGAATTAACCAATTCAGCTTAAGGAAGAGAATAAACTTTTCTAAATAACTCGTTCCTAACTTCTGAAATTAAGTTGCCCAAAGAAAGATCCCTCACCAATTCAATACCACGAACAGTACCATAACTTGGCCATGCCTCTGGCCGCATTGCGATCTCTGTCTCTCAACTTAACTATCCACACACATAACAGTCATATAGTCAAATCATAAGCACCCAAGAGATCATCTCACAATAAGTACAAAGTCAAACATTAAGCACATATTCAATTATGATAGTCGACGTAAACGTAGATGCAATGCAAACCCCATTTCCACCTACAGTGCTTAGTGTGTCAATTTTTAATATTTCATCAACCACGGATCTACAGCCCGCTCTGATACCAACTGTAACACCCCAGCCAAACAATGGCCTAGATTGCTACCAAACTAATAACATAATAAAGCTAAGCTAAAGCATTCCATAAAATTTCGGCAGAGCCTCCTTTGTTTATTGATAAAAAGGAGTTTCCAACGGATATAATCAAAGTTATAATTTTAACCATAAGGTATTTAAACAAAGCTAAGCAAATAGTTATGAAACATGATTAAAATGCGGAAGCAAACTACAGAGCTCTAATTCATTATTACATTATAATCTGAATGGCCATGAATCAAGTGCCACTTAAACTAGCCAACAAACAATAATTAAAGTTCTTTAGTTCCTCTAAAGTGAATATCTCGTGCAAGTGTAACAACACTAATCCCTCTTTATTCCCATGCATGCCGATCTCGCGAAGGTACCTAAATCAAACAACAACAACAACAACAAGAAACGCAAGGGTGAGTCCAAAGACTCAGCAAGTATTAAAAGATAGTAACATATCATCCATGAACCGCACCATATCATATGAACAACAATGCTATGCAATATGATCAAAAATCTCTTTTCCTCTTCTCTTTCGCATTTTACCGGTAATGCGGAGTGAGCATCTGTCAATGCTCACCCATGCCTGTACCATCATGTACAGGGACCAATTGCCCATACTCCACGAGTATGGGGACCTTTAGCCCGTCATGAAATCAACATGACGGGGACCTCGACGCTTGGTCATCTCGTGACCAAGACTTCAATAATCAGCATGATGCATGTATGTGAATAACTCGATAAATAAGCATTGCATTCACACCAACTATGCATCATAAATTCTCTTGAACATAATAATTGCAATTGATCATAAGCAATAACAGCAAGTCATCGACATATTCATGATCGTACACATCCATAACATTGTAACAATCATCCACAAGCATCAACCACACACGATATGCACTATCAAATAAAAGCCACACATGTACTTGCCTTAACCACGAGAAACGGAGGGTGTGTGGAAGGTGCAGCCCCTGGAACCCGTCCTCCTCCTGAACAATAATTATAAATTTTCTAAGACAACAGCAAGAGCCTTTAAATAACCATAACATCACCCCCAAACTAGTCCTACCCATTTATCTAAATTAAATCTCTAATTTCCTCTCGGCCATCCTCTGTCTCCCACGGACAGTCACCTTTAAAATTTCGTAACTTCTGCTACAGAGGTCCAAATGGGGCGTTCTCAGATTCTCTGGAAACATGATTAAATTATCTAACTAAACCTATTTGGGAGCCTTCCAGATTCGGCCATCTACTACCCGATCCAACCAGTTTTCCACAGTCTGTATCTGTCTCGGGACAGCGCACTAAAACACCGTAACTTCCACCCGAAAGTCGGAATTTGGACTTCTTGACCTTTATGGAAAGCTAAGAAAATTATCTACAACTTTCCTAATATGAAGATCCTCTGATTCTCCCGTTTACTAATTTCTAAATTCGATCTACCGAAACCCGTCGGGAAAATCATCCAAGATGCAAAACAGTCAACTTGTAAAAATCATAACTTTTGCTACGTAAGTTCGATTGATGCGTTCTAGGACTCTATGGAAAGATAATTTCGTCATCTATAATTCTCAAGGAGGAGTCCAGATCTGATTCCCCACGGAACTACCCGAAAACTGACATCTAAGCCGAACTGCTCTAGCTGTCCAGATTTACGACAATGCTACCACCACTAAATTATCAATCTAATTGGGGGAAACGGGGAATTACCCTTGATGAACGATGAAGAACACGACGAACACCCACGAATTTCACCTCTTCTCCTTGGCCCCTTTTTTCTTTTCTTTCCTCTTCCTCTTCTCCTTCTTCTCCCCTTCCCTTCCTCCTTTTTTCCCTGTTATCTCTGCCATGGCAGCACAAACCTTGCATGGCAGCCAAAAACCTCACCGTGGCAGCCGAAAACCTTGCCGTGGTGGAGGTGGCGGCTGCAATGGGGGGAAGCGGTGGAGGCGGCTAGGGTTGGAGGGGTGGCGCCTCCCTCCCCCCTTGGGCCAAAAATCCCACCTGGGCCAAGGCCCAGGCCCAGGTTGTCCTAAAAATTCAGAAATCCCCCTCAAAACTTGTTATTTTATTCTTTTCTTTAAGGTCCTTCTCTCCAAATTACACAATTAATTCTCGATAGACTTTTGGGATATTACATTGGTGGCGGGAGGCACAGGTACGGGCAGTTCGGCGTGTCCGCCATCGTCGTGCTGGTGAGCACGGTGACCATGCCGAGGAAGAAGGTGAGCAAGAAGGGCCTAGACATGGCTGACTACGTGTGCGTGCGAACGAGAGAGAGAGAGAGTACTTATGGTTTGATAGTTGTTGCCTTGTTGGGTAGTGGTTGCACCGATGGCTTTTGGTTATTGGGACATTTGGTGTTAAACGAGCTTGTGTGTTTCTCACGACGCAATCATTCACTTGCCATGAGAGAGACCTAAGCGAGAGGGCGAAACAGTTTGTGGTGCAGGCGAAATCTAAATGGTTTGTTATATATGTTTGGTACACCCGTCTAATTGTTAGGGCCTGTTGTAAAGCTTAGATAAGAACGACAGGTGCAAGGAAACTCTTTCTATCTTAAACACCAATTGCAAAGCATATCTTGCCTGCCAGTAATGGTATAATCTTCTCGTGGTTTGCCTCACCAAAATTCCTGTTAAAAAGAAAAGTTTATGAGTATTAAAAGCAAAAGTAGTTATTAATAACTTAGGGCCAATGCGTTTCTTTACAACTTTAAAATAGGGAAATTTAGCATTTTCCATCCTAATGATCTATGTTTGAGGATTTGCCATAAAAAAAATTTTCTCGATGGATTACCACTCCAAAGACCAAAATAGCTAAGATTTGCTACTCTCCGTATATTCTAATATATTTTCTTTTCTTTTGGTCCACAATTACATGTGCGAAGACAGCTTTTTGCCCCCTCTCCTTTCTCGTCTCCCATCTCTTCTACCCACGCTATGCTGATAGGTGATGCCTATGGACTAATTTTCATTAATCTTAAATTATCGGAATTCATTTATTTTTAGAGGCTAACATATGGGACCCCACACGTCGGGATTTTATTTTGTTAAAATACTAATTATAAACAGAAATTCACTAGCCCTTGGTGTTCACAGGGAGGAGGCAAGGTGGAACATGACCCTTGATGTGTGGGCCCAGGCCCGTGCGTCAGTGGGAGGACGAAATATACATTCGCTATGGGTAAGCATCAAGCCTGAGGGGGACAAGTTGGCCAGCGTGTAGACGGACGAGAAAGTGAGAACAGTAGAAGGCCGCAACCAGATCTTGGCCCAAAATGCTTCAAGGATTTTAAAATGATTTTCAAATTGATTTAAATGCATAAAATGAATTTGGGCTCTTAAAAATAGCAAAAGACTTCAAAAAATTTCAGAAAATTCACACATCCGAGTACAATGGTTGAGGCTTGGTGCAGGCCAGGAAGGAGCTCAAACGGCTGCCTCGATAGAGTTGACGTCGTGTCGCATGCCGAGCATCGTCGACAGTTGTAATAGACCTACATAACCTAGGTTGAGACGAACTGCTGATTCGATCGCACCAGCTAGGGAGATATGTTGGTTGAGCCGTGGTGCTAGCAAGAACGTTATTCGTCCTATGTCATTTGGTCTTTTGCATTGAATCATTTTGTCATTGATTCATTCGTGAGCAAGACAGAATGCATTGGGCACTAAAAACCATATTCAAATTGGAATTCAAATCGAATACAAGTAACGTACATGTTTTCCTTGTGAAATCTAACCCAAAATTTTAATCATCGATAACTAAGTCGTTAGACAATTGTTAGAGTTGCCCATCGTGGGGAGATCTTTTGTAAACCATATAAAGTCATGACATTTATAGCAAGATCGACGGTGCTGGGTCATGTCATTAGTTGCATGAGCATATAGTTAATAATTTCATATATGAATCATGACAACCAAATTTACATCCATCAATGCATCATAATGAATGAACAAATAATAATAATAATCAATACTACACAATAGCCTTTTAGTTTAGTCCCTCAAAAAATAAGTGTTCATCATGTCATTAGTTGCATGAGCATATAGTTAATAATTTCACATATAAATCACGACAACCAAATTTGCATCCATGAATACATCATAATGAATGAACAAATAATAACAATAATCAATACTACACAATAGCCTTTTGGTTTAGTACCTCAAAAAATAAGTGTGCATTAATTTTAGCCCCTAAAACTATTGAAATTACATGCAATATTTACATAAAACCCCTGCACCTTCCTTAGCAAAGAAGCAGCTGGAAAGCAAGTAGCCAACCGAGTCCTCCCTGGGCTGTCCAGCAGGATCCCTCTTTGTAGGCCACTTGTGCACAAGTGGAGGAAGAGGGAGGTGGCAAGCTGCATGCTTAGGCATGCGTGCATGCCACACACACCCCTTCTCTCTCTCAACAAATTCCACCCTCCTATATATAGACACACTTCCATTTCTGCCATTTGATTGCCTCTGTCTTAAGCCACTTGTCCCTTTCCTCTTTTCCTGCTAGAGGTACCAATCATTAACTTTCAATCCACTTTAAGTTTCAGCATGTAGTAAATCAATTGCTTGTTGCCATGTTTTATGTTTGCCATTGTTTAGTATTTGCAATACTTTGTCCATTTGATTGTAGATACATGGCCACTCTGACTGTATTTCTAGTTTTGGTAAATACTAAAAAATTGACAAGTATGATTCATATAGATGTCTATTTACTACTCATTGTACAACTGGTAAATTCTTGTCCAACGGTAATAATATGATTAGAAGGTCAATTGTTAATTTTTCTAATCTTTTCTACTATTTTAGATTCTTAACAGCAACAGGGAATAGTAACTAAATATGTGCATGTCCACCAGACAAGCAGGCACATTGGTTAATGTAGAAACGACTAGAATAATGCAATGATACTGCATTATGGCGTTATACTGGTATTAGATTAGTACAAAAGAAATAGCCTAAAATTCACAAACATAGCTCTTTGGTAATCACAATGACCACTATTGTTCATCTTTAGACTATCACAATAGCTTATCTTGTATTTTCTGTTCACACTCAAATTTGAGAACACATATATACTACTTTTAACACAACACACCGCATTACCAACAACCCAATACAGGTGCATACAATTGAAGTTAATGATGATTTAGCAGATAATTCATACATATGTAATTGCTGCTCAGTAAGCTCCTGTCCCATAATTGTTTGGCCAACTTTGAACTGTGAAATTGTTTGCTTGAATTGGGCATCTGAGGAAGATTCCATAGAAGGGAAAATGGGACAAGAGAATAGTATGGAGTAGCACACACCTGCACACACACTAGTAGAATTGGGAGTTGAAGTAGAAGCTTGCATGTTATCGGTGTGGACACGGTGACCGAGCATGTATGGAGACGGCCATCATGCTCCAAGGCGCGCGCTTGGCGCTGTGTTGGAGACATGTGTTAGCATAGTTTGCAGCTCACCCAAGTGAGAGTGTGAAAAAGTCAAAATCTAAATATTTTGTTATGTTGGTGTAGTCGCCTAATTATTAGGATCCATTTGGAGCAAGGAAATCTTAAATCTTAAAAAAAACTACAAGAAATAAGTCTATTTCTCAAAATCTAAATATTTTGTTATGTTGGTGCAGTCACCTAATTATTAGGATCCGTTTGGAGCAAGGAAATTTTAAATCTTAAAAAGAAACTACAAGAAATAAGTCTATTTTACCCCCTTTAATGCTTAAGTTGATCTAACTTTCAACCTCCAAGCACGAAACCAGACAACCTACAACCATAAAGTCCTGAAACCAAGTATTTGACCCGTGCACAATCCACCTGCTTTTTGAGTCATCTTTGGATGCCACGTCGGCCCGCGATCGATGTCCCTTGCTGATTGCACTCCCGATATGAAACAATAGGCCCTAGGTACCCTCTCTCTCTCTACCCCACACACTCTTCTTCCCAAAATCCCCACCCTCTCATGAATGCACGGCGGTGATTGAAGGTAGAATGTGGCGATTGTCTGCTTGGGGCGATGAATAGGGGGTTGTGGAGGCTATTGAGCTTACGCGCATGCGGATCTCGAGGAAGAAGATGGAAGCGATTGTCCTAAGGTTAGTGCTCCCTTTGTTTCTAGGGTTAGGGTTTGGGTAAAAATGGGGTAGTTTGCATGAGATTTTGTCTGTTCTGATGGAAAAGAATTATTTTAAAGAAGGAAGTGCTTCGATTCCATTTCTTTAAGACTAGGGATTGGATTTGTCGTGGGGACAGTGAGGTCTTTAGTACACAAAAACTATTTTGTTAGCGTAGTTTATCTATAAATGGGAGCTTGTTTGCACTTGAATATAGCATAGTTTATTTGCGCAAGGGTTGTTGACTCATGTCCTTTTTGGATGCATGTAGGTTAGTTTAGCTGGATTCCATGGATGTGCTAGACCAGGTCACGATTATATTTCATTTTGGTGGGGAGTTTTTACCATGGGAAGATGCAGACATTCGTGGTTGTTCAAGGAATGTCATACATAGAATGTAACAAGGTTTCTCTTCCTGAGGTTATTGGACACCTAAAGGACCATTGTACTATAGGGGAAAAGAGATGTTGCTACACTGGTGTTCCCATGTAAAGACTTGTTAAATGGGCTAAGAGTCTTGACAAATGACAAGACATGCAAGTTAATGTCAGATTGCACTACAGAGGGAGGGGTTGCAGATATATTTGTCGAGACACTACATGTGCAGGACCTCTCAGATAATGAAAAGGACAATGAATTTGTGTGCAGTGATTTTGAAGATGAACTTCAATCAATTAGACCTATTGAAGTTGCGGACAACGATGAATTAAAAATTATTGCTCCCAATGAGGTGACCCCTATCTTGTCCTCTCCAATGGACAAAGAGAAGGATCTGGCATCTTTTAGGAAATTTCTATTGGGAAAGTAGCAGTGAGAACAACAAGTTAGTGGTGAAAGCATTAGTTGGAGGTGAAGGAAGTGATGAAGGACACGATAGCTCAGATAGTGAGTTCATGCCTTGTGATGACTACTCATCAGAGGAAGATGAAGATGTAGCTGAGATCAAGAAGAACTTCAAGCAGTTTAAGAAGAAGTTGAAGGATAGACAAGTGGCTAAACTTGATAATACATCTATGGTGAGAACTCCAAGAGACAGTGGTGCAGCTATGGATAGCTTACTTGATGACATCAATGGAACACCTTATGCTAACTCCAGTGATAATGAAGAATCATTCTGTGAGGAAGGGAGTTGTGGGGAATTAGTGAGGCATCAATAAAAGTATCCTAGATTTGACAGGAAGGCTAAAGCACCTAGATTTACCTTGGGAATGAAATTCAGTGGCAAGAAATTATTCAAGGATGCCATAATCACACATGTGATGGGCCTAGTTGTCCTTGGCAAAAAAGAAGTTCATCAAATTCATCAAGGACGAGGGAGATAGGGTTAGAAACAAATGTGATGGGCCTAGTTGTCCTTGGTTTTGTCTGTTGGCAACCACAAGCAGGACAGAGATTTGGCAGATAACTAGCTTCATGGATGAACACACATGCTCTGATAGAAGGGACAACAAACTAATATGATTGCAAACAATTATGAAAGCTTGATAAAGACAAATCCAGCATGGAACTTGCATCACCTCAAGGCCATTGTATAGGAAGATATGTTTATAGATGCTAGCTTGTCCAAGTGCAAGATAGCAAAGGCTATAGTGATCAGGAGAATTATAAATTCTAGGAAGGGTGAGTACAATGGAGTGTTTGACTACCAAGAAGAATTGTTGCGGAGTAACCTTGTGTAACACCCCAGCCAAAAGAATGACCTGGAATGCTAAAAATCTAACAACATAATAAAGATAAACTAAATTACCCTACAAGTTTTCGGCAGAACCTCCTTTGTTTATTGTCTAACTCCGAGGTTCCAACAAGCAAAATCAAAGGATATAATTAATCGAAAGCAATATAAGCTATACTAAGTAGAACAGCTATAAAACTTAATTAATGAGCGGAAGCAAAATAAGCAAGTTCTAGTTCTTTGTTACAAATTAACCTCTTAGTCATAAGCCAAATCTCACTTGAGCTACTCAACAAATAATCTAATTTCTATATTCCTCCCATGGTGAATAATTCGTGCAAGTGCAACAACTCTAGTCTTCCTTTAATCTCATGCATGCCAATCTCATGAAGGTACCTAAAACAAACAACAAACAACAACAACAAAGAAGAGTGAGTCCAACGACTCGGCAAATATAATAAGTAATTACAAGAACAACCATGAACATCATCTCACAATTTAACCATCAATCATATAATGAACCATGCTATGCAATATGATCAACAATCTCTTTATCTCTTCTCTTCGCATTTTATCGGTGACGCGAGTGTGCATCCGTCAATGCACACTCATGCCTGTACTATCGACACAGGGACCAATTGCCCATACTCCACAAGTATGGGGACCTTTAGCCCATCATGACATCAACATGACGGGACCTCGACGCTTGGTCATCTCGTGACCAAGATTTCAATATATCGGCATGATGCATATATGTGAATGTCCCAATAAATAAAACTTGCATTCACCATATCCATGCATCATAACTTCTCATAAACAACTTCAATTGCAGCATAATGCATATATGTGAATGTCTTAATGAATAAAACTTGCATTCACCATATCCATGCATCATAAATTCTCATAAACCACTTCAATTGCAAATACCATAAACAGTACCAACATGTCATTATCCCAACCAAGATCGCATACACTCATAATACCGATCAAACATCCACAAACCATAATTCATCAACAATCACACTATAAAATTTCAACCATCATTATACTTGCCTTAACCGCGAGAATACGAAGAACGAGCAGAAGGTGCAACCCCTGGAATCCGCTCTCCTCCTGAATAATAATTAATAATTACTAACGTAACAGTAACGGGTATTTAGATACAAAATATCAACAATCCCAATTACCCCAACAATTTATCTTAACTAAATTCCCAACTCGCACAAACTCCTCTCCGCTCAGCAAAATGGCAAGAACCCTTCTGCAGCAGCGCTGCTTCACAATTTCGTATCTTTATAAATAATGATCCAAATATAGTAAACAATACCTCTCTGGAATCATGACTTAAAAAACTACAATTTTCATGTAGAACTCCTATTTTTATTCGGATCAGAACTAGATGTAATTTAATGCCCTAAATAGAGAAAACTTTCTGATCTGGCAAACTGGGCAGCGAAACCAAATCGCGTCCCCACGACAGTACAGAGGTCTAAAATCCCGAAAATTACACATGAACTAGAACTCTGAATTATCTACAACTTTCTCAATTACGACCCTAGCCATAAAAATAATCTACTATTTTAAAATTCGAATTACAGTCGGACTGTAACAAACTGCCCGCCTGACGGACAGCTATATTCCCGACACCGTATCTCCCAGATCCTACGACAGAAAAATCCGCAAAAATTACAGCAGACGCATCTAGAACTCCTCTACAATTTTACTTTTGGGAAGAACCACAGGAAAAATCGTTTATTAGATCAAAACCGCAAAACAAGACGCGCTGCGCGAATAGATCTAGAATCAGCCCATGAATAAACTCTAATCGGGCAATTAATCTATAATCCTCCATTAAAATCCGTGCCAAGAACACTAATTATTCCTAAAAACAGAGGGTTTGGAATGAGGGAAAATTACCAATCTGAAGAATTTCCCCAAAATTTCCCTCCTCTTCTTCTCCTTCCTTCTTCTTCTTCTTCTCCTTTCTCTCCTTCTCCTTCTCCTTCTCCTAGGGATAAGGGGGTGGCCGTGGGGAAAAGAGGGAGAAAGGGCTGCGCCCAAGGTGGGCAAAAAAGGAGAGGGGAAGGAAGGGGTTTATAAAAGGGTGCTAGGGTTTAGGAGTGGGTATGGGCCCCATTTGGGTGGTGGCCCAAATCGGTCGCCCACCATTCAGACAGCCCAAAATATTCAAATGAATTGTTTTAATTTATTTAATTTATTTTACAATGTTCTACAATTTATATTTTTCCTTCCGCGATTCATCGAAAAACCCGCGATTCCGTGATTGATTTAAAATCTTATGTCAGAACGACGTTCGGGATATTACATTCTCCCACCTAAAAGGATTCGTCCTCGAATCTCGCTCCTCAACACACGAGACAAAAAGAACAACCAAGGAAAGAACAATCAAAGAATAGAGCATCCCAAGGATAAAACATCACAAGGGAACAACAACTACGGGTTCACACTCGCTTCAAGAATTTGGGTCCTTTTCTACATTTGAACTTCAAGCTCCACGTCACCTCCCGCTTTCGGACCGATTCGTCAAGAGGGCCTCCGTATATCTGTGGCTCTCTTCCTCATGTCAAACTCGACCGGTCCACGACACGCCCGATCAACGCCGAGCACTCGCAACTCATCTCGACTCTAAGCGCCAATGATCCTACCTTTCTCGCAAAACTATCAAGCCACTAGCTAAAACCATCCTTCTTAAAAAAACTTTTTCCCCTATTTATTATAATCGGGATAATACATTGTACTCCTTTAAAGAATTCGACCACAGATTCCACTCATAACATTACTCGAAGCACAAACAATAACTGTTACAAATGTAACACAACCACAAGAAGAATAAAGCATTCTCAAGAAACACACCAGCAAACAGCCTTCCTTCGAAGGACCACAATCCAAAACAAAGGATTCACAACAAACCATTCACACTCTCCAAATAGACATTCGGAGAATCCACACTGCACAAGCCAAGAGTGATAATCACTCGACAAACCAAAACAATCAATTTCTTTTCCTAACTGGAAAAGAATACACCTCACAACAAACAACTCAATTTGCAGATGACCTCTGCCATAAACACACACAATTAAACAAGAATCAAGAGAGCATATTACTGCTCGAAATATTAATAATTTCCCAATACATTCCCTTTGAAAAAAATTTAACTTCCTTGAACCAAGGATTTCCAAATCATCGCCCAACACACCAACTCATTTATCTCAAGTTGGCAACTTGACATTACGCTTAAACCGAGTACATCATCCACACATTTGCAGAGAGACTTTCTTGTCTCCACAAAATACATTCTAGCCAAGACCTCGACCAATAAAATTACTTTGACATATAATTCTTAAAGCACCTCAATCCTTTTAAGGATAACAACTCAAAATTCATATCACACCCACAATCTCACTAAAATCAATCGCATAACTACACCAACTAGTTACTATACACCTCTTAAAGGTCTTTGCAACCCAAACTGTTTACCCCTTTCTTGGAGAAGCAAAAGAAGAAAATTTCAGCACAAGGTCCATCTGCAATAAACACAAAACCAAGAAAACAAAGATCTTGGACAACAAAGGATAAGACCACGGTGAAGGCGCATGCCTCCTCGAGAAGAAAACATCAAATCTCAACCAATACGAATACAATATTGTCATTTGAGCTCCATAAACTCTTAAGCGTAAAAATAAGAAGTCAAACACACTTCACAAAGATTGCACAACTTGACTTCAACCTTCAAAACTTTTATTAAACTTTTCCTTTTAACAAAGAGAACAACCTTCTTTGAATACGGTATCACCTTAACAATTCCAACAAAAGAAGAGTTGAAGACCACAACACATTAATTCTTTAAGAACTAATTAAAATCCCTCAACACGACACTTTGCTTAAAACAATTTCAGCTACCACATAAATCATGAGATCAAAAGATCGCGATGCAACTATCAAAACTTTTGATTTAAATAGTACCATGGAATTTATTCAAATTCTTCTATTTAATGAACATTCAATATTACCATCATAACCACCAATTGACCAACATACTAATATCGAATAATACATTCTTAACAAGCATCATCACATCCTCAAATCCTTTCATAAACGTTTCCAAAGGAAACATAAGAAATTATTTCATCATGTTCTAATATTTAAGTAAGATTGCAACTACTTAGTCTAGAAAATCTAATGTATAAGCCACACAGAGAACAAAGCTCTTAAACAAGATGATACTAGAGCAAGATAATCTCACAAAACATGCTAGTATAAATTTCTTACTATATTTCATATATTCAATTCTTATTGATGCTCAAGTCTAACTTAGCACAAATTGATTGTACTCTATTCACTATTGGCAATAATTGATTATTATTTGGTCACAACAACATTCACGATCCTAACTTCGTTTTACAATCATAAAACAATCGTGAGCATAGATTTCGTATCCTTCCTTACATTCAGAAATTAGAACGGAAATGACTTTATACTTCAATAATACCTGCTTGTAAGACAAATTTCTACAAATCAATACATCAACCTTCATCTATTTCTTTATACATTTTTCAACAATCTAGCATGGTAAAAGATAGATGAAACCAGCAATTGTGCATGCTCATAAAGCATCTAAATAAAAGACATGTTAAGGGTCAATATTACCAAGGTAATATTCTAACACCTCCTTACTTAATCATCTCGAACGGTCAGATTAATTATCGAAGACAAGATTAATTTCAATTTATCCAATAGGATAGAAATTTAAATAATCATAATATTCATTCTAGTTCCTAACTAAACCTAGTTGGTGAGCCTCCCGAATCGGCCATCTTCTACCCACACCAACCACTTTTCTTAAAACATCAATTTTCACATTGGGTTCTCTGGACAACGCACTAAAATTATCATAACTTTCACCCCGAGTGTCCGAATCACGATTGCTTGACCTTTCTAGAAATCTAAGACAATTATCTAAAACTTTCCTAACATGAAGAATTTCTGATTCGCCCGATTGCCCGTCGCACAAACCGATCTACTAAAATCTGTCCAGAACTACTCCGATATGCAGAACAGCAGCACTAGAAAATTCATAACTTTTGCTACACAAATCGGAATAACGCGTTCTAGCACTCCCTGGAAAGATAATTAAGTCCTCTACAATTTTCTAGAAGGGGTCCAGACCTGAATCCCGACGAAACTACCCCAAAACATCTGTCTACCAAAATCTGCCCTAGCAGTCCAGAATACCGACATTGCTATCGCAATTAAAATATACATCTACTGTAACATGTGGCAATAATACAAATAAATGCAAAGATCCAAGGCTTTCCCATGTTTACAATTTGCAATATAATACTTTCATTAATAAAAGTTCCAAGCGAACAAATAAGACATGTTTCACAACAAGATAAAACTCACGAAAGGACCAACCTTGCAAATCAATAATTTTGTCAAATAGCAAAAGTGTCTCAATAGACTGAAAAACAATATTTGCTTCAAAGAACAGATAGAGACCACATGTAAACCCTCGATCGCAATGAACCATCATACCAAAATAAATTCTTCTCCACCTTTGGATAAGAATTGACCAATTCAACTTAAGGAAGAGAATAAACTCTTCTAAAGAACTCATTCCTAACTTCTGAAATTAAGTTGCCCAAGGAAATATCCCTCACCAATTCAATACCACGAATAGTGCTATAACTTGGCCATGGCTATGGCGCACTACCGACCTCTATCTCTCGATATTAACTATCACCACACATAATGATCACATAGTCAAATCATAGGCACCAAAAGATCATTGCATAACAAGTACAAAGCCAACTATTAAGCACATATTCAACCATGATAATCAACGGAAACGTACATGCAATGCAAACCCGTGCTCCCACCTACGATTGCCTAGTGTGTCAAAATTAATACTTCATTAACCACGGACCTCTGACCGCTCGATACCAATCAGTAACACCCAGCCAAAAGAATGACCTGGAATGCTACCAAACTAACAACATAATAAAGATAAACTAAATTACTGTACTATCCCGAACGTCGTTACGGCATAAGATTTTAAATCAATCGCGGAATCGCCGGTTTTTCGGTAAATCGCGGGAAGGAAAAATATAAATTGTAGAACATTGTAAAATAAATTAAATAAATTAAAACAATTCATTTGAATATTTTGGGCTGTCCGGAAGGGTGGGCCAGCCGATTTGGGCCAGCCAGCCCAAATGGGGGCCCATACCCACTCCTAAACCCTAGCACCCTTTTATTAACCCCTCCTTCCCCTCTCCTTTTTTTTGCCCACCTTGGGCGCAGCCCTTTTCTCCCTCTTTTCCCCACGGCCACCCCCCTTATCCCTAGGAGAAGGAGAAGGAGAAGGAGAGAAAGGAGAAGAAGAAGAAGAAGAAGGAAGGAGAAGGAAGGAGAAGAAGAAGAGGAGGGAAATTTTGGGGAAATTCTTCAGATTGGTAATTTTCCCTCATCCCAAACCCTCTGTTTTTAGGAATAATTAGGGTTCTTGGCACGGATTTTAATGGAGGATTATAGATTAATTGCCCGATTAGAGTTTATTCATGGGCTGATTCTAGATCTATTCGCGCAGCGCGTCTTGTTTTGCGGTTTTGATCTAGTAAACGATTTTTCCTGTGGTTCTTCCCAAAAGTAAAATTGTAGAGGAGTTCTAGATGCGTCTTCTGTTATTTTTACGGATTTTTCTGTCGTAGGATCTGGGAGATACGGTGTCGGGAATATAGCTGTCCGTCAGGCGGGCAGTTTGTTACAGTCCGACTGTAATTCGAATTTTAAAAATAGTAGATGATTTTTATGGCTAGGGTCGTAATTGAGAAAGTTGTAGATAATTCAGAGTTCTAGTTCATGTGTAATTTTCGGGATTTTAGACCTCTGTACTGTCGTGGGGACGCGATTTGGTTTCGCTGCCCAGTTTGCCAGATCAGAAAGTTTCTCTATTTAGGGCATTAAATTACATCTAGTTCTGATCCGAACAAAATAGGAGTTCTACATGAAAATTGTAGGTTTTTAAGTCATGATTCCAGAGAGGTATTGTTTACTATATTTGGATCATTATTTATAAAGATACGAATTGTGAAGCAGCGCTGCTGCAGAAGGGTTCTTGCCATTTTGCTGAGCGGAGAGGAGTTTGTCGAGTTGGGAATTTAGTTAAGATAAATTGTTGGGGTAATTGGGGTTGTTGATATTTTGTATCTAAATACCCGTTATTGTTACGTTAGTAATTATTAATTATTATTCAGGAGGAGAGCGGATTCCAGGGGTTGCACCTTCTGCTCGTTCTTCGTATTCTCGCGGTTAAGGCAAATATAATGATGGTTGAAATTTTATAGTGTGATTGTTGATGAATGATGGTTTATGGATGTTTGATCGGTATTATGAGTGTATGCGATCTTGGTTGGGATAATGACATGTTGGTACTGTTTATGGTATTTGCAATTGAAGTGGTTTATGAGAATTTATGATGCATGGATATGGTGAATGCAAGTTTTATTCATTAAGACATTCACATATATGCATTATGCTGCAATTGAAGTTGTTTATGAGAAGTTATGATGCATGGATATGGTGAATGCAAGTTTTATTTATTGGGACATTCACATATATGCATCATGCCGATATATTGAAGTCTTGGTCACGAGATGACCAAGCGCCGAGGTCCCCGTCATGTTGATGTCATGATGGGCTAAAGGTCCCCATACTTGTGGAGTATGGGCAATTGGTCCCTGATCGATGGTGCAGGCATGGGTGTGCATTGACGGATGCACACTCCGCGACACGGTAAAATGCGAAAGAGAAGAGATAAAGAGATTGTTGATCATATTGCATAGCATGGTTCATTATATGATTGATGGTTAAATTGTGAGATGATGTTCATGGTTGTTCTTGTAATTACTTATTATATTTGCTTGAGTCGTTGGACTCACTCTTCTCGTTGTTGTTGTTGTTTGTTGTTTGTTTTAGGTACCTTCATGAGATTGGCATGCATGGGATTAAAGGAAGACTAGAGTTGTTGCACTTGCACGAATTATTCACCATGGGAGGAATATAGAAATTAGATTATTTGTTGAGTAGCTCAAGTGAGATTTGGCTTATGACTAAGAGGTTAATTTGTAACAAAGAACTAGAACATGCTTATTTTGCTTCCGCTCATTAATTAAGTTTTATAGCTGTTCTACTTAGTATAGCTTATATTGCTTTCGATTAATTATATCCTTTGATTATGCTTGTTGGAACCTCGGAGTTAGACAATAAACAAAGGAGGTTCTGACGAAAACTTGTAGGGTAATTTAGTTTATCCTTATTATGTTGTTAGTTTGGTAGAATTCCGGTCATTCTTTTGGTGGGTTGTTCTGATTGGTATCGAGCGGTCAGTAGGTCCGTGGTTAATGAAGTATTAATTTTGACACACTAGGCAATCGTAGGTGGGAACGGGTTTGCATTGCATGTACGTTTCCGTTGATTATCATGGTTGAATATGTGCTTAATAGTTGGCTTTGTACTTGTTATGCAATGATCTTTTGGTGCCTATGATTTGACTATGTGACCGTTATGTGTGGTGATAGTTAATATCGAGAGATAGAGGTCGTGGTGCGCCATAGCCATGGCCAAGTTATAGCACTATTCGTGGTATTGAATTGGTGAGGATATTTCCTTGGGCAACTTAATTTCGAAGTTAGGAATGAGTTCTTTAGAAGAGTTTATTCTCTTCCTTGTTGAATTGGTCAATTCTTATCCAGTGGTGGGAGAAGAATTTATTTTGGTATGATGGTTCATTGCAGTCGAGGGTTTACATGTGGTCTCTATCTGTTCTTTGAAGCAAATATTGTTTTTCAGTCTATTGAGACACTTTTGCTATTTGACAAAATTATTGATTTGCAAGGTTGGTCCTTTCGTGGAGTTTTATCTTGTTGTGAAACATGTCTTATTTGTTCGCTTGGAACTTTTATTAATGAAAGTATTATATTGCAAATTGTAAACATGGGAAAGCCTTGGATCTTTGCATTTATTTGTATTATGCCACATGTTACAGTAGATGTATATTTTAATTGCGATAGCAATGTCGGTATTCTGGACTGCTAGGGCAGATTTTGGTAGACAGATGTTTTGGGGTAGTTTCGTCGGGATTCAGGTCTGGACCCCTTCTAGAAAATTGTAGAGGACTTAATTATCTTTCCAGGAGTGCTAGAACGCGTTATTCTGATTTGTGTAGCAAAAGTTATGAATTTTCTAGTGCTGCTGTTCTGCAGATCGGAGTAGTTCTGGACAGATTTTAGTAGATCGGTTTGTGCGACGGGCAATCGGGCGAATCAAAAATTCTTCATGTTAGGAAAGTTTTAGATAATTGTCTTAGCTTTCTAGAAAGGTCAAGCAATCATGATTCGGACACTCGGGGTGAAAGTTATGATAATTTTAGTGCGCTGTCCAGAGAACCAAATGTGAAAATTGATGTTTTAAGAAAAGTGGTTGGTGTGGGTAGAAGATGGCCGATTCAGGGAGGCTCACCAACTAGGTTTAGTTAGGGAACTAGAATGAATATTATGATTATTTAAATTTCTATCCTATTGGATAAATTGAAATTAATCTTGTCTTCGATAATTAATCGACCGCTCGAGATGATTGAGTAAGGAGGTGTTAGAATATTACCTTGGTAATATTGACCCTTAACATGTCTTTTATTTAGATGCTTTATGAGCATGCACAATTGCTGGTTTCATCTATCTTTTACCATGCTAGATTGTTGAAAAATGTATAAAGAAATAGATGAAGGTTGATGTATTGATTTGTAGAAATTTGTCTTACAAGCAGGTATTATTGAAGTATAAAGTCATTTCCGTTCTAATTTCTGAATGTAAGGAAGGATACGTAATCTATGCTCACGATTGTTTTATGATTGTAAAACGAAGTTAGGATCGTGAATGTTGTTGTGACCAAATAATAATCAATTATTGCCAATAGTGAATAGAGTACAATCAATTTGTGCTAAGTTAGACTTGAGCATCAATAAGAATTGAATATATGAAATCTAGTAAGAAATTTATACTAGCATGTTTTGTGAGATTATCTTGCTCTAGTATCATCTTGTTTAAGAGCTTTGTTCTACTGTGTGGCTTATACATTAGGTTTTCTAGACTAAGTAGTTCTAATCTTACTTAAATATTAGAACATGATGAAATAATTTCTTATGTTTCCTTTGGAAACGTTTATGAAAGGATTTGAGGATGTGATGATGCTTGTTAAGAATGTATTATTCTGATATTAGTATGTTGGTCAATTGGTGGTTATGATGGTAATATTGAATGTTCATTAAATAGAAGAATTTGAATAAATTCCATGGTACTATTTAAATCAAAAGTTTTGATAGTTGCATGCGCGATCTTTTGATCTCATGACTTATGTGGTAGCTGAAATTGTTTTAAGCAAAGTGTCGTGTTGAGGATTTTAATTAGTTCTTAAAGAATTAATGTGTTGTGGTCTTCAACTCTTCTTTTGTTGGAATTGTTAAGGTGATACCGTATTCAAAGAAGGTTGTTCTCTTTGTTAAAAGGAAAAGTTTGATAAAAGTTTTGAAGGTTGAAGTCAAGTTGTGCAATCTTTGTGAAGTGTGTTTGACTTCTTATTTTCGCTGCTTAAGAGTTTATGGAGCTCAAATGACAATATTGTATTCGTATTGGTTGAGATTTGATGTTTTCTTCTCGAGGAGGCATGCGCCTTCAGCTGTGGTCTTATCCTTTGTTGTCCAAGATCTTTGTTTTCTTGGTTTTGTGTTTATTGCAGATGGACCTTGTGCTGAAATTTTCTTCTTTTGCTTCTCCAAGAAAGGGGTAAACAGTTTGGGTTGCAAAGACCTTTAAGAGGTGTATAGTAACTAGTTGGTGTAATTATGCGATTGATTTTAGTGAGATTGTGGGTGTGATATGAATTTTGAGTTGTTATCCTTAAAAGGATTGAGGTGCTTTAAGAATTATATGTCAAAGTAATTTTATTGGTCGAGGTCTTGGCTAGAATGTATTTTGTGGAGACAGTAAAGTCTCTCTGCAAATGTGTGGATGATGTACTCAGTTTAAGCGTAATGTCGAAGTTGCCAACTTGAGATAAATGAGTTGGTGTGTTGGGGCGATGATTTGGAAATCCTTGGTTCAAGGAAGTTAAATTTTTTTCAAAGGGAATGTATTGGGAAATTATTAATATTTCGAGCAGTAATGTGCTCTCTTGATTCTTGTTTAATTGTGTGTGTTTATGGCAGAGGTCATCTGCAAATTGAGTTGTTTGTTGTGAGGTGTATTCTTTTCCAGTTAGGAAAAGAAAGTGATTGTTTTGTTTTGTCGAGTGATTATCACTCTTGGCTTGTGCAGTGTGGATTCTCCGAATGTCTATTTGGAGAGTGTGAATGGTTTGTTGTGAATCCTTTGTTTTGGATTGTGGTCCTTCGAAGGAAGGCTGTTTGCTGGTGTGTTGCTTGAGAATGCTTTATTCTTCTTGTGGTTGTGTTACATTTGTAACAGTTATTGTTTGTGCTTCGAGTAATGTTATGAGTGGAATCTGTGGTCGAATTCTTTAAAGGAGTACAATGTATTATCCCGATTATAATAAATAGGGGAAAAAGTTTTTTTAAGAAGGATGGTTTTAGCTAGTGGCTTGATAGTTTTGCGAGAAAGGCAGGATCTGTTGGCCGCTTAGAGTCAGTAGATGAGTTGCGAGTGCTCGGCGTTGACTGGCGCGTGTCGTGGACTGGTCAGAGTTGGACATGAGGAAGAGAGCCAGCAGATATACGGAGGCCCTCTTGACGAATCAGTCCGAGCAGGAGGTGACGTGGAGCTTGAAGTTCAAATATAGAAAAAGGACCCAAATTCTTCAAGCGAGTGTGAACCCGTAGTTGTTGTTCCTTGTGATGTTTTATCCTTGGGATGCTCTATTCTTTGATTGTTCTTTCCTTGGTTGTTCTTTTGTCTCGTGTGTTGAGGAGCGAGATTCGAGGACTAATCCTTTTAGGTGGGGAGAATGTAATATCCCGAACGTCGTTCTGACATAATATTTTAAATCAATCGCGGAATCGCGGTTTTCGATGAATCATGGGAAGGAAAAATATAAATTGTAGAATATTGTAAAATAAATTAAATAAATTAAAACAATTCATTTGAATATTTTGGGTGTCCGGAAGGGTGGGCCACCGATTTGGGCCACCACCCAAATGGGAGCCCATACCACTCCTAAACCCTAGCACCCTTTTATTAACCCCTCCTTCACCCTCTCCTTTTTTGCCCACCTTGGGCGCAGCCCTTTTCTCCCTCTTTTCCCCACGGCCACCCCCCTTATCCCTAGGAGAAGGAGAAGGAGAAGGAGAAGAGAGAAAGGAGAAGAAGAAGAAGAAGGAAGGAGAAGGAAGGAGAAGAAGAAGAGGAGGAAATTTTGGGAAATTCTTGGATTGGTAATTTTCCTCATCCCAAACCCTCTGTTTTAGGAATAATTAGGGTTCTTGGCACGGATTTTAATGGAGGATTATAGATTAATTGCCCGATTAGAGTTTATTCATGGCTGATTCTAGATCTATTCGCAGCGTCTTGTTTTGCGGTTTTGATCTAGTAAACGATTTTTCCTGTGGTTCTTCCCAAAAGTAAAATTGTAGAGGAGTTCTAGATGCGTCTGCTGTAATTTCTGCGGATTTTTCTGTCGTAGGATCTGGGTGATACGGTGTCGGAATATAGCTGTCCGTCAGTGGGCGGTTTGTTACTGATCGATTGTAATTCAATTTTAAAATAGTAGATGATTTGTATGGCTAGGGTCGTAATTGAGAAAGTTGTAGATAATTCAGAGTTCTAGCAAAATAAGCAAAATAACACATGAACTATTTTTAAAATCATCTACTATTTTTAAAATTCGAATTACAGTCGGACCTAGAATCAGCCCGCGAATAAACTCTAATCGGGCAATTAATCTATAATCCTCCATTAAAATCCGTGCCAAGAACCCTAATTATTCCTAAAACAGAGGGTTTGGGATGAGGAAAATTACCAATCTGAAGAATTTCCCAAAATTTCCTCCTCTTCTTCTTCTCCTTCCTCTCCTTCCTTCTTCTTCTTCTTCTCCTTTCTCCTTCTCCTTCTCCTTCTCCTAGGGATAAGGGGTGGCCGTGGGGAAAGAGGGAGAAAGGGCTGCGCCCAAGGTGGGCAAAAAAGGAGAGGGGAAGGAGGGGTTTATAAAAGGGTGCTAGGGTTTAGGAGTGGTATGGGCCCCATTTGGTGGTGGCCCAAATCGGCCGCCCACCATTCCGGACAGCCCAAAATATTCAAATGAATTGTTTTAATTTATTTAATTTATTTTACAATGTTCTACAATTTATATTTTTCCTTCCCGTGATTTACCGAAAAACCGGCGATTCCGCGATTGATTTAAAATCTTATGCCGTAACGACGTTCGGGATATTACACCTTGGAAGTATAGTTGTGGTCAAGCTTGATTTTTAGTAGCCTATGTTTCGAAGATTCCATGTCTACATAGATGCATGTAAGAAGAGTTTCCTAGTTGGGTGTAGGAAAGTAATTGGCTTGGATGGATGCTTCTTCAAAGGTCAAACAAATAGAGAATTGTTGTATACCCTTGGGAAGGATGCTAACAACCAGATGTATCTAATTGCTTAGGTTGTGGTAAAGGAGACAAATGAGACGTGGGATTAGTTCTATTATTTGCTATTCATAGATCTAAACCTTTGAGATGGTGATGGTTGGGTGATCAAATCAAATCAACAGAAGGTATGCCTAACTTGCTGCACATTGTTGCATCCTTTTCTGCAATTGCCATCTTAATGAAAACTCCATAAATACTGTAGGAAATTCTGGCTGCAGTTAAGTTGGTAATAACATCTATGAATCATTTGACAAGTGGATCGTTGAGGCAATATTTCTTCCTGTCATAAGTATGTTTAAGGCAATTAGGTGTAAGGTGATGGTTAGGATTCAAGTGAATAGTTCTAAGGTAGAAAGGTGGCAAGGTGCCATTTGTCCCAACATTTTAAAAATGTTGAAGGCATACATATCTGAGTCTGGTTTCTATAATGCCATATGCAATGAAAAAGATTCATATAAGGTAAAGCATCATGACTCTAGATGGACAGTGATGGCAATTATCTGGCCTTCCATGCCCTCATGCAATTTCGTACATTTACTTCAAGACAAACACATTAGATGAGTACATTGCAAGCTATTACTCAATAGATGAGTTCAAGAAAACATATGCTTGTCTTCTTGATTCTATTGAGGGCATCCAAAACTGGCCCATTTCTAAGAATCATAGTCTACTGCCACCAAAATATGTGAAGATGCCAGGCAAACCCAGGGAAGAAAGGAGGAGAGAACCACATGAGGAGCCTAAAAGCACTAGGGTTTCAAAGATTGGCACTATGATTAGGTGCAAGCTATGAAGTGGAACTGAACACAACAAGTCAACATGTTCTCTGAGACCTACTGCATCTTCTTCACCCCTTCTATTGCAGTCCATCTACTGCTAATGCTACACTAGCTATTGTGGCACGAAAAGCAACGGTAATACCTGTACCTATATCTCATATTCACTCTAAGTACTTACATTGTACTCTTCCTCATAGGTGGTCCTACCTGCTTCACAACAAAGCTCAACACTCTAGGGAAAAGGAGGCAACCAGCCCACCCTAGCAAAACTCAATCCAAGTGGAAGGAGAAGTGTTCTGGAGTAGGTGCTATCTACTCATAGAAAAGTGGCATAACAAGAGAAGATGTAAGTACATTTTCACATTTTGAACCTACATGATGTGGTGCTTGCTACTTACATTATTCTCCATCTGCTTGCAGTGTGGGATGCCAATCGAACTCATCATCAAGACTTTGGCCACTTCCATGGTGGCAACCATACAGAGTGGATCAGCATCCATCGACCTGCAGTCTCAGATGCCTCATTCCCAACTAGTTCAAATGGTACCATTAATGACCTCTAGGACTGCAAGTGCACATGTTAAGGCTCAGAAACCTCATAGAAACAAAGCTCAACCAAACACAAGAAATCTTCCACAGCTCCTCATATAATGTGATTGGCCTAGATGTAGTACCCTATATGTTATCTGAAAGACTTATTCTTGTGTTCTTATTATCTGTGCCAAACTAATGGCTTCTTGTTAATTATGTGTGCAGGACTGTGTGCTGCCATGAGCCAAACCGGGGGTCCTTATGTGTTGTAATGAGCCAAACTTGCCAAACTAGTGGCTTCATGTTATCCATGTTGAGCTACACATGCTATGTCTTTGTATCATTTGTCACAGAAGAAACTTGCTTCATTGTACATACATGCATGCACTAGAACAAATTGGATTCACCACATTTCATCACAGCCAAATCATATCATTGCTAGGATAGAAGTACTCAATGATACATTGCAACATACAGATATAGAACAACTCAACACTTACAAAAAACAGCAAGTACTACTACAACAAAACATGCTACCATCAACAACATTTTTTGTTGTTCTAACTTACAGACCCTAGCACTAATTCCAACCAGTTGACTGTACTTTCCTTAAAGTTTTTCCTCAAATAAGCCACCTGTGCACCATGTAATGTGACCAACTCCTCCAATTCATCCCTGCCATCACTAACCAAAGACCTCAAATCCTTGTTCTCCTTCCTCCAATCCTTGGCCATGTCGTACAAATTGTGCAACACTTCCTTTAGAAAAGGGGTGGTCTCTTGATCATACCACTGCTAGTAATTCCATCCCCTAACTACATGGGCAAAAAACAACAACAAAATCAAAGCTCAAAATTGCAAATAGTTAAAAGAATCAACCCAAAACTACTCACTCGAGCTCACACACAAGTCAAATACCTCCTCCCAGAGTTCAAATTGCTCCACAAAATCCACCGCCTTCTCATCACATTTGTAATGTATTGCCAGTGTATACTTCAGTGGTCGCTCTCAGTATGGTATGGGGGAGGAGGGGATACCATCCTCGCCACTCGGGTGGGAAGATGCCGGAGTCGAGTGTGAGCTGTTGGACTTTGTGAGTTTGCTAGACTCAATGCCTGTGCCACCACAACCTAGGGTTCCTGAGTGAATCCCCTTTCCCTTTCGCGCCCTCTCATCAACCCTATCCTGCACCAACTATTTTATTTTGCATGGGGACACCAACCGCGGGCTGACGTGGCATCCAGTGTGGCTCAAAACCAAGGTGGATTGGGCTCGGGGAGGTGTTGAATTACCTGGTTTTGGGACTTCAGGGCTGTAGGTTGTCCGGTTTTGTATTGGCGGTTGAAAGTTAGACCAACTTAAGAGTTGAAAGGGGTAAAGTGGACTTATTTCAAACTATAATTATGAGGAAAATCTTTCTGATGTAAACAATAATTGAAAACAATGGCTGCCAGTAACACATAATCTTCTCAAGTTTATGAATCTTAAAAATAAAAGTATTTATTAATAACTTGGGGACGAATTTTGACACATGGTAATTAGTTGAGCACTAATCCAGATTATCTCGTCTCTCTTCCTATCCTGTGTTCTATTTATGAAATATCCTAATTAACTGCCTGTCACTATTTATGCCTATAAATGCAATAGCCGGTGTGAGTTTATGAATAACGTTGCGGTGTTTCTAGCGGTTGTGGCTAATAATTGAGGCTATTCATGAAAGTACTTGTTGTACACGACTATACGATGTGCAATCATCTATAATCAAATTAATCACGTAGAACAAGCATATTTTAGTCACTAAGTACTTGATCAAACAAGGTTGTTGATCATAGGACATTGTTTAAGCCACAAGGATAGCATGTGATTCCTTAACCCTTCTTTTGCTCACTGTAATTGAACGATTAGAGGAATTCATGAGACAATAATCAATGCTTGTGTGCATATACATGTTATTTGGAAGCAAGAAATAGGAACTTATGCAATGCATGTTCTGGACTGATCATCATGATTAAAAGTTCAAAACTTGCTTGACAACTATAATGGAAGCAACTATAAACTAGACACCTGCAATCATGCATGCTCACTGGTTGCATGAAATAAAGTACAAAATCCATTAATAGGTTGAATAGCATCTCGTGTTTCACTATCATATACCTATATCATTCACAGATAGAACTAGCAGCATGAGTACATCAATAAATTTCTTAAGTGGACACTATTTAATCTTGCATACACAAGAATTAAAATGGTATGTCGTAATATGTCTCACCAATTCCTTGTCTGAATACACTGGTAGCACATAAGTAGTAGCAGATAGCTTATAGACTCAAATATAATCATGCATAATATATGCAGCTAAAACTGAAAACTACCCAAGAGCATGAAGGGAACCGTACATTTATTTGACAACTATTAAAATCTTTGGATCAGCACAACATGAAAGCAACTGCATTACTCGCTAAATGGAATTGAATCGTGTGTTCTGGATGCATGTATGTTGGAATAACATTGAAAAGCAGTAGCTATTTTTATTGATGGGCTCAAGTCTACGAGGGTGAAATATCAGGTGAAAATGAACACTTTTGTGAAAATTGTGCAAATACCACCAAAAGTTGTGACACCCCCGCCCAAGACTGAGCTTTGAATGCTACTACCAAACACTTTCACTCCAAATTTAAAACTACTATTACAATATTTCAGCAACACCTTTCCTCAATATACTACTCGCAAAAGGCCAAAAGATAATCAACATAGCATCAACAGTTTACACTATAAGAGATTCATGCTAAGAATGAAATTAAACAATACGGATATAAGCTTGGAACCTTTCACTAAAGAATGTTCAAGAAAGCTTGGAACCTTCCGCTAAAGAATGTTCAAGACTTCGTGCCCGAGAACATTACCAAACATAGACAACTAGCATCAATATAAGGATAAACAACCGCCTTAGATCATCAACGACTATAAAACACATTATCCGCATATGACTAAATTATACTACTAAGGACCATTATTAATGCTAACTATCTAAGCATACCATTAAGTCTGAAAATGACAACTAAGAGTGTTATAAGAATAATTGTTTGCTTGTGAAACGAATATGCTGCTCCCGCCTATGCATGTCACCTTCAACATTCATCTAAAAACAACAGCAAAATAATAGTGAGTCAAAAGACTTAGCAAGTATATAATACAATAGTAAACATCAATATATATGTATCACACATAATACAATAGTAAACATCAATATATATGTATCACCATATTAATTCGAAATTCATTAACTCATTCTTAACATTGAAGCAATGTAGATGATCATAAGCACAACAAACACATATCCTCCCATGTCATTCATATTAACATGTAATAATAACATTAAACATTTCTGAACATCTCTTTACTTCTATTGATGCAATACAATATAGTGCTTGTGCACATGTCTCAACTTCTCTTTAGCATATACCGGTATAACGAAGTATTACACCTGTTGGTATCCACTTAAGCCCACCCTTTTTCAAGAGAGGACCTCAAGCCCATCCTTTTTTATACGGGGACCTCATCTCAACTCCCATAGAGTGCCTACCAAAATAGATCTTACTAAGCCCACTCCCGTGGGTTGCCCACAAAAAGTAGGTTTTAAAGGACCACACAGGTCATATCTTTCCATCATGAATGCTCATTACGCAAATGCAACGTTTCTTTCAATCATTAGTCATTTATCAACATTAATCATTTATCATCATCACCATCTAATCCATAACCTTATGAGCATTATAGAAAGCAAATGTAAACATGTAAAATCAGCATGTCAAGTACTTTATTAACATAAAATAGCAAGAGCTAACAACATATGTTACAATTCTATCCTACACTAGCTTTAACCATGAAGAAAGACATGATGATTGGCAATCAGCTACCGAAACGAAGCATTAGCACCTGAGAACAATCAAGGTACAATACCTCAATACACATCCATAACATGCAAATAAGATCATGTACTTCTACGCTTAAACACATCTCTCTCCCTTATCGCTGATCTACCGATATTGTTGTCCTAGCATTCAAATAAGTATAACTCGCAACCTAGGAACCCAGACATATAAATATATATATATATATATATATATATATATATATATATATATATATTGTAAAATATACACAAAATTTTCAAACTTTTCCTAGTTATGCAATTTTTTATTAGGTCATCTAAGCCCACGTTTTAAATCCCAAAGGTCAATATGAAATGATTCTAGACATTAGACTTCACAATTTTCATAACTATTTATGTACAACACAAAACAGAGTAAAGGTCATAAGTTCTGAAATATCTAAAAAAATCTACATCATTTTAGTTATGCCCACAATTTAATTCGGCCATCAATTGGGGCTCACCAAGTCCATCAACACAACTACTACCAATCACTACTATAAGAAGCCTAATATTAGACGGTACATCACAGATGGTTCCCCAAAACTATCAGTATTAAATATAAGCACAGACAGTTTTAGTTTAAAGATCGTCTATGTTGCTACCAGGGCCAAAAACCGTATGTGAAGAGATAATATCACATATGGTTCATGGTGAGAACCGTCTATGAAGTATCACAGGCGGTTCTTACTAAGAACCATCTATGATATTACCAAATATCACAGACAGTTTGTAAAACAAACCATATGTGATACATCACAGATGGTTTTTTAATACAAACTGTCTGTGATAATGAAGTTATCGCAAATAGTTTGTATTAAAAACCATCTATGATAATTCTACTATATTAAGTGCACGTAGACCCGTCGTCCCTCTGTCTTAAATTCCAGATCTAGCTGCTGCTTTGAGCTGGAGGCAGGGGCTTTAAGGTGGCGATTTGGTAAAAGGAGACTATTTGGCAAGAGTGATTGTAGATCCATTCATTTCTTGACTACCTATGGTTAGTAATTTGTTTCTAATTGTATTATAATTTAGATCTATAACTTTTAGTGAAAGAAGAATTGAAAATGTTTTAAATCGAGCTAGCTTGATCTAGAGAGAAGTTTATTTCCATCTAGAGAGAAGTTTATTAACCATAGATTTAGATCTAGAGAGAAGTTTATTTACATCTAGCATGGTTTAGGGTTTAGTCAATTCATAGTTTATTTCTACTTAATTTAATTTAATTAAATATTCTTGCTAAACTGTTCATTATATGCATAACGTAGGACCGAAGCTGGATGTACGCTGGGAACCGTGTGAATCAAAAGTACATTAATGGCGTGTCTGCTTTCACAAGAGCTACCGAGGAAGATATGTTGAATAAGGGGTAGAATATATGTAATGTCCATGCATTGACTGCGATAATCTAATGATGTTTAATAACCGAGCGCAGATTGAAGCACAGTTCATTCGAAGGGGTTTCAAAAAGGGGTATGCACGTTGGACCAGTTATGGTGAAGAGCAGACTACACAAGAAGGTAGTAATAGTGATATCACCGACGAAGTCAATGATATACCGCCGGACGATGTCGATTATGGTTTTGATTTGAATAGGCTGCATAATGACAATCTAGATCAGATGCTTCGCGATGCGGAAAGGAACTATGATGAGAGAGAGAGTATATTAAATTCCTAGGCTAGATGGAGGACTCAGATAAACATTTGTTCACATGTTGCAAGTCAAAATACACGAGGTTGTCAGCAATGCTTGAATTGTTGAAATTGAAGGCAAGCAACGGTTGATCCGACAAAAGTTTCATGGCACTATTAGGTCTTTTAGTGTACATGCTTCCGGAAGGAAATGAGTTGCCTAAAACTATGTACAAAGCCAAGAAGATTCTTTGTCCATTTGGAATGGAAGTAGAAAGAATATATGCATGTCCGAATGACTGTATCCTCTACCGTAAAGAGTATGCAAATATGCATACATGTCCGGTGTGCAACGCCTCCCAATACAAGAGTAAGAATCAATCAGAGACGGCGAGGGAATAAAGGTGAAGAGAGGACCTCCTGCGAAGGTGGTATGGTATCTTTCTATAATTCCCCATTTGAAGCAATTTTTTGCGAACCCAAAGAAGGCAAAATTGTCGCGTTGGCACTCAGAGGAGCATAAGAATGATATAATGCTAAGACACCTTGTTGATTCCACCCAGTGGAGAACATCGATAGGAGATTTGCAGACTTCGGTGCAGAACCGAGGAATATAAGGTTCAGATTGAGTACAGATGGAATGAATCCTTCTGTTAACATGAGCAGCTGGCATAGCACTTGGCCTGTGACTCTCTGCATGTACAGCCTTCCTCCTTGGTTATGTATGAAGCAAAAGTATATTTTGTTGTTGATACTTATCAAAGGGCCGAAGCAACCTGGGAATGATATTGATGTGTACCTAGCACCGTTGGTGAAAGATCTAAAAATATTGTGGATAGAAGGAGTACAGGTATGAGATGCGTACACATGAGAGAACTTCACTTTACGCTCGTTGTTGTTTTGCACCATAAATGATTATCCTGCCCTTGGTAACCTGTCGGGCTAAAGTACAAAAGGGGCCAAAGCATGTACTCGCTGCTTAGATTATACCAAGAGTGTATGGCTGAAGCACTCACGCAAAATAGTGTATATGTGTTACCGTAGGTTCCTTCAGAGGGCTCATCCATACCGTAGGATGAAGAAATAATTCGACGGAGAGAACGAGGACAGTTCAGTTCCAAAGCATTTAAGCGGAAAAGAGATCTATGATATGGTTAAAGATTTAGTTGTGCTTGGAAAGGGGCATAAATCGATGACCCGTGAGAAGAATGTCTGGAAGAAAAAATCAATATTTTGAAACTTACCTTATTGGGAGCACCTACAAGTTCGCCACTACATCGACATCATGCACACAGAGAAGAATGTATGCGACAACTTGATTGGTCTCTTACTGAACATTCATGATAAAATAAAAAATTGTGTCAATACACGACTTGACTTGGTTGATATGGACATCAGGCCTGAGTTAGCACCGACAAAGACCGATAAAAGATGAACTTACCTCCCCTGCTTCTTACTCTCTATCCAAGGCTGAGAGAACTGAACTGTGCTAGTGCTTGTATGGTGTGAAAGTTCCACCTGGTTACTCGGCCAACATGAAGAAATTTGTTTTGATGGAAGATTTGAAGTTAGTTGGCATGAAGTCTCATGATTGTCATGTGCTGATGACACAAATGCTCCCTATTGCAATTAGAAATATTTTGCCGATCAAGGTCTGAGAGACAATCACGAGGCTGTGTTATTTTTTTAACACAATTGCTTAGAAGATCATCGATCTCGAAGGACTAGATGTTCTATAGGACGAGGTGGTGATGACTCTATGTCATCTTGAGATGTATTTTCCTCCATTGTTTTTTGACATCATGGTCCATCTCATTGTTCACATTGTGCGAGAGATAAAAATATGTGAGCCCATGTTCCTATGTAGCATGTACCTATTCGAGAGGTTCATAGGAATTCTCAAGTCTTATGTACGGAATCAATCTTGGCCAGAGGGTAGCATCGTTGAAGGTTATGCAATTGAAGAGACCATTGAGTTCTGTGTCGATTAAATGGCTCAGATTGAATCGATAGGTGTACCTCGATCTCACCATGAGGGGATGCTCAAGGGTATCGAGACTATCGGAAGGAAAGCAATCACGCCAGATATGGATGCGTATGGTCAAGCCTATTTCACAGTCTTGCAACACATGACTGAAGTATCCCCATATATCGACCAGCACAAGGACGTTCTTTGGCAACAGAATCTAGAGCGACCGAATGTTGGATCATGAGAGAACACAATAGTCGGTTAAACTAATGGTTGAAGGAGTAGCTCGCTAGGAACTCGTCAAGTGATATGCTGACATGGTTGACAAAAAGGCCAACATTTACAGTTGTGATATGGCAAGGATATAATATAAATGAGTACACATTCTACATGTAGGCTCAGGATATAAAGAGCACTAACCAAAATAGTGATGTCCGTATAGATACGTTCAGTACTGATGGGTTGAAGAACTCATATTATGGGTTCATAGAGGAGATTTGGGAGCTCGACTACATGCTTTTCAAGATCCCCTTGTTTCAGTACCGTTGGGTCTATCTCCCACAGGTGAAGGTCGACAAGTACGGTGTCACTACCGTTGACCTGAAATATGTCGGATACAAAGATGAACCATTCGTACTAGCTAATCAAGTTGTTCAAGTTTTCTATATAATCGACCAGGTAAATAAGAAGTGTCACATAGTTCTTTATAGAGAAAGAAGAATTGTCGGAGTTGAAAATGTAGTGGACGAGGAAGAATACAATCAATTTGATGAGTTGCCTCCTTTCGGAAACGGCATAAGGGTAGAGGGAGAGCGTGACGAAAGTGGTTACATACGTGTCAATCATTATGAAGGGCTAATTTTTAAAGGAAATAAGCAAGTGAAATGATAAATGAAATATTTATGTGTCATATGTTCTGTATTTATATTTATATATGTGTATGAGACTGTGTGATATATATGTGAATTTGCATATATGTATATGAGAATGTGTGATGGTTGTATATGAGAATGTGTGATGGCTTTGATATATATGTGAATTTGCATTCATATATGTGTATGATAATGTGTGATATATATGTGTGAATTTGCATTTATGTATATGAGAATATGTGATAGCTGTGAGGATCATCACAGAAGGTTTTTATATTTAACTATCACAGACGGTTCGTAGTTGAAACCGTCAAACGGTTTCAACTACGAACCGTATGTGATAGTAGACTATCACAGACGGTTTATAGATAAAGCCGTCTGTGAAATAATGCATCATAGACGGTTCGAAAGCCGTCTGTGATGATCTCATATTATTACTGACCTATAAATTCAGATGACTCACGAAACCATCTGTGATGATGTTTTTGAACCATCTGTGATGACATATTCTACAGTAGTGAATGATGATGGTTTCTGGACAGCAGCCTTCCTAGAAACATAACCTTCAAACCACTTAACCATATAGGAGAGATAAATGGGGTTAGGGTTTTTTTTTGGCTAGAATCCACTTTGATTTGGAGTCTAATTTGGACTTGGGTTTGATTACGACTCGACTACACCCACTCTTGGCCCAAAAGCACAGACTAATTAATTTTATCAGACTAACTCACCAAAAAAAAACAAATTATAGGATGTTATAGTACTCGTACAAAATTTTAAAAATCCTCACCGCTGTAATAGTGTCAATTACTGTTCATCACTGCTGTACAATATTACATGATGTATTTGTCTTTTTTGTATATCACAAACAGGATTGATTTTGTTCTTGAAATTTTGCATGGATATAGACCATGCACTTACCTATAGATGACAATTTTTTGAGGATTTGTTAAAAATATGTACGAGTACTTTTAGTGGTATTTGCTCAATTTTCACAAAAGTGTTCATTTTCACCTGATATCGCCCCATGTATGATCTCCACTTCATTTTAACTGCATCAAATTAAAGAGTTTGATTAATACTCACATGACGCTTATTGTTTTAATAAGAACAACTAAAAAGAAGATAATCTGTGCACATGTTGATCAATGCAAAGTTAGATCATCACTTGAATGTACAGTGGTAGATCATAACTAAGCACGGGTACTCTGGCATGTATACCATCACTTGATTTCTATCTGAACACCTAGGCACGAAAGCTAATCACAATGCAATACGAATTGGCCGGTCTCACTGCTGAGCACCAGGCTGCTACGTAATTATACTATCCACCCACAATCTCAGAATATAACAATACACAAGCAAAAACAAATAATTGGTCAGGATCGATGCTGATAAACAAACACATTCTTGCTATCTACCATTGATCTTACACTTTTGATAAACATTGCATGAAAGGATGAATGTTTAGATTAAGCATGCGATACCAGAGAAAGGAGCAATATCTAGTTTTCCTTTTGTAAAGGGAGAGACTAGCTAGACATGTTTCCCGATTAAAATTTGGTATTTAGAAAAAAAAAGGCAAGTGCATTAAAATTAGTATCCTAAGAGATGGATGTTATTAATTTATTATTACCATCGAAGAGGTTCCAACCTATTCAAAATGCTCTCACTACTTTCAATACTTCTGTCATTAATTACCACCAGTATCTTCCAAAAGGGAAAGAGGAAAATATCAAAATGAATGTGTAACCTTTTATGTTCACAGCTCAACTTCCTTCCCAGGTAGATCTAGATGGAGACCCCAATCAGAGTAGTTGGATCCTCCTCACCACCACTGCCGTCTCCGCCTGGTGAGTTCAAGCTCTTGTAATTCTTCCTATTATTCTTTTTTTTGTTTTCCTTCAGCAGATCTAGATCGAATTTCATCTCTTTATTAAAGATAATCTCTCTTGCAAATTTTTAACTTCATGATATTCTTTATGTATTTGGATCTAGATCCTTTTATTTTTTGTTTTTAGGAGGTGATTCTTTAAATAATTGGTTTATTTCATGAGATAGAAGACATTCTTGTTGAAGGTAAATGGTCTTTTGGGTGATTGTTTAGGAGATCTTGATGGAGGGATTGATTAGGAGATCTTGATAGAGGGATTGATTATAGTTGCTATATCCATGTAAAATATGTAACCTACTGTCAAAATGTTATGAAAAAGAGGATATAATTGTAGTAGTCAAGAAGAAACTCCTCAAATTTATTTAGTGTTTGGGTATCTTCAGTAAGCTTGCTATCACATATCTAGCTATGCTGCATGATGAAAAACAAATAGATTTTTCTATAGAAATAAACATATATTAGTCCTGAGTATAATAAAATGTGTGATGAGAAACTTTGGTAGCAGGTAGTCTTTGTTATAAAAATTACATGTCAGCTATAAATCTTTACACTTGCAGATTTTTTATAGTGTTATTGTTATTTATAGAGCATTTTCAGCATGTTTCACATAGCATATCAAGCTAACCTACTATTTTATTGGACTTACAATTTTTGATGCAATGTCCATATCCTTGTATGCAATTGTTGGGAAATATTTATAAAACTCAGCGACTATATGACTTCCACTGTCCCACATGTTTGTGAAATATTTTCTTGGTTGTTTGTGATGAAAGTAAGTTGGTACATGCATATTTCAACATAACTGTTTGTAATACCCCGGAAATTGTTTAATTAATTGTTTAATTAATAGAGAGAGGGACTTTTGTGAAATAATTAAATTTATAAGAGTTTTGAGGGGTCTTCTGAAAATTTAATACAACACGGCCTAGGCCTTGGCCGGTGGGTTTTCTTGGCCCAAGAGGTGAGGGAGGCCACCTCTTAAAACCCTAGGCAGCCCCCACCCTGCGCCTCCACCCCGTGCCTCCACCCCAGCCGCCGCCCCGTGCTGCCCGGCGTCTTCTTCCCGGTGCGCCGTCGTCGTCTCTCCGTGCGGCACCGCTTGGATCCGGAGGAAGGAGCGGAGGAGTTCGCGGAAGGGATCACGGGCGTGTTCTTCGTCGTCGTGTTCGTCGTCGTGTTCGTCGATGTGTTCGTCATCGTGCCGTCAAGGGTAACCCCTGTTAATCTCTAGATAAGTTTTTAATCGAGTTAGATTCGTCGGTTTTCTGGGCTGCCGGGACAGAAGTTGTTAGTCGGCAGTTTTGGGGTAGATTCATCGGGATTCAGGTCTGTACCCCTTCTAGAAAATTGTAGAGGACGTGATTATCTTTCCAGGGAGTACAAGAACACGTGATTCGGATTTGTGTAGAGAAAGTTATGAATTTTCTAGTGCTACTGTTCTGCAGATCGGGATAGTTCTGGACAGAGTTTAGTAGATCGGTTTGTGCGACGGAAATAGTGGCGATTCAGGAGTCCTTCAAATTGGAAAAGTTGTAGATAAGTTTCTTAGATTTCCATAGAGGTAAAGAAGTCCAGATTCCGAGTTTCTGGGTGAAAGTTATGACTGTTTTAGTGCGCTGTCCAGAGAGTCCAACGTGAATATTGATGCTTTAGAAAAGGGTTTGGATCTTCTAGTTAGTTGCCGAATCAGAAAGTCTCCCCAACTAAGTTTTTGTAGATAATTTAATTATATTTCTATAGAGTCTGAGAACGCTTAATTTGGAGTTACGTACTGGAAGTTATGATTTTTGGAAGTCGGATGTCTGTGGATAGGCAGATTTGGCCGAGGGGAGTTGGGGATTTATTTGAGATAAATTGTTGGGTTAATTGGGGTTGCTGTTATTTTGTATCTAGAAACCCGTTACTGTCATGTTAGTAATTATTAATTAATTATTCAGGAGGAGAGCGGATTCCGGGGGTTTCGCCTTCTGCTCGTTCTTCGTTGTCTCGTGGTTGAGGCAAGTATAATAATGGTTAATTCTTATAGTATGGATTGTGGATGAATAATGAATGTGGATGTGTGATATGTGGTACAGGTTATGGTTTATTGCTATTGCAAGTATAACCTTGTTATTATAATCTGTGTGATTGGATGATTTGGATGTTATGAGGGATGTTTGAGTTATGAATGCTTTACTTATGAATTACAGTAAAGTTATGAGTTGTTAATGCTATGAATGTTCTGTTTACATTATAGCATTTATTTGAGATTGAATTGATGCATAGTATGTTGAATGCCTGTTTATCTTGTTGATACATTCACATATATGCATCATGCTGAGAATTGTTGAAGTCTTGGTCACATGGTGATCAGCGTCGAGATCCCACACTTGTAGGAGTGTGGGCATTGGTCCCCTGCCGGGGGTGCAGGCATGGGTGGGTATTGACGGATGCTCACTCCGCATTACCGGTAAAATGCGAAGAGAGAATGGACTTTTGATCATAATGCATAGCATGAAATTCATATGTAATATGTTTAACTTGAGAGTTAATGTTCATGCTTGCATTTGTTCTGATTATACTTGCCGAGTCGTTGGACTCACTCTTCTTTGTTGTTTTGTTGTTGTTGTTTGTTTATTTTAGGTACCTTCATGAGGTCAGCATGCATGGGAATAAAGAGGGATTAGTATTGTTGCACTTGCACGAAATATTCACCATGGAGAAGATAGAGAACTCTAATTATTATTTGTTGATTAGTTCAAGTGGTATTTGATTATGACCTTCAGATTAAGATGTAATAATGGATTAGAACTTCTTAATATTGCTTCCGTGCTTTACTTAAGTTTTATAGATGTTTCTGCTTAGTAGCCAAAATTACTTTGCTTGCGGTTATTCATACCTTTTGATAATATTGTTAGAACTTCATTTTTTATCAATAAACAAAGGAGGCTCTGCCGAAATTTTATAGAATGCCTTAGCATAGTTTTATTATGTTGTTAGTTTGGTAGCATTCTAGGCCATTGTTTGGCTGGAGTGTTACACTGTTATATATTATGCCTCTTTAATTGTTGTAGCACGGTCCAGTCCACTACTTAGTTACTACTGGAAATTGTTCTTAGATATGTCATAAATAATTAAATTACTAGCATTTAAAATGACTAATTTGTATTTTTATTCAGAACTATTAAGTTATAAATACCTTTGCGTCATTTTGCTTGGTTGACACATAACGAGTCACCAATATCTGCCTTTGAAATGGAGGGTATGCCGGACAAACCATTTAGAAGCAATCGTCGTGTGGGTGATGAGATATTTTCTTCAAGTAGTTATTTTGCTCAATGCGAAGAAGCGAGCAAGATCTTTGCTAAAGTCGCCTATGAGAATTTGTTAGCAAGGGACAACAATTGTGTTGAGTTTGTGAAGCACTTCACTTGATTAATCAGGTACTAATTTTGGAAATGATTTTCATGTGTTTCATTGTCATTGTGTTTTTTTCAGATTTGTATCAAGATGATTATATATCTAATAGCTAATTGTTGTATCATAAATTATATACTATTTTTCTCACATATCATATTTTCATTTCTTCTCCTGTTAGCATTACATACTTACATTACATCTTGTGCCTTGTTTTTGTTGTACCTAGATTTATTGGATTTACTACGGTAATGACTATAGCACTACAATAAGGCACAACGTTGAAATATAGACTCCAATGACCAATGTAATATAAACATCATAATCTGAATAAGTGCTTATAATAATTTTCCACACTGCTTTAATTTACATTTCTAATATGGACGAACTACACTCTTCTTCCCTCTCTTTGGTTATGTCACTTTCAATTCAGCATACGTGATTGAAGGGCATTATTCCATTCATTGTTAGTGTTTTGTTAGATGGAATGCATACGAACACTTTTTCTTTTGCATGATATAATTTCTTTGAGTGTGCTCACTTGCCAATAAGGCCATAACTTGCTATCAATTAATTGGTTAATAATATAATTTACTGATACCTGATGAGCAATCTAACTTTGATTAATACAAACCGAAGTTCGCAGCATGTTATCTTCTTTCAAAAATTTTCACAATATCCATCTTTGAAGAAGTTGGCTTCTCATATGTTTATTATTTTGCTTCCATTCAGGAGGTGATGCCTTGCAAAGTTATTCTGAATGACTTCCACAAGAGAGCAAAGATCAACGAACCATATTGCTTTGTGGTCAAGCCCGAAGGGCCCTACTCAAGCTTCGCTGCATCAGTTTAAGTTAGCGGAACTACCTATACGGGTGAGGTTGCAACCACAGAGGAGCAAGCAAAGGAAAATGCAGCCCGTGCAGCGATCAAGTCAATCCTGGGTACCTAATATACTTCATCATTTCATGACTAACAATAACAAAGTCAAAAAACTTCTCTCAATAATTTTCAGATTTAGCATTAACTGTGGGCTTTTAGAACTAATTAAATTGCTATCTATCCATCACAACTCATGGCATTTGATTCATGTTGCAGCAACAAGAAACAATTGCATGCTAGAGATCATCAGCAACAAGAAACAATTGCATGCTAGAGACCATCCGATCGAAATGATACAAATTCTACTTCCTACTCAAGCCATACCTGAGCTTTCTGCCAATGCTATTCAAGATGATGACATGCTAGTAGAGGTTGGTTCGTATGAGGAGTCTATAAGTTTGATCGGAAATAAGCGCAAGATGGACCAGAATGAAGGGCCAGAGGGCAAGCAAGCAAGGACTTCCCAGTAACATCAACCTCTCAAGCCTCGAAAATATGCAGTCGATCGAGGTAACTTTTTTAGCTTACACTATCAAGATCACATGCATCAAAGAGAAGCACGCAGTTAGAGCTGCCATTTCTTCTTGCGGCATTCATTCCATCTGTGATTAATTTCTGAAACTAGTTTTGTTTAGAAATATACAGTTCGATTAAATGGATGTTTTTTTATTACACTCGTAGGTTGGGGTGAGCATTCTCTGTGCGACCAATAATCATCTGTGGTTCCAAGGGTTGAAGGGAGTGGCATGATTCATCTTAAGTTGGTCTTTTCTGATATCTTTATATTCGCGGCAATGTAGAAGACTCTTTGTGGTCGCCATTTCTGCTCTTTGTTTTATTGACGGGACAAAACTGTTACATTCAAGCATATGCTTCTGTAAGAGCATGATGACTATGTATCTCTTGTTTAATGCCAATTTGCGCAAACCCACTAGGGTTTTGGATGTTCCCAGCTTGGTGCTTAATTTGTTACTAGAAATGGTAACTCTATGCGTAAGAATGAAATCATACTAAATTATCGCTGACATTCAGCTATGCTCAGTGGCGGGGTTAGGATTTGGTTACACCGGGCTTAATATTTAGGCGGACCATGAAAATGTTACCCAAGCTAGACCGAATTTACAGGCAGTACACTAAATATTTTTTCACATCTTGGACTGAAGCCTACTCTGTTTGAGGTGTAGCTTCGCCCCTGGCTATGCTAAATTTGAAATCGAGCGTTCGTCGGGTTCACCTTCCGATTAGTATTTAATTTGATCGAGCAAGTGGTGGCAATCTACTCGATATGATATGCTTTTAGCACATCTTGTCGAGTCCAGGGTGGATGGATATTCTGTTCACACACATCGTTACAATTGTTGGAATTAATCTTGTCACCTTAAGTATATTTTAGTTACAATTGTTTGCATGGCATTATGGCCTTGTCACGTCAAGCGATGGGCGTTGCATGTGGAGAGGAAATGCTTTTAAGGATGTGAAGAGGCGGGGACGGGCCGGCCGTTAGCTGGCCCCATGGCCCATGGGAAAGGTGAGGATAAAGGGTCGGCCGACCCTCTATCCACAGATATACGGATCGGCCCGTTCTTGGCTGCGATGGCTAATAAGCATGGCTGCAGTGGGGACCGAGGAGATGGGCTTAAGTAAAGATGGCTCATTACATGCACAAGATGGACTGTGAGATGGGCTAAAGATGGCCCGTTACATGCATAAGATAGAGTCTGTTTCCCTCTTAAAAAGATAGGATCATTTGATGCTAAAAGCAAAACTGAACATTTGACTTCATGGTACAAAAACAACTCTCAGAAGTTCATATAATCAGATGCCCTAAAACTAAATATTTGACTACTGAGTACAAACATCCACCAACACGGCAATCATCATCCTTCACAAATACCAAGTAAGCATCAACGTGATCTAAACAATTTCAAGTTCCAACAAATCGGTTGAAGATTTGGATGGCTTGTTTTCATCACTGCCGTTAGCGCAAACCTCACTCTCTGAAAATTCAGCAAAAGAGCTTCTGAAAATAGAAAAATAGCTTGTGAGCAAAAGAGATCCTGACAAGAAAGTTTACGAGTACTTCAAGTCGTGGCGGATCTAGGCCTGTGGTGCTGGGCTTCGTGCTGAGCCTAATATCAAAAGCTCATTATAAAATTTAAAAAAGTACCTTATATATAGTACCAGTCAGTAATCTACATAAAGCCTAGAATAGTTTTGTCCTTACGTTTTCTTAGTGCAGAATAGGCTTATCTGTAGCACATTTCGTCCTTAAGTTTTCTTAGTGCAGATTATGCTTCTTAAGCACTACCTCCACTTATGTTTACGCTAAGATGTATTGATTTTTACAGTGGTAAGGAAAACAAATGAACAAAACAGTATTTTGAAACTGATAACTGAGAGTGAAGCGAAGTAAACACAGAACCCTGGAAAGATTAATAAACTGAAGACTGGTTAACTTGTTAGGAGACTGAACTGGACGGACAGATCTTGAGGCAGCGGCGGGGACGAGGTCGAGGCCACGGTGGGGATGAGCTCAAGGCCGGCATGGAGCTTGTGCTAAGGTTCCTTCCAAGTCCACTATCAGTCAATGCTTAACAAGATAAAAATTTCTGCTTTTGTTACAAATACTTTGCTAACAATGTTAATTGTTTGTTTTGGCTTTGGTACAAAACATACAAAGAAGACATGCACATGTAAATAAGGTGAAGAACTATAGACTATAGTCATCATACAGAATAATGGAGAAAGGATTTTTTTTAAATCTCGTATTTTTTTACACATGAGAAGATCAAATTGATAAAACAACTTCTCAAAAACTAAATCAAAGGAAATATTTTGGAGGTGATTAAAACAACTTCTCTATGTACAGAATACACACCTTTCTAGTTTCTCTTGTGGTACTTCAATTGAAAGTACCTATCACGCTATCCAAGTGAATGCAAGCGGCAGAGAATGAGCGGGGCGGCGTCACGATGAGGATCGGCGGGCGGCGCGTCGATCGTCACGGCGTCACGCGACTCACGCGTGCGGTGCGGCGGCCGGCGGCGGCGCGGTGAAGTGGCGAACGGTCTCGCTCGGATCGAACGGCGCGTCACGGCGGGCGGCGAAGGCGTAGTGGCGAACGGTCTCGCTCGGATCGAACGACGCGTCACAGCAGGCGAGGCGAAGCGAAGCCACGAAGGCGAACCGTCTCGCTGAGCCGCTGAGGAATCGGATTATCGAAACCGTCTCGGTGTCGCTGAGGAATCGGATCGAGCGGTGCGTCACGTGCCCATAGGGTATGCCGGGCCCACCCGGCATACCCCGTAGATCCGCCACTGACCAAAAACTAAAAAACTTTAACCAAAATCCATCGTCTAGGTAGCCGATTAGGGTAGTGCTCCAAACATCTATAGGCTTCTGATTTTTTGCACTATAGCGGCTAAAAAGCACTACTGACTAAAATGCATTATAGCAGATTTAGTTTTTTTCTAAGTAACTAAAGGTCATATCATCACAGACAATATAAAGAAAAAAAGAAAAAAATTAAAAACAAAAAAGATGAAATTCAGAAATCAATATGTTCCAGAAGGTGGAAGTAGAAATCGTTTAGAGCATGAAATAGATTTAGAAGCGAGAAACAGAAGTCGGTTAGAGCATAAAATCGATACGTTCCAGAAACTAGAAGCTGAAGTGATTAGAGCGTGACCTACGTCAAAAGGTAGGCAGGACGCACGTCACCACATCTCTCAAACGGCTCACACGTTCTGCTAAAAAAATATAAAGTTATATCGTCATATATAATATAAAAAATTAGAGAAAAAATAACAAAATAACTAAAAAAGAAATTAAGAAGACCAAAAAACACAAGCTGAAAACAGAAGTGTTTGCAGCAAGCCCGCGTTATAAGGCAGGCAGGCGGCACGTCACCAGATCTCTCAAACGGCTGTCGCGACTAGCTGTATCCTTTAAGAAACGGGGCAGCACTAGCTTCGCCACTGACGTAACAAGTAACGTCCGGAAGGGCAGCGTGTCCTGCATTCTTCTCATCTTCTACGTCTGTTTTCTTTTTTATCGAGACTCATCTTGTACGCAATGACGTGAAGAAACATTCTCTCACTAATCTAATACCATAATTTGCACCATCGTTTTGCCACTCCCATGCAGCGAGATAGAAGAAATAACAAGGACTGTGTTCAGATAAGAGCGTATTACGCACCAGAATTTAGCTTAGGTTTAGACTTAATTCCTACCGAATCCTTCGCTTCACCCAAACGAAGGCATGAAATGTTTTTATACGCTTATAGGCCTGAAAACGTCTTGTCGAATAGAACATTTGTGAGTGGAGGACCTGCGCGAAGTTTGTTGCAGAGAATCCTGCCAAAAGGGGCAGACACCGCGAAATGAGCAACCGTGGGCCCAGAAATGAATTTTTAGCAGCTGATGCGTTCCTATTGACATAACTAGAATCATAGACGCGGCGCCACGCCGCGTCAGCCACCGTACGTACCAAAATAAAAGAGACGATAATTCGTGAGGAGTTTGTAAAAAAACCGGGGGCAAAAACGTATTTTCGGAAAAGGCAAAGGGGCTATTCGCAAAAAACGAGGACCTGTAAAAAAAACCGGGGGCAAAAAAACATTTTCGAAAAAGCAAAGGGTCTTTTTTGGAAAAAACCGAGGACCTGTACGTAAAAAACGGGACCCGTGCGCAATTTCCAAAACCGCGGGGGGCCATCCTGCAAAGTGGAGGGGCCAAAAAAATATTCCAGGGACCTTTTTGTGAGAACCAAAGACCTGTACGTAATTTCGGAAAAACAGAGGGGCTTTTTCGTAAAATGGCTCACCAGACCGTACCGAGATTCCCTCGGCACGCGTCGGGCGAGCGGGCGCGCGGGGCGACGTGGCGCTGCTCTCCGCACGAGCATTCCGCGGGGTATAAGGATATGAGGATGGGTGGATTTCGACGTCCCAACAAACCGAATGGATCAAGGTAGCTGGAAACTTCGTTAAACCGTCCTGTCAACGGGCCTGTTCGTACTGTTCATACTGGTCGCGATGAACGGCTTTTAACTGTGATGATTTTGAAAGAAATAAATAAATAGTAATTGAAGGAAGTGATTTTTAAAAGAAGCAAATAAGTAGTAAAGAAAATTAGAAAAAATACGTGTGAGATAGGAATGAGATAAGTGAGTTGCGTGATGCCTTCGTAATCTTCTGCTTTATTTTCAGAGCAAGATGAAATTAGAAGAAGTAAAAATACTATTTTAAAAAATTAGATATTATATTAGCTTCTAGCTTCTCTAAGTAGAAAGTTAACATGGACAGTGCTAGGATAGACGGCTGAATGATGAAACCTAACGCCTTTTTATCCCCAATAGTGGGATTCAAATCCTCTGCAATGTTTCAATTACTACAGGGTAGAACAGGACATAGAACTGCAGCATAATACTGTAGCAAACATTGCGTCGTTCTACAGCAGCGATTTGTGATTCAGTGCTCGATCTGGGGCAAACATGCGATCAACGCATAAATGCATATATCACTGTGCTTCTCTGATAGTTGCTGCTGCTGCAGACTGTAGAGGTTCCTCGTCTCCCCAGAATGACGATAAAGAAGCAAAACAACGGAATGCTCCTTCAGTACTACTCGCAATCGGTTGTGCGCCCCAAACTTATACGCCTATAGGGATTATGATGGATTCTGTAAAATTATACGGTTTTCCACAAAATCTAAACATGCACTTACGTTTATTCTGTTTCAATTAGGGAAAGGAACAGTGTTACAGATTAGAAAAGATGTTAGTAGTCTAATTAACCAAGCTATTGCGTTAATATCTGTGTGCGTTCTCGAGTTATGAGCATACAGTATGTGAGGAAACATCACCAAGGCTAATTGTCAAAGAGTAAAAGGTCATCAGTAAAAATAACTTCAGTTATACCTTATGTAACACCCCAGCCAAACAATGGCCTGAAATGCTACCAAACTAACAACATAATAAAACTATGCTAAGGCATTCTATAAAATTTCGGCAGAGCCTCCTTTGTTTATTGATAAAAATGAAGTTCTAACAATATTATCAAAAGGTATGAATAACCGCAAGCAAAGTAATTTGGCTACTAAGCAGGAACATCTATAAAACTTAAGTAAAGCACGGAAGCAATATAAAGAAGTTCTAATCCATTATTACATCTTAATCTGAAGGTCATAATCAAATACCACTTGAACTAATCAACAAATAATAATTAGAGTTCTCTATCTTCTCCATGGTGAATATTTCGTGCAAGTGCAACAATACTAATCCTCTTTATTCCCATGCATCTTGACCTCGTGAAGGTACCTAAAATAAACAAACAACAACAACAAAACAACAAAGAAGAGTGAGTCCAATGACTCGGCAAGTATAATCAGTAACAAATGCAAGCATGAACATTAACTCTCAAGTTAAACATATTACATATGAATTTCATGCTATGCATTATGATCAAAAGTCCATTCTCTCTTCGCATTTTACCGGTAATGCGGAGTGAGCATCCGTCAATAATTCCCACAACGGTTGGGCTTCTTCACAATTATAAACTCATTAACTACACCATCATAATCATTCTAATAATCCTTGCAAAGTACCCCATCATGATGCTCCAATAAAATTGATCAAGATTCCCATACTTTCAATAATTCCAACGTTCCAGCAAAATGAACGTAACACTCATGAACCACAGCTAGGTTCTTCTAGTTGCAACAATAAAACTATTTAGCCCCAAGGACAACATCTTCTTTAAATCAAATCCTCATCGAGAATTATTCAACGAACAATTTATCACTCCAAGAATCTCAAGTATCTTGATACCCACAATCTCACCGGACTAATCACAAAACCACACCAACCGGTTGCCATACACATCTTAAAGGTCTTTGCAACCCAAAGCTGCGTACCCTTTCTTGGAGAAGCAAAGAAGAAAATTTCAGCACAAGGTCCATCTGCAATAAACACAAAACCAAGAAAACAAAGATCTTGGACAACAAAGGATAAGACCACAGCTGAAGGCGCATGCCTCCTCGAGACGAAAACATCAAATCTCAACCAATACGAATACAGTATTGTCATTTGAGCTCCAGAAACTCTTAAGCAGTGAAAATAAGAAGTCAAACACACTTCACAAAGATTGCACAACTTGACTTCAACCTTCAAAACTTTTATCAAACTTTCCTTTTAACAAAGAGAACAACCTTCTTTGAATACGGTATCACCTTAACAATTCCAATAAAAGAAGAGTTGAAGACCACAACACATTAATTCTTTAAGAACTAATTAAAATCCTCAACACGACACTTTGCTTAAAACAATTTCAGCTACCACATAAATCATGAGATCAAAGATCGCATACACACTATCAAAACTTTTGATTTAAATAGTACCAAGGAATTTATTCAAATTCTTCTATTTAATGAACCTTCAACATTACCATCATAACCACAAATGGACCAACATACTAACATCAGAATAATACATTCTTAACAAGCATCATCATATCCTCAACTCCTTCATAAACTTTTCCAAAAGAAACATAAGAAATCATTGCATCATGTTTCTAATATCTAAGTAAGGTTGCAACTACTTGATCTAGGAGAACCTAGTGCATAAGCCACATAAATAGAACAAAGCTCTTAAACAAGATGATACTAGAACAAGATAATCTCAGAAATCATGCTAGTATAAATTTCTTACTAGATTTCATATATTCCATTCTTTATTGGTGCTCAACGCTAACTTAGCACCAATTGATTGTACTCTATTCACTATTGGCAATAATTGATTATTATTCGGTCATAACAACATTCATGATCCTAACTCCATTTTACAATTATAAGACATTCATGAGCATAGATTTTGTATCCTACCTTACATTCAGAAATTAGAATGGAAATGACTTTAAACTTCAATGATACCAGCTCGTAAGACAAGTTTCTACAAGTCAATGCATCAACCTTCATCTATTCCTTTATACGTATTTCAACAATTTAGCATTGTAAAGATAGATGAAATCAGCAATTGTGCATGCTCATAAAGCATCTAAATAAAAGACATGTTAAGGGTCAATATTACCAAGGTAATATTCTAACACCTCCTTACTTAATTATTCCAAGCGGTCGGATTAATTACTAAAGACAAAGATAATTCAATTTGTCCAACATGATAGAAATTCAATAATCATAATAATCATTCTAATTCTTTTGCACACTCCTCAATAACTCCATGAGTTCTTGTCATGAATAGACAACTTCTTAATCGTAGTTCTTCTCAAAACTATTACAAGGCAATATCAAATTAAACCACTACACTTCCAAGGATACTAGTAAAAGAAATTAATTATACACTACGCTATCATATCAACTTAATAATTCAAACCTTATGAATTAGTTTATATGATTACCACCTTCCACTTAAGCATAGCAAAACAATCATAATGGATTTTAACACTCTCTTTCAAAAAAAAGAGGAACAATAACTTCAACGCCGAGATAAAGGAATACATAGATCCAAAACTTTCACATAACACCGAGTTTTGCAACTTCAAAATTTGCACTAAAAAATAAAACACCAAGCGAACCAATGAGCCATGATTCGCAACAGGACAAACTCCCACGAAGGAACTAACCTTACAAATCAACATTAAGCACGGTAGCAAAGTATCTCAAGAGTCAGGAAAGAAACCATAAGCTGTTTCAAGGAGCAGTGAGACCAATTGCATACCCTCAAGCTGCAAGAACCACAATCTCAAAAGAAATTCATTAAGCGCAATCGACCAAGAATTAGCTGGAATCAACTTGAGGATATTAATAACTTTTCTAAGAAACTCACCCAACACCTACAATTAAGTTACCGAGGTAACTACATTGCTAATCCTTATACTACACCCAAAGGTAAATCGGCAATGCCAAGGTAGCACATCACAACATCTACATCATCTCATTGACTATTCCCACTCATAATGATCATAGGAGCAAATCATAATCATACAAGATTATCAATAAGCATACAAGATTATCTCATAATGTAAATCATCAATACAACATGTCAAAAGCATAAATGCAATGCTTGACCCATCCCATCCCACGTGCACCGGTGTGTCAATTTAATAATTTAATTACCACGGACCTAAAGCCCGCTCGATACCAATCTGTAACACCCCACCAAACAATGGCACGAAATGCTACCAAACTAACAACATAATAAAATTATGCTAAGGCATTCTATAAAATTTCGCAGAGCCTCCTTTGTTTATTGATAAAATGAAGTTCTAACAATATTATCAAAAGGTATGAATAACCGCAAGCAAAGTAATTTGGCTACTAAGCAGGAAACATCTATAAAACTTAAGTAAAGCACGGAAGCAATATAAAGAAGTTCTAATCCATTATTACATCTTAATCAAGGTCATAATCAAATACCACTTGAACTAATCAACAAATAATAATTAGAGTTCTCTATCTTCTCCATGGTGAATATTTCGTGCAAGTGCAACAATACTAATCCTCTTTATTCCCATGCATGCCGACCTCGTGAAGGTACCTAAAATAAACAAACAACAACAACAAAACAACGACAAGAGTGAGTCCAATGACTCGGCAAGTATAATCGTAACAAATGCAAGCATGAACATTAACTCTCAAGTTAAACATATTACATATGAATTTCATGCTATGCATTATGATCAAAAGCTCCTCTTTCTCATCTCTTTCGCATTTTACGGTGACGCGGGTGTGCATCCGTCAATGCACACCCATGCCTGCACCCAGTGCAGGGACCAATGCCCACACTCCGCAAGTGTGGGGACCTCGATCTTGATCACCGCATGATCAAGACTTCAACAATTCTCAATATGATGCATATGTGAATGTATCAAAAGATAACGAGCATTCACCATACTACGCATCAACCAATCTCATAAATGTCATAATGTAAACAGAACATAAATAGCATTCTCAATTCATCACTTACTCATACTCACAATTTAAACAGTCATGATTCAACCATCATCCAAACAATTCAACAAATCCATAAACACACAGATTTTCACATCACAAATATACTTGCCTCAACCGCGAGAAAATGAAGAACACGTAGAAGGCACAACCCCGAATCCGCTCTCCTCCTGAATATTTAATTAATAATTACCAACATGACAGTAGCGGGTTTCTAGATATAAAATAACAGCAACCCCAATTAACCCAACAATTTATCTCAATTAAATCCCCAACTCCCCTCGGCCAAATCTGCCCAACCACAGACAGCCGACTTCCAAAAATCATAACTTTCAGTACGTAACTCCAACTTAAGCGTTCTTGGACTCTCTGGAAAGATAATTAAATTATCTACAAACACATAGTTGGGGAGACTCTCTGATTCTGCCATTAACTAGCCGATCCAAACCCTTTTCTAAAGCATCAATATTCACGTCGGACTCTCTGGACAGCGCACTAAAACAGTCATAACTTTCACCCAGAAACTCGAATCCGGACTTCTTTACCTCTATTGAAAGCTAAGAAACTTATCTACAACTTTCCCAATTTGAAGGACTCCTGAATCGCCACTATTTCCGTCGCACAAACCGATCTACTAAACTCTGTCCAGAACTACCCGATCTGCAGAACAGTCGCACTAGAAAATTCATAACTTTTGCTACACAGATCCAATAATGTGTTCTTGTACTCCCTGGAAAGATAATCAAACCCTCTACAACTTTCTAGAAGGAGTCCAGACCTGAATCCCAACGAAACTAGATCAAAACCGCGAGAAACAACTCATCGTCCCAGCAACCCAAAAACCGACGAATCTAACTCGATTAAAACCAATCTAGAGACTACCAGGGATTACCCTTGACGACACAACAGCGAACACGTCGGCGAACACGACGAACACGGCGACGAACACGCCCGCGATCTCCTCCTCTCTTTCCTCCGGATCCACGCGGTGCAATGACGAGCGTCGGCGACGGCGCACGGGGAGGAGCGACGACGATGAAGACGACGACGGCGCACCGGAAGAAGACGTCGGGGCAGCACGGGCGGCGGCGGCTGGGGTGGAGGCGCAGGGGTGGAGGCGCAGGGGTGGGGGCTGCCTAGGGTTTAAGAGGTGGCCTCCCTCCCTCTTGGGCCAAGAAAACCCACCGGCCAAGGCCTAGGCCCAGGTTGTCTTAAATTTTCATAAAACCCCTCAAAACTCTTATAAATTTAATTATTTCACAAAAGTCCCTCTCTCTATTAATTAAACAATTAATTAAACAATTTCCGGGGTATTACACCTTACGAACTAGTGTAATCTATAAAGAACAGTGAAAACAAGCATCTCTAGACCCCTCACATCCACAAGAACTCAAAAGAACATTGAAATTAACAAAAACAAGTTCTGCATAAAGCACCTTAATAACTAATAAACAAGCTTTTCTAGGTGCTCACAGCTACAAAAACTCAAAAGAGCATCGAAGTTAATAAAACCAAGTTCGCATAAAACACCTTAAATTAACAAACAAACTCTCCTACGACAACTCGACAAGTACTCTACAACACACGAAGAAGAATCACCAAACACGAGGGAGCAGCAAGGCAACCATGCAAGTCGACCTCCGTCCACGGCCGGCGAGGACGCCGACGTCGTCGACCCCGTGATCGGGTTGTTGTGCTGGTAGTACCACGGGAACCACGGCAGGATCGGGTTCGGCGACGGCGAGCAGAGCCCACCGGGATCATGTTGTCTGGCGGGGCCAAGTACCCCGGCATGACCCCCGACGGTGTCAGCTGATAGCTCCCCGGCGGCGGCGGTGGGTAGCTGCGGCCGAAGCCACCGACACCTATTGCCGACATCGGTGGAGGGTAGCTCATGGTTTCGGAGGTTGGTGGCGGGAGGCACAGTGCAGGCGGTTCGGCGTGTCCGCCACCGTCGTGCTAGTGAGCACGGTGACCATGCCGAGGAAGAAGGTGAGCAAGAAGGGCCTAGACATGGCGACTACGTGTGCGTGCGAGCGAGAGAGAGAGTACTTATGGTTTGATAGTTGTTGCCTTGTTGGGCGGTGGTTGCACCGATGGCTTTTGGTTATTGGGACATTTGGTGCTAAACGAGCTTGTGTGTTTCTCACGACGCAATCATTCACTTGCCATGAGAGAGACCTAGCGAGAGGGCTAAACAGTTTGTGGTGCAAAGAAATCTAAATGGTTTGTTATATATGTTTGGTACACCCGTCTAATTGTTAGGGCCTGTTGTAAAGCTTAGATAAGAACGACAGGTGCAAGGAAACTCTTTCTATCTTAAACACCAATTACAAAGCATATCTTGCTCGCCAAGAATGGTATAATCTTCTCGTGGTTTGCCTCACCAAAATTCTGTTAAAAGAAAAGTTTATGAGTATTAAAAGCAAAAGTAGTTATTAATAACTTAGGGCCAATGCGTTTCTTTACTACTTTAAAACAGGGAAATTTAGCATTTTCCATCCTAATGATCTATGTTTGAGGATTTGCCATAAAAAAGATTTTTCTCGATGGATTACCACTCCAAAGACCAAAATAGCTAAGATTTGCTACTCTCCGTATATTCTAATATATTTTCTTTTCCTTTGGTCCACAATTACATGTGCGCAGACAGCTTTTTGCCCCCTCTCCTTTCTCGTCTCCCATCTCTTCTACCCACGCTATGCTGATAGGTGATGCCTATGGACTAATTTTCATTAATCTTAAATTATTGGAATTCATTTATTTTTGGAGGCTAACATATGGGACCCCACACGTCGGGATTTTATTTTGTTAAAATACTAATTGTAAACAGAAATTTACTAGCCCTTGGTGTTCACAGGGAGGAGGCAAGGTGGAACAAGACCCTTGATGTGTGGGCCCAGGCCCGTGCGTCAGTGGGAGGACGAAATATACATTCGCTATGGGTAAGCGTCAAACCTGTGGGGGACAAGTTGGCCAGCATGTAGACGGACGAGAAAGTGAGAACAGTAGAAGGCCGCAACCAGATCTTGGCCCAAAATGCTTCAAGGATTTTAAAATGATTTTCAAATTGATTTAAATGTAGAAAATGGATTTGGGCTCTTAAAAATAGCAAAAGACTTCAAAAAATTTCAGAAAATTCACACATCCGAGTACAATGGTTGAGGCTTGGTGCAGGCCAGGAAGGAGCTCAAACAGCTGCCTCGATAGAGTTGACGTCGTGTCGCATGCCGAGCATCGTCGACAGTTGTAATAGACCTACATAACCTAGGTTGAGTCGAACTGCTGATTCGATCGCACCAGCTAGGGAGATATGTTGGTTGAGCCGTGGTGCTAGCAAGAACGCTATTCGTCCTATGTCATTTGGTCTTTTGCATTGAATCCTTTTGTCATCGATTCATTCGTGAGCAAGACAGAATGCATTGGGCACTAAAAACCATATTCAAATTGGAATTCAAATCGAATACAAGTAACGTACATGTTTTCCTTGTGAAATCTAACCCAAAATTTTAATCATCGATAACTAAGTCGTTAGACAATTGTTAGAGTTGCCCATCGTGGGGAGATCTTTTGTAAACCATATAAAGTCATGACATTTATAGCAAGATCGACGGTGCTGGGTCATGTCATTAGTTGCATGAGCATATAGTTAATAATTTCATATATGAATCATGACAACCAAATTTACATCCATCAATGCATCATAATGAATGAACAAATAATAATAATAAAAAACTATTGAAATTACATGCAATATTTACATAAAACCCCTGCACCTTCCTTAGCAAGGAAGCAGCTGGAAAGCAAGTAGCCAACCGAGTCCTCCCTGGGCTGTCCAGCAGGATCCCTCTTTGTAGGCCACTTGTGCACAAGTGGAGGAAGAGGGAGGTGGCAAGCTGCATGCTTAGGCATGCATGCATGCCACACACACCCCTTCTCTCTCTCAACAAATTCCACCCTCCTATATATAGACACACTTCCATTTCTGCCATTTGATTGCCTCTGTCTTAAGCCACTTGTCCCTTTCCTCTTTTCCTGCTAGAGGTACCAATCATTAACTTTCAATCCACTTTAAGTTTCAGCATGTAGTAAATCAATTGCTTGTTGCCATGTTTTATGTTTGCCATTGTTTAGTATTTGCAATACTTTGTCCATTTGATTGTAGATACGTGGCCACTCTGACTGTATTTCTAGTTTTGGTAAATACTAAAAAATTGACAAGTATGATTCATATAGATGTCTATTTACTACTCATTGTACAACTGGTAAATTCTTGTCCAACGGTAATAATATGATTAGAAGGTTTGTTGTTAATTTTTCTAATCTTTTCTACTATTTTAGATTCTTAACAAGAAGAGAATAGTAACTAAATATGTGCATGTCCACCAGACAAGCAGGCACATTGGTTAATGTAGAAACGACTAGAATAATGCAATGATACTGCATTACGGTGTTATACTGGTATTAGATTAGTACAAAAGAAATAGCCTAAAATTCACAAACATAGCTCTTTGGTAATCACAATGACCACTATTGTTCATCTTTAGACTATCACAATAGCTTATCTTGTATTTTCTGTTCACACTCAAATTTGAGAACACATATATACTACTTTTAACACAACACACCGCATTACCAACAACCCAATACAGGTGCATACAATTGAAGTTAATGATGATTTAGCAGACAATTCATACATATGTAATTGCTGCTCAGTAAGCTCCTGTCCCATAATTGTTTGGCAAACTTTGAACTGTGAAATTGTTTGCTTGAATTGGGCATCTGAGGAAGATTCCAGTAGAAGGGAAAATGGGACAAGAGAATAGTATGGAGTAGCACACACCTGCACACACACTAGTAGAATTGGGAGTTGAAGTAGAAGCTTGCATGTTACCGGTGTGGACACGGTGACCGAGCATATACGGAGACGGCCATCATGCTCCAAGGCGCTTGGCGCTGTGTTGGAGACATGCGTTAGCATAGTTTGCAGCTCACCCAAGTGAGAGTGTGAAAAAGTCAAAATCTAAATATTTTGTTATGTTGGTGTAGTCGCCTAATTATTAGGATCCATTTGGAGCAAGGAAATTTTAAATCTTAAAAAGAAACTACAAGAAATAAGTCTATTTCTCAAAATCTAAATATTTTGTTATGTTGGTGCAGTCGCCTAATTATTAAGATCCGTTTGGAGCAAGGAAATTTTAAATCTTAAAAAGAAACTACAAGAAATAAGTCTATTTTACCCCCTTTAATGCTTAAGTTGATCTAACTTTCAACCTCCAAGCACGAAACCAGACAACCTACAACCATAAAGTCCTGAAACCAAGTATTTGACCCCCGTGCACAATCCACCCTCTCATGAATGCACGGCGGTGATTGAAGGTAGAATGTGGCGATTGTCTGCTTGGGGCCATGAATAGGGGGTTGTGGAGGCTATTGAGCTTACGCGGCATGCGGATCTGAGGAAGAAGATGGAAGCGATTGTCCTAAGGTTAGTGCTCCCTTTGTTTCTAGGGTTAGGGTTTGGGTAAAAATGGGGTAGTTTGCATGAGATTTTGTCTGTTCTGATGGAAAAGAATTATTTTAAAGAAGGAAGTGCTTCGATTCCATTTCTTTAAGACTAGGGATTGGATTTGTCGTGGGGACAGTGAGGTCTTTAGTACACAAAAACTATTTTGTTAGCATAGTTTATCTATAAATGGGAGCTTGTTTGCACTTGAATATAGCATAGTTTATTTGCGCAAGGGTTGTTGACTCATGTCCTTTTTGGATGCATGTAGGTTAGTTTAGCCGGATTCCATGGATGTGCTAGACCAGGTCACGATTAGATTTCATTTTGGTGGGGAGTTTTTTCACCATGGGAAGATGCAGTATTACTGCGGTTGTTCTGAAGGAATGTCATTACTATAGGGGAAAAGGGATGTTGCTACACTGGTGTTCCCATGTAAAGACTTGTTAAATGGGCTAAGAGTCTTGACAAATGACAAGGCATGCAAGTTAATGTCAGATTGCACTACAGAGGGAGGGGTTGCAGATATATTTGTCGAGGCACTACATGTGCAGGACCTCTCAGATAATGAAAAGGACAATGAATTTGTGTGCAGTGATTTTGAAGATGAACTTCAATCAATTAGACCTATTGAAGTTGCGGACAACGATGAATTAAAAATTATTGCTCCCAATGAGGTGACCCCTATCTTGTCCTCTCCAATGGACAAAGAGATGGATCTGGCATTTTTTAGGAAATTTCTATGGGCAAAGTAGCAGTGAGAACAACAAGTTAGTGGTGAAAGCATTAGTTGGAGGTGAAGGAAGTGATGAAGGACACGATAGCTCAGATAGTGAGTTCATGCCTTGTGATGACTACTCATCAGAGGAAGATGAAGATGTAGCTGAGATCAAGAAGAACTTCAAGCAGTTTAAGAAGAAGTTGAAGGATAGACAAGTGGCTAAACTTGATAATACATCTATGGTGAGAACTCCAAGAGACAAAGTGGTGCAGCTATGGGTAGGTTACTTGATGACGTCAATGGGACACCTTATGCTAACTCCAGTGATAATGAAGAATCATTCTATGAGGAAGGGAGTTGTGGGGAATTAGTGAGGCATCAATAAAAGTATCCTAGATTTGACAGGAAGGCTAAAGCACCTAGATTTACTTTGGGAATGAAATTCAGTGGCAAGAAATTATTCAAGGATGCCATAATCACACATGTGATGGGCCTAGTTGTCCTTGGCAAAAAAGAAGTTCATCAAATTCATCAAGGACGAGGGAGATAGGGTTAGAGACAAATGTGATGGGCCTAGTTGTCCTTGGTTTTGTCTGTTGGCAACCACAAGCAGGACAGAGATTTGGCAGATAACTAGCTTCAGGGATGAACACACATGCTCTGATAGAAGGGACAACAAACTAGTGATATCTACTATGATTGCAAACAATTATGAAAGCTTGATAAAGACAAATTCAGCATAGAACTTGCATCACCTCAAGGCCATTGTATAGGAAGATATGTTTATAGATGCTAGCTTGTCCAAGTGCAAGATAGCAAAGGCTATAGTGATCAGGAGAATTATAAATTCTAGGAAGGGTGAGTACAATGGAGTGTTTGACTACCAAGAAGAATTGTTGCGGAGTAACCTTGGAAGTATAGTTGTGGTCAAGCTTGATTTTTAGTAGCCTATGTTTTGAAGATTCCATGTCTACATAGATGCATGTAAGAAGGGTTTCCTAGTTGGGTGTAGGAAAGTAATTGGCTTGGATGGATGCTTCTTCAAAGGTCAAACAAATAGAGAATTGTTGTATACCCTTGGGAAGGATGCTAACAACCAGATGTATCTAATTGCTTAGGTTGTGGTAAAGGAGACAAATGAGACGTGGGATTAGTTCTATTATTTGCTATTCATAGATCTAAACCTTTGAGATGGTGATGGTTGGGTGATCAGATCAAATCAACAGAAGGTATGCCTAACTTGCTGCACATTGTTGCATCCTTTTCTGCAATTGCCATCTTAATGAAAACTCCATAAATACTGTAGGAAATTCTGGCTGCAGTTAAGTTGGTAATAACATCTATAATCATTTGACAAGTGGATCGTTGAGGCAATATTTCTTCCTGTCATAAGTATGTTTGAGGCAATTAGGTGTAAGGTGATGGTTACGATTCAAGTGAATAGTTCTAAGGTAGAAAGGTGGCAAGGTGCCATTTGTCCCAACATTTTAAAAATGTTGAAGGCATACATAATTGAGTCTGGTTTCTATAATGCCATATGCAATGGAAAAGATTCATATAAGGTAAAGCATCATGACTCTAGATGGACAGTGATGGCAATTATCTGGCCTTCCATGCCCTCATGCAATTTCGTACATTTACTTCAAGACAAACACATTAGATGAGTACATTGCAAGCTATTACTCAATAGATGAGTTCAAGAAAACATATGCTTGTCTTCTTGATCCTATTGTGGGCATCCAAAACTGGCCCATTTCTAAGAATCCTAGTCTACTGCCACCAAAATATGTGAAGATGCCAGGCAAACCCAGGGAAGAAAGGAGGAGAGAACCACATGAGGAGCCTAAAAGCACTAGGGTTTCAAAGATTGGCACTATGATTAGGTGCAAGCTATAAAGTGGAACTGAACACAACAAGTCAACATGTTCTCTGAGACCTAGTGCATCTTCTTCACCCCTTCTATTGCAGTCCATCTACTGCTAATGCTACACTAGCTATTGTGGCACGAAAAGCAACGGTAATACCTGTACCTATATCTCATATTCACTCTAAGTACTTACATTGTACTCTTCCTCATAGGTGGTCCTACCTGCTTCACAACAAAGCTCAACACTCTAGGGAAAAGGAGGCAACCAGGCCACCCTAGCAAAACTCAATCCAAGTGGAAGGAGAAGTGTTCTGGAGTAGGTGCTATCTACTCATAGAAAAGTGGCATAACAAGAGAAGATGTAAGTACATTTTCACATTTTGAACCTACATGATATTGTGCTTGCTACTTACATTATTCTCCATCTGCTTGCAGTGTGGGATGCCAATCGAACTCATCATCAAGACTTTGGCCACTTCCATGGTGGCAACTATACAGAGTGGATCAGCATCCATCGACCTGCAGTCTCAGATGCCTCATTCCCAACTAGTTCAAATGGTACCATTAATGACCTCTAGGACTGCAAGTGCACATGTTAAGGCCCAGAAACCTCATAGAAACAAAGCTCAACCAAACACAAGAAATCTTCCACAACTCCTCATATAATGTGATTGGCCTAGATGTAGTACCCTATGTGTTATCTGAAAGACTTATTCTTGTGTTCTTATTATCTGTGCCAAACTAATGGCTTCTTGTTAATTATGTGTGCAGGACTGTGTGCTGCCATGAGCCAAACCGGTGGCCCTTATGTGTTGTAATGAGCCAAACTTGCCAAACTAGTGGCTTCATGTTATCCATGTTGAGCTACCCATGCTATGTCTTTGTATCATTTGTCACAGAAGAAACTTGCTTCATTGTACATACATGCATGCACTAGAACAAATTGGATTCACCACATTTCATCACAGCCAAATCATATCATTGCTAGGATAGAAAGTACTCAATGATACATTGCAACATACAGATATAGAACAACTCAACACTTACAAAAAACAGCAAGTACTACTACAACAAAACATGCTACCATCAACAACATTTTTTATTGTTCTAACTTACGACCTAGCACTAATTCCAACCATTGACCGTACTTTCCTTAAAGTTTTTCCTCAAATAAGCCACCTGTGCACCATGTAATGTGACCAACTCCTCCAATTCATCCCTGCCATCACTAACCAAAGACCTCAAATCCTTGTTCTCCTTCCTCCAATCCTTGACCATGTCGTACAAATTGAGCAACACTTCCTTTAGAAAAGGGGTGGTCTCTTGATCATACCACTGCTAGTAATTCCATCCCCTAACTACATGGGCAAAAAACAACAACAAAATCAAAGCTCAAAATTGCAAATAGTTAAAAGAATCAACCCAAAACTACTCACTCGAGCTCACACACAAGTCAAATACCTCCTCCCAGGGTTCAAATTGCTCCACAAAATCCACCGCCTTCTCATCACATTTGTAATGTATTGCCAGTGTATACTTCAGTGGTCGCTCTCAGTATGGTATGGGGGAGGAGGGGATACCATCCTCGCCACTCGGGTGGGAAGTTGCCGGAGTCGAGTGTGAGCTGTTGGACTTTGTGAGTTTGCTAGACTCAATGCCTGTGCCACCATGACCTAGGGTTCCCGAGTGAATCCCCTTTCCCTTTCGCGCCCTCTCATCAACCCTATCCTGCACCAACTATTTTATTTTGCATGGGGACACCAACCGTGGGCTGACGTGGCATCCAGTGTGGCTCAAAACCGAGGTGGACTGGGCTCGGGGAGGTGTTGAACTACCTAGTTTTGGGACTTCAGGGCTATAGGTTGTCCGGTTTTGTATTGGCGGTTGAAAGTTAGACCAACTTAAGAGTTGAAAGGGGTAAAGTGGACTTATTTCAAACTATAATTATGAGGAAAATCTTTCTGTTGTAAACAATAATTGAAAACAATGGCTGCTAGTAACACATAATCTTCTCAAGTTTATGAATCTTAAAAATAAAAGTATTTATTAATAACTTGGGGACGAATTTTGACACATGGTAATTAGTTTGAGCACTTATCCAAATTATCTCGTCTCTCTTCCTATCCTGTGTTCTATTTATGAAATATCCTAATTAACTGCCTGTCACTATTTATGCCTATAAATGCAATAGCCGGTGTGAGTTTATGAATAACGTTGCAGTGTTTCTAGCGGTTGTGGCTAATAATTGAGGCTATTCATGAAAGTACTTGTTGTACACGACTATACGATGTGCAATCATCTATAATCAAATTAATTACGTAGAAAAAGCATATTTTAGTCACTAAGTACTTGATCAAACAAGGTTGTTGATCATAGGACATTGTTTAAGCCACAAGGATAGCAGGTGATTCCTTAACCCTTCTTTTGCTCACTGTAATGGAACGATTAGAGGAATTCATGAGACAATAATCAATGCTTGTGTGCATATACATGTTATTTGGAAGCAAGAAATAGGAACTTATGCAATGCATGTTCTGGACTGATCATCATGATTAAAAGTTCAAAACTTGCTTGACAACTATAATGGGAGCAACTATAAACTAGACACCTGCAATCATGCTTGCTCACTGGTTGCATGAAATAAAGTACAAAATCCATTAATAGGTTGAATAGCATCTCGTGTTTCACTATCATATACCTATATCATTCACAGATAGAACTAGCAGCATGAGTACATAAATAAATTTCTTAAGTGGACACTATTTAATCTTGCATACACAAGAATTAAAATGGTATGTCGTAATATGTCTCACCAATTCCTTGTCTGAATACACTGGTAGCACATAAGTAGTAGCAGATAGCTTATAGACTCAAATATAATCATGCATAATATATGCTGCTAAAACTGAAAACTACCCAAGAGCATGAAGGGAACCGTACATTTATTTGACAACTATTAAAATCTTTGGATCAGCACAACAGGAATACAACTGCATTACTCGCTAAATGGAATTGAATCGTGTGTTCTGGATGCATGTATGTTGCAATAACATTGAAAAGCAGTAGCTATTTTTATTGATGGGCTCAAGGTCTACGAGGGTGAAATATCAGGTGAAAATGAACACTTTTGTGAAAATTGTGCAAATACCACCAAAAGTTGTAACACCCCCGCCCAAGACTGAGCTTTGAATGCTACTACCAAACACTTTCACTCCAAATTTAAAACTACTATTACAATATTTCAGCAACACCTTTCCTCAATATACTACTCGCAAAAGGCCAAAAGATAATCAACATAGCATCAACAGTTTACACTATAAGAGATTCATGCTAAGAATGAAATTAAACAACACGGATACAAGCTTGGAACCTTTCACTAAAGAATGTTCAAGAAAGCTTGGAACCATCCGCTAAAGATTCAAGACTTCGTGCCCGAGAACATTACCAAACATAGACAACTAGCATCAATATAAGGATAAACAACCGCCTTAGATCATCAACGACTATAAAACACATTATCCGCATATGACTAAATTCTACTACTAAGGACCATTATTAATGCTAACTATCTAAGCATACCATTAAGTCTGAAAATGACAACTAAGAGTGTTATAAGAATAATTGTTTGCTTGTGAAACGAATATGCTGCTCCCGCCTATGCATGTCACCTTCAACATTCATCTAAAACAACAAACAAAATAATGGTGAGTCAAAAGACTTAGCAAGTATATAATACAACAGTAAACATCAATATATATGTATCACCATATTAATTCGAAATTCATTAACTCATTCTTAACATTGAAGCAATGTAGATGATCATTAGCACAACAAACACATATCCTCCCATGTCATTCATATTAACATGTAACAATAACATTAAACATTTCTGAACATCTCTTTACTTCTATTGATGCAATACAATATAGTGCTTGTGCACATGTCTCAACTTCTCTTTAGCATATACCGGTATAACGAAGTATTACACCTGTTGGTATCCACTTAAGCCCACCCTTTTTCAAGAGAGGACCTCAAGCCCATCCTTTTTTATACGGGGACCTCATCTCAACTCCCATGGAGTGCCTACCAAAATAGATCTTACTAAGCCCACTCCCATGGGTTGCCCACAAAAAGTAGGTTTTAAAGGACCACAAAGGTCATATCTTTCCATCATGAATGCTCATTACGCAAATGCAACGTTTCTTTCAATCATTAGTCATTTATCAACATTAATCATTTATCATCATCACCATCTAATCCATAACCATATGAGCACTATAGAAAGCAAATGTAAACATGTAAAATCAGCATGTCAAGTACTTTATTAACATAAAACAGCAAGAGCTAACAACATATGTTACAATTCTATCCTACACTAGCTTTAACCATGAAGAAAGACATGATGATTGGCAATCACCATCAAACGAAGCATTAGCACCGATAACAATCAAGGTACAATACCTCAATACACATCCATAACATGCAAATAAGATCATGTACTTCTACGCTTAAACACATCTCTCTCCCTTATCGCTGATCTACCGATATTGTTGTCCTAGCATTCAAATAAGTATAACTCGCAACCTAGGAACCCAGACATATAAATATATATATATTGTAAAATATACACAAAATTTTCAAACTTTTCCTAGTTATGCAATTTTTTATTAGGTCATCTAAGCCCACGTTTTAAATCCCGAAGGTCAATATAAAATGATTCTAGACATTAGACTTCACAATTTTCATAACTATTTCTATACAACACAAAACAGAGTAAAGGTCATAAGTTCTGAAATATCTAAAAAAAATCTACATCATTTTAGTTATGCCCACAATTTAATTCGGCCATCAATTGGGGCTCACCAAGTCCATCAACACAACTACTACCAATCACTACTATAAGAAGCCTAATATTAGACGGTACATCACAGATGGTTCGCCAAAACTATCAGTATTAAATATAAGCACGACATGCTTTAGTTTAAAGATCGTCGTGTTGCTACGAGGCCAAAAACCGTATGTGAAGAGATAATATCACATATGGTTCATGGTGAGAACCGTCTATGAAGTATCACAGGCGGTTCTTACTAAGAACCATCTGTGATATTGCCAAATATCACAGACAGTTTGTAAAACAAACCATATGTGATACATCACAGATGGTTTTTTAATACAAACTGTTTGTGATAATGAAGTTATCGCAAATAGTTTGTATTAAAAACCGTCTGTGATAATTCTACTATATTAAGTGCACGTAGACCCGTCGTCCCTCTGTCTTAAATTCCAGATCTAGCTGCTGGTTTGAGCTGGAGGCAGGGGCTTTAAGGTGGCAATTTGGTAAAAGGAGACTATTTGGCAAGAGTGATTGTAGATCCATTCATTTCTTGACTACCTATAGTTAGTAATTTGTTTCTAATTGTATTATAATTTAGATCTATTACTTTTGGTGAAAGAAGAATTGAAGATGTTTTAAATCGAGCTAGCTTGATCTAGAGAGAAGTTTATTTCCATCTAGAGAGAAGTTTATTAACCATAGATTTAGATCTAGAGAGAAGTTTATTTACATCTAGCATGGTTTAGGGTTTAGTCAATTCATAGTTTATTTCTACTTAATTTAATTTAATTAAATATTCTTGCTAAACTGTTCATTATATGCATAACGTAGGACCGAAGCTGGATGTACGCTGGGAACCGTGTGAATCAAAAGTACATTAATGGCGTGTCTGCTTTCACAAGAGCTACCGAGGAAGATATATTGAATAAGGGGTGGAATATATGTACTGTCCATGCATTGACTGCGATAATCTAATGATGTTTAATAACCGAGCGCAGATTGAAGCACAGTTCATTCGAAGGGGTTTCAAAAAGGAGTATGCAAAAATTCCACCTAGTTACTCGGCCAACATGAAGAAACTTGTTTTGATGGAAGATTTGAAGTTAGTTGGCATGAAGTCTCATGATTGTCATGTGCTGATGACACAGATGCTCCCTATTGCAATTAGAAATATTTTGCAATTGAAGGTTATGCAATTGAAGAGACCATTGAGTTCTGTGTCGATTACATGGCTCAGATTGAATCGATAGGTGTACCTCGATCTCACCATGAGGGGACGCTCAAGGGTATCGAGACTATCGGAAGGAAAGCAATCACGCCAGATATGAATGCGTATGGTCAAGACTATTTCACAGTCTTGCAACACATGACTGAAGTATCCCCATATATCGACCAGCACAAGGACGTTCTTCGGCAATAGAATCTAGAGTGACCGAATGTTGGATCATGAGAGAACACAATAGTAGGTTAAACTAATGGTTGAAGGAGTGGCTCGCTAGGAACTCGTCAAGTGATATGCTGACATGGTTGGCAAAAAGGTCAATATTTACAGTTGTGATATGGCAAGGATATAACATAAATGAGTACACATTCTATATGTAGGCTCAGGATATAAAGAGCACTAACCAGAATAGTGGTGTCCGTATAGATGCGTTCAGTACTGATGGGTTGAAGAACTCATATTATGGGTTCATAGAGGAGATTTGGGAGCTCGACTACATGCTTTTTAAGATCCCCTTGTTTCAGTACCGTTGGGTCTATCTCCCACAGGTGAAGGTCGACAAGTACGGTGTCACTACCGTTGACCTGAAACTTGTCGGATACAAAGATGAACCATTCGTACTAGCTAACCAAGTTGTTCAAGTTTTCTATATAACCGACCAGGTAAATAAGAAGCGTCACATAGTTCTTTATAGAGAAAGAAGAATTGTCAGAGTTGAAAATGTAGTGGACGAGGAAGAATACAATCAATTTGATGAGTTGCCTCCGTTCGGAAACGGCATAAGGGTAGAGGGAGAGCGTGACGAAAGTGGTTACATACGTGTCAATCATTATGAAAGGCTAATTTTTAAAGGAAATAAGCAAGTGAAATGATAAATGAAATATTTATGTGTCATATGTTCTGTATTTATATTTATATATGTGTATGACACTGTGTGATATATATGTGAATTTGCATATATGTATATGAGAATGTGTGATGGTCGTATATGAGAATGTGTGATGGCTTTGATATATATGTGAATTTGCATTCATATATGTGTATGATAATGCGTGATATATATGTGTGAATTTGCATTTATGTATATGAGAATGTGTGATAGCTGTGAGGATCATCACAGAAGGTTTTTATATTTAACTATCACAGACGGTTTATAGATAAAGCCGTCTGTGAAATAATGCATCATAGACGGTTCGAAAGTCGTCTGTGATGATCTCATATTATTACTGACCCATAAACTCAGATGACTCACGAAACCATCTGTGATGACGTTTTTGAACCGTCTGTGATGACATATTTTACAGTAGTGAATGATGATGGTTTCTGGACAGCAGCCTTCCTAAAAACATAACCTTCAAACTACTTAACCATATAGGAGAGATAAATGGGGTTAGGGTTTTTTTTTGCTAGAATCCACTTTGATTTGGAGTCTAATTTGGACTTGGGTTTGATTACGACTCGACTACACCCACTCTTGGCCCAAAAGCACAAACTAATTAATTTTATCAGACTAACTCACCAAAAAAACAAATTATAGGATGTTATAGTACTAGTACAAAATTTTAAAAATCCTCACCGCTGTAATAGTGTCAATTACTGTTCATCATTGCTGTACAATATTACTGTAACACCCCAGCCAAGCAATGACCTGGAATGCTACCAAACTAACAACATAATAAAGATAAACTAAATTCATCCCACAAAATTTCGGCAGAACCTCCTCTGTTTATTGTCTAATTCAGAGGTTCCAACAAGTATAATCAATGGGTATAATAAACAGTAAGCAACATAATCAATCCTAAGCAAAACTGACTATAAAACTTAAATAAAGAGCGGAAGCAATGTAAAAGAGTTCTAATCCTTTATTACATTTTAAACCTGATAATCACTAAATAAATACCACTTGAGCTAATCAACCAATAAGGATTAAAGTTCCCTATTTCTTCCATAGTGGATAGAACGTGCAAGTGCAACAAAACTAATCCTTCTTTATCCCCATGCATGCCGATCTCATGAAGGTACCTAAAATAATCAACAAACAACAACAACAACAAGAGTGAGTCCAACGACTCAGCAAATATAATAAGTAATAATAAGAACAACCATGAACATCATCTCACAAATTTATCCATCAATCATATAATGAACCATGCTATGCAATATGATCAAAAATCTCTTTATCTCTTCTCTTTCACATTTTACCGGTAATGCGGAGTGTGCATCCGTCAATGCACACCCATGCCTGTACCATCTTGTACAGGGACCAATTGCCCATACTCCACAAGTATGGGGACCTTTAGCCCGTCATGACTTCAACATGACGGGGACCTCAGCGCTTGGTCATCTCATGACCAAGACTTCAATATATCAGCATGATGCATATATGTGAATGTCTCAATAAATAAAAACTTGCATTCACCATATCTATGCATCACAAATTCTCATAAATACTCATCATTGCATACGATCAATAACAATACCAACATAGCAATAACATAATCATGAACACATATATTTATTATCAAAGTCAAACCTCTTCAAACCAACAATCATCAACAATCCATACTATAAATTTAAAACCACAATTATACTTGCCTTAACCGCGAGAAAACGGGGATGAACAGAAGGTGCGGCCCCTGGGATCCGTCCTCCTCCATAACAATAATTTTAATACTCGCTAAGACGACAATAGCAGATCATGGATTAAATAGAAATACCCACAACCTACCCCAAAATATTTGGCTTTGACAAAATCTCCAAATTATTTCGGCCAACTTGCCCACGCCTACAGTCAGTTAACTTCAAAAGTTCATAACTTTTGATACAGAGGTCCAAATAGGACGTTCTCAGATTCTCTAGAAATATAATTAAATTATCTAACAAAAACTATTTGGTGAGCCTCCCAGATTCGGCCATCTTCTACCCGCACTAACCCATTTTCTAAAACATCAACAATCCCGGCTGCTTCTCTGGACAGCGCACTAAAATGGCCATAACTTTCGCCCTGAAATTCGGAATTAGGACTTCTTGACCTTTCTCGAAAGCTAAGAAAATTATCTACAACTTCCCTAATATGACGATCTTCTGATTCGCCCGTTTTCTAATTAATAAAATCTATCTACCGAACCCGTCGGGAAACCCGCCGAGAAACAGAACAGTCGTATTAGAAAAATCATAACTTTTGCTACGCAACTCGGAACGACGCGTTCTAGGACTTCATGGAAAGATAATTTCGTCCTCTACAATTTAGAAGAGGTCCAGATCTGATTCCTTAAGGATCTATCCCAAAACAGCCGTCTAACACGGTCTGTCCTAGCAGTCCAGATTTACGACATTGCTACCATGTTCAAAAATGTTATTCTAATTGGGGAAACAGGGATTACCCTTGTCGAATTGATGAAGAACACGATGAACACCTCACGAAATCCTCCTCTTCTCCTTCTCCTTTTCTTCTCTTCCTCCGGATCCGATTGCCTTGCACGAGAGATCTCCTTTCTCCGCTTGATTGGCAGCAAACGGGAGCTTCTTTCACCAACAATGGAGGGAAGGGGAGGCTGCTGGAGGAGGAGGAGGAGGCGCAAGGGGAGAGGACGGGGTGGCGGCTGCATGGGGGGAGGAGGGAAGAGGAGGGGGCGCATGGGGGGAGAGGGAGAGGTGGCTAGGGTTGGAGGGGTGGCGCCTCCCCTCCCCCCTTGGGCCAAAAATCCCACAGGTCAAGGCCGTGCCCAGTTGTCCTAAAAATTCAGAAATTCCCCTCAAAACTTGTTATTTTATTCTTTTCTTTAAGGTCCATCTCTCCAATTACACAATTATTTATCGATATACTTTTGGGATATTACAATTACATGATGTATTTGTCTTTTTTGTATATCACAAACAGGATTGATTTTGTTCTTGAAATTTTGCATGGATATAGACCATGCACTTACCTATAGATGACAATTTTTTGAGGATTTCTTAAAAATATGTACGAGTACTTTTAGTGGTATTTGCTCAATTTTAACAAAAGTGTTCATTTTCACCTGATATCCCCCCATGTATGATCTCCACTTCATTTTAACTGCATCAAATTAAAGAGTTTGATTAATACTCACATGATGCTTATTGTTTTAATAAGAACAACTAAAAAGAAGATAATCTGTGCACATCTTGATCAATGCAAAGTTAGATCATCACTTGAATGTAAAGTGGTAGATCATAACTAAGCACGGGTACTCTGGCATGTATACCATCACTTGATTTCTATCTGAACACCTAGGGACAAAAGCTAATCACAATGCAATACGAATTGGCCGGTCTCACTGCTGAGCACCAGGCTGCTACATAATTATACTATCCACCCACAATCTCAGAATATAACAATACACAAGCAAAAACAAATAATTGGTCAGGATCGATGCTGATAAACAAACACATTCTTGCTATCTACCATTGATCTTACACTTTTGATAAACATTGCATAAAAGGATGAATGTTTAGATTAAGCATGCAGTACCAGAGAAAGGGAGCAATATCTAGTTTTCCTTTTGTAAAGGGAGAGACTAGCTAGACATGTTTCCCGATTAAAATTTGGTATTTAGAAGAAAAAAAGGCAAGTGCATTAAAATTAGTATCCTAAGAGATGGATGTTATTAATTTATTATTACCATCGAAGAGGTTCCAACCTATTCAAAATGCTCTCACTACTTTCAATACTTACATCATTAATTACCACCAAGATCTTCCAAAAGGGAAAGAGGAAAATATCAAAATGAATGTGTAACCATTTTGCTCACACTCAACTTCCTTCCTGTAGATCTAGATGGAGACCCCAATCGAGTAGTTGGATCCTCCTCACCACCACCGCTGTCTCCTTTGGTGAGTTCAAGCTCTTGTAATTCTTCCTATTATTCTTTTTTTTTTGTTTTCCTTCAGCAGATCTAGATCGAATTTCATCTCTTTATTAAAGATAATCTCTCTTGCAAATTTTTAACTTCATGATATTCTTTATGTATTTGGATATAGATCCTTTTATTTTTCGTTTTTAGGAGGTGATTCTTTAAATAATTGGTTTATTTCATGAGATAGAAGACATTCTTGTTGAAGGTAAATGGTCTTTTGGGTGATTGTTTATGAGATCTTGATGGAGGGATTGATTATAGTTGCTATATCCATGTAAAATATGTAACCTACTGTCAAAATGTTATGAAAAAGAGGATATAATTGTAGTAGTCAAGAAGAAACTCCTCAAATTTAGTTAGTGTTTGGGTATCTTCAGTAAGCTTGCTATCACATATCTAGCTATGCTGCATGATGAAAAACAAATAGATTTTTCTATAGAAATAAACATATATTAGTCCTGAGTATAATAAAATGTGTGATGAGAAACTTTGGTAGCAGGTAGTCTTTGTTATAAAAATTACATGTCAGCTATAAATCTTTACACTTGCAGATTTTTTATAGTGTTATTGTTATTTATAGAGCATTTTCAGCATGTTTCACATAGCATATCAAGCTAACCTACTATTTTATTGAACTTACAATTTTTGATGCAATGTCCATATCCTTGTATGCAATTGTTGGGAAATATTTATAAAACTCAGCGACTATATGACTTCCACTGTCCCACATGTTTGTGAAATGTTTTCTTGGTTGTTTGTGTTGAAAGTAGTTGGTACATGCATATTTCAACATAACTGTTATATATTATGCCTCTTTATATTGTTGTAGCACGGTCCAGTCCACTACTTAGTTACTACTGGAAATTGTTCTTACATATGTCATAAATAATTAAATTACTAGCATTTAAAATGACTAATTTGTATTTTTATTCAGAACTATTAAGTTATAAATACCTTTTGCGTCATTTTGCTTGGTTGACACATAACGAGTCACCAATATATTGACTTGAAATGGATGGTATGCCGACAAACCATTTAGAAGCAATCGTCCGTGTGGGTGATGAGATATTTTCTTCAAGTAGTTATTTTGCTCAATGCGAAGAAGCAGAGCAAGATGCTGCTAAAGTCGCCTATGAGAATTTGTTAGCAAGGGACAACAATTGTGTTGAGTTTGCTGAAGCACTTCACTTGATTAATCAGGTACTAATTTTGGAAATGATTTTCATGTGTTTCATTGTCTGTAACACCCCAGCCTAACATAGGCCTGAAATGCTACTAACTATCCATAATATATCAACAACTAATATCAATTACCTAAAAAATTCGGCATAACCTCCTTTGTTTATTAACGAAATAACAGTTCCGACAAGCATGAATAGCACAAGTTCTAAATAATGAACGGAAGATAATATCAAATGGTACTAAGTCTTTATTACATTTGATCCGATGAAATATAAACTGAACCAATTAAGCTAACAGCCAACAAGATTATCATGATCGTCTTTATTTCTTATTGAAGGAATAGTGCACGTGCAACTAAACTAATCCCTTTTTGATCCCATGTATGCCATTCTCACATTGGTACCTAAAACAAATAAACAAACAGCAAGAGTGAGTCCAACGACTCAGCAAGTATATCAACATCGATAACGATGATCATTAACTGACAAGTTAAACAATTAACATAGAACATCATGCTATGCAATATGATCAAAAGCTCCTCTTTCTCATCTCTTTCACATTTTACCGTGACGCGGTGTGCATCCGTCAATGCACACCCATGCCTGCACCCTCCAGTGCAGGGACCAATTGCCCACACTCCGCAAGTGTGGGGACCTCGATGCTTGATCACCACATGACCAAGACTTCAACAATTCTCAATATGATGCATATATGTGAATGTATCAACAAGATAACATGCATTCACCATACTACGCATCAACAAATCTCATAAATGCCATAATGTAAACAGAACATAAATAGCATTCTCAATTCATCACTTACTCAAACTCACAATTTAAACAATCATGATTCATCCATCATCCAAACAATTGAAGAAATCCATAAACATACAGATTTTCACATCATAAATATACTTGCCTCAACCGCGAGAAAATGAAGAACGCGTAGAAGGCACAACCCCCGGAATCCGCTCTCCTCCTGAATATTTAATTAATAATTACTAACATAACAGTAACGGGTTTCTAGATACAAAATATCAGCAACCCCAAATTCCTCAACAATTTATCTCAATTAAAATCCCCAACTCCCCTCGGCCAAATCTGCCCAACCACAGACAGCCGACTTCCAAAAATCATAACTTTCAGTACTTAACTGCGAATTAAGCGTTCTTAGACTCTCTGTAAAGATAATTAAATTATCTACAAAAACTTAGTTGGGGAGACTCTCTGATTCGGCCATTTACTAACCGATCCAAACCCTTTTATAAAGCATCCAAATTCACGTCGGACTCTCTGGACAGCGCACTAAAACAGGCATAACTTTCGCCCAGAAATTCGGAATCCGGACTTCTTTACCTCTATTGAAAGCTAAGAAACTTATCTACAACTTTCTCAATTTGAAGGACTCCTGAATCGCAACTATTTCCATCGCACAAACCGATCTACTAAACTCTGTCCAGAACTACCCCGATCTGCAGAACAGTAACACTAGAAAATTCATAACTTTCGCTACACAAATTCGAATCACGTATTCTTGTACTCCCTGGAAAGATAATTAAACCCTCTACAACTTTCTAGAAGGGGTCTAGACCTGAATCCCGACGAAACTAGATCAAAACCGCCGAGAAATAACTACTATCCCAGCAGCCCAGAAAACCGACGAATCTAACTTGATTAAAAACCAATCTAGAGACTACCAGGGATTACCCTTGATGACACGACGACGCACACGTCGACGAACACGACGAACACGGTGACGAACACGCCCGCGGTCTCCTCCTCTCCTTCCTCCGGATCCACGCGACACGGCGGCGAATGACGACGAGCGGCGCTCGGGAGAGACGACGACGAAGACGACGCGGCGGCGGCGACGACGAAGACAGAGGCACCACGGCGCAGCGAGGACGACGACGCGGCACGGTGGAGACGGCGCGGCAGCAGGGCGGCGCGGCGGCGGGCGCACGGGCGCGGCTGCAAGAGACAGGCGCAGGGAGGCCTGGGGAGGCGGTGGCGGCTCCTTGGGGTGGGGGCTGCCTAGGGTTTTAAGAGGTGGCCTCCCTCCCTCTTGGGCCTAAAAACCCACAGGCCAAGGCCTAGCCCAGGTTGCCTTAGATTTTCAGAAAACCCTCAAAATTCTTACAAATTTAATTATTTCACAAAAGACCATCTCTCTATTAATTAAACAATTAATTAAATAATTTCCGGGGTATTACATTGTCAGTTGTGTTTTTTTTTTTCAGATTTGTATCAAGATGATTATATATCTAATAGCTAATTGTTGTATCATAAATTATATACTATTTTTCTCACATATCATATTTTCATTTCTTCTCCTGTTAGCATTACATACTTACATTACATCTTGTGCCTTGTTTTTGTTGTACCTAGATTTATTGGATTTACTACGGTAATGACTATAACACTACAATAAGGCACAACGTTGAAATATAGACTCAAATGACCAATGTAATATAAACATCATAATCGAATAAGTGCTTATAATAATTTTCCACACCGCTTAATTTACATTTCTAATATGGACGAACTACACTCTTCTTCCCTCTCTTTGGTTATGTCACTTTCAATTCAGCATCTGTGATTGAAGGGCATTATTCCATTCATTGTTAGTGTTTTGTTAGATGGAATGCATACGAACACTTTTTCTTTTGCATGATATAATTTCTTTGAGTGTGCTCACTTGCCAATAAGGCCATAACTTGCTATAAATTAGTTAGTTAATAATATAATTTACTGATACCTGATGAGCAATCTAACTTTGATTAATACAAACCGGAGTTCGCAGCATGTTATCTTCTTTCAAAAATTTTCACAGTATCCATCTTTGAAGAAGTTGGCTTCTCATATGCTTACTATTTTGCTTCTATTCAGGAGGTGATGCCTTGCAAAGTTATTCTGAATGACTTCCACAAGAGAGCAAAGATCAACGAACCATATTGCTTTGTGGTCAAGCCGAAGGCCCTACTCAAGCTTTCTTTGCATCGGTTTCAGTTAGCGGAACTACCTATACGGGTGAGGTTGCAACCACAGAGGAGCAAGCAAAGGAAAACGCAGCCCGTGCTGCGATCAAGTCAATGCTGGGTACCTAATATATATACTTCATCATTTCATGACTAATAATAACAAAGTCAAAAAACTTCTCTTAATAATTTTCAGATTTAGCATTAACTGTGGGCTTTTAGAACTAAATTGCTATCTATCCATCACAACTCATGGCATTTGATTCATGTTGCAGCAACAAGAAACAATTGCATGCTAGAGATCATCAGCTCAAAAAAACCTACAGCGATAACTGTCCAAGGAGGGCAGCAAAGCCAGACAAATGTCCCTCCTGCCGTGACTGTCATGCCTACTCCTATCTACATACCATGTGCTCCTCATGAACAGATGCAATGGCGCCCTCGTGTTGCGCACATGCCATTTCTTCCTCATGAATAGATGCAATGGCGCCCTTCAGTTGCGCACACACCATCCAATCGAAATGATACAAATTCTACTTCCTACTCAAGCCATACCTGAGCTTTCTGCCAATGCTATTCAAGATGATGACATGCTAGTAGAGGTTGGTTCGTATGAGGAGTCTATAAGTTTGATCGGAAATAAGCGCAAGATGGACCAAAATGAAGGGCCAGAGGGCAAGCAAGCAAGGACTTCCCAGTAACATCAACCTCTCAAGCCTCGAAAATATGCAGTCGATCGAGGTAACTTTTTTATCTTACACTATCAAGATCACATGCATCAAAGAGAAGCACGCAGTTAGAGCTGCCATTTCTTCTTGCGGCATTCATTCCATCTGTGATTAATTTCTGAAACTAGTTTTGTTTAGAAATATATAGTTCGATTAAATGGATGTTTTTTTATTACACTCGTAGGTTGGGGTGAGCATTCTCTGTGCGACCAATAATCATCTGTGGTTCCAAGGGTTTAAGGGAGTGGCATGATTCATCTTAAGTTGGTCTTTTCTGATATCTTTATATTCGCGGCAATGTAGAAGACTATTTGTGGTCGCCATTTTTGCTCTTTGTTTTATTGACGGGACAAAACTGTTACATTCAAGCATATTCTTCTGTAATAGCATGATGACTATGTATCTCTTGTTTAATGCCAATTTGCGCAAACCTACTAGGGTTTTGGATGTTCCCAGCTTGGTGCTTAATTTGTTACCAGAAATGGTAACTCTATGCGTAAGAATGAAATCATACTAAATTATCGCTGACATTCAGCTATGCTCAGTGGCGGGGTTAGGATTTGGTTACACCCCGGGCTTAATATTTAGACTGGACCATGAAAATGTTACCCAAGCTAGACCGAATTTACCGGTCAGTACACTAAATATTTTTCACATCTTGGTGAAGCTACTACTGTTTGAGGTGTAGTAGCCACAGCTATGCTAAATTTGAAATCTGACGCGTTCGTCAGGTTCACCATCCGATTAGTATTTAATTTGATCAGGCAAGTGGTGGCAATCTACTCTGATATGATATGCTTTTAGCACATCTTGTCGAGTCCAGGGTGGATGGATATTCTGTTCACACACATCGTTACAATTGTTGGAATTAATCTTGTCACCTTAAGTATATTTTTGTTACAATTGTTTGCATGGCATTATGGCCTTGTCACGTCAAACAGTGGACGTTGCATGTAGGAGAGGAAATGCTTTTAAGGATGTGAAGAGGGCGGGACGGGCCAGCCCGTTAGCTGGCCCCCATGGCCCATGGGAAAGGTGAGGATAAGGGGTCGGCCCGACCCTCTATCCACAAGATGCTTCTGGATCGGCCCGTTGCTGGCTGCAGTGTCTAATAAGCATGGCTGCAGTGGGGACCAGGGAGATGGGCTTAAGAAGTAAAGATGGCTCATTACATGCACAAGATGGACCTGTGAGATGGGCTAAAGATGGCCCGTTACATGCATAAGATAGAGTCTGTTTCCCTCTAAAAAAGATAGGATTTGTTTCAGTGCTAAAAACAAAACTGAACATTTGACTTCATGGTACAAAAACAACTCTCAGAAGTTCAGATAATCAGATGCCCTAAAACTAAATATTTGACTACTGAGTACAAACATCCAGCCAACACTGGCAATCATCATCCTTCACAAATACCAAGTAAGCATCACTGTGATCTAAACAATTTCTGATGTTCCAGCAAATCAGTTGAAGATTTGGATGGCTTGTTTTCATCACTGCCGTTAGCGCAAACCTCACTCTCTGAAAATTCAGCAAAAGAGCTTCTGAAAATAAAAAATAGCTTGTGAGCAAAAGAGATCCTGACAAGAAAGTTTACGAGTACTTCAAGTCGTTGGCGGATCTAGGCCTGTGGTCGCTCGGCTTCACCCGGCCTAAGATCAAAAGCTCATTATAAAATTTAAAAAAGTACCTTATATCTAGTACCAGTCAGTAATCTACATAAAGCCTAGAATAGTTTGGTCCTTACGTTTTCTTAGTGCAGAATAGGCTTATCTGTAGCACATTTCGTCCTTAAGTTTTCTTAGTGCAGATTATGCTTCTTAAGCACTACCTCCACTTATGTTTACGCTAAGATGTATTGATTTTTACAGTGGTAAGGAAAACAAATGAACAAAACAGTATTTTGAAACTGATAACTGAGAGTGAAGCGAAGTAAACACAGAACCCTGGAAAGATTAATAAACTGAAGATTGGTTAACTTGTCGAGACCGAATCGACAGACAGATCTTGAGGCAGCGGCGGGACGAGGTCGAGGCCACGGTGGGATGAGCTCAAGGCCGGCATGGAGCTTGTGCTAAGGTTCCTTCCAAGTCCACTATCATCAATGCTTAACAAGATAAAATTTCTGGTTTTGTTACAAATACTTTGCTAACAATGTTAATTGTTTGTTTTGGCTTTGGTACAAGACATACAAAGAAGACATGCACATGTAAATAAGGTGAAGAACTATAGACTATAGTCATCCTACAGAATAATGGAGAAAGGATTTTTAAATCTCGTATTTTTTACACATGAGAAGATCAAATTGATAAAACAACTTCTCAAAACTAAATCAAAGGAAATATTTTGGAGGTGATTAAAACAACTTCTATGTACGAATACACACCTTTCTAGTTTCTCTTGTGGTACTTCAATTGAAAGTACCTATCCCGCTATCCAAGTGAATGCAAGCGGCAGAGAATGAGCGGAGCGGCGTCACGTGAGGATCGAGCGGGCGGCGCGTCGATCGTCACGGCGTCACGCGACTCACGCGCGCGCGGCGGCCGGCAGCGAGGCGCAGTGAAGTGGCGAACGGTCTCGCTCGGATCGAACGGCGCGTCACGGCAGGCGAGGCGAAGGCGTAGTGGCGAACGGTCTCGCTTGAATCGAACGACGTGTCACAGCCGGCGAGGCGAAGCGAAGCCACGAAGGCGAACCGTCTCGCTGAGCCGCTGAGGAATCGGATTATCGGAACCGTCTCGGTGTCGCTGAGGAATCGGATCGAGCGGTGCGTCACGTGCCCACAGGGTATGCCGGGGCCCACCCGGCATACCCCGTAGATCCGCCACTGACCAAAAACTAAAAACTTTAACCAAAATCCATCGTCTAGGTAGCCGATTAGGGTAGTGCTCCAAACATCTATAGGCTTCTGATTTTTTGCACTATAGCGGCTAAAAAAGCACTACAGCAGCTAAAAATGCATTATAGCAGATTTAGTTTTTTTCTAAGTAACTAAAAGGTCATATCATCACGGACAATATAAAGAAAAAAATAAAAAAATTAAAAACAAAAAAGATGAAATTCAGAAATCAACATGTTCCAGAAGGTAGAAGTAGAAATCGTTTAGAGCATGAAATAGATTTAGAAGCGAGAAACAGAAGTCGGTTAGAGCATAAAATCGATACGTTCCAGAAACTAGAAGTTGAAGTGATTAGAGCGTGACCTACGTCAAAAGATAGGCAGGACACACGTCACCACATCTCTCAAACGGCTCACACGTTCTGCTAAAAAATTATAAAGTTATATCGTCATATATAATATAAAAAATTAGAGAAAAAATAACAAAATAACTAAAAAAGAAATTAAGAAGACCAAAAAACACAAGCTGAAAACAGAAGTATTTGCAGCAAGCCCGCGTCAAAAGACAGGCAGGCGGCACGTCACCACATCTCTCAAACGGCTGTCGCGACTAGCTGTATCCTTTAAGAAACGGGGCAGCACTAGCTTCGCCACTGACGTAACAAGTAACGTCCGGAAGGGCAGCGTGTCCTGCATTGTTCTCATCTTCTACGTCTGTTTTTTTTTTTTATCGAGACTCATCTTGTACGCAATGACGTGAAGAAACATTCTCTCACTAATCTAATACCATAATTTGCACCATCGTTTTGCCACTCCCATGCAGCGAGATAGAAGAAATAACAAGGACTGTGTTCAGATAAGAGCGTATTACGCACCAGAATTTAGCTTAGGTTTAGACTTAATTCCTACCGAATCCTTCGCTTCACCCAAACGAAGGCATGAAATGTTTTTATACGCTTATAGGCCTGAAAACGTCTTGTCGAAAAGAACATTTGTGAGTGGAGGACCTGCGCGAAGTTTGTTGCAGAGAATCCTGCGAAAAGGGGCAGACACCGCGAAATGAGCAACCGTGGGCCCAGAAATGAATTTTTAGCAGCTGATGCGTTCCTATTGACATAATGGGTGGATTTCGACGTCCCAACAAACCGAATGGATCAAGGTAGCTGAAAACTTCGTTAAACCGTCCTGTCAACGGGCCTGTTCGTACTGTTCATACTGGTCGCGATGAACGACTTTTAACTGTGATGATTTTGAAAGAAATAAATAAATAGTAATTGAAATTAACAAAAACAACTTCTGCATAAAGCATCTTAATAACTAATAAACAAGCTTTTCTAGTTGCTCACAGCTACAAAAACTCAAAAAAGCATCGAAGTTAATAAAACCAAGTTCTGCATAAAACACCTTAAATTAACAAACAAACTCTCCTACCGACAAGTCGACAAGTACTCTACAACACACGAAGAAGAATCACCAAACACAGAGGGAGCAGCAAGGCAACCATGCAAGTCGACCTCCTGTCCACGGCCGGCGAGGACGCCGACGTCGTCGACCCCGTGATCGGGTTGTTGTGCTGGTAGTACCACGGGAACCACGGCAGGATCGGGTTCGGCGGCGGCGGAGCAGGCCCAGCCGGGATCGCGCTGTACGGCGGGGCCAAGTACCCCGGCATGACCCCCGGCGGTGTCAGCTGATAGCTCCCCGGCGGCGGCGGTGGGTAGCTGCCGCCGAAGCCACCGACACCTGTTGTCGACATCGGTGGAGGGTAGCTCATGGTTCCGGAGGTTGGTGGCGGGAGGCACGGGTACGGGCAGTTCGGCGTGTCCGTCATCGTCGTGCTGGTGAGCACGGTGACCATGCCGAGGAAGAAGGTGAGCAAGAAGGGCCTAGACATGGCTGACTACGTGTGCGTGCGAACGAGAGAGAGAGAGTACTTATGGTTTGATAGTTGTTGCCTTGTTGGGTAGTGGTTGCACGATGGCTTTTGGTTATTGGGACATTTGGTGCTAAACGAGCTTGTGTGTTTCTCACGACGCAATCATTCACTTGCCATGAGAGAGACCTAAGCGAGAGGGCGAAACAGTTTGTGGTGCAGGCGAAATCTAAATGGTTTGTTATATATGTTTGGTACACCCGTCTAATTATTAGGGCCTGTTGTAAAGCTTAGATAAGAACGACAGGTGCAAGAAAACTCTTTCTATCTTAAACACCAATTGCAAAGCATATCTTGCCTGCCAGTAATGGCATAATCTTCTCGTGGTTTGCCTCACCAAAATTCCTGTTAAAAAGAAAAGTTTATGAGTATTAAAAGCAAAAGTAGTTATCGAGACTCATCTTGTACGCAATGACGTGAAGAAACATTCTCTCACTAATCTAACACCATAATTTGCACCATCGTTTTGCCACTCCCATGCAGCGAGATAGAAGAAATAACAAGGACTGTGTTCAGATAAGAGCGTATTACGCACCAGAATTTAGCTTAGGTTTAGACTTAATTCCTACCGAATCCTTCGCTTCACCCAAACGAAGGCATGAAATGTTTTTATACGCTTATAGGCCTGAAAACGTCTTGTCGAATAGAACATTTGTGAGTGGAGGACCTGCGCGAAGTTTGTTGCAGAGAATCCTGCCAAAAGGGGCAGACACCGCGAAATGAGCAACCGTGGGCCCAGAAATGAATTTTTAGCAGCTGATGCGTTCCTATTGACATAATGGGTGGATTTCGACGTCCCAACAAACCGAATGGATCAAGGTAGCTGGAAACTTCGTTAAACCGTCCTGTCAACGGGCCTGTTCGTACTGTTCATACTGGTCGCGATGAACGGCTTTTAACTGTGATGATTTTGAAAGAAATAAATAAATGGTAATTGAAGGAAGTGATTTTTAAAAGAAGCAAATAAGTAGTAAAGAAAATTAGAAAAAATACGTGTGAGATAGGAATGAGATAAGTGAGTTGCGTGATGCCTTCGTAATCATCTGCTTTATTTTCAGAGCAAGATAAAATTAGAAGAAGTAAAAATACTATTTTAAAAAATTAGATATTATATTAGCTTCTAGCTTCTCTAAGTAGAAAGTTAACATGGACAGTGCTAGGATAGACGGCTGAATGATGAAACCTAACGCCTTTTTATCCCCAATAGTGGGATTCAAATCCTCTGCAATGTTTCAATTACTGCAGGGTAGAACAGGACATAGAACTGCAGCATAATACTGTAGCAAACATTGCGTCGTTCTACAGCAGCGATTTGTGATTCAGTGCTCGATCTGGGGCAAACATGCGATCAACGCATAAATGCATATATCACTGTGCTTCTCTGATAGTTGCTGCTGCTGCAGACTGTAGAGGTTCCTCGTCTCCCCAGAATGACGATAAAGAAGCAAAACAACGGAATGCTCCTTCAGTACTACTCGCAATCGGTTGTGCGCCCCAAACTTATACGCCTATAGGGATTATGATGGATTCTGTAAAATTATACGGTTTTCCACAAAATCTAAACATGCACTTACGTTTATTCTGTTTCAATTAGGGAAAGGAACAGTGTTACAGATTAGAAAAGATGTTAGTAGTCTAATTAACCAAGCTATTGCGTTAATATCTGTGTGCGTTCTCGAGTTATGAGCATACAGTATGTGAGGAAACATCACCAAGGCTAATTGTCAAAGAGTAAAAGGTCATCAGTAAAAATAACTTCAGTTATACCTTACGAACTAGTGTAATCTATAAAGAACAGTGAAAACAAGCATCTCTAGACCCCTCACATCCACAAGAACTCAAAAGAACATTGAAATTAACAAAAACAAGTTCTGCATAAAGCACCTTAATAACTAATAAACAAGCTTTTCTAGGTGCTCACAGCTACAAAAACTCAAAAGAGCATCGAAGTTAATAATACCAAGTTCTGCATAAAACACCTTAAATTAACAAACAAACCTCCTACCGACAACTCGACAAGTACTCTACAACACACGAAGAAGAATCACCAAACACAGAGGGAGCAGCAAGGCAACCATGCAAGTCAACCTCCTGTCCACGGCCGGCGAGGACGCCGACGTCGTCGACCCCGTGATCGGGTTGTTGTGCTGATAGTACCACGGGAACCACGGCAGGATCGGGTTCGGCGGCGGCGAGCCCACCAGATCGCTGTTGACTGGCGGGGCCAAGTACCCAAGATGACCCGGCGGTGTCACCGATAGCTCCCGCGGCGGTGGGTAGTCGCCGAAGCCACCGACACCGTTGTCGACATCGGTGGAGGTAGCTCATGGTTCCGGAGGTTGGTGGCGGGAGGCACGGTGCAGGCAGTTCGGCGTGTACGCCACCGTTGTCTTGGTGAGCACGGTGACCATGCCGAGGAAGAAGGTGAGCAAGAAGGGCCTAGACATGGTGACTACGTGTGCGCGAGAGAGAGAGAGAGAGAGTACTTATGGTTTGATAGTTGTTGCCTTGTTGGGCAGTGGTTGCACCGATGGCTTTTGGTTATTGGGACATTTGGTGCTAAACGAGCTTGTGTGTTTCTCACGACGCAATCATTCACTTGCCATGAGAGAGACCTAAGCGAGAGGGCGAAACAATTTGTGGTGCAGGCGAAATCTAAATGGTTTGTTATATATGTTTGGTACACCCGTCTAATTGTTAGGGCCTGTTGTAAAGCTTAGATAAGAACGACAGGTGCAAGGAAACTCTTTCTATCTTAAACACCAATAGCAAAGCATATCTTGCCTACCAGTAATGTTATAATCTTCTCGTGGTTTGCCTCACCAAAATTCCTGTTAAAAAGAAAAGTTTATGAGTATTAAAAGCAAAAGTAGTTATTAATAACTTAGGGCCAATGCGTTTCTTTACTACTTTAAAACAGGGAAATTTAGCATTTTCCATCCTAATGATCTATGTTTGAGGATTTGCCATAAAAAAGATTTTTCTCGATGGATTACCACTCCAAAGACCAAAATAGCTAAGATTTGCTACTCTCCGTATATTCTAATATATTTTCTTTTCTTTTGGTCCACAATTACATGTGCGAAGACAGCTTTTTGCCCCCTCTCCTTTCTCGTCTCCCATCTCTTCTACCCACGCTATGCTGATAGGTGATGCCTATGGACTAATTTTCATTAATCTTAAATTATTGGAATTCATTTATTTTTAGAGGCTAACATATGGGACCCCACACGTCGGGATTTTATTTTGTTAAAATACTAATTGTAAACAGAAATTTACTAGCCCTTGGTGTTCACAGGGAGGAGGCAAGGTGGAACATGACCCTTGATGTGTGGGCCCAGGCTCGTGCGTCAGTGGGAGGACGAAATATACATTCGCTATGGGTAAGCGTCAAGCCTGAGGGGGACAAGTTGGCCAGCATGTAGACGGACGAGAAAGTGAGAACAGTAGAAGGCCGCAACCAGATCTTGGCCCAAAATGCTTCAAGGATTTTAAAATGATTTTAAAATTGATTTAAATGTAGAAAATGGATTTGGGCTCTTAAAAATAGCAAAAGACTTCAAAAAATTTCAGAAAATTCACACATCCGAGTACAATGGTTGAGGCCAGGAAGGAGCTCAAACAGCTGCCTCGATAGAGTTGACGTCGTGTCGCATGCCGAGCATCGTCGACAGTTGTAATAGACCTACATAACCTAGGTTGAGTCGAATCTGGCGATTCGATCGCACCGCCTAGGGAGATATGTTGGTTGAGCCGTGGTGCTAGCAAGAACGCTATTCGTCCTATGTCATTTGGTCTTTTTGCATTGAATCCTTTTGTCATTGATTCATTCGTGAGCAAGACAGAATGCATTGGGCACTGAAAACCATATTCAAATTGGAATTCAAATCGAATACAAGTAACGTACATGTTTTCCTTGTGAAATCTAACCCAAAATTTTAATCATCGATAACTAAGTCGTTAGACAATTGTTAGAGTTGCCCATCGTGGGGAGATCTTTTGTAAACCATATAAAGTCATGACATTTATAGCAAGATCGACGGTGTTGGGTCATGTCAGTAGTTGCATGAGCATGTAGTTAATAATTTCATATATGAATCATGACAACCAAATTTACATCCATGAATGCATCATAATGAATGAACAAATAATAATAATAATCAATACTACACAATAGCCTTTTAGTTTAGTCCCTCAAAAAATAAGTGTTCATCATGTCATTAGTTGCATGAGCATATAGTTAATAATTTCACATATAAATCACGACAGCCAAATTTGCATCCATGAATACATCATAATGAATGAACAAATAATAACAATAATCAATACTACACAATAGCCTTTTGGTTTAGTACCTCAAAAAATAAGTGTGCATTAATTTTAGCCCCTAAAAATTATTGAAATTACATGCAATTTTTACATAAAACCCCTGCGCCTTCCTTAGCAAGGAAGCAGCTGGAAAGCAAGTAGCCAACCGATTCCTCCCTGGGCTGTCCAGTAGGATCCCTCTTTGTAGGCCACTTGTGCACAAGTGGAGGAAGAGGGAGGTGGCAATCTGCATGCTTAGGCATGCATGCATACCACACACACCCCTTCTCTCTCTCAACAAATTCCACCCTCCTATATATAGACACACTTCCATTTCTACCATTTGATTGCCTCTGTCTTAAGCCACTTGTCCCTTTCCTCTTTTCCTGCTAGAGGTACCAATCATTAACTTTCAATCCACTTTAAGTTTCAGCATGTAGTAAATCAATTGCTTGTTGCCATGTTTTATGTTTGCCATTGTTTAGTATTTGCAATACTTTGTCCATTTGATTGTAGATACGTGGCCACTCTGACTGTATTTCTAGTTTTGGTAAATACTAAAAAATTGACAAGTATGATTCATATAGATGTCTATTTACTACTCATTGTACAACTGGTAAATTCTTGTCCAACGGTAATAATATGATTAGAAGGTCAGTTGTTAATTTTTCTAATCTTTTCTACTATTTTAGATTCTTAACAGCAACAGGGAATAGTAACTAAATATGTGCATGTCCACCAGACAAGCAGGCACATTGGTTAATGTAGAAACGACTAGAATAATGCAATGATACTGCATTACGGCGTTATATTGGTATTAGATTAGTACAAAAGAAATAGCCTAAAATTCACAAACATAGCTCTTTGGTAATCACAATGACCACTATTGTTCATCTTTAGACTATCACAATAGCTTATCTTGTATTTTCTGTTCACACTCAAATCTACTTTTAACACAACACACCGCATTACCAACAACCCAATACAGGTGCATACAATTGAAGTTAATGATGATTTAGCAGACAATTCATATGCTCAGTAAGCTCCTGTCCCATAATTGTTTGGCAAACTTTGAACTATGAAATTGTTTGCTTGAATTGGGCATCTGAGGAAGATTCCAGTAGAAGGGAAAATGGGACAAGAGAATAGTATGGAGTAGCACACACCTGCACACACACTAGTAGAATTGGGAGTTGAAGTAGAAGCTTGCATGTTACCGTGTGGACACGGTGATCGAGCATATCTGGAGACGGCCATCATGCTCCAAGGCGCTTGGCGCTGTGTTGGAGACATGCGTTAGCATAGTTTGCAGCTCACGCAAGTGAGAGTGTGAAAAAGTCAAAATCTAAATATTTTGTTATGTTGGTGTAGTCGCCTAATTATTAGGATCCATTTGGAGCAAGGAAATTTTAAATCTTAAAAAGAAACTACAAGAAATAAGCCTATTTCTCAAAATCTAAATATTTTGTTATGTTGGTGCAGTCGCCTAATTATTAGGATCCGTTTGGAGCAAGGAAATTTTAAATCTTAAAAGAAACTACAAGAAATAAGTCTATTTTACCCCTTTAATGCTTAAGTTGATCTAACTTTCAACCTCCAAGCACGAAACCAGACAACCTACAACCATAAAGTCCTGAAACCAAGTATTTGACCCCCGTGCACAATCCACCCTGTTTTTGAGTCATGCTGAATGCCACGTCGGTCCGTGATCGATGTCCCTTGCTGATTGCACTCCCGATATGAAACAATAGGCCTTAAGTACCCTCTCTCTCTACCCCACACACTCTTCTTCCCAAAAATCCCCACCCTCTCATGAATGCACGGCGGTGATTGAAGGTAGAATGTGGCGATTGTCTGCTTGGGGCCATGAATAGGGGGTTGTGGAGGCTATTGAGCTTACGCGCATGCGATCCGAGGAAGAAGATGGAAGTGATTGTCCTAAGGTTAGTGCTCCCTTTGTTTCTAGGGTTAGGGTTTGGGTAAAAATGGGGTAGTTTGCATGAGATTTTGTCTATTCTGATGGAAAAGAATTATTTTAAAGAAGGAAGTGCTTCGATTCCATTTCTTTAAGACTGGGGATTGGATTTGTCGTGGGAATAGTGAGGTCTTTAGTACACAAAAACCATTTTGTTAGCATAGTTTATCTATAAATGGGAGCTTGTTTGCACTTGAATATAGCATAGTTTATTTGCGCAAGGGTTGTTGACTCATGTCCTTTTTGGATGCATGTAGGTTAGTTTAGCCGGATTCCATGGATGTGCTAGACCAGGTCACGATTAGATTTCATTTTGGTGGGGAGTTTTTTCACCATGGGAAGATGCAGTATTACTGCGGTTGTTCTGAAGGAATGTCATACATAGAATGTAACAAGGTTTCTCTTCCTGAGGTTATTGGACACCTAAAGGACCATTGTACTATAGGGGAAAATGGATGTTGCTACACTAGTGTTCCCATGTAAAGACTTGTTAAATGGGCTAAGAGTCTTGACAAATGACAAGGCATGCAAGTTAATGTCAGATTGCACTACAGAGGGAGGGGTTGCAGATATATTTGTCGAGGCACTACATGTGCAGGACCTCTCAGATAATGAAAAGGACAATGAATTTGTGTGTAGTGATTTTGAAGATGAACTTCAATCAATTAGACCTATTGAAGTTGCGGACAACGATGAATTAAAAATTATTGCTCCCAATGAGGTGACCCCTATCTTGTCCTCTCCAATGGACAAAGAGATGGATCTGGCATTTTTTAGGAAATTTCTATGGACAAAGTAGCAGTGAGAACAACAAGTTAGTGGTGAAAGCATTAGTTGGAGGGGAAGGAAGTGATGAAGGACACGATAGCTCAGATAGTGAGTTCATGCCTTGTTATGACTACTCATCAGAGGAAGATGAAGATGTAGCTGAGATCAAGAAGAACTTCAAGCAGTTTAAGAAGAAGTTGAAGGATAGACAAGTGGCTAAACTTGATAATACATCTATGGTGAGAACTCCAAGAGACAAAGTGGTGCAGCTATGGATAGCTTACTTGATGACGTCAATGGAACACCTTATGCTAACTCCAGTGATAATGAAGAATCATTCTATGAGGAAGGGAGTTGTGGGAATTAGTGAGGCATCAATAAAAGTATCCTAGATTTGACAGGAAGGCTAAAGCACCTAGATTTACCTTGGGAATGAAATTCAGTGGCAAGAAATTATTCAAGGATGCCATAATCACACATGTGATGGGCCTAGTTGTCCTTGGCAAAAAAGAAGTTCATCAAATTCATCAAGGATGAGGGAGATAGGGTTAGAGACAAATGTGATGGGCCTAGTTGTCCTTGGTTTTGTCTGTTGGCAACCACAAGCAGGACAGAGATTTGGCAGATAACTAGCTTCAGGGATGAACACACATGCTCTGATAGAAGGGACAACAAACTAGTGATATCTACTATGATTGCAAACAATTATGAAAGTTTGATAAAGACAAATCCAGCATGGAACTTGCATCACCTCAAGGCCATTGTATAGGAAGATATGTTTATAGATGCTAGCTTGTCCAAGTGCAAGATAGCAAAGGCTATAGTGTAATACCCCGGAAAATGTTTTATTAATTGCTTAGTTAATAGAGAGGGACTTAAGTGAAAAGATTTATTAAAAGAGTTTTGGGGGTTTTCGAAAGTTAAGACAACTGGGCTTGGGCTTGGCCTGTGGGATTTTCTAGGCCCAAGAGGGAGGGAGGCCACCACTTAAAACCCCGCAGCCCCCACCCCACGCCCACCCCTCGCGCCTGCGCCTGCAGCCGCCGCCGCCCCGCGCCTTGCTGCCGCCGCCGTTTTGCCGCGCGCCGCCAGGCGCCCCTGCTGCCGCCGCCGTCTTCTCCGTGCCGTGTCGCCGCCCCGCTGCGCCGTGGTGCCTTCGTCTTCGCCGCCGCCGCCGCCGCCGCCTTGTTCCCGGCGCCGTCGTCGACGTTCGCCGCTATACCGCGTGGATCCGGAGGAAGGAGAGGAGGAGATCGCGAGCGTGTTCGCCGTCGTCGCCGCCGTGTTCGCCCTCGTGTCGTCAAGGGTAACTCCGCTGGTCCTCTAGATGAGTTTTAATCAAGTTGGATTTCGTCTGTTTTCTGGACCGCCGTGACAGTTTGGGTTAATGGGCTGTTCTGGGTTAGATCCGTCAGGATTCAGGTCTGGACCTCTTCTATAAAATTGTAGAGGACTTGATTATCTTTCCAGAGAGTGCTAGAACGCGTTATTCCGAGTTGTGTAGCAAAAGTTATGAATTTTCTAGTGCTGCTGTTCTGCAGATCGGAGTAGTTCTGGACAGAGTTTAGTAGATCGGTTTGTGCGACGGAAATAGTTGCGAATCAGAAATTCTTCATGTTAGGAAAGTTTTAGATAATTTTCTTAGCTTTCCATAAAGGTCAAGAAGTCCGGATTTCGAGTTTCTGGGCGAAAGTTATGCCTGTTTTAGTGCGCTGTCCAGAGAGTCCAACGTGAATTTGGATGCTTTAAAAAAAGGGTTTGGATCGGTTAGTAAATGGCCGAATCAGAGAGTCTCCCCAACTAAGTTTTTGTGGATAATTTAATTATCTTTACAGAGAGTCCAAGAACGCTTAATTGGAGTTACGTACTGAAAGTTATGATTTTTGGAAGTCGGCTGTCTGTGGTTGGGCAGATTTGGCCGAGGGGAGTTGGGGATTTAATTGAGATAAATTGTTGGGTTAATTGGGGTTGCTGTTATTTTATACCTAGAAACCGTTACTGTCATATTAGTAATTATTAATTAAATATTCAGGAGGAGAACGGATTTCGGGTTGTGCCTTCACGCGTTCTTCATTTTCTCGCGGTTGAGGCAAGTATAACCTGCTATGATTAATCTGTGTGATTGAGTGATGATATGAGTGGTGTTTGAGTTATGAATGCTTTACCTATGAATTTGAGTAATGTTCTGAGTTGTTAATGCTATTTATGTTTTGTTTACATTATGGTATTTATGAGATTTGTTGATGCGTAGTATGGTGAATGCATGATATCTTGTTGATACATTCACATATATGCATTATATTGAGAATTGTTGAAGTCTTGGTCATGTGGTGATCAAGATCGAGGTCCCCACACTTGCGGAGTGTGGGCATTGGTCCCTGCACCGAGGGTGCAGTGCATGGTGTGCATTGACGGATGCACACCCGCACACGGTAAAATGCGAAAGAGATGAGAAAGAGGAGTTTTGATCATAATGCACAAGATGAAATTCATATGTAATATGTTTAACGTGAGAGTTAATGTTCATGCTTGCATTTGATACTGATTATACTTGCCGAGTCGTTGGACTCACTCTTCTTTGTTGTTTATTTGTTTTAGGTACCAATGTGAGAATGGCATCTATGGGATCAAAAGGATTAGATTAGTTGCACGTGCACTATTCCTTCAATAAGAAATAAAGGCGATCATGATAATCTTGTTGGCTTGTTAGCTTAATTGGTTCAGTTTATTTTCCATCGATTAAATGTAATAAAGACTTAGTATCATTGGATATTATCTTTCCGCTCATTATTTAGAACTTGTGCTATTCATGCTTATTTAAACCGCCATCCGGTTAATAAACAAAGGAGGTTATGCCAATTTTTAGGTAACCTATATTAGTTGTTGTTTTATTGTGGATAGTTAGTAGCATTTCAGCCTATGTTTGGCCGGGTGTTACAGTTGGTATCGAGCGGTCAGAGGTCCGTCGAGTGAAAATATTAAATTTGACACACCGTGCACGTAGATGGGATGGGTTTTGCATCGCATCTGTATCATTGCTGTTGTTTCGATAATTAATTGTGTGTCATGTGTGACTCTATATTTATTTATGTTATATAGAGATGGCAAGGGGTAGAGGCCGTGGTCGTGGTCGTGGCCGGCAGAGCGCCGGACGGAGCTGTGCCAGTGCCCCCGCCATTGAATGAATCACGCCGAGAGGCCATCCGGTGGGATCGAGAGGAAGAGGTTGCTTCACGGTTCAAGGAAACCGCTCCACCCCCCGCACCTGTGAGCCGCGCCTGCGGTCATTCCTGCGGCCTTGCCGGCGGTGGGTGTGATGGGTCTGCATCAGTGGAATGCGTTGAGGTTGGATACTTTCGATGGACTAGGGACGCCAGTTGATGCTGCTAACTGGTTGCGTCACATAGAGAGACATCTAGAGGTGTTGGGGCTACCATCTGAGCAGCAGGCTCGGTTTGTGGCCTTTCAGTTGAAGGGGCAGGCGGATCTCTGGTGGGAAGGAGTCCTGTCAGCTAGATCCGCTGCCTTAGGGCCAGCGACTTGGGAGGTGTTCTCGGAGCAGTTCAGGAAGAGGTTCTATCCTGACTCATTTGTGGAGAGGATGGAGGTTTCATTGAATGATTACAAGGTGGCAAGATGTCGTGTCGAGTACGAGGTGGGATTCCACAACATAATCCGCTTGCACTTTGTGGCTACCAATGAGGTAGAGAAGGCCAAGAGGTTCCGCAGAGGACTTAGGCAGGAGTTTCGACAGGTATTGGGAGCTTTGGAGCTCCGTGACTTTAGCTCCCTGGTGGAGCAAGCGAGAGGCATGGAGTTAGAGATGCAGCTTGGGGAGGGACTGCATGGGACTGGTGGTCATGCGACTCCGGAGAGTACAGAGAGTAGCCAGAGGAAGAGTTTTGGCAGTGGTGGGTCGGTGGCTAAGCCGGTTCACAAGAAGTTCAAGGGTCGAGAATTCTTTCAAGTCTAAGTTCAACAAGTCCCAGGCGTCTTCCACTTTTCGTCCTTCAGCTGGTGTTCCGATGGTACGTCCGGTCCCGGGTCAGGGGATGAAATGTTTCAAGTGTGGTGAGGGACATCGTGCGGCAGAGTGTGTTTGGTCGGGAGCTTGTCGCCATTGTGGTCTGGAGGGCCACAAGGCAATGGTCTGTAAGCGTAATCCCGCCAGCATCATCAAGTGGGAGCCAGTTCAGGCAGCTCAGTCAGCGCCAGCAGCTTCTTCCCGGGGGTCAGTGCAGATGCTAGCAGCTGCCCCTACTCAGACTTGGGCGCCGACCCAGTCTCACTACCCTTCTCCGGAGGATGCCTCCAGGTACTTTTGGCCGCCTCCTCCTGCGGCGTTGTTTCCAGCAGTGGCGCCTTCAGCTCCTCCTGCAGTGGCGGCTCCGCCATATCCGGGTGTTGCGGCGCCCGGCACTCCAGCGTCAGTCTCCTACGCCTTGCCGACGGCTGAGCCGGCAGGTCGTCCCGATGTGGTGATAGGTACGCTTTTGGTGGACTCAGTGGAGGCTTATGTTCTGTTTGATTCCGGAGCTACTTTCTCTTTTGCTTCCATAGAGTTTGCTAGTCGGGCCAGGTTGAGTTTGCAGTCTATAGCTCAGTCTGTTTTGGTTCATTCACCGGGTGGAATTCTTTCTAGTTCAACAATCGTCCGGGTTGTACGATTACCATAGATGGAGAATATTTTGTTGCTAATCGATGGTTATGAGGATGGAGCCGTTTGATGTTATTTTGGGAATGGATTGGTTGCATAGTTACCGTGTTGTCATATCTTGTTTTGGAAGACAAGAACTTTGCAATCGCCGTCAGGCCAAGAGTTAGTGTTTGGGGTAGTGCACCCTCCTGCACACCTAGTGTGTTGGCTAGTCTTTTTCCGGTAGTAGAGCAAGAAGAGTGGATTTTTTTATCCCTTGTGGAAAAGCCAAATTCCTCTTTGATTGCAGAGCGATTCGGTGGTCCGGAATTCGTGGACGTTTTCAGCAGAGTTGCTGGGATGCCACCTCCGTCCGGTGGAGTTCAGAATTGACTTGGTGCCGGAGCACGACCAGTTTCTATAACTCCGCACCGCTTGGCTCGACTGCCCAAGAAGAGTTAAAGAAGCAATTGGATGATCCAAGGCAAAGGATCTTATCCGTCCGAGTGTGTCTCCGTGGGGAGCACCGGTGTTATTTGTCAAGAAGAAAGATGGGAGTTGGCGCATGTGTATTGATTACCGTGTTCTCAATCGCTAACCATCAAGAATAAGTATCCTTTACCCAGACGAGGATTTGTTTGATCGGTTGAGGGAGCTAAGGTATTTTCAAAGATTGATCTCCGCCGGGTACAATCAAATTCCGTCCGAGAGGAGGACATTGAGAAACGGCGTTCTCCACGAGGTATGGGCATTTTGAATTTAAAGTTATGTCTTTTGACTAACAAATGCCCCGCCGCTTTCATGGAGACAATGAACAGGATGTTACATGAATATTTGGACGACTTTGTGGTCGTATTCATTGATGATATCTTGATTTATTCCAAGAGCGAAGCGATCATGAACAAGATTCGAGACAAGTGTTGGCAACACTAAGAGAGCATAAGTTTTATGCGAAGCTCAAGAAGTGTGAGTTCGGGTGACCCGGTGGGGTTCTTGGGTCACATCATCGCGATAAAGGAGTCTCCGTTGATCCAAGTAAAGTTTCTTCGGTGGTGGATTGGGAGAGGCCGACCAATGTCAAGGAGGTGAGGAGCTTCCTCGGATTGGCAGGTTATTATCGGCGCTTTGTGCAAGATTTCTCCATCATCGCCAAGCCCTTGTCAAGCTTACTCGGAAGGACATGAGGTTTCGGTGGGACGATGATTGTGAGCGCAGCTGGATTTTGAAGGAAAAGTCGGTGACCGCCTGTTCTCACCGCCCGAGCCGTGGAAGCGATTCACGCTTTTCTCGATGCATCAAGAGTTGGGTGGGTTGTGTGCTTATGCAAGATGGTAAGGTTTTGGCTTACGATCGAGGCAAATGAAAAAGCATGAACAATTACCCTACCCATGATTTAGAGCTGGCTGCAGTTGTGTTTGCATTGAAGCTTTGGAGGCACTATCTGTACGGTGAGACTTGTGACGTGTTTACCGATCACAAGAGTCTCAAGTACATCTTTACCCGTAGGATCTGAATTTGAGGCGTAGCAGATGGTTAGAGTTGATCAAGGATTATGATCTAACCATTCAAGATCATCCGGTAAGGCCAATGTGGCGGCCGATGCTCGAGTCGCAAGGCGGCGCCTGCTACCCGGATTGTTTGATTGCTGATTTTGATCGTATGGGGATATCTTTTCGCTATGCGGTGCGCCCGAGTGGAGACCCAGTTGATCTTAGAGTCACTATACCGAGCGAAAAGGGAGGCTGTGATCGATCGGTTGTTTGAGAGGGTTATGAGACGGTTGGAGATGGGAAAAGAAGGGGATTTCAGCATGGATATGTCGGGGCATTGCGTTTTAAAGGCGTTTATGCGTGCGCAAAGCGGAGGTTAAGGATGACATTTTGAGAGAAGCTCATCGCACCGTGATCTGCTCATCCGGAGAGACTAAGATGTATCGTGATTTGAAGCGAAATTTCTGGTGGAAAAGGATGAAGGTGGATATAGCAAATTATGTGGCCTCGTGTGGTATTTGTCGCAAGTGAAAGTGAACATAAGAGGCCACCGGATTATTGCACCATTGGAGGTTCCTCAATGGCCGTGGGATGATATTTCTATGGATTTTGTGGTCGCGTTGCCTCGGTCGCCGAGAGGCAAGGACGCAATTTGGGTTGTTGTGGATCGGTTCAAGAAGTCCGCGCACTTCATTCCTATCCGCACAACCAACTCAACAGTGATGATCGCTCCGATTTATGTTCGGAAATTGTGAGGTGCATGGTGTGCCTAAGACCATAATTTCCGACGAGATGCCAAGTTTGTTTCCAAGTTTTGGCAGAGTTTGCCTATAACAACAGTTATCACTCTAGTATCAAAGCAGCTCCATTTGAAGTGTTGTATGGCCGTAAGTGCAGGTCGCCTCTTTGCTGGGAAGCGGTGGCAGAAAGCGATCTTAGGACCGGATTGGGTCCAAGACCGTTGAGAGAGTGGCTTTGGTAAGACAGAATTTGTTGGCTGCCCAGAGTAGACAGAAGAGTTATGCTGATGTGAGAAGGAGGGACTTGGAGTTTGCGGTGGGAGATCGTGCTCTTGAGAGTATCTCCTACCAAGGGTGTGGTGAGGTTCGGTACCAAAGGAAGCTTAGCCCTAGGTACGTTGGACCTTTCACCATATTAGCGGATTGGAAAATTGGCTTACCGCTTGATCTTCCCGAGGCTATGCGCGAGTGCATAACGTGTTTCACGTGTCCATGTTGAGGAAGTACTTGCGAGACCCAGAAGTTCACATCGAGCTAGAACCTTTGATTATTGAGCAAGATCTATCCTTTGAGTCCAAGCCAGTGCGGATTCTGGAAAGGTCAGAAAAAGTGTTAAGAAATAAGACTTTGTTTGTATGTCAAAGTGCTTTGGTCGCATCGCATCGAGAGGGAGGCAACTTGGGAGTTGGAGTCTCGATGCATGAGCTGCACCCGGCGTTGTTCACGTCAGGTGCGTGTTTTTTCTAGTTGGTTGTTTTGTTTCCTGTTGTGGTTGCAGTTAGAATTCGGGGTCGAATTCTATTTAAGGAGGGTAGAATGTAATACCCCGGAAAATGTTTTATTAATTGCTTAGTTAATAGAGAGAGGGACTTAAGTGAAAAGATTTATTAAAAGAGTTTTGGGGGTTTTTCGAAAGTTAAGACAACCTGGGCTTGGGCTTGGCCCATGTGGGATTTTCTAGGCCCAAGAGGGGAAGGGAGGCCACCACTTAAAACCCCGCAGCCCCCACCTGCGCCTCCACCCCGCGCCCGCTCCCGCAGCCGCCGCCTCCCGCGCCTTTGCCGCCGCCGTCTTGCTTGCCGCGCCGCGGCGCCCTGCTGCGCGCCGCCTTCTCCGTGCCGTGTCGCCGCCCCGCTGCGCCGTGGTGCCTTCGTCTTCGTCGCCGCCGCCGCCGCCGCCGTTTTGTTCCCGGAGCGCCGCCGCCGACGTTCGTCACTATACCGCGTGGATCCGGAGGAAGGAGAGGAGCAGATCGCGAGCGTGTTCGCCGTCGTTCGTCGCCGTGTTCGCCCTCGTGTCGTCAAGGGTAACTCCGCTGGTCCTCTAGATGAGTTTTAATCAAGTTGGATTTCGTCTGTTTTCTGGACCGCCGTGACAGTTTGGGTTAATGGGCTGTTCTGGGTTAGATCCGTCAGGATTCAGGTCTGGACCTCTTCTAGCAAATTGTAGAGGACTTGATTATCTTTCCAGAGAGTGCTAGAACGCGTTATTCCGAGTTGTGTAGCAAAAGTTATGAATTTTCGAGTGCTGCTGTTCTGCAGATCGGAGTAGTTCTGGACAGAGTTTAGTAGATCGGTTTGTGCGATGGAAATAATTGCGAATCAGAAATTCTTCATGTTAGGAAAGTTTTAGATAATTTTCTTAGCTTTCCATAAAGGTCAAGAAGTCCGGATTTCGAGTTTCTGGGCGAAAGTTATGCCTGTTTTAGTGCGCTGTCCAGAGAGTCCAACGTGAATTTGGATGCTTTAAAAAAAGGGTTTGGATCGGTTAGTAAATGGCCGAATCAGAGAGTCTCCCCAACTAAGTTTTTGTGGATAATTTAATTATCTTTACAGAGAGTCCAAGAACGCTTAATTTGGAGTTACGTACTGAAAGTTATGATTTTTGGAAGTCGGCTGTCTGTGGTTGGGCAGATTTGGCCGAGGGGAGTTGGGGATTTAATTGAGATAAATTGTTGGGTTAATTGGGGTTGCTGTTATTTTATACCTAGAAATCCGTTACTGTCATATTAGTAATTATTAATTAAATATTCAGGAGGAGAACGGATTTCGGGGGTTGTGCCTTCTACGCGTTCTTCATTTTCTCGCGGTTGAGGCAAGTATAACCTGCTATGATTAACTGTGTGATTGAGTGATGATACGAGTGGTGTTTGAGTTATGAATGCTTTACCTATGAATTTGAGTAATGTTCTGAGTTGTTAATGCTATTTATGTTTTGTTTACATTATGGTATTTATGAGATTTGTTGATGCGTAGTATGGTGAATGCATGATATCTTGTTGATACATTCACATATATGCATTATATTGAGAATTGTTGAAGTCTTGGTCATGTGGTGATCAAGCATCGAGGTCCCCACACTTGCGGAGTGTGGGCATTGGTCCCTGCACCGAGGGTACAGGCATGGGTGTGCATTGACGGATGCACACTCCGCGACACCGGTAAAATGCGAAAGAGATGAGAAAGAGGAGTTTTGATCATAATGCATAGCATGAAATTCATATGTAATATGTTTAACGTGAGAGTTAATGTTCATGCTTGCATTTGATACAGTTATACTTGCTGAGTCGTTGGACTCACTCTTGCTGTTTGTTTATTTGTTTTAGGTACCAATGTGAGAATGGCATCTATGGGATCAAAAAGGGATTAGCTTCGTTGCACGTGCACTATTCCTTCAATAAGAAATAAAGACAGTCATGATAATCTTGTTGGCTTGTTAGCTTAATTGGTTCAGTTTATTTTCCATCAGATTAAATGTAATAAAGACTTAGTATCATTGGATATTATCTTTCCGTTCATTATTTAGAACTTGTGCTATTCATGCTTATTTAAACTGCCATCTGGTTAATAAACAAAGGAGGTTATGCCGAAATTTTTAGGTAACCTATATTAGTTGTTGTTTTATTGTGGATAGTTAGTAGCATTTCAGGCCTATGTTAGGCTGGGGTGTTACATATAGTGATCAGGAGAATTATAAATTCTAGGAAGGGTGAGTACAATGGAGTGTTTGACTACCAAGAAGAATTGTTGCGGAGTAACCTTGGAAGTATAGTTGTGGTCAAGCTTGATTTTTAGTAGCCTATGTTTTGAAGATTCCATGTCTACATAGATGCATGTAAGAAGGGTTTCCTAGTTGGGTGTAGGAAAGTAATTGGCTTGGATGGATGCTTCTTCAAAGGTCAAACAAATAGAGAATTGTTGTATACCCTTGGGAAGGATGCTAACAACCAGATGTATCTAATTGCTTAGGTTGTGGTAAAGGAGACAAATGAGACGTGGGATTAGTTCTATTATTTGCTATTCATAGATCTAAACCTTTGAGATGGTGATGGTTGGGTGATCAGATCAAATCAACAGAAGGTATGCCTAACTTGCTGCACATTGTTGCATCCTTTTCTGCAATTGCCATCTTAATGAAAACTCCATAAATACTGTAGGAAATTCTGGCTGCAGTTAAGTTGGTAATAACATCTATGAATCATTTGACAAGTGGATCGTTGAGGCAATATTTCTTCCTGTCATAAGTATGTTTGAGTCAATTAGGTGTAAGGTGATGGTTAGGATTCAAGTGAATAGGTCTAAGGTAGAAAGGTGGCAAGGTGCCATTTGTCCCAACATTTTAAAAATGTTGAAGGCATACATAACTGAGTCTGGTTTCTACAATGCCATATGCAATGGAAAAGATTCATATAAGGTAAAGCATCATGACTCTAGATGGACAGTGATGGCAATTATCTGGCCTTCCATGCCCTCATGCAATTTCGTACATTTACTTCAAGACAAACACATTAGATGAGTACATTGCAAGCTATTACTCAATAGATGAGTTCAAGAAAACATATGCTTGTCTTCTTGATCCTATTGAGGGCATCCAAAACTAGCCCATTTCTAAGAATCCTAGTCTACTGCCACCAAAATATGTGAAGATGCCAGGCAAACCTAGGGAAGAAAGGAGGAGAGAACCACATGAGAAGCCTAAAAGCACTAGGGTTTCAAAGATTGGCACTATGATTAGGTGCAAGCTATGAAGTGGAACTGAACACAACAAGTCAACATGTTCTCTGAGACCTAGTGCATCTTCTTCACCCCTTCTATTGCAGTCCATCTACTGCTAATGCTACACTAGCTATTGTGGCACGAAAAGCAACGGTAATACCTGTACCTATATCTCATATTCACTCTAAGTACTTACATTGTACTCTTCCTCATAGGTGGTCCTACCTGCTTCACAACAAAGCTCAACACTCTAGGGAAAAGGAGGCAACCAGCCCACCCTAGCAAAACTCAATCCAAGTGGAAGGAGAAGTGTTCTGGAGTAGGTGCTATCTACTCATAGAAAAGTGGCATAACAAGAGAAGATGTAAGTACATTTTCACATTTTGAACCTACATGATGTGGTGCTTGCTACTTACATTATTCTCCATCTGCTTGCAGTGTGGGATGCCAATCGAACTCATCATCAAGACTTTGGCCACTTCCATGGTGGCAACCATACAGAGTGGATCAGCATCCATCGACCTGCAGTCTCAGATGCCTCATTCCCAACTAGTTCAAATGGTACCATTAATGACCTCTAGGACTACAAGTGCACATGTTAAGGCCCAGAAACCTCATAGAAACAAAGCTCAACCAAACACAAGAAATCTTCCACAACTCCTCATATAATGTGATTGGCCTAGATGTAGTACCCTATATGTTATCTGAAAGACTTATTCTTGTGTTCTTATTATCTGTGCCAAACTAATGGCTTCTTGTTAATTATGTGTGCAGGACTGTGTGCTGCCATGAGCCAAACCGGTGGCCCTTATGTGTTGTAATGAGCCAAACTTGCCAAACTAGTGGCTTCATGTTATCCATGTTGAGCTACCCATGCTATGTCTTTGTATCATTTGTCACAGAAGAAACTTGCTTCATTGTACATACATGCATGCACTAGAACAAATTGGATTCACCACATTTCATCACAGCCAAATCATATCATTGCTAGGATAGAAAGTACTCAATGATACATTGCAACATACAGATATAGAACAACTCAACACTTACAAAAAACAGCAAGTACTACTACAACAAAACATGCTACCATCAACAACATTTTTTGTTGTTCTAACTTACAGACCCTAGCACTAATTCCAACCAGTTGACCGTACTTTCCTTAAAGTTTTTCCTCAAATAAGCCACCTGTGCACCATGTAATGTGACCAACTCCTCCAATTCATCCCTGCCATCACTAACCAAAGACCTCAAATCCTTGTTCTCCTTCCTCCAATCCTTGACCATGTCGTACAAATTGAGCAACACTTCCTTTAGAAAAGGGGTGGTCTCTTGATCATACCACTGCTAGTAATTCCATCCCCTAACTACATGGGCAAAAAACAACAACAAAATCAAAGCTCAAAATTGCAAATAGTTAAAAGAATCAACCCAAAACTACTCACTCGAGCTCACACACAAGTCAAATACCTCCTCCCAGGGTTCAAATTGCTCCACAAAATCCACCGCCTTCTCATCACATTTGTAATGTATTGCAGTGTATACTTCGGTGGTCGCTCTCAGTATGGTATGGGGAGGAGGGGATACCATCCTCGCCACTCGGGTGGGAAGATGCCTGGGAGTCGAGTGTGAGTGTTGGACTTTGTGAGTTTGCTAGACTCAATGCCTGTGCCACCACGACCTAGGGTTCCCGAGTGAATCCCCTTTCCCTTTCGCGCCCTCTCATCAACCCTATCTTGCACCAACTATTTTATTTTGCATGGGGACACCAACCGCGGGTTGACGTGGCATCCAGTGTGGCTCAAAATCGAGGTGGATTGGGCTCGGGGAGGTGTTGAACTACCTGGTTTTGGGACTTCAGGGCTATAGGTTGTCCGATTTTGTATTGGCAGTTGAAAGTTAGACCAACTTAAGAGTTGAAAGGGGTAAAGTGGACTTATTTCAAACTATAATTATGAGGAAAATCTTTCTGCTGTAAACAATAATTGAAAACAATGGCTGCCAGTAACACATAATCTTCTCAAGTTTATGAATCTTAAAAATAAAAGTATTTATTAATAACTTGGGGACGAATTTTGACACATGGTAATTAGTTTGAGCACTTATCCAAATTATCTCGTCTCTCTTCCTATCCTGTGTTCTATTTATGAAATATCCTAATTAACCGTCACTATTTATGCCTATAAATGCAATAGCCGGTGTGAGTTTATGAATAACGTTGTGGTGTTTCTAGCGGTTGTGGCTAATAATTGAGGCTATTCATGAAAGTACTTGTTGTACACGACTATACGATGTGCAATCATCTATAATCAAATTAATCACGTAGAAAAAGCATATTTTAGTCACTAAGTACTTGATCAAACAAGGTTGTTGATCATAGGACATTGTTTAAGCCACAAGGATAGCAGGTGATGTAATACCCCGGAAATTGTTTAATTAATTGTTTAATTAATAGAGAGAGGGACTTTTGTGAAATAATTAAATTTATAAGAGTTTTGAGGGGTTTTATGAAAATTTAAGACAAACAGGCCTAGGCCTTGGCCTGTGGGTTTTTCTTGGCCCAAGAGGGAGGGAGGCCACCTCTTAAAACCCTAGGCAGCCCCCACCCCGCGCCCCACCCTGCGCGCCCACCCCAGCAGCCGCCGCCTGCTGCCCCGACGTCTTCTTCCGGTGCGCCGCCGCCGCCTTCATCGTCGTCGTCTCCTCCCCGTGCGCCGTCGCCGACGCTCGCCGCTGTACCGCGTGGATCCGGAGGAAAGAGAGGAGGAGATCGCGGGCGTGTTCGTCGCCGTGTTCGCCGTGTTCGCCGATGTGTTCGCCGTCGTGTCGCCAAGGGTAATCCTGGTAGTCTCTAGATTGGTTTTAATCAAGTTAGATTCGTCGGTTTTCTGGGCTGCTGGGACGGTAGTTGTTTTCTCGGCGGTTTTGATCTAGTTTCGTCGGGATTCTGGTCTGGACCCCTTCTAGAAAGTTGTAGAGGGTTTAATTATCTTTCCAGGGAGTACAAGAACACGTGATTCGTATTTGTGTAGCGAAAGTTATGAATTTTCTAGTGTTACTGTTCTGCAGATCGGGGTAGTTCTGGACAGAGTTTAGTAGATCGGTTTGTGCGACGGAAATAGTTGCGATTCAGGAGTCCTTAAAATTGAGAAAGTTGTAGATAAGTTTCTTAGCTTTCAATAGAGGTAAAGAAGTCCGGATTCGAATTTCTGGGCGAAAGTTATGCCTGTTTTAGTGCGCTGTCCAGAGAGTCCGACGTGAATTTGGATGCTTTAGAAAAGGGTTTGGATCGGCTAGTTAATGGCAGAATCAGAGAGTCTCCCCAACTAAGTTTTTGTAGATAATTTAATTATCTTTCCAGAGAGTCCAAGAACGCTTAATTTGGAGTTACGTACTGAACGTTATGATTTTTGGAAGTCAGCTGTCTGTGGTTGGGCAGATTTGGCCGAGGGGAGTTGGGGATTTAATTGAGATAAATTGTTGGGTTAATTGGGGTTGCTGTTATTTTATATCTAGAAACCCGCTACTGTCATGTTGGTAATTATTAATTAAATATTCAGGAGGAGAGCGGATTCGGGGTTGTGCCTTCTACGTGTTCTTCATTTTCTCGCGGTTGAGGCAAGTATATTTGTGATGTGAAAATCTGTGTGTTTATGGATTTGTTGAATTGTTTGGATGATGGTTGAATCATGACTGTTTAAATTGTGAGTATGAGTAAGTGATGAATTGAGAATGCTATTTATGTTCTGTTTACATTATGGCATTTATGAGATTGGTTGATGCGTAGTATGGTGAATGCTCGTTATCTTTTGATACATCACATATATGCATCATATTGAGAATTGTTGAAGTCTTGATCATGCGGTGATCAAGATCGAGGTCCCCACACTTGCGGAGTGTGGGCATTGGTCCCTGCACCGAGGGTGCAGGCATGGTGTGCATTGACGGATGCACACCGCACACGGTAAAATGCGAAAGAGATGAGAAAGAGGAGCTTTTGATCATAATGCATAGCATGAAATTCATATGTAATATGTTTAACTTGAGAGTTAATGTTCATGCTTGCATTTGTTACAGTTATATTTGTTGAGTCATTGGACTCACTCTTGCTGTTGTTTTGTTGTTGTTGTTTGTTTATTTTAGGTACCTTCACGAGGTCAGCATGCATGGGAATAAAGAGGGATTAGTATTGTTGCATTTGCACGAAATATTCATCATGGAGAAGATAGAGAACTCTAATTATTATTTGTTGATTAGTTCAAGTGGTATTTGATTATGACCTTCAGATTAAGATGTAATAATGGATTAGAACTTCTTCATATTGCTTCCGTGCTTTACTTAAGTTTTATAGATGTTTCGCTTAGTAGCCAAATTACTTTGCTTATGTTATTCATACCTTTTGATAATATTGTTAGAACTTCATTTTTATCAATAAACAAAGGAGGCTCTGCCGAAATTTTATAGAATGCCTTAGCATAGTTTTATTATGTTGTTAGTTTGGTAGCATTTCAGGCCATTGTTTGGCTTGGGTGTTACAGGTGATTCCTTAACCCTTCTTTTGCTCACTGTAATGGAACGATTAGAGGAATTCATGAGACAATAATCAATGCTTGTGTGCATATATACATGTTATTTGGAAGCAAGAAATAGGAACTTATGCAATGCATGTTCTGGACTGATCATCATGATTAAAAGTTCAAAACTTGCTTGACAACTATAATGGAAGCAACTATAAACTAGACACCTGCAATCATGCATGCTCACTGGTTGCATGAAATGAAGTACAAAATCCATTAATAGGTTGAATAGCATCTTGTGTTTCACTATCATATACCTATATCATTCACAGATAGAACTAGCAGCATGAGTACATAAATAAATTTCTTAAGTGGACACTGTTTAATCTTGCATACACAAGAATTAAAATGGTATGTCGTAATATGTCTCACCAATTCCTTGTCTGAATACACTGGTAGCACATAAGTAGTAGTAGATAGCTTATAGACTCAAATATAATCATGCATAATATATGCTGCTAAAACTGAAAACTACGCAAGAGCATGAAGGGAACCGTACATTTATTTGACAACTATTAAAATCTTTGGATCAGCACAACAGGAATACAACTGCATTACTCGCTAAATGGAATTGAATCGTGTGTTCTGGATGCATGTATGTTTGCAATAACATTGAAAAGCAGTAGCTATTTTTATTGATGGGCTCAAGTCTACGAGGGTGAAATATCAGGTGAAAATGAACACTTTTTGTGAAAATTGTGCAAATACCACCAAAAGTTGTAACACCCCCGCCCAAGACTGAGCTTTGAATGCTACTACCAAACACTTTCACTCCAAATTTAAAACTACTATTACAATATTTCAGCAACACCTTTCCTCAATATACTACTCGCAAAAGGCCAAAAGATAATCAACATAGCATCAACAGTTTACACTATAAGAGATTCATGCTAAGAATGAAATTAAACAACACGGATATAAGCTTGGAACCTTTCACTAAAGAATGTTCAAGAAAGCTTGGAAACTTCCGCTAAAGAATGTTCAAGACTTCGTGCCCGAGAACATTACCAAACATAGACAACTAGCATCATCATCAACGACTATAAAACACATTATCCGCATATGACTAAATTCTACTACTAAGGACCATTATTAATGCTAACTATCTAAGCATACCATTAAGTCTGAAAATGACAACTAAGAGTGTTATAAGAATAATTGTTTGCTTGTGAAACGAATATGCTGCTCCCGCCTATGCATGTCACCTTCAACATTCATCTAAAAACAACAGCAAAATAATGGTGAGTCAAAAGACTTAGCAAGTATATAATACAACAGTAAACATCAATATATATGTATCACCATATTAATTCGAAATTCATTAACTCATTCTTAACATTGAAGCAATGTAGATGATCATTAGCACAACAAACACATATCCTCCCATGTCATTCATATTAACATGTAACAATAACATTAAACATTTCTGAACATCTCTTTACTTCTATTGATGCAATACAATATAGTGCTTGTGCACATGTCTCAACTTCTCTTTAGCATATACCGGTATAACGAAGTATTACACCTGTTGGTATCCACTTAAGCCCACCCTTTTTCAAGAGAGGACCTCAAGCTCATCCTTTTTTATACGGGGACCTCATCTCAACTCCCATGGAGTGCCTACCAAAATAGATCTTACTAAGCCCACTCCCGTGGGTTGCCCACAAAAAGTAGGTTTTAAAGGACCACACAGGTCATATCTTTCCATCATGAATGCTCATTACGCAAATGCAACGTTTCTTTCAATCATTAGTCGTTTATCAACATTAATCATTTATCATCATCACCATCTAATCCATAACCATATGAGCATTATAGAAAGCAAATGTAATCATGTAAAATCAGCATGTCAAGTACTTTATTAACATAAAACAGCAAGAGCTAACAACATATGTTACAATTCTATCCTACACTAGCTTTAACCATGAAGAAAGACATGATGATTGGCAATCAGCTACCGAAACGAAGCATTAGCACCTGATAACAATCAAGGTACAATACCTCAATACACATCCATAACATGCAAATAAGATCATGTACTTCTACGCTTAAACACATCTCTCTCCCTTATCGCTGATCTACCGATATTGTTGTCCTAGCATTCAAATAAGTATAACTCGCAACCTAGAAACCTAGAAACCTACCGATATATATATATATTGTAAAATATACACAAAATTTTCAAACTTTTCCTAGTTATGCAATTTTTTATTAGGTCATCTAAGCCCACGTTTTAAATCCCGAAGGTCAATATGAAATGATTCTAGACATTAGACTTCACAATTTTCATAACTATTTCTGTACAACACAAAACAGAGTAAAGGTTATAAGTTCTGAAATATCTAAAAAAAATCTACATCATTTTAGTTATGCCCACAATTTAATTAGGCCATCAATTGGGGCTCACCAAGTCCATCAACACAACTACTACCAATCACTACTATAAGAAGCCTAATATTAGACGGTACATCACAGCTGGTTCGCCAAAACTATCAGTATTAAATATAAGCACAGACAGTTTTAGTTTAAAGATCGTCTGTGTTGCTACCAGGGCCAAAAACCGTATGTGAAGAGATAATATCACATATGGTTCATGGTGAGAACCGTCTATGAAGTATCACAGGCGGTTCTTACCAAGAACCATCTGTGATATTGCCAAATATCACAGACAGTTTGTAAAACAAATCATATGTGATACATCACAGATGGTTTTTAATACAAACCGCTCGTGATAATGAAGTTATCGCAAATAGTTTGTATTAAAAACCGTCTGTGATAATTCTACTATATTAAGTGCACGTAGACCCGTCGTCCCTCTGTCTTAAATTCCAGATCTAGCTGCTGCTTTGAGCTGGAGGCAGGGGCTTTAAGGTGGCGATTTGGTAAAAGGAGACTATTTGGCAAGAGTGATTGTAGATCCATTCATTTCTTGACTACCTATGGTTAGTAATTTGTTTCTAATTGTATTATAATTTAGATCTATAACTTTTGGTGAAAGAAGAATTGAAGATGTTTTAAATCGAGCTAGCTTGATCTAGAGAGAAGTTTATTTCCATCTAGAGAGAAGTTTATTAACCATAGATTTAGATCTAGAGAGAAGTTTATTTACATCTAGCATGGTTTAGGGTTTAGTCAATTCATAGTTTATTTCTACTTAATTTAATTTAATTAAATATTCTTGCTAAACTGTTCATTATATGCATAACGTAGGACCGAAGCTGGATGTACGCTGGGAACCGTGTGAATCAAAAGTACATTAATGGCGTGTCTGCTTTCACAAGAGCTACCGAGGAAGATATGTTGAATAAGGGGTGGAATATATGTACTGTCCATGCATTGACTGCGATAATCTAATGATGTTTAATAACCGAGCACAGATTGAAGCACAGTTCATTCGAAGGGGTTTCAAAAAGGGGTATGCACCTTGGACCAGTTATGGTGAAGAGCAGACTACACAAGAAGGTAGTAATAATGATATCACCGACGAAGTCAATGATATACCGCCGGATGATGTCGATTATGGTTCTGATTTGAATAGGCTGCATAATGACAATCTAGATCAGATGCTTCGCAATGCGGAAAGGAACTATGATGAGAGAGAGAGTATATTAAATTCCTAGGCTTGATGGAGGACTCAGAGAAACCTTTGTTCACATGTTGCAAGTCAAAATACACGAGGTTGTCAGCCATGCTTGAATTGTTGAAATTGAAGGCAAGCAACGGTTGGTCCGACAAAAGTTTCATGGCACTATTAGGTCTTTTAGTGGACATGCTTCCGGAAGGAAATGAGTTGCCCAAAACTATGTACAAAGCCAAGAAGATTCTTTGTCCATTTGGAATGGAAGTAGAAAGAATATATGCATGTCCGAATGACTGTATCCTCTACCATAAAGAGTATGCAAACATGCATACATGTCCGGTGTGCAACGCCTCCCAATACAAGAGTAAGAAGCAATCAGAGACGGCGAGGGAATAAAGGTGAAGAGAGGACCTCCTACGAAGGTGGTATGGTTGTAACACCCCAGCCAAATATTGGCCTGAAATGCTACTAACTAATCAATATAACAATTCTAACTAGCTGCAATCTACAAAATTTTGGCAGAGTCTCCTTTGTTTATTGACTAAAACTGAGTTCTAACAAGTATAATCAAGAGATATAAGTAACTGTAAGCATTGTAATCAGTAATAAGCAAAACTGCTATCAAACTTAATCAAAACACGGAAGCAATATAAAGAGTTCTAAACCTTTATTACATTTTAAACCTGATAGCCATAAAACAAATACCACTTTAGTAATTGAATAATTAATATTCAAAGTTCTCTATTTCTCTTATGATGGATAATTCGTGCAAGTGCAACAACGCTAATCCTTCTTTATCCCATGCATGATGTCCTCATGAAAGTACCTAAAACAATCAACAAACAACAACAACAATAACAGCAAGAGTGAGTACAAAGACTCAGCAAATATAATAAGTAGTAACAGAAGCAATCCTGAACATCATTTAACCAATTTATCCATCAATCATGTAAATGAACCATGTTATGTAATATGATCAAAAATCTCTTTATCTCTTCTCTTTCGCATTTTACCGGTAATGCGGAGTGTGCATCCGTCAATGCACACCCATGCCTGCACTATCCGTGCAGGGACCAATTGCCCATACTCCATAAGTATGGGGACCTTTAGCCCGTCATGACATCAACATGACGGGGACCTCGACGCTTGGTCATCTCGTGACCAAGACTTCAAAATATCAGCATGATGCATATGTGTGAGTGTCTCAACAAATAAAAACTTGCATTCACAATATCTATGCATCATAAATTCTCATGAACATCTTCAGTTTCAATCGACCATAAATAGTACCAACAAATCATTATCATAACCAAAATCATTTAAACACACAATTTAGAACAATCATCTCCAAAGCATCAATCATCCACAATTCACACTATAGTTTTATCACCTCAATTACACTTGCAATAGCAATAAACCATAACCTGTACCACATAGCATTTTTCATAAGCATGAACACACGTAATCATATCATAAATCACACATCCACATTCATCATTCATCCACAATCCATACTATAAGAATTAACCATTATTATACTTGCCTTAACCATCTGAAAACGGAGGATGAGCAGAAGGTGCGGCCCCTGGGATCCGTCCTCCTCCTGAACAATAATTATAATAATTTCTAAGACAACAGTAGAGGGTCTTTGGATAAAATAACAACACCCCCAACTAACCCCACGTGTTTACCTTGACTAAATCCCCAATTCTCTCTCGGCCAATTTCTTCCTTCTATAGACAGTCACATTCAAAAATTCATAACTTTCAGTACATACACCCAATAAGGCGTTCTCAGACTTTCTGGAAAGATAATTAAATTATCTAACTAAACTTAGTTGGTGAGCCTCCCAGATTCCGCCATTATCTACTCGCACCAATCTCTTTTCTAAAACATCAATAATCTCGTCCACCTCTCTGGACAGCACACTAAAACAGCCATAACTTTCGCCCAGATAATCGGAATCCGGATTTCTTGACCTTTATGGAAACCTAAGAAAATTATCTACAACTTTCCTAATGTGAAGAACTTCAGATTCGCCCGATTTCCCGTCGCCCAAACCGATCTACCGATATCTGTCCAGAATTCCCCCGATCTGCTGAACAGCCGCACTAGAAAAATCATAACTTCCTCTACACAAATCGGAATAACGCGTTCTAGCACACCCTGGAAAGATAATTACGTCCTATACAATTATCTAGAAGGAGTCCAGACCTGAATCCCGACGGATCTAACCCAAAACTACCGATTAACCCAATCTGTCACAGCAGTCCAGAAAACCGACGAAACTCTAACTTAGCTAAATTATCCATCTAGATGGGTTAACCGGGATTACCCTTGAAGACAAGATGAAGAACACGACGAGGACGAAGAACACGCCGGGATCTCTTCATGAACTCCTCCTCTCCTTCCTCCGGATCCAAGCGGTGCAGCGACGGATGACGACGACGGCGCTACTGGAAGGAGGAGACGTCGGGCGGCAATGGCTGGCGCGGCAGGCGGTAGGGCGGATGCAGGTGGTGCGGCAGGGTGGCGCGGGCAGGGAGCAGAAAGGCGGCTGGCTGGGGATGGAGGCGCAGGGGTAGATGAGGCGCAAGGGGTTGGGGAGACTAGGGTTAAGGGGTGGCCTCCCCTCCCCACTTGGGTCAAGAAAAAACCCACCTGGGCCGAAGCCTAGGCCCAGGTTGTTTTAATTTTTCAGAAAAACCCTCCTAAACTGTTTATTTTACTCTTTCTTTCTACGCCCCTCTCTTTAATCAAATAATTAATTAATGAAATTCTTTTCGGGGTATTACAATGGTATCTTTCTATAATTCCCCGTTTGAAGCAATTTTTTGTGAACCCAAAGAAGGCAAAACTACCGCGTTGGCACTCGGAGGAGCATAAGAATGATATAATGCTAAGACACCTTATTGATTCCACCCAGTGGAGAACATCGATAGGAGATTTGCAGACTTCGGTGCAGAACCGAGGAATATAAGGTTCAGATTGAGTACAGATAGAATGAATCCTTCTGTTAACATGAGCAGCTGGCATAGCACTTGGCCTGTGACTCTCTGCATGCACAACCTTCCTCCTTGGTTATGTATGAAGCAAAAGTATATTTTGTTGTTGATAGTTATCAAAGGGCCGAAGCAACCTGGGAATGATATTGATGTGTACCTAGCACCGTTGGTGAAAGATCTAAAAATATTGTGGATAGAAGGAATACAGGTATGAGATGTGTACACACGAGAGAACTTCACTTTACGCTCGTTGTTGTTTTGCACCATAAATGATTATCCTGCCCTTGGTAACCTGTCGAGCTAAAGTACAAAAGGGGCCAAAGCCTGTACTCACTGCTTAGATTATACCAAGAGTGTATGGCTGAAGCACTCACGCAAAACAGTGTATATGTGTTACCGTAGGTTCCTTCAGAGGGCTCATCCATACCGTAGGATGAAGAAATAATTCGACGGAGAGAACAAGGACAGTTCAGTTCCAAAGCATTTAAGCGGAAAATAGATCTATGATATGGTTAAAGATTTAGTTGTGCTTGGAAAGGGGCATAAATCGATGACCCGTGAGAAGAATGTCTGGAAGAAAAAATCAATATTTTGAAACTTACCTTATTGGGAGCACCTACAAGTTCGCCACTACATCGACATCATGCACACAGAGAAGAATGTATGTGACAACTTGATTGGTCTCTTACTGAACATTCGTGATAAAATAAAAAATTGTGTCAATACACGACTTGACTTGTTGATATGGACATTAGGTCTGAGTTAGCACCGACAAAGACCGATAAAAGATGAACTTACCTCCCCCTGCTTCTTACACTCTATCCAAGGCTGAGAGAACTGAACTGTGCTAGTGCTTGCATGGTGTGAAAGTTCCGCCTGGTTACTCGGCCAACATGAAGAAACTTGTTTTGATGGAAGATTTGAAGTTAGTTGGCATGAAGTCTCATGATTGACATGTGCTGATGACACAGATGCTCCCTATTTGAAGGACCGAAATGGCAACATGTAACACCCCAGCCTAACATAGGCCTGAAATGCTACTAACTATCCACAATATATCAACAACTAATATAAATTACCTAAAAATTTCGGCATGACCTCCTTTGTTTATTAACGTAATAACAGTTTCCGACAAGCATGAATAGCACAAGTTCTAAATAATGAACGGAAAGATAATATCAAAAGGTACTAAGTCTTTATTACATTTAATCTGATGAAATATAAACTGAACCAATTAAGCTATCAAGCCAACAAGATTATCATGACTGTCTTTATTTCTTAATGAAGGAATTGCACGTGAATCAACTAGCCATTCATGTCCCCATGTATGCCGATCTCACATTGGTACCTAAAATAGACAAACAACAACAAGAGTGAGTCCAACGACTCAGCAAGTATAACTATCAAATGCAAGCATGAACATTAACTCTCAAGTTAAACATATTACATATGAATTTCATGCTATGCATTATGATCAAAAGCTCCTCTTTCTCATCTCTTTCGCACTTACCGTGACGCGGAGTGTGCATCCGTCAATGCACACCCATGCCTGCACCCTCCAGTATGTGGACCAATTGCCCACACTCCGCAAGTGTGGGGACCTCGATGCTTGATCGACACATGACCAAGACTTCAACAGTTCACAATATGATGCATATATGTGAATGTATCAACAAGATAACATGCATTCACCATACTACGCATCAACAAATCTCATAAATGCCATAATGTAAACAGAACATAAATAGCATTAACAACTCAGAACATTACTCAAATTCATAAGTAAAGCATTCATAACTCAAACACCACTCATATCATCCAAATCACTCAATCACACAGATTAATCATAGCAAGGTTATACTTGCCTCAACCGCGAGACAACGAAGAACGAGCGTAGGCGAAACCCCGAATCCGCTCTCCTCCTGAATAATTAATTAATAATTACTAACATGACAGTAGCGGGTTTCTAGATATAAAATAACAGCAACCCCAATTAACCCAACAATTTATCTCAATTAAATCCCCAACTCCCCTCGGCCAAATCTGCCCAACCACAGATAGCCGACTTCCAAAAATCATAACTTTCAGTACGTAACTCCAAATTAAGCGTTCTTAGACTCTCTGTAAACAAAATTAAATTATCTACAACAACTTAGTTGGGGAGACTCTCTGATTCGGCCATTTACTAACCGATCCAAACCCTTTTCTAAAGCATCCAAATTCACATCGGACTCTCTGGACAGCGCACTAAAACAGGCATAACTTTCGCCCAGAAACTCAGAATCCGGACTTCTTTACCTCTATTGAAAGCTAAGAAACTTATCTACAACTTTCTCAATTTGAAGTACTCCTGAATCGCAACTATTTCCGTCGCACAAACCAATTTACTAAACTCTGTCCAGAACTACCCCGATCTGCAGAACAGTAACACTAGAAAATTCATAACTTTCGCTACACAAATTCGAATCATGTGTTCTTATACTCCCTGGAAAGATAATTAAACCCTCTACAACTTTCTAGAAGGGGTCCAGACCTGAATCCCAACGAAACTAGATCAAAACCGCTGAGAAACAACTACTGTCCCAGCAGCCCAGAAAACCGACGAATCTAACTTGATTAAAAACCAATCTAGAGACTACTAGGGATTACCCTTGACGACACGACGACGCACACGTCGATGAACACGACAAACACGGCGACGAACACGCCCGCGGTCTCCTCCTCTCCTTCCTCCGGATCCACGCGACACGGCGACGAACGACGACGACGGCGCTCCGGGGAGGAGACGACGACGAAGACGACGACGGCGACGACGACGACGAAGACAGAGGCACCACGGCGCAGCGAGGTCGACGACGTGGCACGGTGGAGACGGCGCGGCAGCAGGGGCGGCGCGGCGGCCGGGGGCGCACGGCGGCGGGCGGCGGCGCGGCGGCGGGCAAAGACAGGGCAGGGAGGGGAGGGAGGGGTGGCGGCTCCTTGGGGTGGGGCTGCCTAGGGTTTTAAGAGGTGGCCTCCTCCCTCTTGGGCCTAAAAACCCACCGGCCAAGGCCTAGGCCCAAGTTGCCTTATATTTTCAGAAAACCCCTCAAAATTCTTACAAATTTAATTATTTCACAAAGACCCTCTCTATTAATTAAACAATTAATTAAATAATTTCCGGTATTACATTCTACCCCTTAAACAGTAATTCGACCCCAATTCTAACCGCAAACACAACAGTAAATCAAAACAACCAACTAGCAAAACACGCACCGACGTGAACAACGCCGGTATTGCCGCGCATGCGAGACTCCAACTCCCAAGTTGCCTCTCTCTGCCTGCCTGCTGCGACTGAGCACTTTGACATATAGCAAAGTCCTGCTTCTCAACACTTTTTCTCGCCCTACCGCAGTCTGACCGGCTTGGACTCAAAGGACAAATCTTGCTCAATAACCAAAAGTTCTAGAGCGATGTGAACTTCCGGGTCTCGCAAGTACTTTCTCAACATGGACACGTGGAACACGTTATGCACTCCGCCAAGATAGCCTCGGGAAGATCCAAACGGTAGGCCAACTTCCTAATCCGCTAGTATGGTGAAAGATCCAACGTACTCGGGCTAAGCTTCCTTTGTACCGAACCTCACCACACCCTTGGTAGGAGATACTCTCAAAAGCACCGATCCCCCACTTCAAATTCCCGATCCCTTCTTCTCACATCACATAGCTTTTTCGCACCGGACGACCAATGATTCTATCTCACCAAGTCCACTGCTCAACTATCTTTTGGACCCAAAGCGGTCAACCTCCGAATCCTCGCAACTAACCGAAGCAATTAAATACACAGCGGGTTAACATTCCCTTTGGTATCAACCCACACAATCTGCACAACACAAAAAAAATCTCGTGCTTTGCACTCTCAATCGTTCTCTTTACCTTAGCAATGAGTACTTCCTTTAACTATGGATGCACAAAAGTGCTCAAGGTAAACAAACTCTTTTACACACAGAATACAGCTGAAAATAAGGGATTCTTATTGCAATCATACAGGTGAGAGATGCGATCGAACTCGCTTCTACTCAACCCCTGAATGATGATGTTCCTTGCCTTAGCATTCGCCTCAACATCAGCCATATTCCCGGCATTGATGTTCTCATCGGCAGGAACAACAAACTGTATCTTCACCTTCCGCCAGATGGCATACCCCTGAGCCTGGATGTAAGTTTCCATCCGGCTCTTCCAGAAGGGGTAATCCAGGCCATCGAAAACGGGCGGCTTGGTGGAATACTTGTCCGTCGCCATGGCTCTTGAGACCGGTTAAAGATCTATCAAAGAAGAGCTAACCGGCTCTGATACCAATTGTAGGACCGAAATGGCGACAGAGGGGGGTGAATGTCGCTCTCTTGTAAAATCGCCCCCGAAAACTCGTACACTAATTTTTCAAAAAGATAAAAATTAATTCTGCTGAAAACTGGAACGCATGCGATACTAAAAATTCAGCATAAATCGAGAGTAAACAAGAAAATTTCAGCTGAAAATATTTCTGTTTGATCTGCATGCAAAATTGTCAAAGATCAGGAAACAAAATAAAAGAAAAGCAACACTCAAGAAGAAGCTCACGCTGGAGGAAGGAATGCTGTTGCCGAAGACTTTTGTTTTCCAAGTTGCCGAAACAGCAGCAAAAGAGAAAAATAAAAGCACTAAAAGACTAACCAAGAAAAGCAACTGCCACAGCCGAAAAGAAGTTGGCCTGCAAGAAGAAGATGCTGCCCAAACTGAAAAGAACTAAAGAAGTTACTGCCCAAACTGAAAAGAAAAATGGCCTGACTGAGAACTGACTAAAAGAGAAAGGAAAACAAAATTACTACAGGAGACAGAGAGCACAGATGCTTTTGCCGTGACCCAAATTTCTCTAAGAACAAACGGCTGCAAGCTGCAGCAACTTGACTGAAAATTGCCAACCAAAATCTGACTTAATTAACTGCAGGAAGGAAACTGAATAGAGCAATAAACACTAAGATTAATTGATTGAAGCTCCTTTCCAGCAAACTCAATCGGTTGACAACATAACCAACCATCATTGTCGGCACAAAAAAAGTTTAGAACCCGCCGCTTAAAAGAATCACTCATGGAGAAAAGAAACTGAATCAAGTGCATTCAGCATGCAAGAACTGAAAAACAAAAATCTGCAAAAAAGCAAGTACAGTAACTACTACCAAGAACAATCCATAGAGAAGAAAAGATCACAAGTCCGATGTGCTACCAGACAAACAAAGAGAAATTCGATCTCGATTCCGTGAAGAGAAAAGTAGAAACAAGAAAGAGGAATCAGTGGAGAAAGTGATAGCTTGAAAGATCAAAGATGCAGCGCTTCCATTCAATCAAAAAAACTCTAATCAAGCAAAGAGAAGGAAACACAAGGAGTCCCGATACGCATGGACATTAGAACAAGAAAGATTACAAGACTCTCAATCCATCCTCTCCCTCTCAATCCTCAAAAACACCAAGAGCCTCACATGCTTCTTGGGAGGAACACAACCCACACAAAGGGATGAATGAGCTCTCAAGTGTCCTAAGGGGTATGCAGCCCCTCACCTCTATTTATAGCCCTTGGCTAACGGGTCTCCAACCCGTTACGCCGACTAAACCCTAACGGAGCCGTCTCCGCCAGTGCAGCCTTGCGATTTACCGATTCGCCTTCTTCGCACCTTCCGGAAGCTTCGCGCCCTTGCCTCGCACGCCCGCAACCACGCCGAGTCCACGCCGTCTTCGACACATCATGACCGTTCGACCTCGCCGCCACTGCGCCTAGTCCGGTCCACCGTGTCTTGCCACGACTCCGCCTCGCTGTCCTGCAGACACACAGACAAGAAAACACGTCACATAGCACCGCTCGATACGTGAACGCGCAAATAGCATTAGCAAGATCAAACCTGTCGCAACAATGGAATATACATCCTAACCCATACGACTAGTTTGACCAAAGTCCGACCGAGCCCGTTGCACCATGCAACGTCTGGGTCCGAACAAACCGACTCAAACTCGACTTTTGAGAAACGATGTCAATTACTCATCACTCACAATGGGATGACCCTCACATGGTCTCTCATAACTACACCATCATAATCATCCTACTAATCCTTGCAAAGTACCCAATCATGATGCTCCACTAAAAGTGATCAAGATTCTCATACTTACAATAATTATAACGTTCCAACAAAATAAACGTAACACTTATGAACCATAACTAGGTTCTTCTAGTTGCGACAATATAACTAGTTAGCCCCAAGGACAACATCTTCTTTTAAATCAAATCCTCACCGAGAATTATTCGACAGAATCAATTTATCACTCCATGAATCTCAAACGACTTGACACCCACAATTCCACCAAAATCGATCCCATAACCACACTAACCAGTTGCCATAAACCTCTTAAAGGTCTTTGCAACCCAAACTGCTTACCCCTTTCTTGGAGAAGCAAAAGAAGGAAATTTCAACACAAAGTCCATCTGCAATAAACACAAGACCAAGAAAACAAAGATCTTGGACAACAAAGGATGAGACCACAGTTGAAAGCACATGCCTCCTTAAGAAGAAAACATCAAATCTCAACCAATACGAATACAGTATTGTCATTTGAGCCCAAGAAACTCTTAAGCGGCGAAAATAAGAAGTCAAACACACTTCACAAAGATTACACAACTTGACTTCAACCTCCAAAACTTTTATCAAACTTTTCCTTTTAACAAAGAGAACAACCTTCTTTGATTACGGTATCACCTCAACAATTCCAACAAAGAAGAGTTGAAGACCACAACACATTAATTCTTTAAGAACTAATAAAATCCCTCAACACGACACTTGGCTTAAAACAATTTCAGCTACCACATAAATCATGAGATCAAAGATCGCATACACACTATCAAAACTTTTGATTTAAATAGTACCAAGGAATTTATTCAAATTCTTCTATTTAATGAACCTTCAACATTACCATCATAACCACAAATGGACCGACATACTAACATCAGAATAATACATTATTAACAAGCATCATCATATCCTCAACTCCCTTCATAAACTTTTCCAAAAGAAACATAAGAAATCACTTCATCATGTTTCTAATATCTAAATAAGGAGCAAAAAGAAAGAACAATTTTTCTTCAAAGCTCCCAAGTGGCTTTTTCTACCACTATTCTCCCCCTTTTGACAATAAACCCATCAAGAAGGAAGGAAGGAGAAAAAGTCATGAAAATGGATGAAAGGCTGATTTGATCATTTTTAAGTATGTAGAGCCATGAGAATTATCCAAAATGACCATCATGCATTACATCAAGCCATAACATACAAATATGCTATAAAGATCATGACTAAGTATGCAAAGAGAAGCTAAGCAACATAAGGTATAATCTGAATTTTAATTGAAGTGCTTAGCAAGTCAAGTCAAATATGATTTTAGTCTAGCTAATGATATCCGCAAATGATGCAAACCATGTCAATAAGCTAAATGGAATCAAGAAGCTAGTGTTGAGCAAACTAGAGTGCTATTTGTTCAAGAATGATACATTTGTTTAAGTACTTTGACATTTTTGCAATTGAGCACAAATGACATTTTTCTTTAGAGATCACATGGTTGTTTTCAACCATCTTTTTATTTAGTCATGTGCTAGACCTCAAGCCTTATGCGATCATTCCAAGCGAGAAGCTTAAGGAAATGATCTTGGTCATCCAAAACTCCCCTGAGTTCATGCCTTGTGCAATGGCAAGCCGTCTCATGAGAAAGAATTGGTGAGATCAGTTTTTTCGCACAGAAGAGATCTTTTTTTGTTTTTGACAATTGTACTAACTTATGTGTCATCAAGAAACTGTATAGCTCAATCTATTGCTCAACTAAGATTCAAGACTCAGCTCAGTCTATTTGACATGGTAAGAACCATAAAAAGATAATACAAAGCTGACTAGTCTCAAGTATGAACATGACATGAGTTAGGTCAAAATTTAGCATTTTAATTAACCTATCATGGCAAAGACTTGACTACACATATAAAGTCATGATCAAATTAGCAATGGAGCATAAATCATGGCAAGATGTAATATAATGAAAACATGTCATGAAAGCATAATAATCAAGGCTCCATTAAGTTATGATACAAATCAAATGAAGAAAACCCAGCTCCCCCTGAACTTGAGATACAACTTTTAGTTCAAGTTGAGTTATGTCATCATTAAAATCTAGAAGTTCCCAAATGAACGCCCCCTGAGCCAAAGCAATAAAAAACGAGAAGCTGGCAAATACATCAAGAAAACAGGCAGTCCTTAAAGCATAGATAAGATATAGAGAAATCTATGGCTCAAACTGACTCTCATCTACCCCATATGACTCCAGAACAACAGCTGTCGAGAAAAACACACACTAGAGAGCAAACACGCACTGCTCACCCGAGGGTGGCCCAACCTCGCTAGAACCTACAAGAAGTGAGTGAGCTCAACCTAGTGAGATAAGAAACAGCTATCCTGAAAGCACAAGATAAGAGCAAGAAGTCTAAGCAACTCAGCAAGAGATACACTCTAACCTATGCTAGAAGGACTAAAACCCAATGCACCCGCAGATGCGATGCAATAGTAAGGATACAGAAGCATAATTAATATGATAAAGCAGTAAAGCCCAAAGCTCCCCCTCACAACAGTCCATAAGGACAAACCACCCCAAGCTCTCCCCGCAGAGCTGAAAACCTCGTGCTATCCAAAGGCTTGGTGAAGATATCAGCCAACTGGTGGTCACTCTCCACAAACTCGAGCACTATGTCACCCTTCTCCACATGGTCTCGAAGGAAGTGATATCTGATATCGATGTGCTTGGTCCGAGAGTCTGCATCGGGTTCTTAGCAATGTTAATCGCAGACGTGTTATCGCGGAAGAGCGGAACACGATCGATAGCAACCCAAAGTCCCGCAGAGTCGAGACCATCCAGCACTTGGCTACAAAGAATCGCTGCGCAGAACGCATCGGCCTCGCAGTGGGACGTGCAACACCGGATTGCTTCCTCGAGGACCAGGAAACGAGAGAAGTGCCAATGAACTGGCAGGTGCCCGAAGTGCTCTTCCTATCTATCCTACAACCGGCAAAGTCTGCATCCGAGAAGGCTCTAAGAGATAGACAGGAGGAGGAAGAGTACCAGATACCATAGTCAATGGTAGCTCGAAGGTACCGAAAGATGCGCTTCACCGCCTGGCGGTGAGACACGCGAGGAGAAGCCTGAAACCGAGCACAAAGACACACGGAGAAGTGTATGTCCGGTCTCGAGGCAGTGAGGTACAAGAGAGAGCCAATCATGCTTCTGAATTCCTTTTGATCGACTGGCTCACCGTCCTCATCTGGGTCTAGAACGGCTGTAGAAGCCATCGGAGTCGACACTGGCTTTCCATCACTCATGTCGAGCGCCTCGGGAGGTCTCGAGTGTACTTGCCTTGATGCAAGAAGGTACCCTCCCGAGTCTGCTTGATCTGGAAGCCAAGGAAGTATGTCAACTCACCCATCATGCTCATCTCAAACTCGGTGCTCATGACATCCGAGAACTGTGAAACTAGAGCATGGGAAGAGCCGCCAAAGATGATGTCATCGACATAAATTTGGACGAGCAGGAGATCATTGCCAAGCCGGCGAATGAACAAGGTCTTGTCAACTTTACCCATCTCAAAATCATGCCTCAACAGATATGACTTAAGCCTCTCATACCAAGCTCTAGGGGCCTGCTTAAGTCCATACAACGCTTTGAAAAGCTTGAAGACATGACTAGGGTATTTGGGGTTCTCGAAGCCTGGAGGCTGTCTGACATAGACTTCTTCCTCAATGAAGCCATTGAGAAAGGCGCTCTTGACGTCCATCGGTAAAGCTTGAAACCCTTAGAAGCCGCAAAGGCAAGCGTAATTCTAATGGCCTCAAGTCTAGCTACAGGGGCAAAGGTCTCCTCGAAATCCAGACCCTCAACCTGGGAGTACCCCTGTGCAACCAGTCTAGCCTTGTTTCGAATGACTACCCCATCCTCACTTTGCTTATTCTTGAACACCCATTTGGTTCCAATGATATTGTGATCTCGAGGGGGCTCAACAAGCGTCCAAACCTTGTTTCTTTCGAAACTCTCCAGCTCCTCATGCATGGCATTGACCCAAGACTCATCAGATAAAGCATGACAAACGTCCTTGGGCTCAAAAGAAGCTCTGAAGGCAGAGTGAGAGAAAAGCGACACGCCGGACTTGGAGCGTGTGACTGCTCAAAGAGATCTCCAATCATCCGCTCGGAAGGATGAGATTTTGAATATGTCTTGGGGTCTGGATGAGATGAAGAAGTGGCCTCTACCTCGTTACACCGACGGGGTAGGAACAGAGCCACTAGCTCCAGAAGAAGCAGAAGGTAAGGGCTGATCACCTCGAGGTGCGGTGGAAGAAGGCACCTCAAGAGGTGGATGAGGGACTGGATCGGGTAGACAACCCTCATCTCCATCATCCTCATCATCCACGAAGATGGTCTCGGACTGCTCTAGTGAACCTGAGATATCGGGCCTAGTCCCCGGACTGGCCTCATCGAAGGTTACCTCACAGGTTTCTACCATTTTGCTAGACTCGCAGCCTGCACCCTATAGGCCGCCAAGAAGTCGAGTAGCCTAGAAAGAGTCCATCACAAGAACGTGACTCGAACTTATCTAGGTTCCCAGACTTTAGAATAAAACACTTGCAACACAAAAATGAGAGACGCTGGGCTTTCACCCATATCTCAGCTCATAAGAAGTGCGGTGCAAGTGTGCCCTCAGAAAAACTCTGTTCGAAACATGGCACGCGGTGGCTATAGCCTCAGCCCAAAACTTCTGCGGTGTAGAGTATTCATCGAGCATCGTCCTGGCCATCTCGACCAAGGTACGGTTCTTCCTCTCCACAACGCCATTCTGCTGAGGGACATAAGGAGAAGAGAACTGGTGCTCTACACCTGTCTCATCGCAGAAACTCTCAAAGTAGGAATTCTTGAACTCCGTGCCATTGTCATCGCGGATCGCTCGTAAGGCACCGGAAGCTCAACGAAAGCCTCTTGAAAAGACCTCGAAATGTGTAAACGCCTCATCCTTCGAGGCCAAGAAAACACCCAAGAATACCTCGAGAAGTCATCGACTACGACAAGAACATACCACTTCCTCCCGCCGATCAAGATCGAGTGGTCCAAGCGTATCCATATGGAGCAATTTGTCCCGTGCATCGGTCATAGTAATCTTGGACCGGAGGATGAGAAGCGGCAACCATCTTGCCGTGCCGGCATGGAGTGCAAACAAGATCTTTGACCATCTTGAGTTTCGGCAGACCACGAATGAGATCGTGGCCGCTAACTCGAGTCAAATGGTCAAATCCAATATGACCAAGTCTCCTATGCCAGAAGAAAAGGTCGCGGGACTCAGAAGCAACCAAACACCGGAGAGGATCACCAGAAGACTCAATAAAATCAGCACGAAAGATCCTCCCATAACGAGAAATCCTGCTGTAACACCCCAGCCAAACAATTCAATAAATCCATAAACACACAGATTTTCACATCACAAATATACTTGCCTCAACCGCGAGAAAATGAAGAACACGTAGAAGGCACAACCCCGAATCCGCTCTCCTCCTGAATATTTAATTAATAATTACCAACATGACAGTAGCGGGTTTCTAGATATAAAATAACAGCAACCCCAATTAACCCAACAATTTATCTCAATTAAATCCCCAACTCCCCTCGGCCAAATCTGCCCAACCACAGACAGCCGACTTCCAAAAATCATAACTTTCAGTACGTAACTCCAAATTAAGCGTTCTTGGACTCTCTGGAAAGATAATTAAATTATCTACAAAAACTTAGTTGGGGATACTCTCTGATTCTGCAATTAACTAGCCGATCCAAACCCTTTTCTAAAGCATCAATATTCACGTCGGACTCTCTGGACAGCGCACTAAAACAGTCATAACTTTCACCCAGAAACTCGAATCCGGACTTCTTTACCTCTATTGAAAGCTAAGAAACTTATCTACAACTTTTCCAATTCGAAGGACTCCTGAATCGCCACTATTTCCGTCGCACAAACCGATCTACTAAACTCTGTCCAGAACTACCCGATCTGCAGAACAGTCGCACTAGAAAATTCATAACTTTTGCTACAGATCCAATAATGTGTTCTTGTACTCCCGGAAAGATAATCAAACCCTCTAAAACTTTCTAGAAGGGGTCCAGACCTGAATCCCGACGAAACTAGATCAAAACCGCCGAGAAACAACTACTGTCCCAGCAGCCCAAAAAACCGACGAATCTAACTCGATTAAAAACCAATCTAGAGACTACCGGGGATTACCCTTGACGACACGACGACGAACACGTCGACGAACACGACGAACACGGCGACGAACACGCCCGCGATCTCCTCCTCTCTTTCCTCCGGATCCACGCTGACAGCGATTTAACGCCGGCGACGGCGCACCGGGGAGGAGACGACGACGATGAAGACGACGACGGCGCACCGGAAGAAGACGTCGGGCAGCACGGGCGGCGGCTGGGGTGGAGGCGCAGGGGTGGAGGCGCAGGGTGGGAGGCGCCTAGGGTTTTAAGAGGTGGCCTCCCTCCCTCTTGGGCCAAGAAAAACCACACAGGCCAAGGCCTAGGCCAGGTTGTCTTAAATTTTCATAAAACCCTCAAAACTCTTATAAATTTAATTATTTCACAAAGTCCCTCTCTATTAATTAAACAATTAATTAAACAATTTCCGGTATTACATTCTACCCCTTAAACAGAATTCGACCCGAATTCTAACCGCAACCTCAACGGAAAACAAAAACAACCAACTAGCAATTAACTAGCACCCGACGTGAACAACGCCGGCATCGCAGCATGCGAGACTCCAACTCCCAAGTTGCTTCTCTCTCGGTCTGCTGCGACCAAAGCGCTTTGACATACTAAATATATTTTTTTTTTGCACCTCGCACATATGTTCTTGAAGATCCAAGTGGTTTGCCAACCTCCCGATCCTTGCTCCTTACATCGCATAACTTTTCACCGCCTGGGCAGCCAATGATTCTCGACTCACCAAGGCCACTCGTTGAACTTACGCCCTACAACACTTGAATTGTGTAGCTTTAATTCTTGAATGGTGGCTGGTCTTACTCGCTGGTCAACGGTTTTAATGAAGCCCACGCCCGCATCTTTCAAGTTCTCCCTCGATACCGAGTCATACAAAGCGTCATGTATCCCACACTAGAACCCAAGGTAGTCCTAGTGATACACAAACCCTAAAACTTCGCAATTAACAAAAGCGATTAAATACACATCGGGTTATCATTCCTTTAGTACCAACCCACACAATCTGACAAAGACATATATCTCATGTTTCCATTCTCAATCGATCTCTTTACCTTAGCAATGAGCACCCCTTAAACACAGTGCACACCACGGGGTCAAGATAAACCCACTCTTTCACACACGAATACAACCGAAAATAAGGGATTCTTATTGCAATCACGCATCACCCACTCCCCACCAAAGGGTCAAATCATAAAGAAAATCGAGGATTCAACATAAGAACCTCTCCACCTTCCAAGTAGGTGGTTTGCAACAAACAACACATACGTCAAAGGGAATCACTCAAATGTCAAACCCGTCCATTTTTTTCTAAACCGAAAAACCACACAAGCCAACAAAAGTCAACTCAAACCACAAAAGACTTTTCTCTCATCACGTAGCTCAAACAAGAATCGGGAGCATTTTACTACCGATTTTTTTATTAAACTTCCTCTTGAATCACGAGGTTCCAAATTATCCCATACCATACTAGCTCAATTCTCTTAAATTGGCAACATCAACTCTATGTTCAAACCGAGTGCATCCAACACACTTTTGTAGAGGGACTCTACTATTCTCATAATAATATACTCTAGTCAACTCCTCTTCCCACATGTTACTTTAACGAATAATTTCCAATGCACCTCATCGTTATTTTTCACCCACCAACACTTCACCACAAATCTTAAGGACAATCAACATGAATTTCTCGGCTCACATACCCATTTACTACATCCAAAGGATACTATCAAGGAACATCATAATATTCGTAATCCACTCCTTCCACTATTCTCACGCAATAACATTAGCCTCCAAGGTTCTAGCATAGATCACCAACCAAAATTTCCCATCTCTAAGGCTTCTATACATATACTTGATATATTTAATACAAAGACTCTTAAATTCAGTGACTAAAATTTCCACAATCAACCATACTCAATCATTAACAACCATATGAAACATATTCTCAACTTGATTATCTGTAGAAAGATTCTAACTCCTAGAGGGTTACTCAACGAGCTAAGTTATACATGGCAAAATTCAACAATCCTTACTATCCCAATAATTCCCACAACGGTTGGGCTTCTTCACAATTATAAACTCATTAACTACACCATCATAATCATTCTAATAATCCTTGCAAAGTACCCCATCATGACGCTCCAATAAAATTGATCAAGATTCCCATACTTTCAATAATTTCAACGTTCCAAAGAAATGAACGTAACACTCATGAACCACGCCTAGGTTCTTCTAGTTGCAACAATAAAACTATTTAGCCCCAAGGACAACATCTTCTTTAAATCAAATCCTCATCGAGAATTATTCAACGTAACAATTTATCACTCCAAGAATCTCAAGTATCTTGATACCCACAATCTCACCCGGACTAATCACAAAACCACACCAACCAGTTGCCATACACATCTTAAAGGTCTTTGCAACCCAAGCTGCGTACCCTTTCTTGGAGAAGCAAAGAAGAAAATTTCAGCACAAGGTCCATCTGCAATAAACACAAAACCAAGAAAACAAAGATCTTGGACAACAAAGGATAAGACCACAGCTGAAGGCGCATGCCTCCTCGAGACGAAAACATCAAATCTCAACCAATACGAATACAAGATTGTCATTTGAGCTCCGAAACTCTTAAGCGGCGAAAATAAGAAGTCAAACACACTTCACAAAGATTGCACAACTTGACTTCAACCTTCAAAACTTTTATCAAACTTTTCCTTTTAACAAAGAGAACAACCTTCTTTGAATACGGTATCACCTTAACAATTCCAACAAAAGAAGAGTTGAAGACCACAACACATTAATTCTTTAAGAACTAATTAAAATCCTCAACACGACACTTTGCTTAAAACAATTTCAGCTACCACATAAATCATGAGATCAAAGATCGATACACACTATCAAAACTTTTGATTTAAATAGTACCAAGGAATTTATTCAAATTCTTCTATTTAATGAACCTTCAACATTACCATCATAACCACAAATGGACCAACATACTAACATCGAATAATACATTCTTAACAAGCATTATCATATCCTCAACTCCTTCATAAACTTTTCCAAAAGAAACATAAGAAATCATTGCATCATGTTTCTAATATCTAAGTAAGGTTGCAACTACTTGATCTAGGAGAACCTAGTGCATAAGCCACATAAATAGAACAAAGCTCTTAAACAAGATGATACTAGAACAAGATAATCTCAGAAATCATGCTAGTATAAATTTCTTACTAGATTTCATATATTCCATTCTTTATTGGTGCTCAACTCTAACTTAGCACCAATTGATTGTACTCTATTCACTATTGGCAATAATTGATTATTATTCGGTCATAACAACATTCATGATCCTAACTCCATTTTACAATTATAAGACATTCATGAGCATAGATTTTGTATCCTACCTTACATTCAGAAATTAGAATGGAAATGACTTTAAACTTCAATGATACCAACTCGAAGACAAGTTTCTACAAGTCAATGCATCAACCTTCATCTATTCCTTTATACGTATTTCAACAATTTAGCATTGTAAAAGATAGATGAAACCAACAATTGTGCATGCTCATAAAGCATCTAAATAAAAGACATGTTAAGGGTCAATATTACCAAGGTAATATTCTAACACCTCCTTACTTAATTATTCCAAACGGTCGGATTAATTACTAAAGACAAAGATAATTCAATTTGTCCAACATGATAGAAATTCAATAATCATAATAATCATTCTAATTCTTTTGCACACTCCTCAATAACTCCATGAGTTCTTGTCATGAATAGACAACTTCTTAATCGTAGTTCTTCTCAAAACTATTACAAGGCAATATCAAATTAAACCACTACACTTCCAAGGATACTAGTAAAAGAAATTAATTATACACTACGCTATCATATCAACTTAATAATTCAAACCTTATGAATTAGTTTATATGATTACCACCTTCCACTTAAGCATAGCAAAACAATCATAATGGATTTTAACAATCTCTTTCAAAAAAAAGGAACAATAACTTCAACGCTCGAGATAAAGGAATACATAGATCCAAAACTTTCACATAACACCGAGTTTTGCAACTTCAAAATTTGCACTAAAAAATAAAACACCAAGCGAACCAATGAGCCACGATTCGCATGCAGGACAAACTCCCACGAAGGAACTAACCTTACAAATCAACAATAAGCACGGTAGCAAAGTATCTCAAGAGTCAGGAAAGAAACCATAATCGCTTTCAAGGAGCAGTAGAGACCAATTGCATACCCTCAACTGCAAGAACCACAATATCAAAAGAAATTCATTAACTGCAATCAGCCAAGAATTAGCTGGAATCAACTTGAGGATATTAATAACTTTTCTAAGAAACTCACCCAACACCTACAATTAAGTTACACGAGGTAACTACATTGCTAATCCTTATACTACACCCAAAGGTAAATCTGGCAATGCCAAGGTAGCACATCACAACATCTACATCATCTCATTGACTATTCCCACTCATAACAGTCATAGGAGCAAATCATAATCATACAAGATTATCAATAAGCATACAAGATTATCTCATAATGTAAATCATCAATACAACATGTCAAAAGCATAAATGCAATGCTTGACCCATCCCATCCTACTGTGCACCAGTGTGTCAATTTAATAATTTAATTACCACGGACCTAAAGCCCGCTCTGATACCAACTGTAACACCCCAGCCAAACAATTCAATAAATCCATAAACACACAGATTTTCACATCACAAATATACTTGCCTCAACCATGAGAAAATGAAGAACACGTAGAAGGCACAACCCCGAATCCGCTCTCCTCCTGAATATTTAATTAATAATTACCAACATGACAGTAGCGGGTTTCTAGATTTAAAATAACAGCAACCCCAATTAACCCAAGAATTTATCTCAATTAAATCCCCAACTCCCCTCGGCCAAATCTGCCCAACCACAGACATCCGACTTCCAAAAATCATAACTTTCAGTACGTAACTCCAAATTAAGCGTTCTTGGACTCTCTGGAAAGATAATTAAATTATCTACAAAAACTTAGTTGGGGATACTCTCTGATTCTGCCATTAACTAGCCGATCCAAACCCTTTTCTAAAGCATCAATATTCACGTCGGACTCTCTGGACAGCGCACTAAAACAGTCATAACTTTCACCCAGAAACTCGAATCCGGACTTCTTTACCTCTATTGAAAGCTAAAAACTTATCTACAACTTTCCCAATTCGAAGGACTCCTGAATCGCCACTATTTCCGTCGCACAAACCGATCTACTAAACTCTGTCCAGAACTACCCGATCTGCAGAACAGTCGCACTAGAAAATTCATAACTTTTGCTACAGATCCAATAATGTGTTCTTGTACTCCTGGAAAGATAATCAAACCCTCTAAAACTTTCTAGAAGGGTCCAGACCTGAATCCCGACGAAACTAGATCAAAACCGAGAAACAACTACTGTCCCAGCAGCCCAAAAAAACCGGCGAATCTAACTCGATTAAAACCAATCTAGAGACCGCGGGGATTACCCTTGGCGACACGACGGCGAACACGTCGGCGAACACGACGAACACGGGCGAACACGCCCGTGATCTCCTCCTCTCTTTCCTCCGGATCCACGCGGTACAGCGACGAGCGTCGGCGGCGGCGCACGGGGAGGAGACGACGACGATGAAGACGACGACGGCGCACCGGAAGAAGACGTCGGGGCAGCACAGGCGGCGGTTGCTGGGGTGGAAGCGCGGGGTGGAGGCGCAGGGGTGGGGGCTGCCTAGGGTTTTAAGAGGTGGCCTCCCTCCCTCTTGGGCCAAGAAAAAACCCACAGGCCAAGGCCTAGGCCCGGTTGTCTTAAATTTTCATAAAACCCTCAAAACTCTTATAAATTTAATTATTTCACAAAGTCCCCTCTCTATTAATTAAACAATTAATTAAACAATTTCCGGTATTACACCCAAACCGGACTACCCAAAGAATCAACAATTTTGCGGCGTTTTCTTAAAACTTACCTCGAAACCGTCATCGGTGGTCGAGAAACCGAAAGCAAATTGTAATGCAGACTTACTCACGAAGGCAACATCTTTTAAAACAAATGAGTCATTAACGCATACGGTACCTTTGGCGATGACGCGTCCGCACGAAGAGTCTCCAAAGGTGATAGTCTCATCACCGAAGCTCGAGCTAGGAAGAAAACCAACGTGAATCTCCGGTCATGTCGTGAACACCCGGAGTCTACAAGCCAAACATTTCCCTTCCCTGCCCGGCGAACCTGAGTCAACAAGAGAGCAAAGTCTCAGTACTGGGATAAATCAAGATAGATTTTGGAACCCAATCTTGAGTCACACGTCGAGCGTAAGAAGTAGTCACACACAGTGACCTCTAACTACTCTCGCTCTCCGTCGCTCAAAAAGCGGAAGGTGCGTGAGTAGACACAAGGCATTCTTTCGATCCGGCGCTACGGAGAGCGAGTGAGCACCGGCAACATGCTGATCACGCCGCGGGTAGGCATCTCGATAGGAAAAGCGAGATCTACCCTCAGAACGGCGGAAGTCACGACCAGGAGCAGCGTGAGGACGAAAAATAGAAAACTCGGAAGAACCAAGTCCTCGATGCTGCCCAAAGCTACCTGTAGTAGCAAGCCTAGACCTCGTGCTGGGGCTGACCCTGAATACGCCTAAGAGACTCAACACGGTCTCTACGCGCGATCTTGGCGCGCTTGAAGCAATGGTCAAATAAATGCCCATCCTTCCGATGAAGGTGCAATGATACCGCCTACGGGGTCAAGTAGCATGAGATTGCCATTCGCCGAGAGGCCGAGCTGCGGGTGAAATCACCTTCTTCGTCGAAACCTTGACAAAGCCCGCTGATCTAAATTGAACTTTCTTGTTCTTGGGCTTGACCTCGATCACACCTGCGGCTATGGGTCTGAGCACGGCAGGTGGATGCTTCCTTCTATCCTCTCGAAAATCATATCCTAGACCTTGATTGAATTTGCAAATCTTCGATTGGTCTAGAATAAGATTAAGATTCTTCTTGCCCCCTACAAATCTCTCGAGAGTGTTCATAAGGTACTGACACTCCCGAAACAGAGAGGCACAAGAAGGGCAGGGAAGAGAAGAGATAGCAGGAGGTAACGAGTAGAAGAAGAACCAACAGCAGAGGAAAGATTTGCTTGTGCATGCACAGACTCGGGAAGGACAGTCCCATCGCTAGCCAATTGGTTCACGTCGCTAGGCGTCTCTACCAAACCCTCATGCTTCTTCCCAGCACACACAATGCAAGCAGATGGTTGCTTTTCTATAAGATCCTTAGTTAGCTTCACACATTTTTCATCTAATGCAACCAATTCAGATTTTAGTTTGTTACAACAATTGCATGGTGAGCTAACAGGGTCCTTAGAAGCAAACTTGGCCAATTTGTTATTGTCATCAACTAATTCTTGAAACTGTTTGGAGACAGCTTCAAGTTCAGCAGTAAGCTTGGGACAATTCACGCAAGAAGCAATAGGCTCAAGTAAGAAGGTTTGAAATTCGCAATTTTATGATCCGCGCGCTTTAGTTTCATATTCAAGTTATCACAATTTACACAAGACTGGGCAGATCCAGAAGCATGGCATAAGGTCCTCTAGCATCAAAGTCCTTATCCTCACATGAGGTGGGAGCAATAGTCTCATCAGTAGTAAGTAGGGTAACAGCCAACCTACTCAATTCTAAATCAGCAAGCAGACTAACATTCTCCACCTTAATTGCATCAAGCTCAGAGGACAGACTATCATGTGAGGTCCTTAGCTTCTCCATATCACCGATCAAAGCACAACATGTATCACAGTCGTCACGGGAGGGAGCAGATATAAGTGAAGTAAGCTCCCGTGACAATCTCTCTACTTCCTTCTCCAACTCGCTACATCTAGTCTTAGCTCTAGCATGAAAACCTCCTAACTTAAGAAAGGCTTCATTAAGTTGGTCATAAGAGGGACATACCTCATCGGAATCGGAATAGAGATCGCTGTCGCTCAGTTCGCCCTCAAGGGCCATGAAGCATATCCCGGAGAAGTCGCTGTCGCCCTTGGGGTCTTGGTCACCGGTCCCGTCGTCGTCGCTCCATCCCTCCACCTCGGTGAGGTCGAGGTCGTCAAAAGCGGCGAGAACGCGGTGGAAGAGCTTCTTGGCCTTCCCAAGGTCGCGAAACTTCTTCTTTCCCGGCCGGTGCTGAGAGCTTCGAGTTGCGGTTCTTGTCGATGTAGTCGTTCTTGCCCGAACCATGAAGTCACCTTTACCCTTCCCAAGCTTGGGACGGTTTGCTCGGATGTGGTTGGGGCCACCACACTCGAAACAAATCACGGGTCCTCTTTTCCTTCCGTCCCTCCTCCCTTTGTAAGCATGGGAGAATCTCCGTGCGAGGAGGGATAGTTGCTCATCCGCAAGCTGCTCTATCTGATCATCGGTTATGTCACAGAGAGCAGCGAGGGAGAATCCGCAAGATGGCTCAGAAGAAGTGGATCCAGAAGCGGGATCGGTGACTAGTGCCATCGACTGAGACTTCGACCGACGCGAGACTATGTCAATCTCGTGAGTCTTGAGCGCGAGTAAAGCGCATCAAGAGTCAAGGTCGAGAGGTCCGTGGTGTCCTTGATGGTAGTCACCTTCATCTCCCAAACCCTAAGATCGAGTGCGAAAAGAATTTGACGGCGTTATCCGAGTCGGAGTATGTGAGACCGACGGCTCGGAGGTTGCTCAAAATCTTGTGAAAGCGAGAAAGCACTCGTCAAGGGACTCACCGCAAGCATCTCGAATTCATTGTATTCTCGCTGAACCGGTCTTGTCGAACCGTCTTGATCCGGGTGGTGCCCTCATGGTATGCATCGAGGGTCACCCAGATGTCGTAGGCGGACGACGGTGAGAGATGCGATCGAACTCGCTTCTACTCAACCCTCGAATGATGATGTTCCTTGCCTTAGCATTCGCCTCAACATCAGCCATATTCCGGCATTGATGTTCTCATCAGAACAACAATCAGATCTTCACCTTCCGCCAGATGG